>JAWNPN010000085.1:3307500-3907500 GCA_035047485.1 Drosophila peninsularis | reverse complement strand
CAATGCTGCCGACTTAGCAACTAACAACTAACAACCGACAACAACAACAACAACAGCAACGGAGAACAACCCACAACAACAATCGAGAACAAGCACGTCGACCTTTTGTCAAAACTTGCCTTAGAATTATGTTCTATACTCCCAACTAACTACAGCTTCCTCTATGCTCATCCTGAAAACAACAACTAATTCGCATACAATACAACAAAACTTTTAAGAGCTCTTTCTTTCATTCGTGCACTGTAAGAAAGTTTGTAGTTGGAATGAAATTCTCGAGCTTGAAATGCCATCAGTCAAGAACCACAAACAACATTTGCTACTTTATCAAAAACACATTTTTTGTGCAACTTTTGAAGAGTTTTATAACTATTTTAATTTAATTAACTGCAATATTGAGAACCAAAGAGAATCTCTATTTATTATATCTCAGTTTGTTGCTGTTGTCTCTACCTTTATCTCTATATAATCTGTGTACCCATGCAATTGTGTATCTGTATCTATTTCTGTTCTCTTTTATGTTGCATGTACTAATATATCTTTATATTTATATGTCGTAACAGGTATTTATGCAAATATATCTTAATATATAATATATCTTTGTTTTTATATTTTATCTTTTTTTTATATATTTATTTCTTTATACACATATCCGTAACAGAATCTTTATTAGCATTACAGTACTTGTATTAATATCTGCATCTCTTTCGTTTCAATATGGCCTCTTTCTATTTCTTTTCCTCTTTCTCTCACTCTTTCTTTCTCTTTTTCTCGCTCTCTAGCTCATTTCTCTTTCTACCTCTGTGTATCACTCACTTCTTCCTCGTTACTGATTCTCTCTCTACTTAACTTTAAACCCTATCTACATCTAACACTTTTGTTCTCTCTCTCTCTCTCTCTCTCTCTTTATCTTCTCTTTCTTTACTATCTTCCCACTCTTTCTCTCTTTTTTTTCTGTCTCTCTGTATCTGCTCTTTCTTCACTCTTCTTAACTCTCTTTCCTCTCATTCTCACTCTCTCTCTCTCTCTCTTTTTCTCACTCTCACTCTCTTTCTCTCACTCTCTCTCTCTCTCTCTCTCTTCTCTCTCTCTCTCTCTCTCTCTCTCTCTCTCTCTCTCTCTCTCCATCAATCTCTGTCGCTCATTTTTCCTTTTTATCGCTCTCCTTCTTTCTTTATCTCTGTCTTTCTTTATCTCTTTCTCTCTCTCTCTGTCTATCTTCACTTTCTTCACTTGCTTTCCTCTTTTCCCACTCATACCCTCTCTTTCTCTCTTCACTCTCTCTCCCTTTTTCCGTCTCTTATGATTATTTAATATTAGACAACTTTTTCTCATTGTGTATCTCAGATATCCACTCTCCATGGAGACTACATGCATATATAATATATACTTATGGTTTTCGGGGCATGTTCCTTTCTCGCGTAATTCATTACTTGTTAAGATTCTTCTTATTTCAGCTCCCGCCCATTGTATGCTTAAACTCATCCCAAACACAAGAAAAAAAGATATAAAACAAATAAAGAAAGGAAGAACATGAAATAAAACAATGCGCAAGCTAGCAACAACGAGGAAGTCGCTGCCTGTGTGTGTATCCGTCAGATATCGCGCCAACTATTTGTATTTGCCGAGTTGTTGCTGTTGTTGTTGTGTTGTAGTTGTTGTTGTTGTCATTGCTGTTGCTGGTCATATTTTATGGGCCCCCGCCGCGTAAACAATACAACAAAATATTCAGTGCGATAAGCGTTTTTATGCAGCACTCGAAACGAAACTCTCCACCAACCACCGAGTACTCAAAACTGACCCAAGGCAGATCACGACATGACGGGGCTGCCACATGTGGCAGCCGAGCAGCGTCTGCAACAAGTGGAAATGCGAGGTACTCGTAAGCACAGCCACGGAATGCACTGCTCGAAGGCGCATTAACTTGACAGCAGAGGACGACACGTGGACTTTGAACGTGAGTGAAATAAACTGGGAGGCGAGATAAGATGTGACGCCAACTGCAATTAATCACATTAACAAATTCGCTTAGACCACGGAAACCTAAGAATGGGCGAGTGGAAAGTGTAATTAAACTGACCACGGAGTCTAGCGCGAGCAAACAAAACTCGTTAAATTAGTTGCCAGCCAATATAATGACTTGCTTTTCGTACAAACAGAGACAGAACAAGTAAGAATGCTCTAGTCGAGACGGCTCGACTAGGAGATACCCTGAGCCCTGCGAAGTGCCGATACTTCAAATATTCTATGCTTAGTTTACATATACATATGTTGCCAGCAACACATACACACACACAGACGCACGCTCAAGCACACGCTCTGCCAACTGCGCAGTTGACGTAGCGACAGTGCTTGGGCTGCAAGACGCCTACGCTATGGTAAATTAAATGTTTAATAACTTTTTTTCTAGCAGGACTTTTTGATTCAAACTTTCAGGGCATGATTATGTTATTCATATGTGTGTATGTGCCGAAGCACAAGTCTCTAGTATTTGAAATGCGTTTTTTGCAAATTTAGGGCGAAGGGGGCGTGGCATCCAAAATCCAAAAATTACAAAATGTCTGCATTCACAACAGGCATCTACACAGTAAATTTCATGTCTCTAGCTCTTACGGTACGTAAAAGAGACGAAAAGTTATCGAAATTTATCGATAAAAAGAGAACGGGAAGAGTTATTGAATTTTTGAAAAAAACTCGTATAGCGTATGGTATTCAGGAGTATACATGTCAAATTTCAGCTCTCTAGCTTCTGTGGTTTACGAGATCGCTGCGTTCACACAGACGGACGGACGGACGGACGGACGGACGGACGGACGGACGGACGGACGGACGGACGGACGGACGGACGGACAGACGGACAGGGCTATTTCAACTCAGCTCATCGAGCTGATCAAGAATATATATACTTTGTATGGTCTGCGACGTCTCCTTCTGCCTGTTACATACATTTTCACAAAAACATTATACCCTGATTTCCCATTTTCAATGGGCTCAGGGTATAAAAAGCGAGTGTAGGTGCCAACAGCGAGTACCTGGCGAAGAGGTTGACCCAGCTGGATAAGTTGGTAATGAATAAAATGACTAAAAGCCAGTGACAGCTAATTTTATGAGTTTTTGGTTGCAAAACTCACAGCAGAAAAGGTGCGAAAATGCTCATAAGAGCTCTCAGGTGAATAACAAATTAAATTTGAAAACTAAATGACAACTGAGCCAAGATGAGGAAATGGTTTAGTTAGTCGCATTAGTGTCTGTCAAATTAACCCAAAACTCTAAAATGTAGATAATTACTTGAAAAAGGCTTATTTAATTTAGGCAAGGCAAAGCAAAGCTGTGAAGCAACTTGAAGTAGATGAAGATAAAGATAAAGATTTAAATTATACTTGTAGCTAAACTAAAATTAAGGAAGTTGAACTAGTAGATGAAGTTGAGTTACTGTCTAACCTTAATATCTTTTTATCTAAAAGAACTCTGTTCTATAAGAATTTAGTTTATTTTTATTAAATATTACATTTCTAATAAAATATTAAATATTATATTTATAATAAAAAATTTAATTATTAAATTTATAATTAAATAATAAATATTATATCTACTATAAAATATTAAATATATTTATAATAAAATATTAAATATTATATTTATAATAAAATAATAAATATTATGAAATAATAAATATTATATTTATTATAAAATATAAAATATTATATTTTCAATGGAAAAGTGATTAAGATATTTTTAAATCAATTCAACCTGGCTGAGGTCTATAAGAATATTCCAATTATACTTCCAGTTTTGGAGCCTAAGCCCTGAGCCCAGTTATGCTGCAGTAAACTCCTTCTAAGGATTGTCCTGGCTAATCAGGAAAACCTTATTTTCAACAGTTACAAACGAATCAGTTACGTCTGAGTTGGTCTAATTATGAGCCAAAACTATATTCTTGTATAAATAATAGAATATATAATAGGCTGGATAATAATAGACTAAAATCCGCAAATATTCTTAGGCCAGTTAGCAGCCCTTAAATATTTTTGATAGAAACCCATCTACTATTCAAAAGTTACTGCCCCCACTGGTCAAAGGTTAAATTCACTTTAACACAATCTAATCTGCGTCTTACTCCTATGCAAAACGTAAACGACTCCATTGCGAGTTGGCTGCTTGAAGATTTGTTGTCAGAAGCAACAATAAATGGTTTTTATATTGTTTTTTATTTTATTTTGTACTTTTTGCTGTTGGTTGATCCTTGCTTCATAGAGCGATGGCTTTTGCCCCATTTGGTCAACATTCTTGTGGGCTGTCTTTGGGTTGCCTTTTGACTGCGTGACATGTGCCAGGCGCTCCAATTTATGGCCAAAGATACGACAACTATAAATTGTGGCTAGGTATTGATTGTTGTTCTTGCTGCTGCTGCTGCTGCTGCTGTTGTTGTTGTTGTTGTTGTTATGGCTGCGTGCGTTGACAGTTGACAGTTGAGTAACAAGGTCATTATGCGGCTATTTGTGGCCATTTGCTGCCGCTGCCGCTGCCGCCGCTGCTGCTGCTGCTGCATACAACTAGTTTGTGCGTCATGAGATACAAATGTATCTGTAGCCATAGCCGAGTATCTATCGCTGTGTATCCGCCTATCTGCGTGCGTAATTACAGTTAACATTAAGCGGCCAAAGCTCAACTCCATTTCCGCTACTAACTCTCGATTCTTATTAGGCTCAGATCTTCAAACTTATGATTGATGTCTAGCATTGGGCATACACGGCAAAAAATACTTGACTTGAAGTTGTAATGAAATTAAAATCAAATCAAATTTAAATCTAAATAAAAGTTCATTTAACAATAACTGCAGTTATAATCTAGTTAACTGAATGCAACTATATACATTTCGATAACTAGATTTTTGGCATCGATTCTAACTTTTTTCCTGCAGTGCATACATATATCTTTTATTTGACAGGTAGCCAGCGCACTGCCGATCCCTAGCCACAATTGAGCTGTCTTTTGTTCAGTTTGGTCCAGTAGCCAGAGCCGCAGATACACAGCCTCAGCTGCGGATACAGATGCGTATCTTTCGTTTCATTTAATTCTTTTTTTTTCTTTTTTGGCATTGTTTGGGCCTGCCTCACGTCTGAGTCTCGTCTCGTCTTAATGTCTGAGCTGTTGGCTGCGTCTGTGTTGCCTGCGTGTTTGCTAGATTTCCATATTTGTTTTGTGCCCAACAGCGATTAGGCGCAGGTCTCTCTGGTCTCTTGCTGATGGGCCCAATTAGTGTACGAAATTGTCCAAATATTTGAGCTACTTAGTTTTCGGCTCTCAATTCCGGGCACTTTTGTGTGTGTGTGTGTGTGTGTATGTGTGAGTGAGCCGGCACTTGACATTGATACGATCTCTGATAAGGTGCAGCTGGTTCTTCGACACCCAAAACTGGATGTGGATGTGGGTCGTTCGAATCGAGTTGAGTCGGGTCGGGCTTATGGACAGGCAACAAGCCGAATGCGTTGCGCTTTCACCACAAAAGCTGCACTCGACCAGAGCTGCAGAAGCACCAAAACAGCTTCACACAAACACAGATACACACACACAGACAGACAGACACAGTTGTCCGGCGACAAATGCAGATACAAATGCGGACAGCTACTCAATCGAAGTAGCCGCAGCGAATCCATCCGAGAGCAAAGTGAAATGCAATGCTAAAAGAGTAAATGATATAAGGATGACTTGGCCAACATTTTCGTTAAGTACTCGCCAAGCCGACAACTGAGAAGTGAACAACTAGCAGATACCGTGTAAAGCAAACGGAGGAATACTACAGATTTTGTGATGCGCTGTCAGAGCATGGATAATAAGAATATTAACAATCGATATAATCGATTATAACTTATCGAGAATAATTGTTTATATATTAAATAAATAAAATTAAAAAAATATAAAAATTAAAAATTAAAAAATATATCTTATATGATAAGATAACTTTAGCAAGTCTTTATATAGTTAGTTTTCGATATTTATCAATTGGTGAACTATCGATCAAATGTATTGATATTTATTATAGCTTCAGAGAGTAAAAGAGCAGAGATAGTTGCATAACTTATAATTTTCTGACACCATTTAATATCCGATCTACCAAGTCTAGTTTCAATTTTAGTTATCGATCAAAAGTATCGATATTTGCTTTAAATTAAAAGAGCATATTTCATTAAAGTTCCATTCATATCGCTCACTTCAACGGTTTAGTGATCGTTTAATTAATTTGATGTATAGTTGAAGAAAGACACGCCCATACAGCTACAGCCAATCATCTGCAAATTCATACATATCTACCTAACCAGTCATACCTTTCTCCTATTTACTGCAGGGTATGCAAGGCAAAAGATGAGGTTTCAGTTGCATTTGCAGTTGCTGCGACTGAAGATGACTGCCGCATTCCAAAAGATGCAGGCCCCGAAAAAAAAACAACCAAAAACAAAAAAACCTTAAAAAAAGAGACCCAAAGACTATATGGCTTTGGTCTGGTATAAATCGCTGTTAATGCTCTTGTTGTTGTTGTTGTTATTGTTGTTTGTGGTTGTGCTGCAGGAACCAGTTTGGTTTGAATTTTATGTGTATTTGGTTGAAAATTTACGAGTTTGGCGAATAAAGCAGCAAAGAATTCAATGAACTCGTCTTCACTTGGGCTTCTAAGCCAGCGCAGCAGCGGCTCCAGCAAACACATGTAGTTTAAACGTTTACACAAACACACACACATACACAGACACACACACACACATGCACATAGGCATATATATAAATATATATATATATATATACATAAGGGTATATAGCATATAGACACTTAAAATGGAGGCCTATCTACCTCCTAGTTATGCAAATGCCTGCCTGTCCGCCTGCCCACCCGCTGCAGTAGGCTCTAAGGCCAGGAAATTGCTTTCGAATTGGTTTGACTACGAATTTTTATGCCTGCCAAGAACAACAACGGCAGCAATTGTTGTTGTTGCTGCTGCTGTTGCTGTGGCCGTTGTTCACTTGTAGCTGCAGGTTGTCGTAACATTTGTCTTGTCATTGCAGCTTGTAGATCCTTCTGCTGCACAGCCTCGAAATTCGCTACTTCCACTCCGCAGCCGCAGCCCCCTGATTGCTCCCTTTCAGACTTTGGGCAATTAGCTGCGAGATCCAACTCGACTGCAGTTTCAGCCAGTTTCGGCCAGTTCGTCATTTGTTAGCCGCTGCTTCCCTTTGCTCTTCTCTAACGCATGATGCCTAAGTCGTGGCCAAGTTATAATTAAAATGCAGACGCAGAGCAGCAATTTATGGCCAAAAGAGCTGGCTATTTATGTATTAATAGCCATCATTTAAGGTCTTTAAAATCTGTTGGCAACTTAATAAAGATGCACCACAATTAAAACAACTCTTAGTTTCTTTGGAGAGAGATCATGAGAAAGTTCAACATTTACCTAAGAAATTATGCGTTTGTCATTATATTTAACTCTTAATTGCATAGAAACTATGTTTTACCGCCAATCGATAGTAAATTATCGATAATATATAAAAACAAACTATGTGACAGAGGTGGCTTACGACCAGATGTATCATTACTTCAATGAAAATATTCATTATTTACGAATTTGATTGTGTGTAGTATTTTATTATCATTAAATCGATAACAGATTGTAAATATATAGTTATCGGAAGATAAAATATATTGCAAATTTTATTAACAAGATGAACGAATTATATCATGTATTAACAAGGCTACTTTGAACTTTTTTACAGCACTTCCTACTAGAAAGATAAGGGGTTTCTAATTATTATCGATAACATATCGAGCTAGACTTGACGACTTAACTATATAAAGTAAAGTCATAGTTGAACATCATATGCAGCTCACAATCATCTCAGAACTATTCACAGATCAGATTTTCAATTAATCGATTAATCAACGGAAATCGATAAATGTTATGCACTCCAACAAATACTAAACACTTGTAAATATTGATAAGAATATCCTATAATATAATTATATAGAATATTAAAGGATATTCAGATCAAGTAAACATACTCAAAACATTTTGTAAACTGTTATCGATAACATATCGAGTCAGTCAGAAATAAAACAATTTACCTTTCTATTTGCATAAATTCACTCAACACCAACCGGACAGGCATGAACGCGCGTTCACATACTTATGTTGGCAACTGTGCCAAGTTAGAGAGAGACTCTTCTTAAGTTACACAAAGTTCTTTCGCAACTAGAGACACGAGTTGAGGTTAAGTCTTGCATAAACAAACTTGGCTGGCAATCGGACACTACGTGAGCTGAACCGAACTGCAGCTCCCCGCACGGCCGGCAGCTTCCCTGATCCAACTGCAGTTTCCGCTTTCAGTTGCCATTCGAAGTGCTACAGTTATCCAGTGGCACATACAGTTATACACACACACACACGACTCACATACGTGCCTTCAGTCTTTTGGGACGACATTAGATTACAGCAGCCCGCTGAAAGAGATCTACAAAGCGTTGGAGCTATCTATGCAAATTCCTCTCGATCGTCTCGCGAAACGTGTGCAAGAAAGAAGAAGCTGAAACACTAGACAAAACGAAATACAACGAACCTGAGTATATTCCTAGTCTTATATATATGATATACATATATTGTAAGTTATATATTCTTTTATTCAGGTGCTGCAGTTGTTCGCCTCATGTTTCATACAGAACGTGTCGAACGTGCGAAATGTTTTTATAGATTAGCATTCAATTAAACTATTTTTTGGCTTCTTTTTCTCTTTTTTGTGTTTTGTTATCTCACACCTGGTCGCCTCATAAATCAAGAGAGTGACCTGACCAGGCCATGATGTAAGAGCCGTAATATCATTGTGATTAATTTATTGAAATTAACATAAATGGCAACAGCTTTAGCTTGTGCACAGGCCCGGACAGAGGCACTGAGACGGGCAGCTTTTCGGCCAACATTTATAATTAAATTTAATTACCTCTGCTGCTTCTTAATGATGCAGTCCGCAAGCAGCGAAAATAAAAGGTGCCCGACTAGAGCGCTGAGGGAACGAAACCCGTTTTCAGCATAAATGAATGTGGCATTTTATTAAATAAATAATTATGAATGAAAGAGTAAATAATGATGTATGTGTGTGGCAGCGAGGCAGGCAGACAGACTGACTGACTGACAAACACATTAACTCTTACCTGTGGCCAAAATGTGAGCTGGCCAAGAAAGGTTTCATCAGCGAAATTTGAGCATTTGCGAACAGCTGAAGGGCAAAAAAGGAATATGAAATCCTGCGAATGCAAACTACGTGAGGAAGGGCGAATAAATTGACGCAGAACTTTTTAACCACATTTTAAAACATCGCAAAGGGGCAACAATGGCAAAGAGAAGCGCAGAGAAGGGCAGGGAATTCACAATAAAAATGCAAAAATATAATACTCAAAGGAGGAGTTACTAAAGAGAGAGGTAAAATAACAATTTTATAGCAAATTATATTTATAGAGCAGTTAATTTAAGTACAAAGAAGTAAGGACTAAATACTAAAATGACGAAATATTTGAATTTATTGTTTTATGAGCTCCCTGGTATTGCTGCTAAAATGATAGAAGCCAAGTTAAGAGTAGCATTTAATCATAATTAAAAAAGAGTAAAAAAGGAAAGGAAAAGCTACAAAAGAAATGCCAAGAAAATACAGACAAAAATGTAGAAAAACATTACAAGGATCAAAATTAATTGAAGTACAATTCCTAAAAAAGAAAACAAAAAGAAATGCCAGCTAGAAGTATTTCAAAGCTTATGAAAGCCAAGAATTCCAGCGAGCATTACAGCAATTGCTGAGTTAAGACTGCTGATGTATTCCCCCGCTCCCCTCTCAGCAGCTCCAGCTTTTAGATACAAATGAATGATGTATCTTATATCTTAAGACCCCTGCAACTCAAAGACAAATGACACAGAAACATTTTCGCATGTTTCCAAGCCAACTCTTGGTCAAGTTCCTAGAAATAGGTGCTAAAAAAATCATAAATACGTTAAAAGAAACATCCAAAATAGATTGCAAAAAAAAATAGTATAATAAAAGACTAGAGAATGTGGAACACCTTTCGACTAAACTGAAAAGCAAATAGAAAAGGCAAGACGAGCGCAATTCAGATTCTCTGATAGCGTTAACAACCCATCAAAGCTCCAAAGACATAAACAAAGAGAATGTTGAGATTTTTCTACACTCTGGTCTCTGCTGCGGAACATTCTAAATTCAGTTTCAACATCAAATTAAATTATTCAGATTAATAAAAATTTAGTCTAATTAGCGTATTCAGAAAGACAAGAGACCTTATCTGGCAGTTCATCTCTATCTGCGCTAGTTTGATTCACCTCGTCCCCTGGGCCAAAACTGTGTCAGCTAACGGTTTGTCGGCTGGCTGTCTCTTATGAATTGCCGCAATGATAATTAATAAAATTTTGGCCCGATTCTAGGCCAATAGAAAATTGTATCAAACACGAACCCAAACAAGCCGGCACACACAGCCAGACAGGGGGAGAGCAGACACAGACACAGCCACAGGGTGGCATTTCGAAAGGGTGGCAACGGTGGCCAAATGAAAACAAAACAAAACAAAACAAAAGAAACGCAAAGGCAGCGCAAAGAATCGCTTGGGCATGAAAATCAAATAAGAATTTATTGATTTTTCTTATTTGCCAGCGCGCAAAACCAAAAAAAAAGTCGAGGAAGTGGCCAATAAAAATAATTTGCAAACAAAAACAAAAACAAAGCGAAGCGAAGCGAGGCGAGGCGAACCAGCGCCAAAAACAAAACTGGCAAAAACAATGTCAATGCACGCCAAAATAAA
The DNA here is from genome assembly GCA_035047485.1 of Drosophila peninsularis. Taxonomy (NCBI): domain Eukaryota; kingdom Metazoa; phylum Arthropoda; class Insecta; order Diptera; family Drosophilidae; genus Drosophila; species Drosophila peninsularis. Next base: position 3,896,663 of record JAWNPN010000085.1, on the reverse strand, counting down.
AGCAATGAACAAGAAGAAGAAGGAGACGATGAAGAAGCCGCACGCAAAGACAAGAACAAGCAAAGCAGACAACAACAGCAATGCGCGTAGCTAAGCACGCAAAGGGTGGAGTAGAAGGACAGAAGAGGAACGGGGGGCCGGTGGCGTGTTGTAAATGTCAGCTCAAGTTAACGGAGCCACGCGGAACACACGGGCAACAACAACAATGACAAAAGAAATGTTTTGTTGTGCAGCGCCAGGCAACAACAACGCAAACAACAACAAACAGACAACAAACAGACAGCGGCACCTGCCGCCGAGGTTCTATGCCAACCATTTCGTTGCGCTCCGACATGTCTGTCCGTCTGTTCGTTAAGTTTTTGTTGTTGCTTAGCTCCTGGTCGCGTGGCAGCGACACTTGACGTTCAATCCGACTGACTTACCAGTGTGTTTCCTCGTCACTGCTGAGCCTCTGCCTGCGCCTCTGCCTCTGGAGCTGCTGTTACTTTGATTTGGCTGTCAAAACGTTGGCTGCGCTGCTTGCGAAAACAACAGCAACAAACGCCTATGCGGCTTAACGGTAAAGAAAGAATCACACTCACTGCACTGCACTCAACTCCTTGTAATTTTAATTTATTTAATTTATTTGAGAATTTTTTTAACTTGCAAATATTCACGTTAATAATTTATTTTATGCTTAATATATTGCATTTCCACTCATTTGATACGGCCAGCTGACTGTGTTTGCTTTGCTGACAATTTTAGTGGGATTTTTCACGCGCCCTCACACACACGCACGCACGCTGGCTGAGACACGTACACACAGAACGCCTGCACCTGTGTGTGGAGTTGTCGAAGAAATTAATGAAATGCAACGTTCGGCTTCGCACGCGCCCTACTTCCTACTGCTTCAACGTTCGAAAATCGACTGACTGTGAGGCGAGCGCTCAGCGCAAACGACTCAAACTTGTCTGTGTCGCGAAACGGTTCGGCTTGCGCCGGCTAACCGTTGGTTGGCCACGCAACATGTTCGACGTAGCCGTGCGTCTGTGTGTGTGTGGGTCAGTTTGGCATAAGCCTTGAGCGATAAAATGCCGCTTCGCTCTCCGGGCAGCATATATTTTTTTTGTTTCTTTGTGCAAGCACCCGCATACCCCAGTCTCATATTGTGTTATCTATAAATAGTACAACAAAAAAAATGGCATAGATCCATTTTAGTTACTTCAACAAATACTTTACGATTCAGGCTACTTTTATTTATCTCTAGCCCGTACTCGAGGGTGCACTGTCAAAAAAGATTGGGCTTTCCATAATCTGTTGAAGGCGCCTCCTCCACTTTCTCTTCTTCCCTTAGCTTAAGACACATAAGATACTCTAAGGCATTCCCCTTTCGAACCTTAAGATACACGTTTCTAATGAGACAATTTTAATATTTATTAAACTTTATTAAATTAATTTTTTTTTAATTTTTTATTTTATGTTTTGATTTTTTCAAAAATAAATTACTATTGAAATTTTTGTATTATTACATAATTTACTTTTACATTAAAATTTTTGTTTATTTTCTAATTTTATGATATTTATTTTGTTTTTTTGTTTTTTATAATTTTCTTTTCCTGTCATAAATCAGGTCTTCACATCATTTTCTTTCCAAAGAAAACCATTTTTATTTTTGATAAATTTTCTTATCAAGTTAAAAACTTTTCTACTGTTTTCAAAAATTATCGCAAGGCTCATTAATGGGCACTCAGCAATGCCACCAAATATTTCTGATGGCTTCTAAATCACATGTGGCACTTTAAGTTATCAGAACTCGCATACTACCTTAAAAGTTGCAGAAATTGTGATAGTGGCTTAAGTAACTTATTGATTCCTTTTCTGAGTAATAATAATAACAGATAAGGAAACATTTCTAGGTATCAACAACTTTAAAGTTAAAAGCAATCAGAGGAATTTCATGTATTTTTTAAAGTTCATTGAGGCTAAATTTTATTTTAATAATTATTGGAATTTATTTATTACTAAATAGTTGTTTAGTTTAAAAATGATTGTTTTTATTGAATTTTATTTTGTACTAAAAATTGATAGCAGTCTTTAATAATTTCTTAAATTTCTTTAGTATAATTATATTTATTATATTTACACTTTACACAGCGCTGCCAACTTGTAGCATTGACTTCTAACCTGTTGTCAAGCGGTGGCAGCCACATCGAACATGTTGGCTCTGGTCAGCGCATCTCTGACGCAACCACGCACAGCAAACTATGTTCGGAGCCGGCATTCAAGACGCGTCGAACATGTTGCATGTAAAGCACTTGACGCTGCGTCGAATGCACGTGGCTCATTTGCATTTGCGGTTGTGTTTTGTTGTGCATTGGCTACTGGGCCAACGACTGGGCGAGGGGGGAGCGTGCTAGTAACATTTGGGAATTGCGGTAAATTTATGGTTTTGAATCGAAAATATTTGTGCAGGTGACATATTGATTGAATATTAACAATTAATAAGGGGCTATAATAATTATAATATTTTCAAAATAATAATGAAGTTTGAATGAAACAAGTTAAATGCAGCTTCAAGCTTAAGAGTAATGTAAGATTAATGACTAATGCGCTTTAAAGCACACTTTAGAAAATAGAAAACAGCTATCGAAGCACATTAAAAGCTCCCATTTATGACTAAAGTTTAAGGCCACGCTCAAAAACAGCTTTCGAAGCGCATTTAAATGTTTATTACCTTATGCTCTTAAGCTATTTTTAATTTAGCTATAAATTGATTCAAACTCAAGCAGAACATCTTTATAAGCACATTAAAAAGCTTTCAACTCGCCTATTACGTGAAGACTGTCTCTTTAGACTGTGTCACTTCATGCTGAAGCAAATTGAATCAGTTTTGAAACAGCTTTCAAAGCTCATTAAGGCCTTAATGGGTTTAATATGCAGCTGCGCTTCTAAACTTTCATTTTCGATGAAGCGAATTAATCTTGATTAACTAACAGATGGAAATCCCACAGCTGCTGCTGTGGCCCATAGCTAATGGCCAAGAGCAGATGCAGTTCTTCAGATAATGTACAAATCGATTTTTAGCACTTGGCAATTGGCTCGACTGGGCCACAAATTGACAATTTGGACGGCATCGAAACTGCATTTGGATTGCAGCAATTTCCGTCGCTTTCCCGGATCGCTTTTCCAGTTAACGGCAGTTGCACTTTTCATTTTTGTTTGCATTTTCATTTGAAAAGGACAAGAATCGCAATCAGCTTCGCTCTTTTTTGCCCAAGTTTTCCTTTCCTCTTTTTTTTTTTTTTGCTGAACTGAAACAGAAGTTGACTCGAAACGAGTTCACAAAGTTTCCCACTATTTGCCCTGCCGTCTATTGATAAACTTGACTTCGTATGCACAAGTGCATTTTATTTGGCAAACATCGACCCCACCCGCTCCCCCGCTGCCCCTCCCCTCTCCAGCTCCAGCTCCCTAGTGACAATTGCAGCCTTTGTTTAGAAATTGTGCTAACTCGCGACCAGAGTCGACGTCGAATGTGCATATGAAGATGCTCCCTGGCTGGCAACTAGCCGAGTGAAACCTCGTTTGACTCGAGTTTCACCAGGCTTCAGCTACATCCGAACCAAAAACTTTCTGGCTGAACTCAATTTGAGGTTTCAATTAAGAGTGCAGCCAGGGGATTTCAAAATGTATTTCTCATATTTACTTCTTGGCCACAAAATACTTTACAACAGCAAGAAACTTGCTGATCCAAGTTTAAATTCTATTACGTTGAGAGATTGATTAAAGAGTTGAACATGCGTGAGAGTATGAGTATATCGATAACTTATCGATTGAGGTAGAGTGATATGTCGTATTATCTACTGCTCTCAAATATTTTAAATAATTTAAGATAAGATAATGATAAACGCTAAATATATTAATTATTTTGGAGATAATAAGAGACTAACCTATCGAAAACTTATCGATAAGCCAAAAACAAGTAAAAATAATTTTTGTTTTCCCTAAGATTATTTTTAGGAACTGATGAGCATTACAGTTGACAAAAATAATATTTTATTGCTAACATGTCGATATACAAAGCTATCGTATAATCTATATTTTATCTTTTTAAGAAATCAAATGAAACTAGAGTTCGTCAGGCTACAATTACCGTTAGGCACAGCCTTCGATAAACATTTACCCAGTTTTTTGTTTTATAACTGGACTTTTAACTAACAGAAAACAGATTTTCCAACCTTCCCGACTTCAATTTTCACTGATTTTTCATTAATTTTCCACTAAAATTTGTGCCACATGCTTTATATATATTTGAAATTAAATATTTAAAAATATATATATAATAATAAAATAAGTATTATCGATAACATATCGATATACATTGTATATATTCATAAGCTCCATTGCAGTATTTTGTGTCATATGCCCACATATAAAATAAAAAATATTTTTTAATATTAATAAATATGTGTTATCGATAACATATCGATATACAACGTTGTTAGTTTCGCTTTATCAGCGCGAACAGATTTTCATTTTGATTTTCGATTCAAGCAGTTCATGCATATTAAATTAATTTATTTTGGTTTTTTTACTCGTGGCCAGCTGCGTCCGCTGGCCGCACTACCTGATTTGGTGCTCTGCCAATTTGCTGGCCAATTGAAAATGCAATGCACGCCCCGCACCAAAAACTCATTTGCAACACTTCACGCAATGCAGGCGATTTCGATTTAGCCAAGATCAAGGGCGATAATAAAGAGCGCGGCGCGGCGCATCGCGGCGCGTTGCGTGCCACTGCAGCGGCTATAAATAGCAGCGGGCAGCGAGCAACAAACAACAAACAACAGCAGCAGCAGCAGCAGCAACAACTGCTTGGTCTTATCCCAGCCGGCTGATCTTTACGCAGCAGCAACAGCAACAGCAACAAGCAACAACAACATTCCTTTCGACATTTAATTAACGATCGCGATTGCAATCAATGCAACGCGTCTTGCCACGCCTCCCCGCCCCCGCTGTCTGCCCCGGCCTGCCCTGCGCCAACCTGTGGTGGCCAGTTAGGCCACAAAGCTGACAAATACTGTAATTAATTTTAATTGCAGCGATTGGCGCCCGCTTTTTCCGTCTCATTAAAGTTTGCTGCCTGCGGGCCACAATTTAGGCCACCAAATAAAGGAGGTGAGCGAGAGCGAGCGGGCTCTGAGGTCCTGTGAGCCGGAGGATTGTCTATCATAAACGGAAAGCTGCTGAATTGAAGCAGCCATAAGCAGCAGCAACAACAACATGAACAACAGCAATGACAACCACGTTTTGGTACGTGTTTTTGCACCTAATTGCAGGCGTGTCGCCTACGAATGTTGCACGCAGAAGAGGCAGCAGAGGGTCGACGTGGCAGAGGATAGGCGTGTCAGAGAGGAAGTCGTGGCATTAGCAGCGCTTAATGCAGCATCAGTTCTTTGTTGATGGCCATCGATGTTGTTCTTGTTGCTGTTGCTGTTGCTGTTGCTGTTGCTGTTGCTTTTGCTCTTTGCATAGCTTTTAGAATTGTGTGAATCAACTGTAGCGAAAGCAATAAAGTGTTCAACAGCAGCAGCTAGCAAGTGTAAGATATTAGACTAGCCAATACCCTGTAAGCATTATGAGTGAGTTCTGTTTATGCATGAAAATATATATGTAGAGGGCAGAGACTAGCAAATACCTGCAGAACTGGCAATTACTGTTATCTATGCATAGTTAGCTCAACACATGTGTTTACAGAGCTGCAGAGAGACTGCTGTATCTGCCTTCAGAGAGATAATGAAGAGTAGAAGTTGATTTCTGCTAAATTACTTGAATATATTATAGAGTAATGCGTAATGCTAATGAGTAATGAGCGCACATCTCTTGCTCTCCCTATCTACGCTAGCTGTGCGCTTACTGCAGCTGAGCAAATGAATACTGAGGGCATTGTTAAACTAAAACTCAACGTAGTTGCTCGTTTTATTTCCTAGTTTCAGAGGAAAAAGTCTTAAGTTGTTTCAGGAAAAAGAAGCAGAGCTCTACTTCTACTTCTACAACTTCCAATAAGAAGCTATTCTGTTTCTCAGTTTCTTCTGTTTTCTGTTGCTTCATCTTAAGAAATTACTTTTATTGCTGATATCTTAAATTCTAGTTTATGTGAATGTGAACTTATAGAATTTGTATGGTCTAGTTTGGATAGAATTTGGATTATAAAGAAAACAACTTGGTATTTTCTGTATTATTAAGTACCACCAATATATATTTATGTTTATTATGTAGTCTCATATGTAGTTTAGTTCCGTATATTTAGTACGGTATGTTTCGTACTGCATGTTTAGTACTCTATGTTTATTACTGAATATTTAGCACAGTATGTTTAGTACTGCATGTTTAGTACTCTATGTTTAGAACTGTATGTATATTTAGTACGGTATATTTAGTACGGTATATTTAGTACGGTATATTTAGCACGGTATATTTAGTACGGTAAGTTTAGTACGTTATATTTAGTACTCTATTTTTAGTACTGTGTGTTTAGCTCTGTATATTTAGTACTGTATGTATATTTAGTACTGTATATTTAGTACTCTATTTTTAGTATGTTTAGTACTCTATGTTTAGTACGGTATATTTAGTACTCTATGTTTAGTACTGTATGTTTAGTTCAGTATATTTAGTACTGTATGTATATTAGGTACTGTATATTTAGTACGGCATGTTTAGTACGGTATATTTAGTACTCCTTTTTTAGTACTGTATGGTTAGTACTATACGCTTAGTACTGTATATTTAGTACTGTATATTTAGTACTGTATATTTAGTACTCTATTTTTAGTACTGTATATTTAGTACTGTATATTTAGTACTCTATGTTTACTTACTGATGATAGGAAACGAGAGGCTCTCAGGGTTCTATCTGCTCATATTTTGGGCCCACCACATGCAACTCTAACATATCACATTTGCCATTTCGTACAGGGTATACGCTCGTTGGGTGTCGTTGCTTGGTACGTTTTTGGCATTGCTCAAGTGCAATAACAATATAAAATACTTTTAGTGTTCAGTTCATTGAACGTGCACAAATCCAATTAGATTTTCTCTATGCGCACATTCTCTATCACTCACACTAATACAGAGAGAGACACACACACACACACACACAAGCGCAGGCAAAGGAACATAACTAACACACTCAAACAGGCGTGCAAAACGCATTCGCACACACACACAAGAAATTCGTAGCATACTTTTGTGAGTAATTTTATTAGTCAATTTGCCAACTTCTGCTGACTGCGTGTGTGTGCGTGCGTGTGTGCGTGTGTCTGCGTGTGTGTTAAAAGTTCGACTGGCAAATTACGCTGCAGTTAATACTGCACTGCACGAATATTGATTTTAACAATTACATTCATCTTCATATTTCATTAGCTGTTGATACTTCATTTACTGCCCTAGCAGAAGGCAAGCGCTTAAGCCAAGTCAAACTGTTTGTAACTGTAACTTGCAGTTAGGCTACAGCTTGGTATTGCAAAAAAGAAAAGTTTGGTAACAATATGGTAAATTAATATTAAATAATAAATAATATAAATATTATCAATATATATATCTGTACCTATTCAAGTGCATGGCAGTGTGAATGTAATGAAAAATCTGTTATCAAATATTTAGTTTTTATGTTTAATACTATTAAAGTTCTCACAAATATACAAAGGTATTTATTTTGTATTTGAATATATCAAATGAAATAAAATACAAATATTACAACAAATAAAATTATAGAGTATTCTCTGAGTATTGTGAATTTTTATGGTTTCATGTATATATATATTTTATATATATATTTTTTTTAATCTTTCTCTTTATTTAAGATTTTACAGAACGTTTTTCTTTTACTCTTTTCTAATAGAAGTTTTAATTTATTAATTTGGCACAAGATAATTACGTCTAATAACAGTTACCACTTCTTCAAAACTTTATTAAATATTTACTTTATATATATTTATCAACTCATGCCTATTATTAACATCTTTATAATCAGTGTAATTGGCCTCTTCTCTGGTATCCCAGCATAACTGGGATTCGTCCTACTATTCTAACTGCCCATGCTGTAAGCCATTAGACAATTATCTAGACTCAATTAGATTTGAAGAGTATACAGTCATCTCATTAAAAGTTTTGCTCGATTTCGCAACAATTTATCAATGCGCACGACTGAGTGCATAATCAATTAAGCGGCTTAATTATTCAGCACATTTTGTGTACATAAAACATTAAAAAAAAAAATAGCAACTACTGAAAAGCTCTTGAGATGAAAGAACTTCAAATTAATTTGATTGAATTTATGAAAAACTACATAAAAATAACAAAAGCCAGAAAATATGTCCATCAATATCAACAATATGCCATCAATATAAATTAGGGAAATATATATATATAAGCATAAAAAATCTGCATATATATAAAAGCCGCAAAGCAGCCGCAACGAGACTGGCAACGCCATAAAAAAAATCGACAAGAAAAGTTGTCAGATTTCCATAGAAGCAAAAAAAATCCAAAACTTTTGCAGACAATTAAGAAACCATAAACACATGCTGCCATGGATAACGGAAGCGGGAAACGTTCGCTGAGCACACACACACACACATGCATATAACATATATATAAATAGTAAATACACACACACACAGACAGGCAGAGAAGCCAAAACTGGCAGCCAAAAAGTTGCAAAGCGCAATTTGAAAAACAGTAAATAAGTCGCGACGGATGCGAATGCGAAGGCGGATGAGGAGCAAACGCAAGGATATGCGCTGCCAGGACACGTAGCTGGCGCAGAGTCACGAGAGGATTTGCATATGAGCAGCTGCTATCCAGAGAGTGCGAGTGAGAGAGAGAGAGAGTTGCACAGGCAATGACATGGCTTGGCAGCAAATTCCATTTCTATTTGTGTGTTGGCTACACCCTACCCAGATGTGGCGCAGGGTGGCCCAAATGGTGACTGACAAATGCGGCTGGCAAGACATGGCATGGGGCGTCGCCGGACAGGTGTTTTGCGGTAAATGCGGACATGGTTAGGTGTCTGCCGAGCAGCTCCCCAAAAGCAAACGCTGAACATCAACTGCAGCCGAAGACGACGCAAATTTATGGCTATTGAGTTTGTTTTCATGTTTATCTTTTTCTGCTTTGATTGAGATTGGAGAGAATGGAAAGTCCAATGGAATTGAACGGGTTACGGCTCAGACCGCATAACAGAGGCTTAAGAAGGTAAGCTGGGTTGGAAGCGATGTCAAAATAAATGATAGCAATATTAATATAAATAAATAAATATAATTATATATATAATTAATTATAATTAAACTAAACTAATAATAATTATTTATTAATTATAATTATTTGAGATTTGATATAATTCAAAATTGAGTTAAAATTACATTTTGCTTTAAAATACTTAGACTTTTTAAAAAAATTCTTTCTTCTTATTATTAATATTTCTTAATATTTTTTTTTTTTTTTTTTTTTTAGAATACTACATAATATTTAATTATAATTTTTTAATTTTAAGTTTTTAGAAATTGAAGTCATATTTATTTAAATTTATTTTTTTATTTATTTTTTTTATTTTTATAGCTAAATTTATTTAAATCTTGAAAGTTATTATTATCCTATTTAAGTAAACCTGTAAAGGAATCTATATATAAACTAAGCATATACTTTTCATAAAGTTTTATTAAGAAACTTCACTTCAGTTCGCCTTTGTTGCGTTTCAATTACGCTGTGCATTCTGGTTGAGTTGTCAATCTAGATTAGACTTCATATGCATGTGGCGCACATGATCAAGCTTAAGCTCACGCCCACGCTGCAGTACACTTGGGCTGGTATTACATGGAGGGAGAGTGGGGGGGAGCGATGTGGATGTGGACAGGGACAGGTAAGCAGCTGGCTCAATGTGCTTGCACCGTAATCATAATTAGTATCCTGTACGGACATGTGTATGATGCATGTGTTGCAGCTACTGCTGTTGTACACACACACACACATACACACACAGACATGCGCTGCTTTGTTAGCCGTTGATATATTGGCTTTTAAGCCGACTGCGGCCTGTTGCAATGTCAGGCTGGCAAGGCTCTAACCGCTCAAAGGACATCACATGAATAATGCGAGGCAATTGCGAAAGGTGCCAGCAGCAACTGAAGTCCTGCGGCATGGAAAGGACATCATTAAACCGTAAAAATAGCATTACGGGCAGAAAGAGAGGCACAGAGAGAGTCGAGGCTGAACTTGAGCCTCAGGCAGAGCAGCTTAATTGCAGCTTAGACCTCAATTAAAGCGCACTGGGAAATGGAGTTGGAAAATGTGATTTGTGAGCAAGAGGAAGAGCGCACAAACAGTTTCATTTTGGTGAAAAACAAACGACGACAACAGCAACAGCAACAGCAGCAACAACAAGTAGAATGATAGAGCTGTTGGTAATGATGATGATGGCCATAAAACACCTTGGCTAATTTGCGCAAATTGTTTCCAGTTGCAGCTGACGTAACGATAAGTGAGAAACAAATGTTTGCTGAGTGGGGAGGCGCCGCGGAGCAATATGAGAGCAGAAAGAGATTTGAAAAAAAGAAAAAAAAAAAAATAGAGGGGAGACAGATACTGGGACATAGTAATTATAACTTATAGAATGTCAGTAGAGATGAGTGGCGAGCGAAGCGTTTAATGGCATTAAAGTAGGGGAGAGACTCGCTCACCATATGGGTAAATGCAATTACGAACCGACTTTGCATGGTTAAAGAATTTAGTTTGAGATACTTTTAGCTATTGGAAAACGATGGAGAAAGAGAAAGTGAGAGATTGAGCAAGGGTTTCAGGGAAGAGTTATAAATGGCAGAGCATGTTTAAGTGATTAACAAAATACATTTCATATATGATGATTATTTAAGTGTATATAATATAAAACACTATGAATAAAACTCTATTCATGATAAACAAGAGAAGTCACAGCGCTTAGCACGTTGCACTTGTTGTGTTCAGTTTTATGTAGGTGTGGGGGTCTTATCGGCAGCTACCTTCCGCGTTCGCTATGCCTTGATCCATTTAGGGCATTTCCCACGCGTCGCGAGACACGTAATCGAAAAAAAAACGGTACATCGAGTCATACGCAGCTGCTAGCAGCTGGCCATGGGATAAGACAGACAGTGGAGGAAGGAGCGAGGCCAGCTGGAAGGATTTACAGCGAAGCTGCTGGCAGTCGCCAACACATGACGCTAATGGAACCAACAAGCTGCCGGCATGGGGCATGGGTTCACGCTATCCACTATTTCACACACACAACCTCTGCCCCTGGTGCGCCTTCGTCGAGGTCCCCTGTGGCCCTCGGAAGGCTGTCGCAATAAATTTGCAGCGCCAAAGTGATAATGAAAGTGTTTCCTTCCGTTTTGGGCGAAGCTCAGCGCCAAGGCACAACAAATGTCAGAAGGGAGAGGGAGAGAGGGAGCGAGGGAGCGAGGGCGAGCGCGACAGAGTAAGGGCGAATGTGTGAGAAAAACAAAAGAATTGGGTTAAAATTATAAACGTTCACTGAATACGCTTGATCTGAGTACAATTTGAATATGTGAGAAGCGCAAGGAGAGGCGATGTAGAAAGAGATATCAGAAGTTATGTAAAATGAGAGAAATGAGAGGTAGATATAGGGCAATAGAGCAGAAGAGAGTAATAATTAGGGGGGAGGAAAGTATTGAGCATAAGTATAAAGGAAAGGGGAGCAATTACGGAGAGATAGAGAGAGAGAGAGAGAGAGAGAGAGAGAACAATTCAAGAACCTCGAATTAATGTAGAAATAGATAAATGCAAGTGAATGTAGAAAAGGAAATATATGAGTAATTTATATATATATAGAACATAAGCTACAAAAGACGAGAGAGAGAGAGAGAGAGAGAGAGACAGCGTCTACAATTCAAACAAACAAATAAATTGCATGTAAATGAATAAAGGTAATGAAAAGGAAGGGAAAGGAGAGAGATACATAGCAATAAAAATGCATACGTAGGATAAGAGAGAGAGAGAGAGAGAGGGAGAAAGTGGCAAATACTGAATATATATTGCAAATGCAATCTAAATATAGGGAACACAATAAAAAGTAAAAATAGGGAAAGAGTGGCACTAAAATACTGGGATATATCAATTTAAAGAATGTAAAAAAAAATATATATATATATATTATATATATATTGTAGGCAATGCATAAATTTTACCAGTTACCAATTAGAAACTTGAGTTTAACTTAGTTCAATATAAGACTGCACTCTGTCAGCTCCAACTGCCTGCTACAGTTAGCATGCCCCCAGTGCGAACAGTGTGCCAGTTGGAAGCTGGCGACTGGTGACTGGCGGCAACGCGGCGTATGCGCAACGCGCCAAGCGCTGCCATGTGCCACCTGCCCACACGTCAGTTGCCAAGTCGCCACACTCGCGCCCACCCTCCGGTGCCCTCTTCACGCTGCGCTCCGTTCGCTTGGCTTGTTTATTGTTTTCCGCTCAGCGAGAAATTCAATTTCGGAGGCAAACAAACACTCGCTGCAAGTAACAAATGAAACGCAGCAAATGCGCCAATTGCATTCTATGTAAATCTTGCCAAAGTGCTTCGCCGATTTATGTCAGAGAAAGAGAAAGACTCAGAAAGTGAAGGGCCGAGAGAGAGAGAGAGAGAGAGAGCGAGACAGTGAGAGTGTGTAGGAGAGATCTAGCAAAGCAGTCACCTAAGTGTGCTCTTAAACTAAACGTTGTCCAGTTGCAAAACAGTTGGCAACAATTATAGTTTGCCATCCCACTTGAAAAGCCTTTCGGGAGCACGTCGCGCAGTAAAACAAAAATGCGCGTAAAAAACACGCCGTAAAGCGCAATTTTACGGCGGAAGCAAGTGCAAATGTTGCTCTGGACGCCCTCAAGGGACTGATAGCTACACAGTTAATATTTTCTTTCTTTTTCATTATTATGGGTACAAATTACCAGAAATATGTGGTGATAAACAAAACACTAAAATGCAATACATAAAAATAAAATGCATATGTAATATTGAATTAATAAACAAATAACAAATGTTCTAAAAATAATTTCTTTAAAAAATAGATATATAAACTAAATCTTTTAAAACAATTGCAAATATATCTTTTACAGTAGAATATAATATTCTAATAATAAATAATATAACAACAATAGTAAAATATCTAAAATAAAATATTTTAAATAATATATAAAAATATAAAAAAAATATATAAAATGTTTAAAAATATTTTTATTAAAATTTAATATGATAAATATAGTAAACTATAAAAAATTAATATGCATATTTTATATATTATTAATTAATACAACAAAATATATAATTATATAATATAGATTATAAATATTTTATACGAAATGGGAATCTAAAATTATATAATACGTATTTTTAAAATTCAAAAATTATTAAAATTATATATTTCAATAAATAATAAAAACAAATATTCTAAAAATAAGTTATTTAATATTTTTTATATATATATTTTATATTGGTAATGAAATACTATGTAATAAATATTTTAATTATAAAGTAGGTAAATATAAAAATTTATAGACCAATAGAGACATTGAAATTATTAGTAGTACCCATTCCATTGTACCCATTCAATTCTTTATTTATTTTTCGACTAAAGTAAGTTGTTTATTAAAATATCATATATATTATTATAATTAAATTACTCTACCACTTCGACTTCAATTAATTCAGTTTCAAATTGCAATTGATGATTCAATAAATTTAAATAAACAAACATTCCCTAAAATCTGTTAGGTTTCAGTTTATTCATAAATATTTATCAAAATTAAACCAAGCACAACTTAAATTTTTTAAATAGTTCGCTTTTCGCTCATGGCTCATGCCGCCTTTCCACATCATTTAACTTTAGAAATTTTGCTGCCCTGAGGCTTAGGGCATGATTTGAGTTAACACGAAGGCGTCGCCTTACCTGTCAAATTAAAATCGCTCTTGCGCATCTACGGGGTTTCAAAGTTTTTTCAGCAATAAAAATATGCAATTTAATTTATTAAATTTTTAGACATAAAGTTTGTTTACTTTGAAATTGAGACACACTTTTGTTCAGCAATTTGCTCTATTTAAAGTTCCTTGGATCAATCAAATTTTTATTTGTTCTCCTTCACAGTTCAATTTTTTTTTTGCCGTGCAGCCTTCAGCAGGCTGAAGGCAGCTCCCTGGGCACAAAATGGCTGTCAGCTAGTTTTAAGTTTCTTCTTTTCTATTCTGCTGCTACTATAGCTCTCTCTCTTTCTCTCTATCTCTCTCTATCCCTTCCAAACTTTTTTAAGCACAATTCGTGAGTTTCTTTGTTGCTTTGTTTGCGGAACATTTTCGCCATTTCCCATAAACTTGGATTCTGGAGCCTTGGGAGTGTTCCGCTAGCCAAGGACCTGGCCCGTCGCAGGGCGTGGCGAGCCGGAGGCAACTATGACAAAAGATTGCAGTGGCAAAGTTTGGCGCTACGTTAATTAATTTTGCATGAGCTGAAGCTTGAACTACTCTCCAACGAAGGCCGACGCCAAGTGCTCGCAAAGTGCAACCAATTGAAAGCAGGGAGAACTTCGATGCGCCGAAAGATCTAAGAATATATCTCCCATAATTTAACGGGGTTAAATTGCAATTAATATAAACTCAAGCTGCAGTCATTTGTTATGCTCTGACGTGGGCTCAAGTGTTGTGCTTAACTTTTTTAATGTTTATAAATGAAGTCTTAAGCAAAATGATTTATTTCCATAGTCCAGTGGAATAAACGTTCTAGAATATTTATTAAGAACCGATTATGCACAGATATATCATTTGCTTACAGAGCTCTGCTTAAACATTTCGATGTCAGCATGGCTGCAGCTGTTTAAATTTGAAAACAAATTACTTATTTGACAGCAGCTTTAAATATTTGAACTTATGCACTTCACACTCTGCGCTGACCCCCAAACGGGCTCGATCCCCGGTTTTAATCCAACAAATATTCTGTTAGCGCATGCCGCAAACTGATTAAATGCAACTCGAAACAACAAATTTAAATGCATGTCGCAGCGCCAGGATACAAGCCGGAAAGCGAAGATAAACAAGCAAGCGCAGCTGTGCTCTGGGTGGAGAGCAACGACTGAGCAATGCTCTGTAATGCTTGAAACAGTCAAGAGGATTGTGTGTGATTGCGTGCAGCCAAACGTAGGTTAATTAAATATGTAAGAATCTTCTAGAAAGCTGATTAGCCAATTGCATATTATCAGAGACGGGTATACACGACTATTTCTAAGCAAGTTTTATTTATATTAAAATTTTGAAATTTTTGAAGTTTATCAGAAATCTAAGTATGTAATCATTGACAAAGTTTATTACAGAATATATTGATACTTTATAATAAGCGGGTATACACGACTAGTTATATGATACGATATAATATAAACTATTTCATTTATAATTTAAAAAGTAATAAGCTTTAGAGTTTCACAGATACATTATATATATCCAAAATAAGCTTTACAGTTTCTACAGATAGATTATATATACCCAAAAAAAAAACCTTGCACAAAGCCTATATATCGTTTAAAAACTTTCTAACGGAGTACTAAAATGGAACAACCTGTTAAATGCCTTCAATTGCTGCTTTAGGAGTCAGCCATGTATACCTCTTATAAACAGTGTCAACAGGGTATACAAATTGAACAACTTGTTAAACTGGGATACATTTACACGTTGTGTGGCTCTGCTTTCTACCGTATTTAAAGCATCGTTTAACCGCGCCGACTCCCGCCTCTTGACCCCGGCTGCCCTCGCCAGGGCTGAGCTGAGCCTGGCTCGGGGCAGGATAATGATGGCCATTAGGAATGTGCTGGTAATTAAGAGAGACATCTCTTTCACACTGACCACCCCCTCGAAATAGTCCCTGCTGTTTTCCACTGCTCGAGTGCTCTCCGTTGTGTCCTTATGCTAATGAGCACAGTGAATTGTTTGCAGTTTGTTGTTTGCTGTTGCTTTGCCTGGGAAACTGGGCAGCGATAAAAGTGTTTTGCCTTTGCCGCTTTATGACATGTTTAGCCAACCAGCAGGACACTCCAATGTCCAGTTGTCGACGTCGTCTTCCATTGATTGATGCAGCATCAGCAGCAGCAAAAACTGCCAGCAAACAACTTTATTTAAAGCGGCGTTCATGAAATATTCATGTTGCATGTTGAGCAGCACAAACAACAGCCACAGCCACAGCCACGGCCACAGCAATAGCAACAACAGCAATGCCAACCGCTGTCTGACAGGACAATGGCTAGAAGCTGTGCACAGCGTGGTCATAAATTGTTGTTGAAACTTTCGGCTGCAATTCAGAGTTGATGAAAATACAATAGATCTGTCTCTATATATGTTTATATATAATATGTTATGTATATATATATATACATATGTGGGTATATATAGACAATTATAATTACCATAATTTATGCATGCGTTTTGCGGGAGTCTGCAGCAAATGAAACGTTTATTGAAGCTCCTAGGCGAGAGAGAGAGAGAGAGAGCGAAAGAGTAGCTGAGACAGATAGAAATTGAGGGAAATTAGGCATGGCCATCGCAAGTCTAGAGATAATCAAGCAAAAGAAAACTTTCGCCATATAGAAAGACAAAATTAGATAATTAAGAAGAGTTTCAGATACCAGAAGGCCTCAAACAACGTGCAAGGATATTGCTTATAAAGGAATAACAAATAGAAAGATTCCACATGCTGCCTGACTTAAAAAGTTAAGCCTTACATACACCGCTCTTCAACGATATAAATAGGTCTCACTCAATGCCAAATTAAGAGCAGAAGCTTCCATGTTAAGGACATCTCACTTAGCGCGAGCTAACACAGTATAGCACTCCACACATAAAAAATTGTTTACGAAAGCAAGGGCAGACCACATTTATCAGCCGTAAGCTGGTTTCTCTGCGCCCCTCTGCCAGCTGACAGATTTTACAGCTCTATCTGTAAATTTCAAGCACTTGGCGAAGGTGCAAGGATTAAGTTATACAAAATGTTAGTCATCAATCTTCTAGGGTCATCTTAACATCTTAACCACGGCCGTGGGGACTGCGCGGCGACGAGACGAGGTCGCCTTTAACATATTTTCTGCACCACTTGTTTGCCTATTCAGCTTTTCCTCAATATGCTACACGAAAACCCTTTTCAAGTGTTTGCCTGGCTGCCCGACTGCCTGCATGGCGGCCTGCCTGGCTGCTCTGGCTGATCCAGTTCATCCGTTTTGGCCATTTATTTGGTCAGCTTAAGATTGACCCACATTTTGGCAGAGCTTAGGTTACCAATTCGAGATGCCTGGTTTGCCCCACTCACAGTCCAGCCTTCGACTTGGCAGCCTGTGAGTCAGTCTAATGGCCGGCCACGTAGCGACCTTGCGGTCTGCAGCTTTAAGCATTCGGTTTTAGCTGAGAGTGCATTGGAAAATATTATCGTGGCACACAAGCTATAAATTGGCTTTAGCCAGGCAGCTGAAAAACTTGCCCAGCCTCCGCATCTCATGTGAGTTGCCTCAGTAGAGCAGGCGGAGCAGGCGACGGTGGAGCAGCTGAGGCAGAAGTTGTTAAAGACTGAAAGACGAACAACATTTGACATTTCTGAACTTTTGAAGCACTCCAGACTGCAGTTGGCTATTATTATACCTTATATATTTTGGGAGTTTGTCGAGGTATATAGAAAGGAATATAAAGAGCTAAAATTTTTATTAAATTTATATACAAATTTATTCAATTGAAATTTTTAAATATAAAGATAAAAGATATAAAAATAAATGAAAATTTCCTGCAAATAAGACTCATTTCAGTTGGTCGAACCTATTTACAGGGTATCAACTATTCACTATTTCCCTTTACCCATTTACAGGGTATCTTTCAGTTGGCAATTAAAGTTTCTTATTGTGCAGGCCATCATGTTTTGCATTTGATTCACAATAATTTTCCTTTTTGGCTAATTTTCATTGGTTTTTCTCTTAGCTGTTACATGGCATTCACTTTGTCAAGTGCAAGTTTTCCCAGTGACTCGACTTGACTTTTACCCAAAGCCAAAAGCCAAATGACAACCAGTTTTGTTTTTCTTTTGTGTTTTTCAACTTTTTTGTTGCCAGCGTAAATTTCAATTGGCATGGCCAGAGTCTTTAAACTGTTTTTGCTGTTTTGTTTTCCATCTTTTTCGCTTGGCCATAAAACGGCGATTACTATCTGGCAAAAATTAAGAAAACTTTTACGCCAATGGCAGCTACTGCGGACTGATCAGGTTACATATGTGTATATGATATCTATGCGTATATATTATGTGGCAAAGATTTATTTTTTTAATCACATTATGTATTAGCCTAACTCAGTTCCTGTTAAGTACTGAGCATCATGTTAAGTTATGAATCAAAACGTAGTTTAAGGATGGCGAACAAATGACAACTGCAAGCAGTCTTCCAGTGTTGTAAAATTCGAGTAAGGAAGGAGCGCTGACAGCCTAGTGCGCGCTCAATTGTCATTGTGAAGGTACTAGCAAAGAGGCAGTAAAAATAATGAGAAGTCGGTGCAGGCTAAAAAGGCAAGAATAGAAGTTGTGTTCTAGCTAGTTGTGTTCTAAGCTTGCTAAAGTAATAGAGAAACATAATGAAGTCTACAACGCCTCCTCCCTTCCCCAACATATGTACAATATACAGTAAAGTACTCGATTTTCAATGTTGCAATGCACTGAGATCATATATATTTATATATTACCCACAGTACCAGCATTTGATATGATCTTCTCTAACTAACTAAGGCCAACTCCGGCGTTAAGCGAGCAACAGGCTAATAATTATCAGCCACTTCCACTTGTCAGTTGTCCAATTGGAAATACACGCCTCTGATAGGGTTACATTTCCATTAGCTACTATAACAATTGATCCGTTATCAAACTCTTGCTGAAACCTTGACTAAACGTTTGTTAGTTCTGCATATGATTTAGAGATAAGCGCGTGACACGTGCTCAGAGATATTTCATATATAAAAACAATACATATAATAAAATATAAATAAAATATCTATATATATATATAAAATATTTAAAAAAAATATTTTAAAAATATTTTTAAAATATTTTAAAAATATAAAAAAAATATTTTAGAAATGACTTCAACCAGAAACTCAGTTGTTTCTGTTTCAAGCTGCCAAATACCACTTAACTGAACTTACTTTAACTTTAGGTTCTTGGTTATCAGAGTGAAGCGCTTAATATTCGCTTAATTATTATTTCATTTTAGCATCAGCTTTGGGAATTATCAATTAATTTGGATCAAAGAGTCTAAATTAAGTTTCCTTGAATTAGATTTCAATCACAATTTCATTTTAATAACAAAATCTTGCGCTCAAGTAAAAACTTTTAACAAAATAAATACCCAGAAATGTGTAGGCATTCAATTAAAGTTTGATTTGCTTTGGCTTTAATTAAAGCCAAATCCATTGAGAGCTTCAAGTTTTCAATTTGATTAAAAGTTGTTTCGTTCACAGCTTCCACAATTTGCGCATTAATCAAAACTCGGCAGAGAGCATGCAGAAACACATTCAACTTCATTAGACAGAGACAGAAAGAGTGAGAGAGTGAGAGAGGGGAGTGAAAGTACATAAAATATGGAGAGAGAGAGAGAGAGGGAGAGTTTGTGTGTGTGTGTGTATTTGTGAGCAAATTCCTTGCATATTAAAATATCATTAATGAAATTTTTGCTTTGTTTGCTTTTGCATTTTCCTTTCATTTCGTTTTTCTTTTTATACCCTGAGCCCATTGAAAATGGGAAATCAGGGTATAATGTTTTTGTGAAAATGTATGTAACAGGCAGAAGGAGACGTCGCAGACCATACAAAGTATATATATTCTTGATCAGCTCGATGAGCTGAGTTGAAATAGCCCTGTCCGTCTGTCCGTCCGTCCGTCCGTCCGTCCGTCCGTCCGTCCGTCCGTCCGTCCGTCCGTCCGTCCGTCCGTCCGTCCGTCTGTGTGAACGCAGCGATCTCGTAAACCACAGAAGCTAGAGAGCTGAAATTTGACATGTATACTCCTGAATACCATACGCTATACGAGTTTTTTTCAAAAATTCGATAACTCTTCCCGTTCTCTTTTTATCGATAAATTTCGATAACTTTTCGTCTCTTTTACGTACCGTAAGAGCTAGAGACCTGAAATTCACTATATAGATTCCTGTTGTGAATGCAGACATTTTGTAATTTTTGGTTTTTGGATGCCACGCCCCCTTCGCCCTAAATTTGCAAAAAACGCATTTCAAATACTAGAGACTTGTGCTTCGGCACATACACACATATGAATAACATAATCATGCCCTGAAAGTTTGAATCAAAAAGTCCTGCTAGAAAAAAAGTAATTAAACATTTAATTTCCCATAGCGTAGGCGTCTTGCAGCCTAACCGCAGTCGCTACGTCAACTGCGCAGTTGGCAGAGCGCGTGCTTGAGCGTGCGTCTGTGTGTGTATGTATGTGTTGCTTGCAATATATATGTATGTAAACTAAGCATAGAATATTTGAAGTATCGGCACTTCGCAGGGCTCAGGGTATCTCTTAGTCGAGCCGTCTCGACTAGAGCATTCTTACTTGTTCTTGTCTATATTTCTTTACATTAATATTAATGCGCAATTGCAATGTCATTTAGCACGGGCATGAACGACTAATCGATGCCCTGTCCACATTCTCTGGCTAATCCGCACATGGCCGCCAGATGGCGACAGCTGCTTCAGGCTTGGCTGCACACTCCGTTTTCTGATTGGATTAAAGGACCAACTAGACCACGCATGTGGCTGGCTGGCTGTGTGTGTGTGAGTGTGCGTGTGCATCATTTGCATATTGTAGCCTAAATTTAAGCGTCACAGCAGAAACAACAACAGCAACAGCAATAAAGACAATAATGAAAATTGAATTATATGCTTAATGAGAGCGTCGCCTGAAAGTTGCTCCTGATGCTGAGCCCCTCGCAGCCCAGGCGGAATTTTCCTCTCCTACGCCATTTGCATTTCCCCGTCTTTGTTTGCCCTTGTGTAATACATAAATTTCATCTGATGTGCTTTTGTTTATGATTTCACAATTTACATTTTATTAGAGCGCAGCACGGCTTAAGTGCAAATTCAATTGTCCGACAAGATGTCCGGGCAACGGCCCGGTCGCTTCAGGCCTTGGCCCGCATCCTGGCCCTGCTGTGTCCCGACATTAACAAATTAAGAGCTTTGCTCACAGCACAGGCTGCATTTGTTTTGCTAATTGGACCGAATTCGAAATGCATGACACACAGCCCAATTGGCAAATAAATCAAATGCTTGATTTTATTTTACTTGTAAAAGGAAAGGCAAAACAAGGCAGCGCAGGGGAGACAGTGAGAGAGAGAGAGAGAGAGAGAGAGAGCGTACAGACTTGCAAGCATCAATTACTATAGACGACATGCACACATCTGTACTACGAAAGCAGCTTAAACATCGATAAACGTATTTGCATTAGATATTAACTAATTTACATATATATGCATGTACATGCACATGCACAATTAACACAGTGAGTCTAAAGTATCGATAACTGCACGTACTACAGATATGCATGCAGCATGCATGCATTTGCATGTGTCTGCATGTCATACATATAGATACATGCATATGCACTTACCCCATTAACACGTCGCTTGGCATGTGGCTTTGAATTGCAAGCCATCAGCTCTTCTTTAAAAATCCTCTAGAATTCATATTCCAACACCCACTGGAAAGCAGTTATCGCCGTGGAAAGGCGTTACGCCCGCAATGAGTAAACCTTTTAAGGATGTTCCAATTGTTTCCTGCCCACTGAAATGAGATAACTTTAATGGGAGCGATCGCTATAACTATTTATTTATTTTTATCAATTTCCAATGCTAACAACCTATGAAAAATCAGTGCTGGATGAGGCCACACATATATCTCTACATTTATTTAGTTCTCTTTGCTGCGTTTTATCTTACAAAAGGATTGAACGGCACAAACTCATACAGATTGGGACGGTCATCGCCATTGGCCTCCGTGACCTCTACCACGACGTCCGTGCAAGGTGTGGGCGCTGTCATCACCTCCTCAGAGGTCAAGTCCTCGAACTCGCACTGGGCTAGCTTGAAGCATGCCCCATTGTTGCGTACCACATAGGCCTCAGTGCAACCACAGCCATTATTGCAATTGTGCCTGCATTTGATGATATCCTCAGCACAGTTATTGTGGCAATAGGTCAAGCAGTTCATATAGACTGGATTTCGGCAATTCACGACCCGTTGCGCCCAGCTCAGATGCAGGGCGAACAGCAAGCCTATAAAGATCGCCCACTTCCACATGTTGTCCGCTGTCCAATTGGAGGTAGATGTTAGTGCTTGGGACACATTTCCGTTAGCTGCCATAGCCAATTCATTAGCTATAAGAATCTAGCTTGAACCTTGGCTAATTATCTATTATTGTAGAAAGCACTTGTATAAGTGCTTTAGCGATGGGTGGAAGCTTGAGTTAGAAATCAGATAAACTAACAGATGAAATAATTAAAATATTATTTTAGCACATGGTAAATGCCAAACTAGCTCCAATCAGAATTGCTTCTCATATGATATTTCTACTGATTGATTTGACCTGCCCTAGAAATGGAAGCGTGACACGAGCTAAAAAAATATTTAAAAATTCGTATATATTTTTATTTTTATATTACATTTTACATATTATTATTATTTTTTAAAATATTACATATTACATGAACTTTTATAAGTGGTTTAACGATGGGTGGAAGATTCAGGTAAACTTAGTCAGCTAAACTAACAGATGAAATAATTAAAATATTATTTTAGCACATGGTAAATGACAAACTAATGAAAAAGCCTGACACGAGCTTAAAAAAATATTTAAAAATTCATATATATTTATATATTATATTTAACATATTATTATTATTGTTTTTTAATTATTACATATTTCTTTAGAACTCAGAGTCTCGTGCCTCTCTCGACACGCACTCATCTCCAAGCACAACGCCTTTTCGTGTGACACTTCAACTGTCGCAGTTGCCTGTCAAGGCGCTGCTGGACGCACTGCAGCACAAAGTCCGCTGCCTGCTGCCCTTTTATATATATACATATTCCATTCTATATACATTTGCCATGCTATCTATATTTGAGCTCCAAGCTAATCCCTGGGTGGGGGTCCACGTGGGCGCAGCACACTCTCTAGCAGATTAGGTCCGGGCTGGTTCTTGGGCCGCGGTGTGGGCGTCAGGGAGCGCGTATGAGGCGGCGCATCCTCCTTCTTGTGCACGGCCGAGGTGGCGGCACGCCTTGCCCTAATCTTCTCCTCCATCTTGCTGGGCACCATGAAGCAGTTGGACTCCTTGTAGACGGGCTTGCGTCGATCGTTCCACGGGAAGGTCCACTGAATGGGCGTAAAGTCGCGCTTCCAGGGCTTGCGGGGCTTGAACCAGCAATCGCATGTCCAGTCCTCCTCACCAGGTGCATCGTCATCGCTGCAAGGATTTGGTTATCAACTGATTTCTGGTCTCCCATCTTTTTACTTACCCCCGCACAAAGACGCGCACATAACGCGAGGATTTGCGAAAGAGCTGCAGCGCCTCGTTGAAGGTCAGCTCCAGGGCCGGCACGTCGTTGATCTGTGTGATCTCATCCCCGACGCGCATGCCCCCGCGCTTGGCCAGACCCGTCGGCGAGACGTTCACAATGGTCAGCGGCTCGAATTGATCGATGCCCCCGGTGACCTCCATGCCCCACATGGCATCGTAGAAGCTCATGATCCGCCGATCCGTCTCCAGGGTGTAGCTCATCTGCAGCTCGTACTCGACATTGTCGAATGCATCCGAGTCGTACTTGGGCACCTTAATCTTCGAGTCGAACATGCTGCTGCTGCTAATGCTGCTGTGGAGACCGTGTGGAAACTGACGTAACTGACTCTGCGTCCTCTTCACACGTTTTTGCGCCTTTGTCGCCGTTGGGCGTTTGCTTTTATAGTCGCCGCAGCCGCCGCCGCCGCATCGGCACTTGGCACACGACGAACTGCACCCCCGACCGCCAGCTCGCAATCTATCGTTGACAATGTCAATGTCTGTGTCTCCGCCTGTGCCGCTTGCCAAGTTAATCGATCCGCCTTCGATTTGCATTTAATTGCGTCTATTTTTACGTGTCTTACACACACTCAGAAGCGGAAGTCCATTGTGTTGTTGCTACTCTTTCTAGGGCGCTCTTCGCTGCGCCTTATGCAGCGAAGGCGATTCCAATGGGGGATTCAGTCAAGCCACTAGCTCCATTTAAGCCAGACCCACTCCAGCTGCCAGTTGGCAGTTGGCAGTTCTTAAAGTGCGAACAAGTCTGAAGAGCGAGTGGTCAAACGCTTGGATTTCACTGACCTCAATCAGACTCCAGTGACAATGCAACAAACAACAATAACTGCAACATGTCTAGCTCAGTGTAGCAATGTGTGTGCACGACTAGCAGATACCCTGCTGCTGCTGCTACTCAGAAAGTTTTACTGAAATATTCATCTATACAGAGAGCATTTATCTATACCTCGCATATGTCAACATGCCCCACACTTACCAGTTACAGGGTATTCACCAGCGAGACCAAAAACTAAAGCCCACAACGGCAACTCTGCGACTTAAATGCGGATTTTACTGCCCGTCGACTTTTGAATTATTCATTTGAGCGAGCAGACAGAAAAAACCCACAAAAGGCCCATAAAAACGGAGATGGTCAGCAGGCAGTAGGCAGCAGGCTAACTGAAAAAAGAGAAGCAGCAGACTACCAACTACCAACTACCAGCTAGCAGGTCCCAGCTACCAAATGGCAAATGCCAAATGGTCAACTGACCAAATGGCCAAAAGGCAATGACAAGTTGCCTAATTACCACGGCTTCTCTTCGCTTGGGCGAACGTTCAGTAAATTTGTCGCCAGCTTGGCGCGACTCTGGGCCAAGTTAACGCGCATACCTTAAGTCACGCCCCGATCCACTCCCTCTGCGGGTTTGGCCTTGTGGCACATCCTGTAAAGTCTGTAAAGTCTGATTTGCATCGTCGACAATTGCTTTGGCCTTATTCGGGAATCCAGCGCACAATTGTGTCGAAGATTTAGTGCGCACTCTGAATGGATTTACATAACGCATACGCCGTGTGGTCTGCGTGGAACTATTGTGACTTTCAAGTGACTTATTAGCCCGGCTAAGCCACAAAGGTAAATGTTACCTGAAGTGTGCTTAAAGCGAATTCAACCTAGAACAATCGCAAAATCCTTGCCTAATCGACGTCGAAATTACTCAATTGAATGAAATGGGCAATGAGAAAAGGAATATAAAAAATGTAATAGAAAACTAAGAGCAGAAGAACAGTGATTAATGGAATTTAGAAAAGAATAAGAAATTTAAGTATATATGAATATGTTAATTATCGGTTTTAACTGGAATCTCTTACTGGAACTGGAATCTATAATTCTCAAACAAATTTAATTTAATTATATTTTCTTTTATATAACGCAGATCTTATTCATAGCCTAATGATATACTTTTAAAGAAATAATAGTAGTGCCCTTTATATTTCTAAGTTATTATTACGACTTATGTTGGCAAGCTTTTTCACAGAGTTGAATGATAAATTATCATTATTACAAATTATCATCTCTTTAATCATGATTATTAGTCTGCTATTTTGCCATAATCATAATTTACATTGTTATCATTATTATCATAATTTCATCATTCTTATAATGATTCCAATAATGATTGACATCATCAAAATTATCACCTTCATCACAAATACTATCCCGTGATAGGCAGCGATAGCACCGTGGTCTTTGAGCTAAACAGAAACCACTCTCAAATATGTTTTTATCTGACTCAAATGCTCTCTGTTGATAATCGCTTTCGTCAGCAGCCACATAAGGTTGTTGAGTGATCAGACTGCCTATCCGAATCCATAGATAATCAGACGAGCAAGACCACGCCTACAACTAAATCATGAATATACTCAAATGAGATCAGAGATATATGCTTAATATATAATATATAAGCAAAATATCATCAACATCTGATTCTAAAATAATCAAGTAAATTAACCAATAATTAATACATTATTATTACTCATAATTTAAGATAAGAAATTATAGAGATCAGTCCCGAATTTGCTAGTAATGCAAGTAATGAATGGCCTGCAATTATATTTGCAGTTAATTGTACAACTTTTGATAGTTTCCATAAAAACTGTAATCTTTGACATATCAAAAAAATAATATTTGTTGTGTATTAATGAATATCCAATGTGTATCAATATATACATTATGAACCTTCAACTATATTAAAAGGGGTTTTGCTACTTACCAAATGATATCAAGTGCTTTATATAAATATTCAATGGGAATAAATAATAAACAAATAAATAAATAAATTGACATATTTAATCAGTGAACCGATTGTAAGTACAGTAAATCAGAGTACTTACCCATTATCATTATATATCATATGTTCCAATAGATTTCTCCAATTGCTTTTTTTACAGTTTTTATTTAAAGCCGTTTTAATTTATAGTTCTTTAGTAGTGATACGCCCAATTGCATATATATATATATGTATATATATAATTTGTTGGATTATACATACAGTTAGCATACGGTTGGAATTGTTGTTGCTGATAAAATCGAGTCCGACTGCAGAATACTCTCTCGCATTTGCTCTTCTCTCAGATAACCGAGTTACCAGTTTTGTTCAACTATATAGTATTTCGTATATATGTAAATATATATATATATCTATATTGGATTTCAAATGTATTTGTATGCACCATATACTGCATATATATGCACTATAAGTGGAGGTTGCTCGCTTGCTCAACAATATATAGATCGTCTAATACTTGGATTTAGCTTCGATTCGGCTTCATTTGCCTTGACTGAGTGCAATTCTTTGTTCTTATTTTGTTTTTTGATAAATCAGCGCATTATTGTGAGTATATATATATTTTTATAGTTATATATGATTATTGTAATTACAATTCTCTAATATTTTACAATTCCAAATTAATATTACATAATAGTTTAACAAATGTTTACATTTCGCTACAAACTCAAACTTGATCGCTTTACGTTTCATCATGCACGTTTTCTAGCACCGAAAACATACGAAAGCGAACACCCACCAACACTTGAGGGGGATACTAAACACTTGTCTCCAGGTACAAGCGATTCCCCATGCTGGGACCCACAGACTACGGCAAAGACTCTTTGCCCGCCACTCTTCTCGGCTTAAGCTCGTGCCGTCAAGCAAATGCAAATGCAAATGAGAAAAATTGTTTTACAAATTTGTTTTTGTTTTTTTTTTTTTTTTGTCAGGGGGTTTCACACATATAAGTTTTGATAGGGAATATTACTGCATATATATTGCATTGTAAGCGCTTGTGTATTCGTTTTTGTTTTTTAAAGTTTCTTAGAAATGTACAGGTGGCCATTGCATTATATATTTCGTTAAAGTTTTTAGACTACGCTAAATATTTTGTTCGCTTTAAGCATTTTGCAGGTGGTTCTTGTGAAGTCGAAAACATTAGAAGAGTTACATCTATATAGAGAGAAAGTTGGAGTTAGGTTTAAGGCATGAACTAAACGAAAAGCTTTTAAGCTGTCAACCTATGCATTGAAGCGTTTTTTAAATCATTTTCCTTTTTGTTTTCTCTGGGTATATTGCCGTGCCATTTACATTGTTCATAACTTTCGTGGCTTTTCTTATAATTTCATTTTGTCATTTTGTTTTTCATATCTTTTATCGAACATATAGAGAATAGAGGTTTGTATTTCTAGATATTTGTTTTACTGAGCGTACGCTTACTTTTTAAGTCCCACACTACGTTCTATATACTGTACGGTCTTTCGTTAACATACACACATACATATTATATAGGTATAATATATATTTATATATGTTGCATATGTATATGTAATTGCATTTAGTTTTTCTTTTGTTTTTCTTTTCATATGTCTCGCTTGACTTTGCGTTAATTAAACAATATATAGATATATACTGAAAATTTGTGTATAAACAGCAAATATATATATGTTTTATACAATATTGTTTTATATATATAGAAATATATATATGATTTTATATATGTTTGCTTTAGTTGCTCCTTTAAAATGCATATATATGTTTGTTTGTTTGTTTGTGTGTGGAGTGTGCTGCACTTGTTCTTATTCTTGTTCCTGTTTTCGTTTTAACAAAGGCTCTCTAATTCGAACATAATATCACTTGGAAATTGAAAGTTTGTTCGGCAATCAAATTATAAATTAATTAACTAATATGTTATTATACAATTCGGAAACGTAAAAACTATTTACAAAACATATGTATCTATATGTACGTAGATATATCGAATGTATTGCCAAATATTGGGAGCGCCCGCTAAATATGCCACAATATCTGTGCCGCGCTCACTGTTGCCTAGTTTCGGCCGTTAGCTCCAAATAATAATTATAATTAAATACAATTACAATACTCAATTAACACGTTTGTCACTACTTAATTATTACGTACGCTTTGCATTTCGGGTTTTGTTTTTGTTTGTTTGTTTGCTTGTGTTCTTTGTGTTGGGTTTTCTTATATTCATATATTGTGTGTCGTAACATATGCGATGGAATCTTTAGCTATTCATCATTCAGTGCCAGCTGCCTGTGGCGCTTGTCTTAGGCGCCTGCTCATTCCCAGCCGCTGCAGCCAGCCATAGCCTGCGTCTCAGTAAACCAAAACGGATTCCATCGTAATCGTATCTCATTTGTTCGCACTGGCCGCATTCACCGCGTTGCTGGCCTGGATCTGCGATGCCGTCTGCGAGGCGGGCTCGAGAGTGCGACGCGCCAGACGGGATCTGTGCCGGAATCATATATATTATGTCATGAGCTATACGCTAAAGCAGTCGTGGACTCACTTGATTTGGCCAGCCAGCAGCGGATTGATGGCATAGAGCCAGTCATGCACCTCCTTGTCGCCTAGGGTTTGCAGCAGATAGCCGCGATGCTTGGTCACCACGCTGCACGAACGGAGATAATCATTATTCATTATTTTGTATATATGTGCCCTCCCTCCATATATAACTGAACTTAT
This sequence comes from Drosophila peninsularis, assembly GCA_035047485.1. NCBI lineage: Eukaryota > Metazoa > Arthropoda > Insecta > Diptera > Drosophilidae > Drosophila > Drosophila peninsularis. The sequence continues at coordinate 3,867,503 of JAWNPN010000085.1, read as the reverse complement.
CCATTATTTCAATCACTTCGTCAATTTCCCAGCCAACTCACCTGAAGGTGTTGGGTATTTTGACCATTGCTGCCTGATCCTCGCTGCATTCCACCTGTGCAGTGGCCAGATTCAAGACAGCCCGCTCCACTGGATCCTTCTCTGAGCGATAGATAAAGACATAAGGACGTCGCACAATCTACATGGAATACAGATTTCGTTAAATAAATTACGATAACTCAGGCGCTTTTTATACTGACCACCCAGCGCTTCTTCCAGCCGGAGCCACCATGCTCGAGCACGTTCAACAGGCCCTTGCGTGCCACAACGGGACTAACCCGAATCTCCTCCAGCTCGGGCACATACAGACGCAAAGGTAGCGCCGGCTGCGTGGCCGGTGCAGGTGCCTCCCATCCATTCGGCGCATCGGCGCGATCCGGCGAGCACAATCTGTGAATGGTTAGGTAAGCGAGAGGTTAAGTTCAGCTCTAAGAGTACAGGTGATTCAAAAACAAAGTTACCTGCGTCGAATTACAAATTTGTTGTTTCTAATTTGTGTTCAAAATAAAAATAGAAACATAAACGGAAACAAATATCGAAATTGTTTTTTGAGTTTGACAGTTTAGCTAAAGAGTGGGTGAGTATATATTGATTGCGGCAGATGAGTGTTATTCGGTGAGTGCGTTTTGCTAGCAGAACCAAAAATCAGCTATCTATGCAAAGCGAAGCCTACTTGCTGATGGTTTTCAATCTAAGCTAGAAGGCTCACTATTTGTGAGACCCATCCAATGATCCTTGCATATATATATATATTAGATCACACATTATTTCTTCTTTCATTCTAAACGGAGAAGAACTATATTTGCGACCCATCCTAAGATGCCTTTATATTATGATAGACTATACTATAATGTTCCTGCTTAGCTTGTAATATCTGCTTTGTTATCATTCCTTCAAAATCTTGTTCAACGATCATATGAAGTCATATGAACTCAGGTCAACTCCCACTAAACATCCAAACTAAACTGTAATGAATGTGTTGCCAGGTGGGTAAATTGTGTGTAGCCAATTGTTGTGTTTAACTAACGAAAGCATAGATGGGAATGGATAAAGCATGCGTCAAATACTTATTCAACGTACTCCATGGAATTGCTCGAGATGCAGCTGACGGTCATATCTGCGCAGCCCTCATCGCTGGGCGAAACATCTGACTGGGTCTGCGTATCGTTTGGTTCGGACTTGTTATAACGACCTTGAATTAAAGATAAAGATAAATTTCCGTTAATTACATAGTAGAATATTTACTACTTCAGCCGACACACCTTGCACGAGCTTCAAGCACTTAAGCATGATATCCTGTTCGCGTTGATTGTATTCACGCTCGGGCAGCATTTGCTGCGCATCCTTGACTGGCGTTTGGGGCGACTGTGGGATTACCATGTGCACGGGCGAGGTGGCCGCGCGTGCAGCCAGATTGCAGACATCTTTTTCGGTCTTGGTTGTCGGATTGGGATTGGTGTCCATGCCCAGCCGCTCACGCAGCAGCAACAAATGCCGCATGCGGCCCACTTCCTCCAGCCGTGTCAGCTTCTCCAGCTCCCACTGATGGTCAAAGATCAGCGAATCGCCGCGTGGCCGCCAGCCATGCAAATTCTCCTCGCCACGCACATACGTGGAGCTGGTATCCAACACGCGACGCTGTCGACGCTGCACACCTATTAAACGGATCACATGGAGAGAGGATAAGCATAGTGAATGAAATATTCAAGACTTGTGCGCAAACAAAGGACGAGTACAACTACAATGAGAATTGCTACCTGGACTACCTGCTTCGGATGCTCTGCGCAGCGACAGCTCGTAGACGCCAGAGAGACGATTGGCCTCCGGATTGCGGTATTGGCCGGAGAATAGATGCTTAAGTGAGCGCGGACCGGTGCGAGCATCGCGTCCATAGATGACCATGCTGAGATCCTTGGTAATAATGGCCGGGCGAGCGCAATTCTCCAGCTAAACGGAAAAGTTAATAAGTGACTGATGAATGGGAAAATCATCGAGACTCACTTCCAGATAGGCGCTGAGCGTAATGTAGATTGTTTCGCCACCCTGCGAGACGCGGTTGAGTAGTGCGGAGTTGTGCAGGCTGGAGTCCCAGGCGGCTTCGAACCGGTAGAAGGAGCGGTCGTCACCAGGCACCTCGACAACCTCACCCGGGAACAGGCCCAGGGAGAGCACGCAGGCATCCTCATCCTGCTCATCCGAAGACTCGGGCGTATTGCGTATGCGGCCAACTACCAGCTCATTAATGTCCTTCCACTTCACCTCTGGCGTGGGCTCGTGCACAATGGTAATGCGTATGCGTCGCTGTATGCCTTGATGGAGCAAAAAGAGTCCGCGACAGGCAAGGTCATCGCTGTGCTCAACCACCTGGGAGTAGGAGTTATTTGCATAACAATAGGCAAACAATTTGGAAGATATTCGCTTACCGATGGCACATACTCGCCATTGGGGGCTAGCTCACAGATCTCGAACCACACCAGAACATCATGCTTCGCCAAGACTGTAGAGGATGGCGGACAGGGCAGCGGTCCGAACTTGGGACTGCGCACTGGCTGACTAATGGGTATGCTTGGTGGCAACATGCGTCTTGGTGGTGGACGAGAAACGAACTCCTGCTTGGCATCTTTGTGCAGAGGATGTGTCTGGTAATGCCCAAAGATCTTAAACATGATGGGCTGCGTCTTCAGATACTCAATGAAGGACTTGGTAACCGGCACAGTTATCTAAAGAAAGAGACCAGCTGCATAAGAGGGGCAGAGCTTAGGCATATTGGATTTATTACGCACATTTTGCACATGATAGAAACCGAGTGGAGCACCTGAGGCGGAGTTCTTGACCGGCTCTGTGGAGAAGGCTTCCTCATGGCGATGCAAAAAGCTGTGAAGAGAATTTAGAGCTTAAGCTAAACTCAGATCAAATTTGATTTAGAGCAAACCCACTTGAACTGACAGAAGATGTCGGCATACTCGGCGCCAATGCCCGTGGCCTGAAGCACGGTCACACGGAAGGTGAACTCCTTGCCGACCTGCAGATGCTCGCCAGGCTCCTCGGCCTGCTCGTGATACTCCGAAGCTGAGTTGGAGTCAATGCCGCGACCAGAATCTGCATCTTCCAATTCTGCAAAAATAAAAAATTAATTAGGAAAAGTTATTGAATCAAGTCGTCGCTCGCTTACCTTCTAGTTTGCTATCCAAGCCGCCGTTGTCTATGTAACGCTGCACATCGTCCTTTTCGTTGAGCGCTCGGTACTTGGGCTTGGCGTCATCCTCATTGAATACCAGGCGAGCCGACTGCTTCACCCCATTGTTGAAATCGATGGACTCCTCATCCAGCACCGGCTGCACAGCGATGCGCAGATACCCTCGCACATCGCCACGCTCGTTGACAATGGCCACCTTGTGGACCAGGGGCACCGGATAGAGCAGGTTGCTCAAGTAGATGAAGGAGCGACCGACCATGCGGAACCAGGGGAAGCGATCATAGAATGGATCTCCCCCAGTCAAGCTTTCCACATTGTAGTCCGGCGAAGTGGGACTCAACTCAGCCTCGTTGTGATACATTTCGCGCATGAGCTCCAAGCGTTGTCTAAAATGAAAACAAAGTATGAAACATGAGGTTATATAATGTCCACATGCTAAGCTATAAACAGCAAACAGTGCGTATAGCCCACTACAGGAAGCCTAGTGAAAGAGCAAACGATAAACAAATATATATATATATATATATATATTATACTAGAATAAAGCCTAGAGGACTACATCGAAAGCCATATTAAGATTTGCTAGAGGATTAGGCACATGCATACGGTAACGAAAGCAACTACAGTACATACAAATGATAAACCTCGAAATGGAAAGCAAACCTAGAAGGTATCAGATTGGCCAATGTCAAACGCGTTGGATACGCCTGACGCAGCTGAGGCTTCAACTCGGGCTGCTCCACGTGCTGCTGAGACTGGAGCTGATTCTGAGGCTGCGGCTGCGGCTGAGCCTGGTACTGAATGGGAGCCGAAGGCTTTGCCAGCTCCATTGCAATTGCTCCACTGCCGCTCGCCTCAATGCTGGACGTATCGAAGAGCATGGACGAAGGCGGACTCTCGACATTGTAAACTTGACGCATCAATTCGAGGCGATAGCTTTTTGGGGGATTTTTGGATAAATTTGGTTGGTGGATGGGTTGAACAAGAGGTGGGGTTTCAACGTGATTAAGTTTTGGAATGTTAGGAGAACCAACAGAAAAGAAAAGAGTACAAATCAGCATTGTTTAAAGCCTAAACTAGCTTTGTGCTCAGTGTAGTATGGCAATGACAATGGCGATGAGTTTGGAAGGGCGTAAATGGTGGCGGTGAAGATTTCTGCCAGCGTCTTGGAGCGGCTTTTCATTTAGTTTAATTCTCAAATATTAAGTTAAGCAAATGTAGAGCTTTAAATACGATAAATAGAAGTCAAGAACTACAACCACCATGCACGTACCAGAACGGAAAAACATAAAATAAATTTTTTAAATATATCAATAACAAGAAGTCAACCTCGGAGTGGCCGAAGTTTCTATATCCTTGCAGATATGGATATATATTATATAGACATAATTTAAGGAGCTAAAATCTAGTTCCTTAAAGTATTTATATTTGAGGTTGGCATCCTCTGCATGACTTTTAATTTAGATCATATCACCCACACTATCTGCAAGGATATAACAAAACAGTGCTAAGAATAGAATGAATGTGAGCAACAAAAAGTGCCTAGGGCCAAATTTCCATTGGCTGCACGCTTACCGTAGCTTCTCCAGCGACCAATAGTGGGTGGCGCCATTCTTGGTATCTGTGACCTCAACGGCGACTAGGGTCTTCGAAACTGGCGGTGCGCCATACTCATCCTCAGGCTGCATGGGCGTCACGCTCGAGGCCAGCTCCGGTGGCAGCGGCGAGTACAAGGTGTCGGTCAATAAGGTAAACTGGAATTGTACCTGAAAGAAGCAGCAGAAGAGGGTTGGTTAGTAAGAGCATCTCACTCAATTATCTCAGATAGCGACCTTTTTCTTTAGCTCCACTGAAATGGCATTGGCTTCTTTGAGGAAGATGGCGTTGCCCCAGAGATCATCGCGCAGCGATGTAAACTGGTGGTAGCGCCACTTGCGGAAGGCCCAGGCAGCGAGCCCAGCCTCGCGAGCTGTCCAGCACGACTCGTACATTGGATTGGCTACGGATTAGAAGAGAATATTAGCTTTTACTTCGCCATAAATCGTTAGTCTCTACTCACTATATACGTCCTCCTCCTGATGGAAATCCTCCGGAGAGTAGCTGCTGTACATGGACATGGTCATGGACTGCTCTTCCACTTGCTTTTGTAAGGCATCGATGCGCGCCTCGTAGGATTTGCGCTGCTCCTCGAACTGTTGGTCGGCCTGGAGCTTTTCACGCTTGTACTGCTCCTCCAGATTGTCGAGGCGCTTCTTCATCTCGGCCTTCAGATCGATGCCCTGCTTCTCCAGCAGCTCGCACTGAGCGAAATTCCAATCCACTTGCTGTGTGTCCGCCTTCTCTACCTCATTCTCTGCCTCGTTCTCGGTGATCTTTTCGCGTAGCTCACGCGCCTGTTCAGGATTGGTGAAGCGGAACACATGGTTCTTGCCGAGAATCACGCGCGAGCCTGTCTTCAAGACCTCGGGCTCAACCAGCTTACGGCCATTAATGAATATGATGGCATCCTTGTGGGGCAGCAGGGTCACAGTGCTGTTGCGGTTCTCAAAGGTGCAATGCTCCTTGAGAATATGAGAGCCGGACAGCTGGATGTCCTGTGGTACATTCGCTTCATGTGTGCCCAGGCGTGTGAGTCCATCCTTGATGTAGTAGAGCAAACACTCCGACAAATTGGGATCTTCGTTCAAATTTACCAAATGTGGTGTCTTCTTGGGTGAAAATACGCCCACGGTGATGCCATCCTCTTTCACGGCCACGCCCATCTCCGCAAAGACCGCCTCACGCTGCAAACGGATCTCTTCGGTGCGTTTCAGTTTCTCCTCCCATGTCTCATTGAGTTCTAATTGAGATTAAGCTATAAGCGAGTGGCTCTAAGGTTTCCCTCTGTTGGATCTTACCTGCAATAAGCTTCTCGCTGGCCTGCAGCTGATCCACAGCCATCTCCGTGGTTGAGCCATTGCGATTGCGTCCTTTAGTCGGCGACTTAATCACCGACGACTTGTTCAGCTCATCCTCTGCAAGAGGGGATAGTGAAATAAGTGGGAATTGACGGATTGAGATATTGCCGCAAGCGCAGTGATATAAGCGTGCATAGATAAGTTAGGGTAATTGGTTAAGTATCATAAAAAATATGTGGAAAGAAAGCGGTAGCCGATTAGATTTTTTACTGTGAAACTTGGATGATAAATTTTGGCGTGTCCACGTCTAGCCCTGGAGCAGTGCGGACTGCAAGGAGTATGTGCCGAATCTTTGTTCACTGGCAACGCAAGCAAAAACTGCAGTGGGAGACGGGAATCGATCGATTGACAATGGAACTTTAAAAGGATCCGCTAAGATCGCAGTTGCACAATACAGAAACATATCCAATCTTCCACTGTGTCAACTTTTGGTTACAATAAGACGCAACATAAATAGGACTTCAACATTGATTATCATAGGTATATATAGGTTATATATAGTTGTAGTTGTATATATATGTGGTATATATGGCATACGTCCTGAAGCGAATTTATGTTTACAAAAGCGCTGAAGTTACAAACACTTTACACACACACAAGAGTCGTGGCTATGTAGGCATGTGGGCATATCCAAAACAAGGTATTTTATTTGATGTGGCTCTGGACATGCCCCCATGCTAATAGCCTATATATTTGAGTAGGTGACAAATTGTCGTATTGCATATATTGTGAAAGCCTTTTGTTTTTTGGTTAGCTCAGAGTAGAGGGCTTTACTTACTATTCGCATCGCGCTTCTCACACACCACTTTGCCATCGGGTCCTAAATGAAATAGGGTTTGTTTTTGGGGTTTTATGAACTCAGGCATAACTCTAAACTAGGACTAGAACTACGACTAACTTAAGGGTTGTCATTTGTGTTTTGTTTTTCAAGTGTTCTGGTTTTTAAGGCTTACGTTTAAGCTTAGTAATGGTCGAGATATATAGCCTATAAATCAATATCCACTTACCCTCCTGCACCTCAATGCCCTCGGCCTTGAGCAGATCGCGCAACTTTTGTATCTCCTCCTTGAGCTCGCGAATAAGTTTGGCATTGGCATCCTCGTTGACGACAGCCTTGCACACAATTTGCTTGGCACGATCCGCATAGCTAAAGCAGTTCAACATATGGATTAGAGGTACAGTTTGAGGTAAAGGAAATACCTACCGAAGGGTGCTTAGGGTTTCATCGTAGTTAATGTCAGCTGGCGAGATGGCAGCTATCATGGCTGTCTTGGAATTGCCGCCGAGATTCTCGCGCAACAACCAGGTCAGAGCTGAGTCGCGATAGGGTATAAAGTCTGCCTTCTTGGAGTTCTTCTTCTTGGAGACCTAATTTAACACGCTATTAGAGCAGTTCAGGAATAAAGGCTTACACAGATACTTACAGACTGTCATTGAACAAGACGGCACAGAAAGATGCGAACATTTAGAAAATTTCGTTTAATGAGGAGTTAAAAGTAATACTCACCACCTCCGCCAAAGCGGATATGACTTTGCCTAGGGTGGTCAACGACTTGTTGATGTTGGCGCCCTCCTTCAAGCGAGTGCCCTTAGCGCCCGTGGAATCAGCACGCTCCGAGCCAGCCAAATCGACCAAACTTATCTTGGAGACCTTCTCAGTGATCAAATCGGTCATGAGGTCATGACGCCGCTGTGTAAAGAAAATAGTGAAGACTGCATGCGAGCGCGAGCTCGTCTCGTTCATGTTGGTAGCGGCGACAGTACTAAGGATTGAACAGAGAACGAATGAAGCAAATTAGGTAACTAAACTCACTCGTCAACACCTACCGTGCCTTGTTGCCCTCATCGATGAGATCGTGTATGTCCTGGTAGTCAGTGACAGCCAACTTGGACAGGTCCTCCACATAAGGACCCAGCAGTGGATGTTCACGTACGCGCAGATTGCCTTTGTTTTTCGGGTTTAACAAATCACGCACGCGTTCGCAATAGATTTCCATGTAGGAGACCTCTACGGAATATTTGAGGTCATCGGTTTCGGTGTCTTGAATGCGACCGAAGAGATCTTTGCATATCATTGGTATAATGCCCTCCTGCTGCTCCTCCTGCCGGCCCATCATGGTGTAGGATTTGCCAGCACCTGTCTGTCCATAGGCAAAGATGCAAACGTTGTAGCCATCAAAGGAATGCTGCAGCATCTCCTCTCCAATGTCCTTGTAGACCATCGATTGTGTGGAGAAGTCCAAATCATGGGGCTAGAAATGGAGTAAGGTTAGTTAAGGCCAAGTAAAGAATTCGTGTGGCTAGGCTTACATCATGGGACCAGTAGGAGTAGTCAAAGTTGAATCGCTTGACGGACTCGCTTGTGTTTGGTGGCACCTTCGGATTGGTAATGGCTGTAAGATTAGTTTAGGATAGGTTTATGATTCAGTTCACGTAATTCTATCCTAGCTGACTTACCCGTTGTGGCACCAGTCATCTCAATGATGCACTTGGACTCCCGTGCAATCTCTCGCGAGTTGAACGGGCGCACCCGCACCGCCACCTTAACCGACGACATCTTGGCTGCTTGGCTTGTCTTAGGTTGCGGTTAACTGGAGTGGAAGAAGAAAGGAATCAGAAGGAATGGGGTTAGTTCTTGGCAACCGCTATGCTATGCGAGCCTGGCAATTGGCCCATAAATAAACCACAAGCCGCCGCAGCGTCATTTTATAATTGGCCCAACTGTGTTGGTGGATGTGCCTGTCTGTGTATTGTGGCTGTGTATTGTGTCTGTGTGAGCTGTGAGTCATGCAAATCGCTGGGGGTTTGAATCAAATTTATATGATTGCAGTGGGACGAAGCAGTTGATACCCAACAAGCAGCATGTGGCATGTTGCAGAGGCAAGTAGTAATCGCACCCCAGAACCTACTATTTTATGACATATAATTATAAAAGCTTTCTATTTGGAACTATAAAAGAACCGCAATACATTTAAAGCCAGGAAACAGAGCAGTAAATGTTTCTGGATTTTTAATGGAAATTAAATTAATTGCTTTGTTTGTAGCGTCACCAAATTTTAAGATATTGCAAATTACGGCCACCCTAAATATTGTATTCATGTAGTTTTTAATATCCATATCAATAATATTTTTATAAAAAGATATATTCTAAATTTCGATTTATTATACGATTTATTATAGGTATATGTTATATGGTCACCCTTCGATTTTTATTACTTTTTGCATAACTTCAATGAAGATTTATTATTTATAATCACAGTAAAAATCGAAACAAATAAAGATTATATTAACATTTTTATGTGGCATAATAGTGCACTAATTAAGCTATTTTTAGGGGTTACCCTTTATCAGTCTATTGTGGTATATATATCACATTTAAAAAACTGATAAAGGCTAACCGCTAGAAACGGCTTAGTAAATGTGAATACTTAAGATTATGAAAATCTTTATTATTATTTAAATATAACAAGCAATGTTGCGGAATATACTTTAATAAACAGAGATATAGTCAGTCTAAATTTGTTTAAACTCTGAACATTATGAATTTGAACATATTTTGTTTTAAGTGTGCATTTAGAATTAATATATTATTTCATTTTTAAATATTACTATAAAATATTGACATATTAAATTGTCAAATGGTCACCTTAAAAATATTCTTTTTAAAATCTATCAAAAATATTTTGATTCAATTGCTTTCCTATTTTCTCAGCATTACTTCAAATTGCTTCGATTCCAATTGCTTGTGCTCAGACAATTTCCTACTCTCTTCCATTTCCTGCTTTTACGAATTTATGTAAATAGTTTTGGCTAACCTGCTACCCTGCTGACTTATAGTTATGCTGCCTCACACGCCACACACGCACACACACACGAGTACATACTAGAAAAAATTCCACAATCCACACTTCCAATAAAAGCGCAGCCGAGTATCGGACACTCGAATGAGTCATCAGCGAAAAGAAAGCCCCGCTCACACCCCGTATAAAAGAAATTCAGTTGCAAAACAAAATGGTCATAAAAATGTACATAAAATATATAAAATTTTTTAATCTAGATTTCTTTTACCTTTACTCTGGATTAAGGCCAAACTAGAAGCTGGCTTGCACTTGAATTTTGTCTTAGGCAAAGTCCTTTGGCTTGATCATATTATGACCAATTTTTTTGATTTAATTAACTTTTTTATTACGGTTTGTTGTATTGGGAATTATTGTAATATATTTTTACGTATTTTCAATTAATTAACAGTTTTATTTAGCGCACATTTTCAATGCTTAGTGCCGCACAGTTTTTCACTCGACCAACGAAATTCTTTAACTCGCGCACACTGAAATCCTAGAATATTGTGACACAGGACACGAAGGGAAAACTTTAAACATTTCCAATGCGTTAGCCTAGAAGCGCGAACGAGACGCTCTGCGCAGCTGCGATAAATTTGCTGCTCGAAGTCTCTCGCACTCTCTGTCTCTCATCTCACTTTCTCTCCATCTCTTGAGGCTTCTCTCTGTTTACCTGGCGCCAAGACTTTTGTTTATATTTTTGCTCAAACAAAAATGCAACAGCCTGCGCTTCTAGTCCGCAAAAAGTCTACAAAGAGAATATTGCGCAGCCGCCAGACCCAGGGAGAAGGACAGCGAGAGAGCCAGTGTGAGGGAGCGAGAGCATTGGCAAAATATTTGTGGAATGTTTATAATTCTTTATGCTGTTATGCTGACGCGATTTGAATGTGCTGCAGAGAATAAATTATAGTAAAAGAAATTAAAATGCGAAACGAAAAGTCTTAAGACATTGAAAATCTATGCAAGTTCTACGAATCTTCCTTTCACATTCAGTTAGCTATATTAAATTAATATTTATTTATGTTTTTAATAAACATGCTTCGTTTTTTTTCAGTGTTAAAATATAAACTATAAATTTCCTTAAAGTCTGTTCTTGAACTCATGCTAGTTCCTGGTTTATCCTTCACAGTTGACGGTGCGTCATGTTTTGATTCTTCTAAGGTTTCAAGCACCATGACCACTAATACACACACACACAGACACACACAGCCACACACTTGAAGTTCTGCTTGAGCATATCCTTCGCCTGGGTCGTCTTGACCTTTATTAATAAATTTTCATGTTGCCTTCGCCATGGCTAACGGCCAAAAGTCTACACAACATGAAACTCTACACGAAACTAAAGCCAGGCACATTAACTTCGAGGCTACTGTAGAACAATATATATGCGCAAAATATGAGAAAAAATCTTAAGCAAAATCATAATATTATATAAAAGCAAATAATGACAAATGATTTGGTAGAAATTCGAATTTTGAAATGTTTCTTTGGCGAATCGATGGGAATTTTGCAAAATATTTTCGTAGATATTTTTGAAGCAATTACCAATTAAATCGGGAATGGAAAAAACAGGGCATAAAACTCAAAATAATTTCGGCTTGTAGATAAATTGCTGCTGCTGATGTTGTTGTTGCTGCTGCCGATGCTGCTGTTGGCGTAAGTCCTCCTCCTGATGTAGTAGTTGCTGCTGATGCTGCTGCTCATCGTGTGTGTAATTGAAAACTAATATAAAACTATCCATCATAGAGCGCTTCGAGGACGTGGCAAATATGATCGATAGCACCAAAATTGTTGTTAGCAATAAAGCAAAAAACAATAAATAACCAAATGCGCACATTCGCGTATCAACTTTCGTAACTTTCGTAAGACTTTCAGAGATATATATGTGAATATATACCTATATATATGTATATAGGTGTATCATATATGTATATGTATTCTTCTGTATAACAGCGAAAATTTTCACACAGCTCAAGAGGTTCAATTTTTTTGATTGGCTAAAAAGCAGTCAAGGCTTTAAGGTATTTTACTGGAGCTTCAGTTCTTTGTATTTATTTAAATTTTAGTTTTGTTTAAACTTTTAACACAATTCGTTGCCACGAACAACCTTTTTGTGGTTTGCTTTTGCACAAAATCGATGGCCAATCGAGGCGTGGGCCAATAAACGCGCGCCGCGAACTTCGGACCAAATGCGAACTGCAACCGTTGGGGTTAGACGACGCAGTGAGCTGGCGAGCTGGCTGCCAGGCGAACGAGCTCTGGCAAAGCCAGCTTCGACAGCCCTCCTCAGTTAAGGCGCAGGCGCCAACAGAGGGTCGTGTGTGTGTGTGAGGATGTAGGCAGAGGGTGCCCAGCAGAGCTGTGTCGTATAGCTCAGCATAGGTTCATTTGAATGGGTCATTCACATGAACTACTGAACTTGTTTACTGATCAGTGAACTATATAATTTAACAGCTGAAACACAAATCTTATTGTTCAGAACAGTCTAAAAGCTCAATCAACTTAGCTAGTATTTAAAGTGGCCAAATATAGTTCACAGCTTGGCAAAGGAACAACTGAACTGGCTCATAAAAATGAACCAGAGTGAACAGCTCCAGTCCTTGTTTAGCACTGACTATGCTGGCAATGTTAAGAATTTCATCAAGTGCTACAGCGCAATAATAACAAAACGCATTGCCTGTCAGAAAAGTAGCGCATAATGAGCTTCGTTTAGGCTTTAAGCGTGCCACAGAGCCCCCTCTTAAGACACTGTTCCACCTTTAATGGCCGCCACTGTGTGCAGTTAATGGACAAGCAGCTGAAATCTTGTGACGTAAAATAGAAAATTTCTATTGATTTCTCAGCACGAGGCGCGGATGAGCTTTTTATGCTTGTCTTTCATTGTTTTCCTAGTAATTGCTTTGACATTGAATTTGTGGCCCATAAAGATAAAGATTGAATTAATGGTTAATGCTGACATAAAAGTCTGCCACAGCAGCCACTACTGTGCAGTGGACTGGGGCTTAGACAAGAGCTGAACAGCTGCTTGGGACAGTAGGCAGAATATTTCACACATATTCAATATTTGTATTTAATATTAATTGTTTATTGGACTTAATCTTGAATTTAGATTATATTCTATATTTGATTTATATGAATATTATCTGCTTTATAGACAGCATTCATAGGTATTCTAAATATGTGAAGGAATGTGAATTGAAAGCTTAAAATATTTAAAGACACATCCAAATACTCTATATTTCGAATAAGCTGTCATCATATAGCAGAGCCTCAAAAGGATATCGTATGGGGGTAGGGTAGTTCAGAAAAGTTTAATTATATTACAATATATAGTATATATATATATATATATATATATATATATATATATATATATATATATATATATATATATATATATATATATATATATATAGTATAGCGAGAGACTATCTCTTCCCATCTTTTAAGATCGATGCAACATGTTCTGTTCTTTTTAAATAAAAAAGAATTTACATCTTTCATCAATAACTATTTATAATAATATTGAATATGCATTTAACTTTAAAAATGGTTTACTTTAGCAAAATTAAAAATTAAATAAATTAAGATTAAATTAAGATTAACAAAAAGTTTTCTTTACCTATTCGTGTTTTTCTTTAGAATTTTTAAAGGTTTCAAGCTACAAAAAAAATGTATATGAAAAGAGAAACCCTTTCAGGCTTTCACTTAATCAAAAAACAAAGAAAAACTCTCCGCAATATATAAATAAAAATCTTTTGCATTTTTACGCAGCAAAATGTCAGCCACAACGCAGTGGAAAATTCGCGCGGCCCACGCAGTGAAAAACTGTGCTCCACACATTCAAGGATTATGCGTGAGCGTGGGGTGGCGTGGCGCGGCAGGCATGTGTGCGATAGGGTGGAGCGGCATAAGTCGATGGCGAGGTGGAAATTCTATTTGCTGCGCAGTAAATAAAAACTGCAGCACGCGAACCAACCCAAGTTATATCGAACGTATTTCGTAGCTGGGCTGAGTTGTGGCACGCACGTGGGCGGGTCGTTGACGCATATATCAACGTTCTTTTTCGGAGTTCGCGCTTTGGACTTGGAAGCACATTCGCATCGCTCGAACGGGGGTACACCAAAGGGGGGTACACACTGTGCGTCAATGTCAATGACAGTTCATGGACTGGATGGATGGGCATGCAGGGCATGCGACAGATTCATTTTTGTGGCATCATCCTGGCTGACAGTTCCCAGACTTTAAACCATTCAAACTGCGCACTTGAGGAGCTTGAAAGTGAGGGAGCACAAAATTGAAAAATATACCCTGCACAAGGTCGGAGCGGATGAACTTTGAAGTTAACGCACTTTCAATTGGTTCTTTGATTTTTAAGGGGGGTTAATACAGATAACAAATATGTGATTTATTTATTATTTGTATATATTGTATGCTAATCTGCTTCCCAAATTTCATATCACTACTTGCTATAATTCTCGAGTTATGGTTTATGGTTTTTTATGGGTTGCAAATAAATTTTGAATGATATTCAAGAAATTATATATAGTTCGAAAGAAATAAAATAATTTCCTATAGCAATGATATAAGTTAATAAATATTTACTGTGCTTGAGCTTAGCAGACTAGCAAATAGAATTTAACTTCGGTTTATGAAATGCGTAAAAGGAATATGATATACATATAATATATATAAAGACTATAAAGATAGTCCGCATTAAGCCCTGCAAGGTATGCTCAGCTTTTCATAACTTCAATATACCTTGTCTAAACCACTTTCAACGGGCATCCTTTATAACGAGTCTGGCAAATTAAAAGGCACAGCTGAAGGCGTTTTCACAATTGAATTTCGTTTTTAATTTGAGGCTCGCAGGCCATTCACTTAATGTGAAGTGTGCGCAGGCAGCACTTAATTAAGCTAAAATCAAAAATGTATATATATAAATATATGTATATATATATATATATATATATAGCAGAGTATATATAGTCACAGCAAGAAGCAATGGCGACGTCTGTGTCGTCCATTAAGTCTGCTACATAAAACAAATGCGATTTTCTTATTTAAATTAACGCAAGCCCACGCAAAAGTAACATATACACACACACAGACACACACACACACACACACATACACATACACTTGACACAATACAGTTCACAGTTCGAAGTTCGTATAGCAAAAAGCGGATGACTCATGCAAAGAGTCCTCCAAGAACAGACACACACACAGCAAAACACAGCGCATGTTCGTGCCAAGTTTGCTGTGCGAGTTCTTTGTGTGTGTGAGTGTGAGTATGTAAGTGTGTGTGTGTATGTATATATATATGGTTGTTGTTGTTACAATTGCTGCTTGAACTGGCACCTACCAAGTCAGCAGGAGCAGCAGTCAAACTTGGTGAATCATCCTTTTCGGAGGCACGCGTTCGTTTCCTGCCCCACCAAAAACAAGCAAGCAGGCAGCCTACCCCACTGCCCCAACCGACAACCCACTCTGCACCACTCGCCTTTTATGTGGCAAACAAGCCACTGTCGTCTAGCAAATACACAAAGAAAAAACCGTTTACAGCTTGCAGCAATTTCAAGTTCAGCTATAAAATAAAATTCATTTTAGACAGATTCTTGATATGAAAATATAATTTTAACTGAAGGAATTATAGAAATTGTGGAATTGTGGAAAATAAACAAAATATATTAAAAATATATGTAGATAATAAGATAAGCTTCATTTTCGCTAAGTCAAGTCTAAAAAATTTCCAGTAGTTATTTCCTGGTTTAATCCTTAAAGAAGTTACATGACTACCATTAGTAGAAACTATTGTATTATTTACAGACTTTTCGATTATGAAAGTGAATTTGAAAAATATATTATTTAACGAATCTCAATTCTCTATCTTTAATCTTTGCTTATAGAAGCAGCAAGACTGATTGCCTGATTGAGCAAATGATTGACAGATCTTTTGCCATACTAAATGTCTGACTAACAAACTGTTTGACAGATCAACTAACTGAAAGTCTTCAGCAATTATTTGAAATTGCAACTGTCATGCTGAACATTCCAGCCATCATGGTTGCATTCCATCATATGTAGTTTCAAGGTCTGTTAAAGAATTTAGTTTTTTGTATTTAACACGAATACCCCTAATGTCTGATTTGCCTGGAATGTTGTAACTTTCGGTGCCGCATTGTCGCCGCTCATATATATAACATACATATACATATACACACGTGTGTGTGTTTTTGTTAGCATAGTTATAGACGTGCGTGTCGCTAGTTGCCGCTATCCGCATAGTTCTCTGTAGGTGACTAAGAGTCGACCACGCCCCTTCGCTCAGTCGCCATAAAATGCACTGGTGGCAACACTTGGCTTGCGGCTGCTGTTCCAAGTTGGCAGCTGCAGTGGCCACTGCAATTTCAGTGCAACACCAACCAAAATTTGCCAACTTCTGAAAGGTGGGAACACTTAAAAGTGCGCCCATATAAATCATGTGACGAGACAGCCCGAAAAAAACTGGGAATATTTGTGGTAGAGAGTAGCAGGTTGCACACTACTCGTTCAATTTTGAAATGCAAGTCAGAAGTTCTTAAAATTTCATTAGCTTTATCAAACTGATTGTTATTAAAAGAACAGCTGTTATATAAGTTATATAATCTATAACTACTACCTACTATATGTATACCGCTTATCTATCGAATAATACAAGACTCATTCCAGTCGAAATTCTTTTTTGATGTGTTTTGCTGCTCAATAGCAAATTTAATAGAACGTTTAATAAAGCATTTGAACAACTGATTAAAAATCGTTCATGAGTCAGTGCATCGCTGATATCGCTAACTAAACAAGTTTAATAATCGTACAATCGAACCTAAATCAACTGTATTATGAATGAATGAGCATTCAAGCTCTGTTCAATATTTATTCTACCCTACATATGGCAAATAGTAGTCAATGCTAATATACCCCTTTCACTTTGTGAACTGTCTTCGTAGTCGTGTGTACTTAAACCACCCTGTGGTCTTGGGGGCTAATACAATTGTGCAATATTTAAAACAAAGTGCCGAGCGGAAAGTGTCCGCCAGGAAGCCATTTTACGGTCCTGCAGCTGCAAAAAGAGCCAGGTGAACCAGGTGGAGCGACTCCCCATTGCAACTGCGTGCGGTCGCGACTTCCCACTTTATATATTTTTTTCTCTTTTCAATTTTTTTTGTAGCCCCAGCTTTTATTATATTTTTAGCGGAAATTTATGTTTATTGCTTGCCAGCTATAATTTTACCCTATGCCGGAACTGTGGCATGGGCTAGCACACGCTACTCATTAAGCTTGACAATTTAAGGCAGCAAAAAAGGGGGGACAAAGGCGTGGAACATATGAATTTGGCCTGGCCAACTGCTGCTAAGAGAAAAGTACTTGAATTATTAACTTTATTACGGCAAACACAGTTCGGTGTGTTATAAAACGCTTTTCCTTCTTTTCTGATTTTTTTCGCCTTGTTTTAAGTGAGGTTTTATTTATTCATGCGTTTGCGAATGCACTTTATGCTACGCCTGTGGCAGCCAACAGCGAAACTTGTGGCAAGGCTTAACTGCTTCAAAATATGGCCTGTTAAAACAAGCTCAAATTTAAGCCATAAAAAGTTTTTAATTTGAAAAATTAAGAGGAATGCATGGAAATTAGCAGAGTAAAAGCTGAATAAGCTAGAAAAGCAATAAAGAAATATTTCCGAGTTAGAAGGTAAAAATGCATTAGTAACAGTTCTAAAAGCTTTTTTGCTTTAGGCCAAAGGTAAACAAAATCTGGGAAATTATTCAAATCTTGTTTAAAGTGTTTATCACTCCTCCATTCAAGTCAACTCTTGAACTTATTGAGTAAATCAGTTCAATTGAGCTCAGCTGTTCATGAACCAATTCTGTTATTCAGCTCTTCAGCTATTCAGAGCTGTGGTTTATGAACGAATACAGAACTGCTCAATACAATCCGAATGGTATTTAACAATATATATGCAAAGGCTCATAAACTAGAAGAAGTATAGAATAATAGAGAACAAAGTTCTTATGTCCAAATAAGTGTTCACCCGTTCATTAAATTGAACTATAATTATTTATTCTTACCCATAATTATATACGCACTCATAGATCCCATTTAATATATCAAGGAATTTGATATCTAATCTTTTTCTAAAACTTATTCAGTTAACAGCTCTCAACTATACTTAAAGTCATTTAAAACATCTAAAAGCAGCTTGAGGCAAGTTTCAGAATTATTTGCCATAGTTTTGCCCACATTCAGGAACTGCGCTTATGACGCACACAGAGAATTGTTTGCACTGGCAGCTGATGCGCATATGGAAACACGGAACGCCCACTCATCGTTCGGACAGCCGGGACAGATGGACGGGACACATGCTCGTGGACATCGACAGGACTTGAGCATTAACATGGGCACACACACTCATACACAAGGTAACTCAATAGCAAACTGAGTGCTCAAAAAGGTCAGAGGTTGTGCGTAATCAGAGCTTCGACAATATCAGGCAAATACTAATAAATTATATTAGTTTTAATTATTATTATTTTTCATTATTATGAGGGTGCCAATTTGTGCATAATCATAAATTCCATTGGTTATTAGATAGCTGCGAAACTAGTTGTTTACTATGTTTTATTAAAAGGTTTTTGCGGTCAAGCTAACCAACACTTGAAAAGGGTTTTGTTGAAGGGGAAAATTTGTATATGGAATGAGATGAGATATTTGAGATAGCCTTAAAATATATTAGCAATTTAATATAATGGTAGGGATCCTTAGAACTCATTTTGCAGACAATCTTTGCTTTAGATATCCCATGCCATTATAACTCATAGCTTAAAAGCTTTTCATTATAAATATATAAAAATATTGAAGTGAAACTAATATTTTAAAGTTTTTTACAAGATATCTTAAATAAATAAAATAAAATAATAAATAAAATAAATAAAAATAAATAAATAAAAAATACCTAATACTTCGAAAATAAATATATTCATCATAATCCAAACTATGTTCTACCTACCACAACTATTGAAACTATGCTACGATACAACCAATTTAACAACAAGATTAAATATTTATAAAAAATAAATATAAATTTGTTCTGCACAAGAAGCTAATTGGATTATGGATTATGAGCAGCGTATTGTTTCTCTGTTACTGACCTCCGATAATGTAAACTATATAAGAACAAAACAAAAAAACATCCAATATTTGAATTATTGAAAATAATTCTAATATAATTATTAAACTTCATGTGAATTTTGAATAGTGTAACTTGTTAATATTAGTAATAAATAATTTAATATTAAATTTTAAATAATAAAAACACCTCTTTAACACATATATTTATCTTTATATATTATATCAATGTTCCTTATCAGAATTATAAATATACAATAACAAAAAACTAATATAGCATAGGCTTATATCGTATATCTATAATTACAGATAGCAAACGTTTCCGAGTATTAACAATAAAATAATATATATATGGTGTATCAAACGTATAAGATTAGTAATTCAATATATATTCTGAAATAAATACAATTTGCGAAAATTATAAATAAATAAAAATTAATTTCTAGCACATGCTATATAAAACGAAACAAGAGCTAGCTCAACCAGACAGTGAGCCGTTAGAACTCAATTGCGTTGACGTCAGTTAACGGGACTCGCGGTCAATTTGCAATCTGATAACGCAAACAACAACAATTACAACAGCAATAACAGGAATAACAACTGTAAAGCGTGGGCAGCGCCTGGTGGCAGGCAACGAGAAATGCGAAATTGCGAAAACGCCTGTTATCCGCTGTCTGTCGCTGATGACAGGTTGCACCATATGCTCCAATGGGGTTTATTTTTAGCAGAGTTTCAAAGACAAGGCAGGAAGGCCAACAGCTGGCAACAACAGCAACAGGATAACAGTAGACTCTAACAGTGTGTGCGTGTCACTCTCTGTGTGTGTGTGCAATTGCGCATGGCAGGACGCTGTTACTGTCCTGGGCTGGAATATTGATTTTTCAAGCGGTATGCGTTGAATACATTTTTATATTAGTCACCGCTGACACACACCAGGAAAAGTAGCAACAAAAAGTACCAAAAAACCCCAGAAAAAAATCTATTTAAATTTAATTTACGCGCTACTCACATTGCAATGCCCAAATATGACGACGACGCAATTGCTGCCGTTTCCTATTGCAGTTGTTTTCTTCTCTTTCTCACAATATTATTGCACTTCTTGAGGATGTATTGCACAGTTTTTCGTATCTCTTAAAGTGTTTGCATGATTACAAATTTAGTTTTTTTTTTATTTTTTTTGTTTGTCTTTGTTTTATTTGCAGCGCATTTGCATTGCAGTCTTCCGTTTTAGCCGTACCGAACGCGTACGCACGCCAAATGGATCTGTCGTTTGGCGATTTGTGTTACGCGTGCTGGAAAATTGTTTGCACTTGCGCAGGCCAGGTTGGGAAAGCCGTGGAAAAGCCGCGCTAGATGAGATTTTCCGCCCACCCAGGCGATGGACAGCCTGAGTTTGTTTTTGTTGTGGCCAGCGCGAACAGCTGACAAGTTGCCATTTCAGTGTTGGCAAGCGACCACACACAACAGCTGATACAGGGTGACACATGTTTATCGATTTCTGTTTTGATCTCTGACTTCGGCATTGGTTATCAATTTATTAGCCGACGCATTTGACTACATTCAAAGCCTATGGCTTCTATATGATTACATATAACATAAAGACATTTCAGCATAGACCGTCTAGGACAGTTTCTTCGCCTCCTGGAAGCGGCAAGAGATATCATCCCAGTTGGCAATATCCCAAATGGCCTCCACATACGAGGGACGCACATTTTTGTATTGCAAATAATATGCATGCTCCCATACATCAATGCCGAAAAGAGGGATTAGTCCAGTAGAAGCCTCCAGCGGATCCTGATTTGGCAATGCAGCCAGCTGTAGTTTAGACGTCTTCTTGTTATAGCCCAGCCAGCCCCAGCCAGAGCCCTGGACAGCAACGGTCAACGCGCTGAGCTCCTTCTTGAACTCATCGAAGCTCTTCCATTGCGATTCGATGGCTTTCTTGAGATCTTCGCTGGGCGACGATTTTCCGGGAGACAAGTTCTGCCAGAAGATCGTGTGATTGATGTGGCCTCCGCCATTGAAGCGAAGAGCAGGGGCTAGTTGAATAATCTTCGTGGTGTCGCTCTTGCACTTGGCATCCTCCAGCTGCTCCTCGGCGGCATTCAAATTGTTCACATAGGTCTGATGATGTTTCTGATGATGCAGCTCCATGATCTCACGGCAGATAATTGGCTCCAGTGCGGCATAGTCGTAGGGCAGCTTGGGCAGCGTGTGCTTACCCCGCGAGCTGACAGTTCTGTGAATTAAATGAAATATATAATATACGCTTCAACTGTAAATGTCGCCATTGTTATTCGTTGTTGTTGCTATACAATTTATGTAATCGCATTTTGGCATCGACGCCGGCATAATCAATTTATCGATTTCGTGGGCACTTACCTTGCTGCCTTGGTGAGGTTGCGCGCCAGAAACATTATTGATTGCTTTGTTATATTACCTGCGGATATAATGCTTTACAAATTTTCAATAAATCCCTATTTAATTTGCTTACCGGGACCAAGTGTGACAGTGTGTCGCAAGCACTCAAAATGCGAACAAAAACTCAACACTGAAAACACCTAAAAAATACCAAAAGAGTTTGTGTTAATTGAGTTCAATTTACTTACTTGGATTACATCAAAAAGTACTTAAAACATTGAAAATATACCCATTACGTTATCAGTTAAATTATAAAATAAGATAAGATAAGTATCAACTACTAATTGAGCTTAATTTGTTTACCTAAATGAATTGTTAAAGCGTATGGAAATTTATTAAAATTAGAAATACCAACAAGAAAAATACCGCAACAGCATATGTTATTTCTCTGGTAATATTCAGCAACGGTTAACAGGAAGATCAACATCTTCTTTCTGTTGGCAACACTGCACAATGTAGATATATTTGAAGCGGGCTAATTTGAAATTCAAATGACATACACATGGAAAACTCGTGCGGGGGCACACAGAGGAAAATATGTCTGAGTTTTATATGCCTTCGAAAATTGAAATCGATATCACCGACGAACGGGCACAACAAATTCTGTTCAAATCTTTAAAGCATCGTAAGTTTTTCGGCACTGGTCTTTATTTCTTTCAGGGATTGCGTCTTTAAATCTTTAAATCATTTGATCGCATCTGCAGGCGTTGCCAATATGCAATCGGACGACTTCTCAACTGCTGTGGTCATCGACAATGGCTCTGGCATATGCAAGGCGGGCTTTTCCAGCGAATCCGCGCCACGTGTCGTCTTCCCCTCAATTGTAGGACGACCCCGTCACATGAATGTCATTCTCGATTCTGCCATCGAGGATTGCATCATCGGCGACGATGCGGTGCGGAAGCGGGGCCTTCTCACACTCAAGTACCCCATCGAACACGGCGTCGTCACCAACTGGTCGGACATGGAGAGGATCTGGAAGCATACCTTCGAGCAGCTGCGCGTCGACTCGGACGGACGTCCGGTGCTGCTGACCGAACCGCCGTTAAATCCGAAAAAGAATCGCGAGAAGATGACCGAAATAATGTTTGAGACTTTCCGTGTGCCCGCACTCTACGTGGCCATCCAGGCGGTATTGTCCCTGTATGCGACAGGCCGCACCATTGGCATTGTCGTAGACTCCGGCGACGGAGTCACTCACACGGTGCCCATCTACGAAGGCTATGCCCTGCCACACGCCTGCATGCGCCTAGACCTAGCCGGAAGAGACCTGACCGACTATCTGTGCAAGCTGCTGATGGAGCGCGGCCACACGCTAAGCACCAGTGCAGAGCGCGAAATCGTCCGGGAGATCAAGGAGAAACTCTGCTACGTGGCCAGCAATTTCGACGAGGAGCTGGACCAGTGCGTGCAGAGCAAATCGGACTTCGATGCGCTCTACGAACTGCCTGATGGCACGACCATCAACATTGGCAGCGAGCGCTTCCGCTGCCCGGAGGCGCTGTTCAAGCCCAGCATGCTGGGCCTGGAGGTGCCCGGCCTGCACGAGGCGGTCTTCAATTCGATCTTGAAGTGTGACATGGATCTGCGCCGGGATATGTATGCGAACATTGTTCTCTCGGGCGGCACGACCATGTTCCGCAACATCGAGACCCGTCTACAACAGGATATTTCGGCCATGGCACCCTCAACGATGCGCATCAAAATTACCGCCAATCCGGAACGGTGCTTTGCCGTCTGGTCGGGCGGTTCCGTTTTGGCCTCGCTCTCCAGCTTTCAGAACATGTGGATCGACTCCTCCGAATACGACGACATAGGTCCCAGCATAATCCATCGCAAGTGCTTCTAATTCTTTAGGGAGGAAATGAAAGCAGCCGATAGCCAACAGAGGACAGAAGACAGCAGTCAGCAGAGCAGATTCAGTTAAATTACGTTTCTATATTTTATACGTGTTTTCAAACCCAATAAAAAGAATGCCGAAGACAAAAGCTCACCAGCAGCAGTCCTTGCCACTGGACACCGTCCGATTAGCATAGTCTAAGCTATAGACATACTTCCAGATGGATCGCTAACTGGCATGGCAGTCGTAGCTAGCAAACCTTTTGCAACCTTTACCCAATATGCCACGCCCCCAATAGAAATGCGAGTATACATTCCCAAACTCAAGTAGTGTTTCTCCGGAAAATGCCTTTTCCGATTTGCTACTTCCCAAATGCGAAAATCTTGATCAGACAGGGGCATACACGAGTTTTCTTTATTCCACAGTCCCTAGCTTCAATAGCTTCGAAATGGTTGACGTTCATACGGCCACCAGTACGGATGGACGGACTGCCTGAGGGACATTGTACAAAACCAATATACTCATTTCGTTCTCGTGACTAAGTAAGATATGGAAATAGAGCAAATATTAAATAAAAAAATAAATATATTTCAGAATATTTTAAATAAATGAAACTTAACTTCGACAAGCAACAAATATTTCCTCTCTCTTTGAACCCAGAAACTATTTGAGCTGCAGTCACCAAATTGTGGTATATCTATATAGCTATATAGCCATATATTGATAATTCTACAAATTCTGCGCCATTGTGCGGCGCTTCATTAGCATTATGTAACGATGACAATTTTGATTTTAATTAATTGGGAATTTATTAAGCCAGAGACGCATACAAATGAGGCGCTTGCCACATTACAACACGGTTGTTGTTGTTGTTGCAACCTTAACTTCCTTTTTTTGGGCACACGTGCAGCGGGCGACAAACTCAAATGCGAATGCGAAGCTTGAGACAACGCATTTACCTTCAACATCAACACAATCAGCGACTGCAGCATCTAATACTCAAGAATGCCCATTGTATATGAGTGAGAAGGGTATAATGGTTTTGGGAACAAATATGTCTCTTGTAGGAGATCTTAACGAAACTTGTCTGAATATGTAAATATGACTTTAAATGATTCTTTTTCTTTAATAACCCATACAAATAGAGTAGATTCTTGGTTTATCATGCATAACTCGAAAACTATAAGAGCTGAGGATATACAATTTTTTACAGAAGTGCTCGTGAAGTAAGTACATCTTTTTAATATCTCACTTTTTGGATTCCTCTTGGATAAAAAGTTCTAGCGACTATAGTTCCATTTGGGCATAACTCGAAGACTATAAGAGCTAGAGACATTGAAATTTGATATGAAGATTCTCCTGAAACATACACAGCATGGAAACATCTTAGTTTTATTATAATAATAAATGTAAGCCTTATTTTTATTTCAAATTTTGAACTACTTCTCTACTTTTATTAAGCTGAAATTCATAAAATAAAATATATCTTTTAATTATTTAGTTTTGGTTTTAGCTTTAGTTAGTAAAATTGTAGAACAAGTATAATAGAGAATTAATTTTAAACGAGTGAGCTATCCCTGTTCAGTAAGCCAGTTGCTTAGTTAGGACTCATGATACAGCTAGTTGAACTAATTATTAACAAAGCTTTAGTAAGTGTTCTGTCTACGCGAATAGTTCTGAGTGCTGCATATATGTTAGTCGTGTATACCCCAACACTCTTACTTGTTACTGTTGCCGTTGCCGCCGCTGTCGTCAGCTGCACTTGAGGCGCTTTTGTTTGTG
This sequence comes from Drosophila peninsularis, assembly GCA_035047485.1. Lineage (NCBI taxonomy): Eukaryota > Metazoa > Arthropoda > Insecta > Diptera > Drosophilidae > Drosophila > Drosophila peninsularis. Next base: position 3,842,264 of record JAWNPN010000085.1, on the reverse strand, counting down.
CACTTCAAAGATTCATAACAACAACAACTTTTTGAATGCGGATCTGCGCCGAGCTGCGCAGTTCGCGTATCGCACGTGGCGCACTGCTTTGCAGCTGCAGCAAGCATCAGCATAAGCAGCGGCATTAGCATTAGCATCGGCATTAGCCCTTCTAAACGCAACTCTCGATTTGAAGTGTAAAGTTGAATAAACTGGCCAACTTTAAGCGCGTTTGCTCCATATTTGGGCCACATTTCATTTGGCCAACCAACTGTGGCCTAAATCTAACTGACAGCTGTCAAAGGGTGCTACACGCCGCGTTGTTGTTGCTGCTGCTCCTAACATTTCTAACAGATTGTTGTTGCTGCTGTTGTCGCTTGTCGGAGACTGTTTTGCTTGTGTCACTCGCCTGAGCCAAGGTTGCGCACAAATTGAACACTTCACTTTGCCAGCGGGCGCTACACTTGGCCCTGCTCAAAGCGAGTGGCATAAGAAATCATTGCTTCGACTCCCACTTTGCAAAATAACAAAGCATGATTATATGCAATTATAACATATAGTAAAGTTCTGGCTTATATAACAGCAGCTTGGATGTAAGAGACCAATTGAAAGTCGGCGCTCAAGCCCCATTTTGTAAAGGCTGCTCTCGTCTAAGACAGTCTGAGACAGCTTTGCATATATTGTGTGTGGTAATCTTGGGATACCAAAAGTCTTTGGTTCGAATCGCACTTTGAAAAATATCAAAATCGAATTTAAGAAGTCCGAATTATTGAGTATGATAAAAATAAGTTAAAATAAGTTAAATTTCACTTAAAGCTTAGATTTACTGTTCAAGTAAATTGAAGTTCTGGGTTTCAGTCACAGTGGTTTATGCTTTCCACACTTTGTGCACTCCAGCGATACTGGGCTCAGGAAGAGACTCCGAAATTCGAGCAACAAATGGATCGACTTTTATGTCATGCAAAAAATTATAAGTAAATTTATACCTATATTTCGCAGCTTATTAAACATTTTTAAAAATTTTGGTAATTAAGAGTTTACGCCTACAGCGCTGTCCAGAGAATTTCAGTTTTACTTAAAACTCCAGCCAGTTCTTCTGGCCCCTTCTGCTGCTGCAGCCTCAACATCACAATTTGCTAAATTATTTAAGCTATTGCCTCAACTAACCTGGCTTAACTTCAATTTAAACATCATCTTGTGCAGTTGGCATCTCACTGGCACATAAATTCAAATTCGTGAGGCTATAAATTAAAAAGGGACATGCGCGACTTGGACAAGATTTTGTCGTGAAGAGCACATGGAAAATAAAATGAGAAATATATAAAACAAGCTACAAGATGAGCTCATGTCTAATGCATTTTGTCTTCAGCCGTTGTCTGGGCCGTCTTTAAAGCTGTTTTTATTTCTTAAGCCTGGGATATGTCGCCCCGACGCTAATTTTATATGCATGCAACGGAGCGTTACGGAAAGTCGAGTGTCGGCATCGAACGGCTAAGTATTTCTGTGAGTTTTGGAGCTGCGAAAAGAGTGAGTTAGGGGGACAGGGAAAGGGAACGGGAACGTAGCTAATGGCATCGGAAAACTTTGATGTAGCTTAAATAAAATCTGGGCTAATGAAGGGCTTAGGAAACTAATGAAATAATCATATATACTTATTATTATTTGCTTGTTAAAGCGAAGCGAATTGCTGGAACTGGAACTTGTCAAAGACGAAATTCTAAAACATTCATTGCTTAATATTTCGCTAGCTATCATAATAAGTGTATGAAATGTGATACAAAGTATTTGTGATGGGGAGATAATATAATATTAATATAATATTACAATATTCTTATGCATATTTGTCTTCGCTTTAAAAACAATTTCCTTACAAAAATCATAATCATATAATGTTTATTTCGGAATTCTGTACTTTACTGATGTCCAGATTACGAGTTCTTTGAAGTGCATCTATAAAAAATCTTGCTTACCTATCAATTTTTGTACAGATATAAGTAAATTTATTTATTTATTTTTGTAATAATATTTGATTTGATATTTTTGATTAAAAAACTGTTAAGAAACCCAAACAAGTTTGAGATCAGTAGCAGGGAGTGCCCGACTGTAGGATGTCCTGAACTTAGCAGACTTAGAAAACTACTGTTTCGAAATTTCTAATATAAAATGTTAACAACATCTGCAGGAAATACAAATGATATTGTATTAAAGCACACTTGAGTCAATTGAAATGGTAGAGTATGGTAGAATCATTGGAGCCACAGTGTGTAGTCTAGCTACACCTTATACAAAATATATATATGTATAAGGCAAAAACTAGAATTATATATATATATATTATATATATATATATATATATATATATATATATATATATATATATATATATATATATATATATATATATATATATATATATATCAATTATTAATTATTAATATTATATATATATAATTAATAAAGAGTTAGGGTAGACAGACACCGATTGCCATCCTGATTATGAATAGCTTTTCGCATTGAGTAGTCTATAAGCTAGTACACTTAAAGGATTAGATTACTAGTCAGATAAAAAATATATAAAATAAATTTATATATAAATAAATATAAAAAATAAATATATAAATATATATTTCTCGAGCTGATAGCCCTGGGAGCTAGTGGCCATCTCTACGTAGGCTAATAATTTATTGTTAGCTTCCACTAAACTAAATAAATAAAATATATTTCAAAATCAATTTCTATCAAATATGGCTCCTCTATCAACTACTCCATAAGTCTTTCGCTAGCTCATCTTAAAGCTTAAATTGTTCTATGTCAACATGTTTTACCACCTGTTGTCTCGCAGTCGACACCTGTTAGATTGTTTAAGGTTTGCACTTGGGGTTGCAAATCTAATTTATGCAGCTATAAATAGTAGAGCTAAGTTAATTTGCCTCTTGGTCCAGCAGAGTGCGAACTGCGCAGCTGCCAGCAGAGTTGCCAACACCAGGTAGAAATAGGGCACAAAGCAATTGAGCCTTCGGCACATACTCAGATTCCCTTCCACCTTTCACTTATTCACTACCCCTTGGCTTGCTCGCTCAGCCTGGCAACCCTGAGCAGCAACAGTTTGGCCTGGCTTGTTTGCTGTGTCAGCTGCATTCATTATCCTCGCCTGCCTGAGCATGTCCACCAGCAAATCGAGCTCCGCGTCGCAGTTATATTCAACTGCCACGCCCACCAAGTTCCGCCTGCGTTTCCTGTGCCTGTGCGGTCTACTCATCTCAATATACACGCTACATGTCAAAATCCAGCTGGATCGCGATGCGAACTACAAGGCCATGTGCGACCTGGCCGAGCAAGTGAGCTGCACAGCAGTCTTTAAATCCGAGTGAGTGTCCTTTCAGGCAGCTCCTGGTTTGCTCTTGACTTCATCCTCTTCCAGCTTTGGTCGTGGCTTCGGTTTGACGCGGCTTGTGTTCGACGCCAACTCCACTTATTTACATCCCTCCAATGGCGCCATTGGCATTGCCTTCTACACGCTGCTCTTTGCCACCTGTAAGAGTCTACCAATCCCTTTATTATTCTTACTTAATATCATTTTTCATTGCAGCCTTCTTCGAGAGTCGTTGGCTTTGCCAACTGCAGCTGCTGTTTGCAGTTCTAACTCTGATTCTCTGCGTCTACCTGGGCGGACTGCTGCTGCTCGTTCTCAACGATTGCTGTGTGGTCTGCGTGCTCATCTATGGCGTTCACATGCTGCTCCTCACGGAGGTCTACGGACGCTATAAGCGACTCTATTTAATCAAAAGGTCCATTGAATGAATATATTTTTAGTGAAATATATAATATATAAATTTTAAATAAATTAATTTTATAGATTTCTTTCTCAACATTTTTTTTTTAAATTTCTGTAATATTATTTGAATAATAATTATTTATTTATCTATAAATTTTCAAAGCAATTTCTAATTTAATAAAAACTTTTCAAACAGTTAAAAATATTTTATATTTTTTTTATTTATTTAGTGCCTTTCACATATTGTAAGACCTCCCAGAATAAAACCTTAATATATTTAAATAAAAGCCAAAATTATTTTAATATTTTAGGATTTAAAAGTAGAGGAATTAAGGTTCACTTAGCTGAGTTGTGCTCCCTCGTTTAACAACAGCGCTTGTAATCTGTGCAATAGTCAAACATTAAATTTGTAAAGCGCTAACTTATGTGGGTCACCGGGGGGTTAAGCTGCCGACAGGGACGTGCTACTACAGGGCAACAGTATGAGGTCCGAAGAGGCCGACTGCTGCCTTCTGTTTTAGTAGCGCTTTGGCTGGTCTTTGTCTACAAATCGCTCACTTTTGACCCCAACTCCACCCGGCACGTCTGCACATTTGCCAGTCGACGCGGAGGTGGATCTCTCCCAGCACGTAGTTGAGCAATTAATTTTGCAGTTGGCCTCTGCCTCGTTGCCTTTCAGCCTCCCTGTCTGGAGGTGTGTGTGTGGGTTGACGCTGCTCGAATCCGGCTCAGTTCAAATCATTTTCTTGGTAGTAGGTGAGAATTGAACACAATTAATTTGACATAAATTGGAAAATCTGGATAGGCCGCCATGAATGGATCAATTAAGGCATCGTTTGTTGATGCACTATGGTTGAGTTAAGCTATCGCGCAGTTATAATATAATATATAATATAATAATATAAGATAAACCTATTTTTATTTGAGAGAGATCTAAATAAGAATATTAATTCTATTACCAGATTTGCTTATCGAATCTAGCTCGTTGGTATCTTTCTGTGTGTTTATCGATAAATTTAATGATAAGCGCTTAGAACTATTCTGACCAGAAGTTGAACCAAAGTTATTTAAAGATTCTTTCTCTTTAATCTTAATCTATAGTTTCAAAGCTACATTAAAGGATTAGTATCATTGATCGATAATTAATCGATCATCATCAGCATAACTTCAACTACGTTGGCATTCGTTATTCATCTACTGATATGTATAGACCAATCGATCGATCAACTGTCCTTTGCAATAACCTTAACTAATTTTTTATAGCCCCCGAAGATAAATTACAGGTAGCCATAGTTGATCGATAATTTGAATTGATTTTAAAGTGCCTTAATTAAGTGAATTGTTTGAGCATTTTCATACACTTTGATTGATTTGAAGTATATAATATGTAAATGAATAGCTGTATCTGATCTTTCCAGTTTCGTCATTCGATACCTTTTAGGCACACTGCTTATTGCAATCTTTATCCTTAGCCATCAATCAGTTTAACCTCCAAAATATTCATATATAATACTCAAGCTATATCAAATACAGTTGACAGCTTGAATAAATCGGTTCGTATCGAGTCGATCTTTTTTCTTGCCAGGCGTTAACAAATTGTTGCCTAGACTTATGCTAAAAGCCCATCAAACGCATTTCAATTGCGCCTTCATAAACGATCCGTCGATTGTGATCGGTGCGCACCATGTGTGCAGCCCTCTCCAGATCTCCTCATACTCCCAATTGGGGTCGCATGTGGCACGATCTTCTTCAATTTTGACAAGGCAAACAAAAACAGACTGTGCGGCTGAGAGAGAGAGATAGAGAGGTGGGGGAGGGGGGCGGAGGGGGGCGGAGCGTGTGAGACAGAGAGGGGGTAGTCTGGCTGTGTGGCAAACATGGCTGTAAGAAACATTCACCAAGCGACGGAGTAGACTACTTTGCGCTAACAACAACAAACACAATCACCCGCCAAATGATGTGCAGCTTGAAGAAGAAGAAGGCAAATCAGCCGCGTGGCAAACGAGGTGAAGCCCATCCGACAAACAATCGCGAGCTGGCAACCCAAACCATCTAAGCCAGAGCAGAGCCAGAGCCAGAGCAGACCGCGCTGATTGAGATTGAGATTTTTCTGGCAGGCGGCGATAGAACGACAATAGCAAAACCAGTTTGAGTGCACGACTGGCACATACCCTGCAGAGGCGATTCTTACACCATATGGTCTATAAGCAATTGAAACTGCATATCGATACTTATCGATTTAGTGGTAAAAGCTTCAGAATCGATAAATTTATAAAAAATTAAAGTTATTTAAAATCTGTACTGCACGACGCAAGGACAGACGGTCTGTAGTTCAACAACAATAATGAGAGATAGAGAGAGAGAGAGAGAGGGAGAGAGAGAGGAAGAGAGAGAGAGAGAGAGATTCTTACACCAGAACCTCTCCACATATATATACATAGTTAAACATATACTATAAAACCATATAAAATATATCGTATATATAAATATAAATATATATATAAATATATTCAGCATATTTTATAGACTCTATAAGACTGAATGCCTATTTCGATTACTAACGTAGGCATTGCTTTATTAAGTCCCTCGCTGGGCCACTTTCAAGGGGCAGAGGGTGTGCTGCAACTGCAACAATGCAGATCCGAAAATGTGAGTGCAGCTGAGTTGGCGCTTTGAAGATGATCGTATGTGGCAGCTGTTGCGGTTGCCACACGTAGCAGCAAGCAGCGACACGGCCAGCAACCAGATGAGCTGAGCGACATCAACTCATAAACGACTTTGTCCCTGCCTCTGTATGCGTGTGTATGTGTATGTGTGTGTGTGTGTGTGTGTGTGTGTGTGTGTGTGTCTGTCTCTGTCTGTGTGCATCCTCGACTTTCAGTTTCGTTTGCTGCGATTCCAATCGCAGCGTTTCATATAAATACGCGCACTGGCTGCACATCGAGATCAGTCAGAATTTGGCGCTGCTTCGTGGCGCAGAAAAGTCAACCACCAAGTTCCCAACCGCAAGCACAAGCACAAGCAATCAGTTGGAATATGTTCAAGTTATTCGGTATCATGCTGCTGACAGCAACTGTGCTGGCGCGCCCCGAGCCACCAGTGAACTCTTACTTGCCACCCTCGCCCGGCGATAGCTACGGAGCGCCAGGGCAGGGGCAAGGCCAGGGACAGGGACAGGGTGGCTTCGGCGGCAAGCCCTCCGATAGCTATGGTGCTCCAGGCGCAGGCAACGGCAACGCTGGTGGACGTCCATCGAGCAGCTATGGGGCTCCGGGCCAGGGACAGGGCAGACCCTCGGACTCTTATGGCGCTCCTGGCGCAGGCAATGGCAATGGAAGCGGACGTCCTTCGGGCAGCTATGGCGCACCTGGTCAAGGACAGGGCGGTGCAGGTGGTCGTCCTTCGAGCAGCTATGGAGCTCCCGGCACTGGAAATGGCAACGGTAGTGGTCGTCCCTCGAGCAGCTATGGTGCTCCTGGTCAGGGACAAGGTGGCAAGCCATCTGACTCCTATGGTGCTCCAGGTGCTGGCGCTGGCAACGGTAACGGACGTCCCTCAAGCAGCTACGGCGCCCCCGGTCAGAATCAGGGTGGCTTCGGAGGCAAGCCTTCGGACAGCTATGGTGCTCCTGGCGCTGGCAATGGCAACGGACGTCCATCGAGCAGCTATGGCGCTCCTGGTCAGGGCCAAGGACAAAACGGATTCGGTGGCAAACCATCTGACACATACGGTGCTCCAGGTGCTGGCGCTGGCAACGGTAACGGACGTCCCTCAAGCAGCTATGGCGCTCCTGGTCAAGGACAAGGACAAGGCGGATTCGGTGGCAAGCCCTCGGATACGTATGGTGCCCCAGGTGCTGGCAATGGCAATGGTCGTCCATCGAGCAGCTACGGCGCACCAGGTCAGGGTCAAGGACAGGGCGGTTTTGGTGGCAGACCCTCCGACTCATATGGTCCGCCAGCGTCCGGGGCTGGCGCAGGCGGCGCTGGTGGTCCCGGCGGTGCAGGTGGTGACTACGACAACGATGTAAGTAGCACTATGTTTGGCTCTCGGTTCTTACTTGGCTCCTTCCACACACACACACACGAACAATGCGAAGCTCGCCTTAGTCCTCGCTGCACAGCACGCTCTGAAATCTTGCACCGCTCCGAATTGCTTGCGCCTCTCTCGCTCTCTCACTTTCTGCATCACTTCTATTTCTCACTGATCTCTATCTTGAACTGTCTCTATCTGTCTCTCTCTCTCTCTCTCTCTCTTTCTCTCTCCACACGCTCCCTCACTATCTCGCGCTACCTCATAGGAGCCCGCTAAATACGATTTTAATTACCAAGTGGAGGACCCTCCAAGTGGTCTCTCCTTTGGTCACTCAGAGATGCGCGACGGTGACTTCACCACCGGCCAGTACAATGTTCTGTTGCCCGATGGAAGGAAGCAAGTAAGCAAGAGCTGCCAATCTGAGCTGAATCGATGCTGGGGAAACAGGACGAACTGCCACTTCGAGCGTAGCTAATATGTGACTTTTTCTTTTCGGTTACAGATCGTTGAGTACGAGGCGGATCAGCAGGGCTATCGTCCACAGATTCGTTATGAAGGCGATGCCAATGGCGGTGGTGGTGCTGGCGGTGCTGGAGGTGCAGGTGGTCAAGATTTGGGTCAAAATGGTTACTCCAGCGGTCGCCCTGGCGGTCAGGACCTCGGACAGGGAGGTTACTCGAATGGACGACCAGGCGGTCAGGATTTGGGTCAGAATGGCTATTCCGGCGGTCGTCCCGGCGGTCAGGACTTGGGTCAAAATGGCTATTCCGGTGGTCGTCCCGGCGGTCAGGACTTGGGCCAGAATGGTTACTCCGGTGGTCGTCCAGGAGGTCAGGATTTGGGTCAGAATGGTTATTCCGGTGGTCGTCCCGGCGGCCAAGACTTGGGCCAGAATGGTTACTCCGGAGGTCGGCCAGGCGGTCAGGATTTGGGTCAGAATGGTTATTCTGGCGGTCGTCCCGGTGGTCAAGATCTAGGTCAGAACGGTTACTCAGGCGGACGTCCAGGCGGTAATGCTGGCTCCGATGGAGGCCGTGTAATCATTGGTGGACGCGTGATTGGTCAGGACGCAGGTGATGGTCAGGGCTACTCGAGTGGTCGGCCCAACGGTCAGGATGGCGGCTTCGGCCAGGACAACGTAGATGGACGGGGTTACTCCAGCGGCAAGCCAGGCCAGGGACGCAATGGCGGTGGCAACAGCTTCGGGCCCGGAGGTCAGAACGGCGACAACGATGGCAGCGGCTACAGATACTAGACGAGACAATGGACACCGATCAAGATAAGACAAACACTAGCTAGCTATTTCAGACGAGTTATGGAAAGACGTAGATCAATATCTAGAACTTAAACGACACCTTAGAACTATGAACTAGTTACCATTACCATTACCATTACCATAACCGTTAAACGGATACACCAGATCTATCGCCCCGCACTCTACTCTATACAAACCTCACGCTATCTCAGACTATCTCTCTCATCCCATCTTCAACTTCACTTAGGCTAAGTTCAACATGTAGTTGCATATGAGAAAAAAATGTTTCGCTTAGGCGAGTAGGAACAAAAAAAAAGGAGGAGGAAGATGATACATGAATCAAGTTTAGTATAAGCATTGTTTGTCCATAAGTATGTGACGTAATAAAGAAATATTTTTATACAAAATAGAAAACTCTCTAATTTAAATAGGGATTGGATATGACATAGGATAACCATGGCTAAGAGGAAGCTGAGACTCTATCAAGGCTTGAGGTTCTATTAGAATATTATTGTAAGTATAGAAAGTTATCTAACTATAATGGAAATTTCTCAAAGTTTAATAGTTTATATGGATAGTTTAAATGTTTTAAAATTCCACTCTTGGTATATATTAGAGATTGTAGCCAAGAGTTCTAGGACTAAGAATCGATTAGAGATCAGATTCTATCTGAGCAGACTTAAGAACTAATGACATTGTCATCTAGTTCTAATCAGATCAGAGCCAAAAAATTTTTTCTACAACTTTTAATCCTCAGTATTCAGATACAATCATTTGTGTCAACGTAATCCCCGAAGTTTGTCCACGTGTAGTTCCAGAAACGGGGCACACCACGCGGATCGTCGGGTTTATTTGCTGGTGGCACCGCAGTCGAATTTATAAACTGCAGCTCCTTTAGCATTAGTTCCAGGACTTTAGGATACCTAGACGAAAGAGATTCGAGTTTATGTGATGAATTCCAGAGTACTCCAAATACTTACAAGTTAGCTTGGTTGCGCTGCTCGCAGGGATCATCGCGTATATTGAACAGACAGGGAGCCTTCAGTGGATTACAGGCAATGTCCGATGCATCCTTTAGCTTGGCATCCTTGCAGATGACATTGGCTCCTTGGCGCGTGCGCATCATATCCACAGTTTTGGGCAACACTTTCAGCTGCTGCAGAGCCCGACCGGTTGGACTCTTCACGACCTGCTGCCAGTCGTAGTCACGAGGATTGCGCGTGCCCGGCGGCCCATACCAGCCATCCCAGGAGCCATTGTAGTTGGTGCCCTTCACCAGCTTCCAATCGCCCACGCTCAATGCTGCGCTGCCCCAGATATCGTCTATGTTATGCAGCAAACTCTTGCGCGGCGAAGCCTCATTCTTGAGCAGCGCCTGCCACACGCTCATTCCATCCAGCTGAGCGCTATTCAGCTGGGCAAGTGCCGCCTCACCGCCAGCGGCTTCCACCAGTGTGGGCAGCCAGTCTACAATGTGCATGGCCTGCTCGGCGATGCGTGGACGTTTGCTGAGCTGTGTGGACCACAGCAGGGCAGCACCTCGCACTCCGCCCTCCCACAGCGTGTTCTTCACACCCCTCAGTGGATAGTTGGAGGCGAAGTTCGAGTTGAAGCCCTCCGCTGGGCCGCCATTGTCCGTGGAGAAGATGATGATGGAGTCCTCGAGCATGCGCGCCTTGCGCAGCTGCTCCACAATTAGCCCCACCGAGTCGTCCAAGGCGGAGACCAATGCTGAAAGGGAAAAAGGCAAATTAGCTGCATTATATAGTGAATTGAATTTCAATTGGAAGTTTTGGTAAAAGTATAGATGAAAGGGGAGTTAGCGATAGCTCAGTTTAGTACTATACCGTTGGTAATAGTATTTCTTGATTGGCATGATCCTAGTCAAATTTTTACTATATGTTAGCATATAATCTAAATTATATTATCTTAAATTATATTAAGTTATTAAGATATCTACAATAGTTTCTGATTATAATATATTTACAGATATCCATATATGGATTTATAATTTAAAATAATAAAATAGAATAATAAAATATTTTTGAAAAAATTAAATAGATGAATATATGTACATATATTCAATAAATATGATATATGATATTACGATCCCATCGAGGCAACTTCGTGATATTCAAATGCCTAAATATGGTGTACGGTAACCCTAAAACTAAAGGTAACCTTAAAGCAATTGAAGTTATAGAAAACTGCTCTATGAGGTGATATGCTAATAGCAATTCACATAGTGATAGAGTTGGTAAATTCCAGTTGTGTTTTTTGAATAAGTTCACATATTAGTTCAATTTTATATACTGGTTCAGTTCACCAGTTCATGAATCATATTATTCACTCAGTTACGAATAATTATTATTGCTCACTTATTCAATTGTTTAGTCGGCAATGCGCGATAGCTGAATCGCACAATAGAGCTCATTAAAATGAATATATCAAAGACAAATGGTGTGGTTCGAGAGCCAAAGAACTGATTTACATACATACATATACATATACTAATACAAGTTCTTTTATATGACTCGCTCTACTCGATAGGATGGTCCAACTTCGCTCACCCGCATACTTGCGCCGCTTATAGTGCTCAATCGTATCCAATCGACGCACTATATCATCCTTGGCAGGTAGTAGGTTATAGGGATTACCCGAATGCACAGCCGCATGTGCCACATAGAGGAACAGCGGACCCTTAGTCGCATTGTGCTTGGCTATCACATCGAGCGAATGCTTTGTGATGACATCTGTGGTATACATGCCATGTAGATCGTAGGCCACATCAGTGCCATTGCGCATGTCTAGGCCCCACTGGCCGTGCTCCACGGCCGAGTGATCACTGTAGTCGTGATGCCCTGACCAGTAGCCCACATGGCTACTAAAGCCGCGGTAAAGCGGCGTATAGACGCGCTTCCAATGGCCCAAATGCCATTTGCCGGCAATGTGTGAGGTGTAGCTGGAAGCAGGAGAGCTAATTAATAAACTATTCCAATATGAGCTGAGATACAGCTTACCCCAAATCGTTCAGATATTGCGGCAATATTTTCAAATGCAAAGGCAGGCCACGCGGCTCAGCGGCATAGAGCACAGTGTGTTGCATGCCTGAACGAGAGAAGTGGGCTAAAGAAACAGTCTGTTTAGGCCACCGGAGGCAAAAAGGTCACCTGTGTGTATGGGATATTTGGCAGTCATGAGCGCCGAGCGTGAGGGCGTGCAAATGGGGTTGACATAGTAGCGGTTCAGTATGAGACCCGAATAGGCCAGCGCATCGATATTGGGCGTGGGAATTTGCGCCGAGCCACGGAAGCCCACATCGTTGAAGCCCTGCAAAAAGAGAGCGGCAGATCAAACAGCAAAACTTAACCAATATCGCATTGCTCTGCTGCGACTACTCCATCCATCTACTCACTTACCAGATCATCGGCCAATATGAAGATGATGTGCGGCTGCGCAACGGCATACCCGATGAGCAGAAGGCAGAGATGCAGCTGAAGCTGCAACTGCATGGCAAATGGTTGCCTCATTTGCATTGTTTATACCCTGTACTTAAAAAACCAAAATAAAAGAGGTATATTCAGTGAATATGTTACTATATTCTGATCTGAATCAGCAGTTAAGACAGATACGTGTCCATGTATGGAACACTATTCTATACCTAAGAACAGTTCATAGCATAAAACCTTTTTTCAACACAGTTGAAAGGCTGTAAATATGTATAATATATATAGCATATATATATACTTATATATACTAAAAGTAATAAATATTAATATTTAATCCAAATTCCAATCAATCATCAATAAAAGATAAGAATAAATTCATTCTCCATTGAGCCTATATAACAATACTCTTATATTTCACTTATAGACTATATATAGGGTATTTCTTCGTCGTGTCTGCTCAACTAGAGCGCTTTTGCTTATTATGAGTGCAACATGGAATGGCAAAGGGGCAGGTGCTTATGCGCTTGCAACGATTAGAGCTTGTTAGTGGGACTAATTGCAAAATTCGAGATTGGGATGTGGGCACATAGTATACCAGAGATATATATGTTAGATCTATGTATATATGCAAATGGAAGCATCATCTTAAAACCAAGTGCAATTGATTGACTTCTGTCTCTAGGTAAACCGACTGACATTGACTTTTCATTAGAGTAGAACGAGCATAAATAAAAATTGCCTATTCATATCTTTTGGATGAGGCCATAAACACAGAAACTGGAAATGGAAGTGGAAGTGGAATGGGAACTGCAGCTGAATCAGCAGAATGTCAAGTTTAAGAAATGGAACAGCTGAAAACGTTGCATAATAGATTTGTTTGTTTAAGTATCAAAATGCCAATCGAATTAAATTTTTATGCACAGTATAAACAGGGCCCAGCCGACAGCTAATTAGCATGTGAATTGAATATGACGCTTGTCCACTTTTTCCACCCATTAATGGGTCAAATAACTGACCAAACAGTCAACAATCCAAATGCGAATCCGACCAGACATACAGTGAAAGCTCTGCGGACGAACAGCGCCCTAAAACCCCGAGTGTTAACCCATGCTAAGGAAGGTTCAGCTATTATTATGATAATTATTTAAAATATAAACAAATATATATTTGTATTCGACTCACCCCTATATTTCGTTTAGCTTTACTCAGTCACCTTTGTGTGTGAAAACAATGCCAGCTCTTTGTTTAAGCACTTTCCATAATTTTATGTTTTGTGAGCAAAATATAATGAGGCGCTAATGGGTGAGCGTGCAAACAATTGATTTAATTTATGAGCACTGCACGCACTTAATACACCTTTTAACTTTTTTATTTTTACTTTATTGCGCCAAAAATTAATTTGAATAATTGGCGCAGCTCCAATTAAACCGCTTCTTAGCACGCGCCAATTGCGACTGACCAAAGCTTTGGTCTCTCTTCAAACTCAGCCCGTTGGACCGTCTGCGTCTGCGTCGCTGACTCTCGCGTTCTCTGCCTCCCTCGCACTGCACAGCGACCAGTAGCGAAAGTCGCGTGCTCTATGAAATGCTCAGCTGACAGCGGCGTCGACAGCGCAGCGACTTTGACAGAATCAAGTTCGGTATGTAAACAGAGAGCCAAACACGCACGCAAGAGAAACCGCGCAACAACGGCGTTGCCAGACTAGTTCAATAAGTGTGTCGATTTTGCTTCGATTTCTGTTTTCTTACAAATTACATTTAAACATATTAATTTTTATTTCTTCACAATAGATAATAGAATTTCAGGCAATCATGTGATCCGATGAATTTTGAATTATCTACCATACAAGATGCATCTTAGCATTAAAACTGAAAATAATATGACAATATAATTTTTTTTAACTTAAGTTCGTTTGTAACCTACCCGAGAATAATAATAACAATAATATTAATAAAAAGTAGCCAGCCAGACAGATTATACCAAACATCTAACTAACGGAGGTCCTCTAATGTAAATAACCGAGAAATATATACATATATCTATACATATCTACAGAAAGATATATGAATATTTCTATATATATGCATATATGTATAGAACATGAAAATGACACAGGAAATTTTGATTAAGAGCCGTCAGGTCTGAACCAATGTCTTCTTTAGTTAGCAGCCAGCAAGCAAGGCTTTAGAGTATTTCAAGATCGACGTGACGTATTTCTGGAAAATGGGTCTGCAAAAAAAAATAAGATATGTTAGCAAGTATAAATAATTCATATAAATAAATACTCAGCTCACCCTCAGATTCATTTCGATGCGATCAATTTCTCCACCCATAAGATCCACAATACTCTCGCCCTGATCCAGCAAGAAGCCCTCCAAATCATCCACATTACGAAATCCGCGCACAATCTGCATATAAAGATATTAAATCAAAGCTAAGCTTAGTACATTTTTACCCACCGCCAGCAGTTTGTTTAGATCCTGTTTATCCAAGTACGAGCGTGTTAGCTCTCGTCCATCAAAATCCAGCTCAGCCTGCGGGTAAGCGAATGCCATTAGCAGTCTACCTGTTATGCCATCTGTACTCTAAACCCACCTTATAACGCACTCGTCCATTGCCAATGTCAATTCCCTTGACATCGTATATAGCGCGAATCATCACATCAGCCTCAAGTGCCGCATTGATCTTCTCCAAGCGATCCATAGAAATGGAGACGCCAACCAACGCATTGGCATTCGTATATATGATGAAGGAAGCAACAGCAGCCAGTAGACCGCCAATTACCAGAGAGCCTACCGCATCGAAAATCGGAGAGCCAGTTAAACTGCTTAAGCCCATGCAGCTGCCGGCAACCAGGACGCCAGTCACAGCAGCTGCGTCCTCGCATAGCACCACATTCACACAAGGATCTTTACCGGTAAGAACTACAATAGAAAATTATTCTATAGGCATGCTTTGACACAGTCAATATTAAGATTGCTTACCATACTCTTTAAAACTTAACTGATTCTCTTTGGCTGCGCGCTTCAATTCATTGATGGCCACCACGAGGGTCGCACCCTCACTGACAAGGGAGCCAGCAAGAATACAATACACCCAAAACAGATCTGTGATGACTTCTGGATGGAGCATTCCCTCGATGCCGTGGTAAATGGATAAGCCGCTGCCCACACAAAAGATGCCAACGCCAGAGATGAGTGAGGAGACGTAGCGCATGTTCATATAGCCATAAGGATGAACCGTGTCGGGCAACTGTGACGACTTGTAGATGCCAAAGGCCAATATCAGTTGATTGACCAGGTCGGCAAGGGAGTGGATGACCTCTGCGAACATGCTGTGCGAGCCGCAGTATAACCAGCCGCCCGCCTTGAACAGCAGATTAGCTGCGTTGCTAACAGAATGGATTAGTAATAGATTATTTAAGAAGCCAAGAAAAAGTCGAATGTACTCACATGGCAATGGCTGTAGCTACTACTTGCCCGGACTTCTCCGTATTCAGATCCGCGTCCAGCATGCCCTTGGTTCGCGAGCCCACTTCTCGTCGGTAGTCGCGTAGGCGACGTTTCACAGTGAATATATCTGAGACCGTATGTGCATTAGCAACAGAATGTTAACTGATAGAGATTCACTTACTCTGTTGATACTGTTTGCGCTCCAGCTCACGTCTGAGTCGCTCTCGTACAATACCCTCCTTTGAACCCCACACTTCAAGCGCCTTGGCCTCCACATCGCGTCGCCAATAGACCGTCATCGGCGGCTCCTGTTCGTAGGGTGATCTGCGTTTAATTTTCGGCAGCTTCTCCAAATCCTTGACGGTCAGCATGAAATCGGACAGGGCACGCGCAGGCGTTACAAAATTGCGCTCGAGGGACATGCGGTAATCAAAGCGCGGTCTCTTCGGTGCTGGCGTCGGCGTTGTTGCAGCATCTCCGCCTTCCTTTCGCTGCGACGTCATCTCAGGTGGAGGTGTTGGGGATTTGACGTCTGCTATGCCTGGCATAACATGTAATGCGGGCTCATTTAGCTTGGCCACCGGCGAAAGTTCTGCCTTTTCGAAAACAATCTCATTGATCTTCGAGTCCTCGATGGTGGTGGTTATTGAGAGAATGCCCTTTGAGGTTTTTATTTCAAAGTTTTTTGTCTGCACGGTGGGCAATTTTTTGACTGTCTCATCTATCTTTTGCTGGGCAGTTAAATCGGCAGGAGACTTTTCATTAATACCGGCTCCCTTGTCACTGGAGCTGTGCCGCAACAGAAGCGGGAAGGCCGCATTATAGGGTTTGCCTCCACCCAGACGACTGCGAGCCTGTAACCGAAGCGTTACATATTCACTGCGTTGCAGGCCATGACACCAGGAGAAGTGTTTCCGGTTCCACAGGACAGCGGCTCGTGTGTAGTATTGTTGTCGGCGCTGCAGCAACCACACACTGCGCATCAACATATTGAAGCTGCAGGTCAAGCGCTCTGAAAGAAACAATAGCTTGATGAATCAGTGAAATCATTTAGCAACCCGTGCCAGTTGACCACTTACACAGCGCGCACCACACAGATTTCAATCTGTGTTGACGTCGTTGTTCTTGTTGTTTTTTGTTGCCGTTTCACTTTTTAGGCGGACTACGTCATGCGAAGGCAAAGAGTGTATATATTTTTGTTACCGCTCTGCTTCACTTGTGGCTGCTTGTAATGGTATAATACCTAGTCAAATTGAGTCCTCTTAGATTCCAAAGCCATGCAACGTTTTTACGTTTATTTTAAAATTTTTTTATTAGGAAAATATAATTTAGAAGTGCCCGGCTGTAAATTTAGCTTAAGAAAAAGTTTTAATCGATTATCGATAACTGATAAAATGTATAAGATGTAACTGTTTGCCAACACTGACGCAACAGCTGTTTAGTATACTCTAATGTTGTTGCACCAAATGGAATGATTTGCGAGGCTTTCGCAACAGAAATATTTTCCAATGTACATAATGGCGCTTTCCATAGTTTTGTTAGCTTAATTTATTTGTAAAATAAATATATCAATATTATTATACATGTTCAATAACCAGTTGCAAGTTGATTTGCGCAAATGAATCAAATGTTGATATATTCTAATAATTTTAAGCAATGGAAAGAGTATTTTAATAGCGGCTGAAAGAATTTAAACTTGTTTATGGGGTTTCTTCTTCTTCACCAGCTTTCTTCGCTAACGCTGCCGGTTTTATAACCATTCGTGTTCTTCTTGCTTGAAACAATTGTTTTGTTTTTTGTATTATTTTAAAATGTCTCTGTTACTGCAACATGCTGCAAAGCTTATAACGCGAAGAGCGCTGCCTCTAAATGCTGTAAGCAGATGTTGCTACTCCATCGACGCGGAGTTAGGAGATGGCACCGAAGTTCTAGTCGAGAGATTACAAGGAAAACAACAGGGCATAACAGTGTTGGGCCTAAATAGACCAGCTGCGAAAAACGCGTTTAGTCGAGGCCTGGTCAACACCTTCACTGATATTCTGCAGGATATTAAGCGGGATAACGGCTCGCGTGTAGTTGTGCTGCGCAGTCTCACACCTGGCATATTTTGTGCCGGTGCCGATTTGAAAGAGCGTAAAGGTACGGGGTGCGGCTTTCGCAAGGGGATGTAGCTCAGTGGTAGAGCGTTCGCTTTGCATGTGAAAGGCCCCGGGTTCAATCCCCGGCATCTCCAGTCATAATTTATTTTTTTAATTTTCATAATTATTTTGTTCACTTCTTTTTTTTTCAGGCATGAGTACTGAGGAGACTAAGGAATTTGTGACGCAGTTACGTGGGCTGCTCATCAGCATTGAGCAGCTGCCAATGCCCGTGATTGCAGCACTCGATGGTGCCGCCTTAGGCGGCGGCTTAGAAATGGCCCTGGCCTGTGATATACGTACAGCTGCCTCGAATGCCAAGATGGGACTGGTGGAGACACGTCTGGCCATTATACCCGGTGCTGGCGGCACTCAGCGCTTACCTCGTATACTCTCACCTGCCCTGGCCAAGGAGCTGATATTCACAGCTCGAGTGCTCGACGGCGCCGAGGCCAAGCAACTGGGTCTGGTCAATCACGTGGTACAGCAAAACGACGCCAAGGATGCGGCCTATCAACAGGCGGTGAAACTGGCTGAGGAAATACTGCCCAATGGACCGGTGGGAGTGCGCATGGCCAAGCTGGCCATAGACAAGGGCATGCAAGTGGATCTTAGCACGGGCTACTCCATCGAGGAAGTGTGCTATGCACAGGTCATACCCACCAAGGATCGCCTGGAGGGACTGGCGGCATTCGCAGAGAAGCGCAAGCCTGTCTACAAGGGCGAATAAGCGGGGAACAGAACGAAATTGAGTTTCATTTTCAGCTTTAAGCAGTTGCATTTATTAGTTTTGTTTAACTCTTTTTTATTGTTACATGAAATGGATGTGAATAATAAGTATTCAATCCAATAGTTGCCATCTTAATTGCTTATTTTATGTAATTGTTAAGGGTATCACTTGAAAGAGATAATTTTTATATAGTTTATGTATTGTTTGTGATTCCATTCTGTATGAAACAATCTCTAATTTCTATTACTACTACTTTTGACTCTGTCATACAATTGCTAGAGTATCGGATCCTCTATCATTTCACACAGAATTGTTTCTATGTTTGTTTGTGATTTATTGTTGGCCCATATGACGCAGTTCCAAATAGTTGCTGCAGTTAGTCATGCTGAATAGTTAATTGCTGTAATTAAATCAGTGCTTGAGAGCTCGCGTCATGATATTTGTTCCCACTAAATCAAATCCATGCAAAAAATAAAAAACTACCTCCACCTCCGCCTTCTATGCGGAAATTGTAATTTCCATAGAAATGGAAATTCTGTGAAGCATTGTTTAGAAAGCAACTGCATTAATGAAGTTCAGCTATTGGATTGATGTGTCTACATGTATGATAAATGCAGACTTTTATTAAAACATTAACATTTTTGCTGATGTTTTATTGCCCTTTTTTGCGTACGGAGTGCCGACAAAGAGCTTTTGTTTTCGGCTTCGTACGCAAACAAACTCAATGAAAGGCGTTAACTGCTTATTAACACAAATAGGTACGGCGGGTGCTTGGCTCCGTCAAGGAGGCAGACATCTTTTGACTAGCAGCTGCTTGTCTCCTACAACGGGTGACCCAATTGCCACGCCCTTAAGGCTGGCAGGCAGGCGGGCAGACAGTGTATCTGTGTAGACATCAAACGCCCATTCAATTAACATGCGGCACCTCGTTTGACATCACGCAAGGTCGGTAGCCGCACTCTCAGCTGGATGAGGGCTGTGCGGGTGCGCGACGCCTGAGTATTTAAGTATTTCAGACTTGACTTGCGCTGCTGACTCAGACTCCGGCTGAGACTCAGGCTCAGTATCGGTCATTTGGCAAATCGGATGCGACAATCTAAAGACAACTAATGCCAGGCGCACTTTGCATACTAATCAATTAATTAATTACTTGCTTAGACGATGAACTCGGCCTGGCCTGCAATACGATCTCGAAAGCAGAAACAAAACAAAGTATAGATTTCGTACGATTCGAAGGCTATTTGATCCGGAACCAATTGCGGAAGCATATTCGACTTAACATTATTATTTTATTATTATTATTTTTTTTTTTTTTTATACATCCAAAAACAAAAAAGTATTACGTACGACGGAATTCGCGCTAAAACGGGTTTCATGCATTTTAAGCGATCTTTGTACATTATTTGCCTCAGCAATAAATACATGTACATATTTGCATTTGCATGTAGTATGTTGGGTTCGCGATTTGCATTGCGTACACCCTGTAAAAAAAATAAAGAAAATCATCACTCAGCCCACAATACAAATGATAAAATGTTTTCCAAGTATTTTTTGTACTTTTAAACTGAGACATGTCGAGTGTTAACAATTATTGAGATTGCGCACACGTCAAGTCGAACGGCGGCAAACGTAACGTGCCTTAAGATCGCAAATATTGTGATACCCTGTATTATCTGCAATTGTTGTCAAAATACAGTTACGAATGTATGTCACAGCTCCCACATCAATAAAGTATTCATTGTCACATTGCCCTCTATCTGAGTAATGATAAATATTGATTTTCAGCTTAAGGGTATATTTGAGAGGTATACAAAAATATGGAAAAGGAGCTTTGCCTATGAAGATGTCTTCTCAAAAACCGCAAACCTTTGAATGCCCTAGAATTGTAGCTGGAAGTCACATAAGTTATTCCTAAGCTTATAGACCGAAGATCTTAACCATATCTCTAAAATAATCTTCTTTTCGGAAAAACTCCTTGTTTATACCCTGGAATTGGAGTGCCACCAGTGTAAATCCCAAAGAAAACAGAAGTATGGGGCATCCTAATGTGGAGTGAAGAAAGGGAGCGCAAACACAAAAACACATAAAGTGTTTTGTTTAAATTTAAGTACGAGGTATCTGCTGATAAGGCACTCTCGACTGGCTATTTGTTTTGCTTTTCATTCATTTGTACATGCCCTGACATCAATTATAATCGGAATATACATATATATAATATATACAATCATCATTATTTATAATCATCGTATCTCATCCATATCAGATATTAGCCAATTAGTGATGCACTTGACCTTCGGCCTATGCTGCACTGATAAAGCATAGCGGTGCTCTGCAGCGCCGCTCCTAGTGTTTATCTGTGCGTTTATCTTAACATAATCTCAACCTCGACCATTGCGTATACGTCACGTATTGCGTCTATCCAGTCTGGCTTATCTATATTGCTGCTTGTAGCACAAATTAAAGATACACCTGGAGGCCCACCTGGTATTAAGAGCCAATCAATTGTGACAATTACGTCAAGTTGGGTTTAATCAGAAAATACTTTTAGCCAATTACGCTTGCCGTTAAATGTAAATGTAGGCTTAAAGTTTTTGCCTCTCGTTATCCATAAATCAATCGAGTATCTCCGAGCTTTAATTAAGTCACTCCAAGTGAACTCGAAAGAAACATTTTAAAATGCGTCACGCGTGAAAATTGTGATTCAAAAATTTTCCACTGGCCCACTGAATGGCGCAGCGATTTTATGGGCAGACAACAAAATCGAGTGCAAGAGCAACAAGAGAAACAACAGCAACAAACGACAACAAACAAACAACAACAACAACAATAACAGCAACGTCCACTTGAAACAAGTTAATCACTAAACTCCATGATCTGACTTAAAGAGACGCCTCAAGGCGACAACAGCAACAACAACTGCAACAGACTCTAAGTAATTGCCTTAATGCTGAAGTACTTTTAGCCATCGCCTGGGCTGTGCGCACAGCCACGCGCAGCGCTCTTTAAGGCGCCTCTCAAATTCTTAGCTTGACAATGTTCATTGCACTCCAATTCGACCAAGCCGCCGCCAAGCCTCTCTTCGTGTCTTGCACTCCTCTAGCCAAACGCCGAGCCAAAGTAGTGGCTGCTGGCAGACACTGTGGCTCTTGCAGCATACAGGGTGCTTCGAGTCGAACATTTGAGTTCGATTGAATTCAAATTAGAGTGAATTGAATGAGTCTAGAATATGTTACTAAAATTTCTAACTATTTTATCATTCAAAGTGAGATTAATAATAATAATAAAATGTTATAATTTGATAGACTTTCCCACTTAGGCCAGCCATACTGTACGCATTATATTCCCTTGCTATATATCCAAACATTGGCAATGACTAAGAAAATAATTAATTGGGAAACTTAAACTAATTGCTACAATTACACATTACTTAAATGACAAATACCAATTGCAGAAAGCTAAAGTCTTTGTATATAGAACCATGAATCGATCAGCAGAAGCTTAATAAATATGTCGGGAAAAGAAATACATAATAATAATAATTTACATTGACTGCATTAAATTTCATGATAACGAAGATAAGCTAGAAAATTACATTAATCTCGTCAATATATATATTTATATATTATTTATAAAGTCAACTAATATAAATATAAGCATATATTAGTTATATTGACCTCAATATGCACTTAACAAGATATTTATTTTATTTTAAATAAATAAAAAAAAAAACCATGAAAAGTCATATAGAAAATGTCAATATGTAAGCTTCAAGAACAGCCTAAAATGCTTGGTTTCTTAACTAGTTTTGTTTCAAGTTCGATTAGGTGGAACTTAATTCATTCAACTCTTTTATGATCTTGAAAAGTTTAGGTTATTAGTGTTCATTTCAAGTTTAATGCCTTGCTTAACCGTTAGTTTTTAGCTGGATGCACTTTTCTTGATATATTTGCCACCCTGTGCGAGTGGGCAAACGCTGCGTATGAGCAATGCAATGCAGTGCAATGCAATGCGCAGCCAGACTTGCCCTGCTACACAATGACCAAAACAGTTTGGTGTAGAAAGCATACTCACACACATGCACGCACACATACTCACACACACACGCACTGAGTGAGAGAGAGGACGGCGTCACGGTTTCGTCGATTGTCCGCTGCGCTAATTGCTGGCTGCCCCCTCTCTGCCATCAGCAGTTCATCCGACAGGTGTCGCTGTGTGTGTTGCGAGGTGTGTACTTTATAGCCAGCAGCAGCAGCAACAAATTCAAGCACAAACATTGGCTTAATATCAGTCACTAACTGATCGCCAGAGCGTTAACAACAAGGCGCACGCAGTCGGGGCTCGGACAATACGAAAAACGCGCCAGACTTTTAAATCGGAATAAGCGACTATTTAAAAAAAAAAACAGTTATTTACACACACACACACGGACGTACAATAACGCCTTTTAAAACAAATGGCATTGTGTAAAGAAAAATAAATAAAATTAATTAGACTCAATTTTTGGTGTTTACAAACCGCGTGCGACTTTCACGCGATTTTCGTCCAGGCGTTTTGTGCGGGCGTTAATTAACGCTAAGTTGCGAAAATAAAAGAACACAAAAAGCTAAACAATTCGTGTCAATGTTAGCCATAGGCATACTGTCAACACCAACAACAACACAATAAGAGATTGTATAAAATATATATATCTTCGAATATATAAAATTCCAATTAACAACAGTTGCGCAAAAGGTAATTAAATTAAAATTAAAACTGAAATGAAATGAAAAGAGAGTGAAGAGGACACGTGAAAGAAAAAACAGCTGTAAATAGCTTATAAATTTTATTATTGGAACAGAAATATTTATAATAAATATTCAAATATACATATATATTTTGCACAGCAATATAATTCCGGAGCCCAAGTAGTAAATGGCCTGCCATTGGAGAGAAACTAAGGATATAAAATATAATATATATATAAATAACTTAAAAATATATTTTGTATTGTATGCATTTTGGTTATAATACATAAATATTATATACATATATACTTAGTTTTATCTCTGACTCCTGCCAAAACTCTTTTATTTCTTATGCCAACTAGTTCATTATTGAATATTTATTTATAAATCATAGTACCATATCCTTTAGTCATAAAAGAAAACACTTTATGTGCTCGACTAAAAGTTTTAAAATATATCTGAGATGTGCTTGATATTTATGAGTTTTATTTAATTATAAACCAAATCTCAACTAGCTACATTATTATTATATATTCTATAGATTACAAATCTTTTCTTTTTTTTTTAACTTTTAACTAATAAAACATTTCACTATAACAAATCGAGTAACTATATAATATATAGCTGCCATAAAAGCAATTCGTCGGAAATAAAACTATTTTGTTACAGCACGCCAAAGGCTTTATGGAGAGACCATAAATATCTACTAGCTAGTTATTATATATATTTCATTTAGAATGGCATTACAAGTGAACTGTAATGAATTTTTAGTTAAGTAAACAAAACTTTAAATGGCAAAATTCACTAATTATTTACGTTCAACGTTTTAGAATGATTTGTAATATATTTATTTACTTTTTCTTATTCCTTCTCACACCGAAACTATTTAGAATCGGCAGTTTACTCTTACAAATTGATGGGTTAGAGTATTTTGCTGCAAGATGCTTTTTGCCTTTTTATTTGCCAGCCTTTAATGACTTAAATAGTCTGGCATAAGCTCGAGCTAATTTCTCAGCTGTTCTCGGCTAAGTTACATAATATCTGGGCAAGGCTTGGCAATTCACGAACGCGATTGCAATATACAAGTTCAGCAATAAGAGTTCGTCAGCGTCAGCCTCATTAATTATGCGACGCATGTTTAATTTGATTTATTTCTTTTTTTTTTTTTTGCATATTGAAAGCGAACCTACTTACGTAGACGCAAAATTTTGATTTTTGACACTGAGCAGCTCCATTGAAAAAACATTAAGCGCCAACTGCGAATTGATGAATTGCGTTATTAATGGGACGTGTGGGGCAGCAAGTTTCCCAGCACGTGAATCAAAATTTAATAGAATAAAACTAAAATCAAAATAAGAAATGCGAAATGCAAAATTCTCGAATAAAGTTACATTAAAGTGATTGAATAATTTGTATTGGCTTAGTTAATGATTATATGAAATGATTTGGCTAAGAGTTCTTAAAGATAAATTATAATAGCGTTTACCAGTATTTACGAGCAGGAATCAGGGTAGCTAATCAAATAATTTTTGGGGTTCTGAATCTATAGGTGGGGAATTCATTAATTTTAATCATATCATCATCATATATTTTAGGTAGCTTTAATGTTGTTTGGCATCCTTTGTCTTACAGATCCTTAAATGTACCCAAAAACGAGTTCCTGAAACCTGATTCTTTATTATTCAGATTCTGTGAATATAGGTTACCTGAGCAATTCAAGAAACGCCAAGCGCATGTGAAAGGAAATAAAACTGATTTCTTATTACTGCGATTTAAACGACCTTTGTCTTAAGCTATATTTAAACATTTTTGAACTAAATTGGGATCAATTCGTGAGCTTATTTATGAAATTATAATTATTATTATATTAATATTAAACCCAAATATTGCCACATGATATTATCAAAATTGTTTGCATTTGCCTTACAAAGCCAAAGAAAACTGTTTTAAAAATTGTTCCATCTTATTTCAAAATATAATATAAATTGTCTGCAATAAATATGTCATATATATAGCTCTTTTTTATAAAAAGTATCAGACATTCGCAGCCAATAAACTGTTGAGATTAGGCCAGATACTAAGCTCTGTGCCGGCAGCTGATGTCATTGCCAGTTTAGCATAATCATAAACAACGCCGTGACGCAGTTTTTGTTCAATTATTACGATTATTAATTAAATCATGGCTGGGCGGAGGCAGTCAAGCGTCGATTATAACGGCACCGTCAATCAGGCGCCAATAAACATAAATAATTCGTCTACATTCGCGGACAGTGATATGACACGGAGAGCTAATCAAGTGTCCCCTATGATTCACGATCCTATCGATCGTCCGCGTGACATAGTAAAAATCCAAAACAATTATAGAACCAACAATATAAATAATAATAATTAACATCGGCGACTAGGCAGTGCCCAATTAAAACACGAGTTCAACAGTTCTAATCGAAACTCGTAAAGTTTTATTCATTCAATTTACCATGAACCCGTTCATAACTAGGTAACAAATTTCCCCATAGATATAACTACACATAGGGACTATTACAACTGCCATAACTTTAAAGCATGTCAATGTCGCAGATATAGAAACACATTTATATATATATTTATATATATTGTTCCTAATTGCTTGACTAATCTTATCAAGCAGCTCTGATAAATAATTTTCGTACAATTTCTTGATATGTCCACAACATTTAATGTCAATTATTATTATAAAGGAACTTTCGTTTTCCAGGTAAGCCTCAAATAACATATAATGTTGCACAGTCTTAAGGAGATAGCATATGGCTGAGTTCTCTGTGGGCTGCTTTAAATCTAAGTTGGCGGCGGTAACAGCAATTGCTTATCAGCCTTATCGGCTATCGGGTACAGCTTTATAATTGATTTTAAAAGTAGCTTTGAGTATTTATGACGAGCATTTCGCCGTGTTACTGTATTAATTACCGCTGCTCGCCGTTCCAGCCATATAGAGGCGTTATCTTTCGGACACCTTCTTTGGCAGCCACTTTCGACATTGTAGCCGGCCCAAGCATTCAGTTGCATTTGGCCCGAGGCCGCGTTCGGTTCCAAGTCCTAACCAGTTCTCAATTCAATTCGATAAAGAGAATAGGAATAACTATAGTCAAAAAGCGTAAGTTAAATCGATTAACCTTTTTACTACCTCTTGGCTGACGGGAAGTAGGGGATTTGGGCAATTAGGCTCGTGACAACTTATCAACTCAATATACATATACGAAATTGGCATTTTCTGAATGAATCGTTTATTAGAATCTATGAATGAAAGCAATTATACGCTTTGTTGTTCAGAATCAACTCTGATACGCTAATTGATTTTCAACTTGCAATAAATAATTGCTCAATTTAGCTCTATAAAGGGTAACTCTAAATGAGATATTAATTTTGAAACAGATTTCCAAATAAACTGAATTTTTTTAAAATTATTTTTCTGCATTAACTATTCAAACTTTTACTGAATACTTTATGTTTATATATAAATAAAAGTTTACAAATGATAAGTCTATGGAAGATCTGAACGAATAAATAGTTACAGTCTCTGTCGACGAGTCAAGACTTGCAATTGTCTTCTTCAAAACTGGAACAAGCTGAGAATTACAATTTCTCAATCAAACGAAATTGAGTTAACTTTTCAGTTTATTGTTTACATATTTTTGTGGAAGAAGCAAAAATATTTTAAATGGAAAATTATTTCTGGAAATGGAAATACATGTATTTTAGTATTTCTCTCACTGCAAAGTGTCCTTTAGGCAGGTTTTCTCTAGTCCCTCCAAAAAGGTAGCAAGAGTATCACGTACTCTTATAGCACAGAAGTCCTATGTCATGTGCTCCTTTAATCTAATCAGTCAATAAAAGTACATGCTAAAAGTGTGGCTAACCCTAAAGCAAGTTGGTAACTAACGTACTCCTCCACCTCTTGAGAAAAGCCATAAATAACATTAACTAGTGATTAGAACCTAATCGAATTTGCCTATTCCTCGAGTGTACACACTTGTACAAGGAGTGGGAGGGAGACAGAGACAGAGACAGAGAGAGAGAGAGAGAGAGTGAGTGGGTGAGGGCGAAAACTTTGTTGGTCATGTGACCATGAGAATTATTATTATTCATTATGGCCGACAGTTTTGAGGGGAATTTGGATTGGGCTTTTATGGGGTCTATATCGGAATTATGACCCCGGAATTATAGCCCCAAGCGTTGAGTAAAATTTATGAATGCAGTTCACACGTCAATGGCTGGACGGTCCAAGAAACTCAGATAACGATCGTATTTGCGATTCGCATAGTTTTATAGAAGGGCAAAAGCTGTACCGACTTGTGTGCGATATAAACATAAAGCAAATGTACTTCAAATCGGCCGCGATAAGATATCGACTGGCATGCGCCAGTGAAGTCTCTCAAGTGGATTAGCCCTGTCCTGCACCAAGCATTGAACCTAACAGCAAACATTTTGATCATCCACAGATGACGGATAACAAGGGATTCACGCCGGATACGGCCGGCGCTGAACCGAATACGGCGCGGCCATCAAATGCGAGCTTGGAGAAAGAAGCCCTGCCGCCAGCCTACAGCACTGCGGTCGACAGTCTCAAAGACTACAACTCCAAGTATGTAGCAGCCACTTGGGGTTTTATTTGCGTATTCTCATGCTCTCTATCTCTCTCGTTCTGCACAGAGCCAACTTGACAGAGAAGGATCAACTGGAGGAGGAGGCCGCATACGATCCGTTTGAAAATCGCGATCCAAATGGCGCCAGCGCTGGCGGCGCTTTGGCCCATCTTCTCAAGAGTTCGCTGGGCACCGGCATCCTGGCCATGCCCATGGCCTTTCACAATGCCGGCTTGCTCTTTGGTGGCATCATGACACTCGTCGTCGGCTTCCTCTGCACGCATTGTGTGCATATTTTGGTAAGTTAATGCTCTTAAGAGAAAAAGGAAATACCTATGAAAAGTAGCTAGAATAACTTTTCAAAATCAAATCAAATATCATATATATATATATATATATCATATATATATATATATATATATATATATATATATATATATATATATATAAGTTAATAGAAGCTCTTCAAAAGTTGCTAAAAATTAACTCATTTAAAACGAAATGCGAGGTAGACTAACATATATAGACGAGAGAGGTTTCAGAAAAACTTAATCAAAGAAAATCCTGCTTCGAAATATTATCTATCAATCGACCAATTTCAAGTATGTGTGCAAATTAAGGTAACACTGAATAGCACGTGGCAAAGTAGCTTAGCAATCGAAGCTGTTAAGATACCAAATTAATGCTTAATCAACTTTAAGTCTCTTGTAGAATGATTTGAATGCAATTTCCTTATAAAGCCTATTAAATGGTATACGGTGATAAGCAAGCTGGCTTGACAACACGATTTGAAATGGCACTCGATAGAGAAATTTGCGTATCCGGTCGAAAGCTTTTTAGCACCTGGCTTTGCAATTGACGCACCTGCTAAGTGTCTGGGATTTTGTCGGACTTTGCGTTACGGCAAACCCAACTAGTTCAAGGGCCGATCAAGCCCAGGCAGATGTGCAAACAATTGGCGCAACAAAGTTTGGTCGCGTTTTAAAACGCGTGCAAACCGCTGGGAACTACCAGTGGCAGACAGACTGACGTTTATATTGAGCAGTAATTTTAGCAGATCAGCTTATAATATATGTGCTCCATTTCCTAGAAATTGCAAGTGCTATAAATGACACACGCCCCATAAAAGAAGCACACTATAAATAACTGTTTCCACTTGGACTTTCCGCCCAAATCAGCTCACAAATCTCAAGGCAATACAAACTTACATATATATTGAGCCACTCGAGTTGCAGATTTATGGCTTGAGATTCAATTCGAATTAACGAAGAAAAGTGCAAGTAACGCGTGGACTCTAAGTATATGTGTGTGAGGGCTCTTATCTAGGCGTACACCTTCCTAGTTACGTAGCGGGGGGACATTGCCAGACAGTTGTCGATTGCCCAACGGCAGCAATCGATCGGCGATAATCATACAGTTACGAGGCACAAGGGGCTAATACAAACTGACTGTTTGTTTATGGAGTCGCCGATGGTCGATCAGTAAACTACGGCGTAATCTAAAATTAATTGAAGGACTTCAAAGAAAAGAATAATGTTAGTATATAGAAAAGTACTTTGGAGATTGATTATATGTATTCATAATATATTCATAATATAACTTTCGAATGTTTTTTGTATATTAGACCCGTATTCCACTTATATAATATTACTTATCTATATAATCTCTCACCTCTTAGGTACAAACATCGCACAACATTTGCCGCGATGCGAAAGTTCCGGCTCTGGGCTTTGCAGAGACAGCCGAAAAGGTGTTTCAGTATGGACCCAAACCCCTGAGACGCTATTCCAATTTCGCCAAGTAAGTGTCAAGGCTCTTCGATATATCATAAGCCCAGGCGCCACTCCATATTTTGTTTGTTTTTTGTTGATTGTTTTATCAGGCTAATGAGACATCAATTAGTAAATTTTGGCAAATAATGCTTAGCTTCCTTAAGCTTATATTCGCATCAAAATACTATTATAGAAAGATAAGATAGCTCAAAAAAAAAAAAAAAAAGACTTGGCTATCTGTAAAACAAAAATGCTGAAAAACTCTCAGCAATATCTAGGAGAAATGTGTATTATATCATTACAAAGCTTTTTTTATTGAAATGGAAACTTTTGAGTATTTGCATATCTGCTATATAATTGATATATAATCTGTAGAGTTCAACAACACTTTCATCAATTACTTTCGCGCATCGTGATCAAATTTGCACCCACTCCATATACCCCGCAAACTTTTACTGATTCCTGATAATTTACTTAGCCTAATTAATGAGTTTTTATCACATTGGAGCGGCTGGGATTTGGGATAAGTATTTCCGTTAGCAATAACTGATAACTGTTCACTGTTCATTGCAGGCAATTTGTGGATGTCAGCCTGATGGCCACCTACTTTGCCGCCGCCTGTGTCTACATGGTCTTCATTGCGACCTCGTTTCATGACGTCATCAACTATGATGTGGGCCTCAAATGGGATGTGCGCATCTACATTGGCCTGACGGTGATACCCTGCCTGCTGATCGGTCAGATTCGGAACCTTAAGTGGCTGGTGCCCTTCTCCCTGATGGCGAACGTGTTCATTGTTGTGACCTTTGTCATTACACTGTACTACATGTTCGACAAGGAACTCGACTTAAGTGATAAGCCGCTGATTGCGCCAGCTGCCCATATTCCCCTCTTCTTCGCCACTGTCATCTTTGCCATGGAGGGCATCGGTGTAGTCATGCCCGTGGAGAACTCGATGAGAAAGCCACAGCATTTCCTTGGCTGCCCCGGCGTACTCAATACGGCCATGATTACGGTTGTGGTCCTCTACGCAGTCATTGGCTTCTTTGGCTATGTGAGTGGATATCACATCATCGGGCTGAAACTGTTTTACTCATTCTCCTTTGCTCACAATTACAGATCAGATTTGGTGACGAGGTGCGTGGCAGCATTACGCTGAATCTGCCCGACGGCAGCTGGCTGGGCGATACGGCCAAGCTGCTGATGGCCGTGGCTATACTCTTCACCTACGGCCTCCAGTTTTACGTGTAAGTACACCATTTCTCCACTCTAAGGATCCTTTACATTATCGTCCTTCAATTGCAGGCCCAACGAGGTTCTCTGGCGTAAGATCCAGCACAAATTCAAGCCGGAGAAGCACAACATTACGCAAATTCTACTACGCACTGGCATCATCCTTGTCAGCGGAGGCATCGCAGCGGGCATACCTAATCTGGAGCCATTCATCAGTCTCGTGGGCGCCGTGTTCTTCTCGCTGCTGGGCATCTTTGTGCCCAGCTTCGTGGAGACCGTGTACCTGTGGCCCGATCGCCTGGGCTGGTGCAAATGGAAGCTGATCAAGAACATATTGTTGGGAATATTCTCCCTCCTGGCGCTTGTCGCCGGCGCAGCAGCCTCCATCGACGAGATAATCAATCCCAAGGAGGAGTCGTAACAACCGTTACCACAACACTTCACTAGTATTAAATGAGATGCAGGTGCTCCCACTGGCAAGCGAGTGTATAGTACTAAGTGCAGCAGCCACACCCACTTACACCAACACACACCCAGACACAACTCCCAAATGGCCATGTTGAACATGGCGAAGCAGCTGCCGGACTGCTGAACTGCATTGAAAAGTTGATATTAATTCTTAAGCCCTAACACCGATTCTGCACATATATGTTTGTCTTATGTGTGCCTAGTAAGTACCTGTATCTAAATGTTATGCTTCCACATGCATATATACAGATATATAAATATATGTATGTTTGTATTTAAACTAATGCCCAATTCATAGAATTTATAATCTTATTCATTAAGCTAAAAAAAGTCTTCTTAAATACAATAAAAATGTTAAATTGTTAAAACTTATGTTCTCAATTTTGGATGTGGGGCTTACTCTCAACTTTTTGTAGCCTATTTCTTGGGTTCAGTTAAGAGGAAAGACTAACTAGCTTTTCTGTTTACATTTACATATACCCAAAGATAAGTAAGTATATTAATATAGAGAGAAAACGTTCGATATGGATTAAGATCTTAAGCACTCAGTAATTGTGTTCCATATGGGAATTTAAAATGAAAATATATAAATTGCGAGTCGTTTTCTTATTGCTGTAGAAGTTTTCTAGTTTCACAAAGCTCTACCAATAAAAATGATTTGATAAGAAATCTAAGATATTTTGTCGGTAATAAAAATGAAAAAATATATAACCCATTAAACATTTACCTGGCTATAACTATAAATTAGCCCTTAGCACACAAGCAAGGTGGATTATATATATATGCTTTGAAAATATGAACCAGGTATTAGTAGTGACTTCCTTTTTTTCAAGTTTGTATTAAGCTATTCATTACGCTTTACAACTAACAGATACATTTCTTTAGCTATTTGTATATTGTACATGCCCAGATAAAGGAAACGTTGAATAGAAACACAAGTTTATATAAAGATTTCAAGCCAAGTCAACACGAATATAATCAGCATTGCCTGATGCCACACATACAATACTTGTTCATCCAGTAAATAGTTTTATCAAAATGCTCTTTTATATAGGTTTGTTTACTTTTGCTCCGTGACATTATTTTGCATACAGTTAAAAGTATAAATAATTGAAAACTTACAACGAAATACAATTAAGTGGAATAGAATACAGCGGCGCGCATATAAAATTATTAATTACTTATTCATTAATCTTTAAGTAGGTAATAAAATAATTCTTGTTGTGTGAATTAAGAAACAACAAACGAGAATACAATGTGTTTGTGGATGGTCTATAAAGTAATGCTATGCGGAGCTGAATCTCATATAAATCGGATGTGTATAATTATTGTTATTGTTATCAGTATTGTGTATTATTATATTATAAGCTGTCTCTTCAGTTGTGCCGTCATGCTGGCTACCCCTTTACTTCTTCTTCTTTTTAGCATTGGAGCTGGTGGCAACCACCTCGCTTTTGCGCTTCTGATTTGCCTTCGGCTGCGGCGGTGGTGCAGGTGTGTTTGTACTGCTGCCGCCCGGTGTCTTGGGCGTTTTCTTCTTTTTCTCAGCGCGCTCCTTTTCCTCCAACTCCAGATTCTCACGCTCGATGAGCGTGATTAGCGTATTGCAACGTCGTTGCAGTTCCAACGCAGTGCGGGATTTGATAAACCAGTCAAAGCGGAACTGAGGAGAGGCGCTGCAAATTGTAAAGCAAATGACATTAGCTTCATATCGAAAATCGCATGTACGGATTGCTTACCGAATGGCCGCACGCAGCTCCTCGTAAACATTTTCTTTGTCAAAGCCCAGCTTGTGCAGCATGCAGACCAAGAAACGATCTTCGATTTCTGTATAGTTCTTGCCCTTGTTGTTGCCATACTGCAGACGCAGCTGATGGAAAGGCGCGCGATATCGAGACATCTGCAAAAAGACACAGAATGTAAATATATTAACCATATAGACTCATATGAATATAGCTAAACTTACCTTCTGATCGAGCGCCTTTTTTATGGACAGACGTCGTTGAATCTTGCCCTCGCCACGTTCAATTTGTCCCATGATGCGTTCAATGTCTTGCAGCTCGGTACAGCGCTCCCAGAAGACTGCATTATATTCGATCACCTCTTCTGGGGTCTTGCCTTCCACATCCTTGGCAATGTTCTCGATATCATCGCGTCCATATTTCTCGTTCGCTTTGATGAATTGATTGAAGTCTCGCTTTGTCCAAGCTGTAAATCCCTGAGACAGAAGATTTTCTTTCTCAAGGATCTCATCGTCGGAGAGCGGTTCAGCTTCATCAATTTTACGCTGTTCCTCGCGCTGTACTTTGGTGGCCTCCGAGCCGAGTTCCGTGTTTTTGGGCACTTTGTATCCAACAGTTTTGCGGAAGTAGTAAATCTCCTGATCGAGCAGCTCGAACAGACGCGGCGGAAAGAATTGAAAGTCTTGAACAATAGGCTGCTTAGGTGGCCGTGGCGCCTTGGGTGCCTTTGGTTCGGAGACACGCAAGGCCTCTCGGAAATAGGCGTCTACAGCGTAATTAGCTTTACGCTCGCGCTTGGGTGGCTCAATCCAATTGCCCAACGCATTTAGCTTTTGCTTTTCGCGCCAATCCTCGCCCTCAAATTGATAAACAGATGAGGTACCCGCTTCGCCATTGGTATCCATAGTAAACGTACGTAACGAGCTCTCGCCCAAGCTGTCCAATTGAGCTTTCTGCTCGGCAGTCTTTGCCTCGCCGCGCTCCAAAATAACGTCGATATCCTCATCGGTGATGTCTGTCTCCTTGGAGCTAAATACCTGATTGGCACCGAAGCGGATAATGTTCAGCATCTCATCTTTATTGAGCTGGGCACGATTGTCAACGAGACGGCCGCCCTGAATAACCATTTTATCCAGTCGCAGCTTCACCTCGGCACGTTCCACAATCTTTTCTTCTACGGTGCTCTCGGTGATTAGACGAAATACGCGCACCTGTTTCTTTTGACCGATACGATGGGCTCGATCCATGGCCTGTAGATCCATCTGGGGATTCCAATCCGAGTCATAAATTATGACCACATCGGCTGTGGCCAAATTAATGCCCAAGCCGCCTGCTCGAGTCGACAACATGAATATAAATTTAGTGCTGTTCTCCATATTATACTCCTGAATCTGGCGATTACGGTCCTCATGCGGCGTCTGACCATCCAAGCGGCAATAGTTGTAGTTACGCCAATGGCAATAATCTTCCAGAATATCCAACATGCGAGTCATCTGAGAGAAGATTAGCACACGGGAGCCCTGTTCCTGTAGCTTGGGCAGCAGCTTGTCCAGAATAGCCATTTTGCCCGAATTATAGACGAGATGAGTGTCCGTTGTGTATGGAGGTCCAGGCTCGGCGCCATCAAACAAATACGGATGATTGGTGCACTTACGCAGCTGCATCAAAATATTCTGAAGACGCATTTTTTCCACTTTGCCGGCTCCGTTGACGATGTCGATGTCCTTGAGGAGCACCTTGGTATACCAGTCTCGCTGCATTTTCGACAGACCAACAAAGATTTTCATTTCTTTTTTGGGCTTCAATCGTTTCTCCACTTCCGCCTTCAGACGACGCAGCAGGAATGGCTTCAGTACGGCGTGTAGACGCGTAACAAGAGCATCATCGCCCAGACAAGTGTTTGTGTTGAACCACTCGTCGAAGTCCTCCGACGAGTTGAATACATCGGGTAGTAGGAAATTGAGCAGCGCCCACAGTTCATGCAAATTGTTCTGCAGGGGCGTGCCGGTAATAAGCAGGCGATTTGCGGTCTTGAACTCTCGCAGAATCTCCGAGAGCTTTGACTTTTCGTTCTTAATACGATGCGCCTCATCGATGACCATGTAGCGCCAGTTGAACTTCTTAAACACTGACTTTTCGCGAATACACATCTCGTAGGAGGTGACGCAAACATCCCATTCGCCAGGTAACAGTACATCGCGAATAAAGGTGTTACGAGTGTCCTGGTCGCCAATGAGACACACAGCGTGTAGCGAAGGACACCACTTCTTAAACTCGTTCACCCAATTTTGAAGAGTTGACTTGGGCACGATTACAATGTGCGGTCCAGCTTGGTTTCTGTTGAGATTTATATAATATATATGCGTTAAGTAGCATATTAAGGTGTATAAAGGTAACAGTGACTCACTTAAAATGCTTTAGATAGCCCAGCAGCGAGATGGTCTGCAATGTCTTACCCAGACCCATTTCATCAGCCAGGATACCATTGATGCCGTTCTCGTAGAGCGATATCATCCAATTGAGGCCCCGTACTTGATAGTCACGCATTTCACCACTTTTGATATAGGCCGGCGAGGCATCGAAACGAAATAGTTCCTTACTAGCCGAATCCTCAGCAAGCAGTTCCTCATCCTCCTCCTGCTCTGTTTTGCGATGTCGATGGCTGCACAATTTATATATTCAATTTAGTTATGCAGCTTAACGAACATTTGCTGAATCACTCACTCTGCCACATCCTTATCCTTGTCTTTATCCTTGTTCTTCTTGGGTCGCCCTTTGGGCTTGGTTGGGCTCTTTGTGCTGTTCGTCATGAAATGCGTAAAAATCTCAGTTTGCTTTAACAAATAATCGAAGCGCCTGCTGCGATCTACTTCGATTTTGTTGTCAAACTCAGCCTCTTTTTCGCCAGAGGAGCTGGTCGCCGCCTCCGAGGTAGTCTCATTCTGCATGAACAAATTATTAACAAACATCTGTCAAATTTTTATCGAAGCGGCATGCGGCGTCCGCTTTTAGCGAAAATTTTGCAAACGCAGCTTTTGCTTTATTCAATTTCACTTACCGAGTTCTCCTCGTTGGTTTCAACTGCGGCGGCATCTGTTTTCGACATATTGATAATGCCGTTTGTTTATTTTATTATGATAAAATTGTTGAATTATTGAGTTTTCCAAATTATTTTGGAGAAGCGAGAGCGTTTTGCGCGTTGTTGCGTCTGTGTGTGTGAGCGACAGCGGGAAAAATTGGCGTTTTCGGGGTTGCCTTGGAGCCGATTCATCGATAACAGTTGATAATGGTAACCAGGGCTGCATAATATGTACAATTGATACAGTATGCGGCGCAATGACAATTTCTCAGTTGATTCATTGTAAATGCCATCAATGTCGTTATATTTCAAATCACTTTTCCCGCTGCCTGTGAATTTGAAAATATTGACTAGCAATTCATATCCACGCATACCTAGCTTAACTAATAATTATATTTAAAAAGTATTTCTTTACATATATCCTAATTCTCATTCATATGTTATTTTTGTCAATGGGTAAGCTATAATATGGAGAACCGCACCTCAAACTTCAATTTCAACTCCAATAGTAGCTTGGCTTCCTAAAAAAAGCTACGAATACTATTAAATTCTTATTGAATCCCAATTGGAGGAAGGTAATTTCTTTTTACATTATTTATTATTAACATTGAAACATAAAAAAATTCTACAAATATAATATATAAAATAAGGATCGTAACGAATTACATGAATTCCGATGATGGCCTAAGCTTAATCATACGATTGCGCAGTGAATAAGTTCTAGGCGTGCCGTCATAATTCTGCCCAGTTTTTGGATTCACTGAGGGGGCGTCTTGCATCGCGACTGTCTCCAGGCTCATGTCCTCCTCGCAGTCATCCAGCTTATCAGATCCCACCGCAGCCTCGTCTATACTGAGATTTCCTTCCTCAAATGTGAACTGGAAACGACGAACATTCTTTTTCGCGCTGAATATGACATTACGGTTGGCTGTAAATTGACGTTTTGTGGTTCCGGGCGTTTTTAAAATAGATACGGGCTGCTCTCGTTTTGGAGTCAGCTGCTCTCGAGCTAGTTGCTCCGTTGCGCCCGTAATAGCAGACTTCAGTAAACTATTTCCTCCCGTCGATGGTCGCTTTGCACTGCCCTTTGACACGCGGAGAACGGTGGGCACTGGCGAGAAGTATTTCCTATCGCGTACCACAATTACCCGGTACTGTGCGGATCGTCTCGGAGTTAGATTCAGGTCATTGCTTTCTTCGTTACTATTATTTGCTTGAGTTGCCTGCTTTTTTCGCTTGTCTGCGAATGCCTTACGCAAAAACGATTTCAAGTCGCTGCTAGGCTTAGCAGCGGGCTTTTGCTTGGCTTTGGGGCCGGGCTTAGATTTGGCTTTCGATGTCTGCGTATCCGGATCGATCCAATTATTCTCTTTCAAGCGCTGCAGATTCTCGAATCGCTCATCCACATTTCGGCTTTGCAGCTGCAGCATATCCCACCAGCCCTCCAGATCGTCAACGAAGACGGGCTTAGAAGCCTCACTGCCATCACTCGGAAGCTTGTTAATGCCCATGGCGCCTGCTTCACATCGATCAATCAGTCCCTTGAACTGCATGAATTTCTTGCTAGTAAGCAACTTAGTCTGCCCAATAGCAGTATCTATAGTATCCTTGGCTCCAGTCTCCAAAAGTACCTTTTCATTCTGGCTGATATATAAATCCCATTCATCACAGAGGCAATGAAGGCGTTTAATTTCGTTATCCAGCTGGAGTCGAAAGTCCCTTATGCGACGCAGATCAGCGGGAGTTTCCGGTCTATTTTCTTCCAACAACGTCATTTCATCTATAAATTTATAGTTTTAAATTACTATATATTTGATAAGGATTTAATAAAAATCTTACCCTCCACGGCGAGTAAAGTTATCTGAGAATCCGATACTTTCGGCGACGGTGGCAACAATTGTCTCTTCGCAGCAGAAACTCTAGGCTCACCACAGCCTTCCTCCATGGGCTTATTGGATGACTCGACGCACAGCTTCAATAAACTAGCCCCGCTGTCCTTCGTCTTGTTCTGAGTTGATGTTGCCTGCGCTTTAAATTTGGGCGTTGAAGGCGTCTGCAAGTCCCACATTTCCTGTAGCTGTTCCAGTTTGGGTTTACTCTGGGCCTGCTTGGCGGGGGCCTTTTTAGCCTTCATTCGTGTCGACAGCTCTGAAGACAGAGGATTAGCACATTTCCTTTGTGCCAATTTTGTTTTCATTTGGACTTCACGACCACCTCGAAAGTTGCCTCTGGTTGCTGCAGGTGCATCGAATGGCTTGGTTACCAGATTATGAGGAACTGTACTTTTCACGGATCGGACAGTTGCCTTCGTTGGTGGCGGATTTTGCTTAAGAATTAGCTGTGCCTGCGGCTTTTCCTTCATAGGTTTACTTGCAGTTGCTGTTTGGAGTGTCTTTGCTGCTTTGTTTTCAGATAGAGGTGCTCGAGAGGGCTGCTGTTGTCCAGCCAATCGCTTCGTTTGCACAGATTGGGGCTTTGCTTTAGGCTTTGGAGGATTTTCTCCGAAGACAAAGGGCTTTGCTCCATTGGCGAGGTACTTTGACTTCACAGCAACAGTCGCAGGCGCAACTGAAGACTTCGTGGTCAGATTCGAGAAGGTTTTTGTCTTTGCAGCGTTGGAAGTGGAGGACGCAACGGATAACGGATGCTTCGTTTCAGAGTGCATTTTAAAAGACAATGGAGCTTTTGTTGCCTTGGGCATATCCGGATATTTTTCATTTTTCACTTGTATATTATCAACTACATATAACGAGCGACGATTGCGCAGCTTTTCTGATTTAGTTGGCTGCGACGCAGTTTGCCCGACGTTGCATCTGCCACCTTTCTTAAGGGAAGCTTGCTGCTTGGCATTCGCCTTCCACTCGAGGAACCGCTGCAGGTAATTCGCTGCGCGTTTGGACATTTTATTATCAGGAGAAATTTCATTTTGAGCGGAAGTTTGGTTTTCTTTCTCGGCATTCGCAGCTGTCGGCGGCAGAGTGTTTAATTTCTCTTGCTTTTCTGGGAATACTTCGGACGGCGTCGGACTGGTACTTATGAAGCGGTTTCTTTGAAAAACGTCATTGCGTATTTTGCTTCGAGCGACGCGCTGGCGTTCCCGGTTAATTTCAATGTGGCTGTGCGGGCTTAGTACCCCAGATGACATCTTAAATAATTTCTTATAATTTTCCATGTTTTGACAGTATCACTGATTAATATTTATTTATTCCAAATTACGTTTACGTTTGTTTTCAAACCGAGGCAAATAATTTCATATCCTCCATTAAATACAAATACGCGCAATAATTTGTTTCAGTGATGAGTAAGCCAAACTATCGGTAGTGCAGGGCCATCGATTACAGGTCTACTCGATAGTGCTCAACCACCGATAGCTCGATCGATTGTTCTCCACCTCTATATTGCGCGCCAATTTACTTAAAATTGATCATTTCTTTTTGGCAATTTTCTGTAATTTGTGATTTATGTATATAGTTTATTATCATCAATGAATAAGAACGGACAAAATCTTAATATTAACAAAATTATAAAATAAGGACTGTTTTCACTTGCTTTTTTTTAAACAAGTAAATTAATAATAGCTTCCTTTCATTTGCTATACTGGTTTTTCTTAACTTCTACATTATCCTGATAGCCTATTAGAAATACCGTTGCCTCTTGGATGGCTTAATATAAGGCTCTGCTTTGGTACTCTTGCGCTTCTTGCTCCAATCTTCGCCTTCAAATTGATAAACGGATGAACTGCCAGCTCCGTTGTCTGTATCCATGGTGAAGGCGGGCATAGTGCCCCTACCCAGTCTATTTAGCTTGTCCTTCTGTTCAGCTGTCTTGGCTTCCCCGCGCTCCACTATTACATCGATGTCCTCGTCAGGGATGTCCAGATCCTTGGTGTTTAATATGTCATTTCCACTTAGACGAATGATATTCAACAAATCTTTACTATCGGGGATTCCACGATTATTACCACAATCTTGGATGACTTTTCTATCCAGTCGCAGCTTGATATCCGCGTGCTCCATAATCCTCTCCTCGACGGTGTCCTCTGCAATTAGACGGAATACGCGCACTTGTTTCTTTTGACCGATGCGATGGGCTCGATCCATGGCCTGTAGATCTATCTGTGGATTCCAATCCGAGTCATAAATTATGACCACATCGGCTGTGGCCAAATTGATGCCCAAGCCGCCGGCTCGAGTCGACAACATGAATATAAATTTGGTGCTGTTCTCCATATTGTACTCTTGGATCTGTAGATTACGATCCTCATGCGATGTCGTCCCATCCAAGCGGCAATAGTGGAAGTTACGCCAGTTGCAATAGTCCTCCAGAATATCCAACATGCGCGTCATCTGCGAGAATATTAGTACACGAGAGCCCTGCTCTTGCAACTTTAGCAGCAACTTGTCCAGAATCAACATTTTGCCAGAGTTTTTTAGTAGATGTGAGTCCGTGGTGTATGGAGTCTCTTCGGCACCTTCAAACAGATATGGGTGATTTACGCACTTGCGTAGCTGCATTATAATATTAAGGAGTTTCATTTTCGAAATTTCGCCGGAACTTTTGATGATGTCGATGTCCTTAAGCAACAGCTTACTATACCACTCCTTTTGCATCTTCGAAAGACCCACATAAATATTCACCTCTTTCTTGGGTTGCAAAGTCGCCTCCACCTCTGACTTTAGGCGACGCAGCAGGAAAGGCTTTAGCACAGCATGCAGGCGGACAACTAACGCCTCGTTGCCCAAGCAAGAGCTCGTGTTGAACCACTCATCGAAGTCCTCCGAGGAGTTAAACACATCCGGCAGCAGAAAATTAAGCAATGCCCACAGCTCATGCAAGTTATTTTGCAAGGGTGTGCCAGTAATGAGTAGACGATTTGTGGAACTGAACTCGCGGATCCTCACCGAAAGCTGCGCGTTTTCGTTCTTGAGGCGATGTCCTTCGTCGACTATCAGGTACTGCCAGTGAAAGCTCTTCAAAAAGCTGCGCTCTCGCAAGCAAATTTCATATGAAGTGGTGCACACATCCCATTTAGCACTTCTCTTCTTCGACATTTCAAGTTTGATAGCCTTGCGGGCCTTCGGGTTGCCAATGAGACAAATGACGTTCAGGGAAGGACACCAATGCTTAAACTCATTCCCCCAGTTCGCCAAAGTTGACTTGGGCACAAGAACCAAGTGGGGTCCAGTTTGGCGTCTGAAAACGAGCATTGCATCAAGTTATCTGGATATTATTCTCTCAAGTTCTTTTCACTCACTTCACATTCTTAAGATAGCCCAGCAGCGAGATGGTTTGCAGCGTCTTGCCCAGACCCATTTCATCGGCCAGAATGCCATTGATTCCGTTCTCGTAGAGCGAAATCATCCAGTTCAATCCACGTAGCTGATAGTCACGCAGTTGCCCGTTTACAATGAAATCTGGTGAGGCATCGACGTACGCCACATTGTTATTGTTGGCGTCTCCTCCGCCGATATGATCCGCGTTGTCATCGTTTGATACAGCGGCTTGTCTTCTGAACAATACATACTCATAATATTTATTTAATTTAGCATTGATTCACCTACTTGGGTTGCAGAGGATCCCTGCCTCTGTCTTTGAGCTTTCCGCCATGATCCTCGACGTTCTTTGCCTCTGAAAATGCCACGAAATGTGTAAAGACTTCGGCCTGTTTTAGCAAAGACTCAAATCGGCTATTGCTCGTCGATCCTATGGTTTCTAAAGAATCTGTCTTAGCATCTTTAAGTTCAGTTAACTTTTCACTCTGTGCAAAAAATTTACAGTTAATTAATAATGCAAAAAAAAAAAAGAATTGGGATAAGTTCCTCTTACCAAATTCTCGTTCTGGTCTTTCATATTGTCGTCATTTACTTTAGACATTTCACTAATATTGGCTATTTATTTTTATTATCAGATTTTGCATAGATAAACACTTTCGATTTCACAATAGCATTGCGGGAAAAATGGACAATTGGTCGATTTTCCTTTGAAGTTTGATAATTATCGATAAGTATTACTTATCTTCACTTATCAACCTCTCATTACTTACACATTAAGCAACACTAACTGAAAAGTGAATGATCTGCCTCTAAGTGGAAACTCGTAATTTTTTCAAATCATACCATAATTAGCTAAGTATTTTCTATTGTTTATATTGCTGGTAGTTCAGAATGTATTTGAAAGTTCTAAAACTTGTCTTTTAATTTCTACAATAATAGTGATGATATAGTAGTTAACAACACTAGACAAAAAGTTCGCGCTTCGCTTTTGAATTTGTTCATAAAATTATTTATAGTTTTTGGTTTTAAGTTATACATTATAATGTTGTTTTTGTTTTAACCTAGGCATGTATTTTCTACAAAATATATTTACAGTACATAAAAATCCAAATTTTTACATGTGTGTTTTAGCGAAATATACCGAACAAATGCGAACTATCTAAAGTTCCATTTAATATGTGAAATGACTCGCTGTTCCATGCATTTTTGTTATTGTGCTGAGCATATGTGATTGATGATCGGACTCCGTTCAGCTCAACACACGGAATGAAATGCAGCAAATGTTGTCTGTTATATTTTGGAATATATGTATGCATGCATACATATGTGTATATATATCTATATATATCCATGTATATATAGGGGATGGTATTTGGAAGCTTTTCACAGCGTCCAGTATAGTTTCATTTTCAGTTCTAGTTAAGTTAGTTCTTGACGGAAAAGAGTTGCGCCAGTTTACTGGCGTGGCCCTTGCAAAATTCGTAGCTAACTTTCGCTGTTCTTTTCAGAGCGTCTGTGGTGCTACTGTGGTTTGCGGACGCAGTGGCTACGTCGCTGTACGTAACATTGGCTGCAGTGCTCTGTGAACTTGTTGGCGATGCTGGAGTCGACGCCGCCAGCTGATGCTGAGGGAACATGCGTCGCAGCACGTAGTTGAAGCCATTTGAGGCTTTGTTGCCGTTCGATTTGAAGCGTTCAATGCCGAAGGCTCGTATTGCACGGGAGAAGCCAAATACTTGAGAACTGATGTATGCACTCCGGACGGCCAAAGTGCGCCCGTCCTTCTGTTCGCTGTAGACTACAATTTCATCCACTTTCTGGAATGTTCAGTATGCATTAGTATGCATTGGTCACCCTGTGAGTGCACGCGCGTGGGGGCCAAAGTCTACTCACCATTATTTTTTTCATGCCCAGATTTCGGGTAAATGTTGTAAATGTCTTTTTCACCGGGTCCAGCACCGAATCCTCAACAATCTTCACTGGCAAATTGTTGTAAAATCGTGCCCCCCACTTGGGCACAGGATTCGTTTTTGACAGCAAACGGCGAGAATATAATTTGCCATCGCGCACCTCTCGCTTGATGGTGTCCTCGGTGAGGACATGAGTGCTGCGAAGAATACAACGATTAGATATATATTAAGTAATGTTAAAGGAGAGGCATCACACCTGGACGGGTTAGGATAACGATTCCAATAGGCAGAAACGACATGGATCCAGCTGTAATCAAAAACCGTTTCCGTGCGGCAAGTGGACGCAGTGACCACCATGTCGAGAATACTAGACAACAGATGCTAGGAGCTCTGCCAAATAGCGAAAGTAAAAATCGTTGCGGCCCTGAACCGCATTGAAAGAAGAGACAAAGACCGAACACAAAAATCAATTAGATACATATTGGTGAGCTATAAATAGAGCCGCTTATCGATGTTCGATCGTTACCTGCTGAACGATTGTCGCAGAGCTCCAATTGTGTGCTTGTTGTTGTTGTATCTGTGCCCCCTATCGTTGGCCCCGGGGCCTACTACTCGTCCAGACTGAGAATTTTGAGAATTTCTCTTGACGTTGTGTAACTGCGTCACGTACAGGGTGTTTCAAATCGTCGACCAGATATGTGTGTGTGTGCTGCCAATCAAAGCGATTTTGTTGAATTACCAATTTCTATTGTTGCTTTGTTTCCTGCTTTGACAGCAACGCTTATTACTTTTTATTTATGTTTAAAAAATTTTGCTTAACAAAATTTTAATAATTAAGCCAATTACATAGACGACTAGCAGAGCTAACAGGAAGCAGCTGAGTGGCTACCTTGCAGTGTTGCACAGTGTATCATATATATCGATATAATACGTTTCGATATATGTGCAAAAATATTATCACCTTTGCGCATCACTAGCTCTTTCGCCTAGACTTTCCCAGCGTAGACGCAGCTCAGCGCACGACACATTTATTTTAAACGTGAATTTAACAAAAAATAATCGCATTTAAAATGGCATTCGGTGATGTTAAGACCCCACAAGGCCTCAAGGAGTTGAACGATTTCCTGGCCAACAGCAGCTACATCAGCGGGTAAGCAACGAGTCGCATGTGCATGACAAATGTGAGGTTAAGCACGACCAACACGTCGGCATAATTCTAATTTGTAAAAATTCTTGCTTTT
This sequence comes from Drosophila peninsularis, assembly GCA_035047485.1. Taxonomy (NCBI): domain Eukaryota; kingdom Metazoa; phylum Arthropoda; class Insecta; order Diptera; family Drosophilidae; genus Drosophila; species Drosophila peninsularis. The sequence continues at coordinate 3,797,390 of JAWNPN010000085.1, read as the reverse complement.
TGTTGTAGTTATACCGCTACCAAAGCCGATGTGTCTGTGTTTGATGCCTTGGGCAAGGCACCAGCTGCCAGCTATGCCAACATTGCCCGTTGGTACCGTCACATTGCCTCTTTCGAGGCTGGTGAGCGTTCTGCCTGGGTTGGTGCTCCTCTGCCCCAATTGGCCGGAGGCAAGCCTACAGTCGCTGCTCCCGCTAAGCCAGCTGCAGCTGATGATGATGATGATGTCGATCTATTCGGCTCAGAAGAGGAGGACGATGAAGAGGCCGAGCGCATCAAGGCTGAGCGTGTTGCCGCCTATGCTGCCAAGAAGTCAAAGAAACCTGCGCTGATTGCCAAGTCATCTGTGCTGCTCGACGTGAAGCCATGGGATGATGAGACCGACATGAAGGCGATGGAAAGCAATGTCCGCACCATCGTAATGGACGGTCTGCTGTGGGGCGTATCCAAATTGGTGCCCGTTGGCTATGGCATCAACAAGCTGCAGATTATGTGCGTCATCGAAGACGACAAGGTCTCCATTGACCTGCTGCAGGAGAAGATTGAGGAGTTCGAGGATTTCGTGCAGTCCGTCGATATTGCTGCCTTCAACAAGATCTAAGCAGCTATATATTTTCTCACTGAAGCATACATAATAAAACTAAAGCAGAGCTAAACGAAATAATATATATTGCTATCTGTGTCTCTCTCCCTCTCTCTCACACATACAAAAGCTGTTTTCAACACGATTTAAAGTTCGTGCTTAAAGTCTTTTGTTTAGAGCGAAAGCTTTTTCAAGTAGCTAAACAAAAGAGCGCAGCTCACACGTTGGGCAGCTCAGTCATACGAAAAACGCGTCAGCGTGCGGTTCCACTCGAAGAGCGAATCTTACGAATTTGAATATACAAACAATATAAATTTTTTCGGGCAATAAAATATATACACACATTTGCAATGGCTGCGAACAAATTGTGCTGCACTCTGGCTATCGGGGCTCTGCTGTGCCTCGGCTTTGCCGCTCTGATACAAGCGCAGGGTAAGTGAAACAGAGTTGGATATGCTTTATATATTTAAAATGTTTTGTTATTTCTTTTCGACAAATTCCGTCACATATGTATACATATGTGTTTCAAATGCGAGTTGGAAATACCTGTCCACAGGTATCGTGCATTTCATTAACATTAATTAGCAATCATATACATAAAGAATTTTTTACTATTTCGGCTAATACTTAACGCATATATTTAACTATATGTGTATATTATAATGCGTTTGAAGCGACAGACATATAAATGATGTATATTGAATGCAACTGTCATTCGACGGGGCATTGACAGAGGTCTTCAATTACATTGGCATTGCTAACTACTTCCGATGTTAACAATTTGTTTAAATTAAGCTAATGAAACGGAATTCATTTGAATTGCAATTGCTCAACTGCCGATGATTGATTGTTGAAAGAGTTTAATAAAATATTAAATAAATGTTTAAGGCTTAAAGTCAGCTTATGCAAATACTTCAAATATAGCATTTATATATATTATATATTTATATTAATTATGAATATAAATATATATTATATATAAATGCTATTTTTGAAGCATATATAACGAATTTATATAAATGATATGCCCACATCCGTAGAATTTCCCTTTTTTTATCACACATCTATACGAACACTTTTTTTTTGACATCCATTGTTCTTGTCGGATCCGGGAAAAAGTTTACCTCTCGCTGTGACATTTTGTTCATGTACTCGCAATTGTTTCTAACTTTGCCTCTTCCCGTTAATATCAAAATAATTATATGATAATTATAATCGTGTTCAGTTAACGAAGGCATTTAATTAAAACTGAAGTTAAATTAACAGCATGAATAATAACTAAAAATAGTCTAAAAAACTTTTAAATAAATTAATATAGATCTGCCAAAACATATTCAAATTTTGACCTAAATTAGTGATTTTTAGGGCTATTTTCAAGAGTGCGTTGAACCCGAACTCGAAGACTTCTTAAGCGAGTGAGTGCAAAAAACTATGAATAGCAACTGTTTTGAGGCACTGTACAAATATTACTTAATAGCAGGGAATTTATTATATTGTTTTCTTTCATATTGCAAATATGACTAAATACAATTTTGAGGAACTGTGCAATTATAGGCCGCATTAACTTCAATCTTAAGTAAATTAAATAGTTTATATAATTACAATTTAAAGACAACTGAATTGTATTTAAGCAAAATTAATAACTTTTTAATGGTATAAAAAATATAAATACATTTTGAGGAACTGTTCAATTATTTTTAATTTCTAGCAGTCCATTATGTTTTTTTTTAAGGCAGAAGGAAATTCATTTAAGATACAATTAAAAAGATATCAAGTTGATATTCGAATTATTATTAACTTGAAGAAATGAATTTAATTTAAATTAAATTTGTGCTTGATATATATTTGAGACACTGCAGTATTTTCAATATGGGTAGCTTTAGTCTTAATTGAAACTAAAGATAAATTATTAATAAACTACGTTTTAGTCTCTCATATTATCACTTTATTTAATTTTGTAATTTTTCAATATTGTTTTGGAAGGTTTCAAAAGTATTTCAAGTGGCATATAAATCATTTTGTAAGAAAACAAAATATATTTACATATTAACAATATGTGGCGATGGCTCATGCATACAGAATTAGTTAAACAAAATAAAGATCAATTTTCGCACTTGACAAGCAACATCTGCCGGGCTGAAAACCTTGGGCAACCCACCAAAAAACTGAAAAAAAAAAAACAAAAACCAGTGAAATAAGAATATTGCTTGAATCGTGCTTCTTGATAAGGTAAATTGACTCATACGCCCAGTTCGAAATTTGTAGTTAAGAAGAACAAAAAAAAGAAGACAATGTAGTCTTGAAGTCTCGATGCTGCCATTGAAAGTTGCAAAACTAGTTCGGCAATGGCTGGCGCAGAGGTATACACAGCATCCAACGGAACATCAGGTTCATGGGCGTACAATTTGTATTATTATTATTATTATTCAGCCTGGCACATATACACTCGTATACATTTACATATACATTCGATATACATTTTATTGGCTTGCCTTACAGTTTACATATATTCATTTCATTATCAAATCCCAGAATATATAACGATGACATCTCTGAGCAAAAATGTGTAAAAATAAATAAAACAAAAAACAAAATCAAAACAAAATTTCCAGTTTTTTATTGAGACTCGAAAGCTTGTTGCGTTAATCGCAAATGCTGAATTTATAGATCATTTAATAATACTTATCAGCTGTCGCATTATCAATATACCCTATGCACCCTTGCTCTATATATGTATATGTATGTTTATATATTTCAGACAAACCCGTTACGGACGTGTGCCTGGGCTGCATCTGCGAGGCCATCAGCGGCTGCAATCAGACCCGCTTCTGTGGCGGCGGCGTCTGCGGCCTGTTTCGCATCACCTGGGCCTACTGGGCAGATGGCGGCAAGCTGACCCTGGCCAACGAAAGTCCTCAGTCCGAGGAGGGTAAGTAGAACACACACAAACATACACAGATGTATACACTTACCTAACGCTGGCCGCTCACGTTGAACTTTTTCCTCCTAATGATAATACTTTTTTATTAGCTTCGTCGAATGTTTTTTGAATTATTCAATAATAATAATTTTATAATTATTTTAGTATTAGACAACGCAACAAATCAGCAAGCATTACACTAAACAACAAATTTTAGATTCTTTTTGCTGTAGACTTTTGCTTTATTTATACTGAAAATAAGTTGAGCTGGATTATTTGTTGATCCATGTTAACGTATGTTAAACTCATCTCTCGCCCCTTATAGCCTTTGCCAACTGCGTGAACGATCCTTACTGTGCAGCCAACACCATTCAGAACTATATGACCAAGTTTGGACAGGATTGCAACGGAGATGGAGGCGTTGATTGCTACGATTATGCGGCTATCCACAAGCTGGGCGGCTATGGCTGCAAGGGCGAGCTGAGCTATCAGTATCAGAGTGCGCTGGACAAGTGCCTGACCACCTTCTCGCCACTCGATGTGCGTTCATCGGGCTGAGCTATATACGTACACATATGATCTACGGCAGTATGTTTTAATTATTTATATGCGGAGCTACAAATTGGAATTTGTATATTTAATCACTTTGAATTGTGCAAAAACCTTTGAGAATTATAACCATAATTTTTAAAAATGAATAAAAAACGAAAAAATATATTTGGAACAGACTCTTGAGAGATTGAAATTGGAGAAGGTTTGGAAAGGTATGGCATATGCCAGATAATAAATTTATATCTGAAGAAAATTACAAAATTATATCTCACCATAGATATATATATCAAACGTTGAGTTATTTTCGGATAAGCAGTAGAATATTTATGATGTATAAGCCTTATACGTTAGCGCATTTACCTTACAATGAGCTGCATAAGAGCGTATCAGAGAGAGCTTTTAATTATATTAAGTAACGGTTCAAGCAAAAGCTCTTTCCTGGTTTGAATCTTCACTTACGTCTTTATAATCTGTGAGACGCGTGCGCTTTTCCATAAACAGCTTTTACGGAAAGTATATGAGACTATGAGATACCCACGATTTTGGCTTAAGATTCGAAAGTCTATAAGTCAGAGGCAGAAAAAGCTTTGCTAATATAATTACTATCGCATCGACAGCATCGCTGCTCGTTTTTCACAAAGCTATCTGATTTGTTCTACAAACTTAAATAAGCCCTAAAAACCGGTATTCTTGACTGTTTGTCGGCTCGGCACGAGCAGCTATTTTAAGTTAGATGCATTGACTGCTCAGTTGCGGAAGTGTTTGAACGTGCTTCAATCCGGCTTATCATATACTAAATTGTATACTATATAATGCAAATCTTTTGGAGCCTGTGCTTCGCCTGCCTGCTCTGGCCTAGCTTGGTGCGTGGGCAGGGTAAGATCCGATTGCTATAAGATATATATTATATATTTTAGTATATCCCAAACTATGTTAGGTCACGTGCTGGATAAGCCCGTCACGGAAAAGTGCCTTACTTGCCTGTGCGAGGCAATCTCTGGCTGCAATGCGACCGAAATCTGCACCAGTCCAGAGAAAGGCACCTGCGGCATCTTTCGCATCACTTGGGCCTATTGGGTGGATGCGGGCAAATTAACCATAAATGGTGATGAGCCCGATTCGGAGGACGCCTTCATCCACTGTGCGTATGATCCGCACTGCGCCGCCGACAGCGTGCAGAACTATATGAAGAAATTCAATCAGGACTGCAACGATGATGGCGAAATGGACTGTCACGACTATGCGAAAATACACAGATTGGGAGCCTATGGCTGCCATGGCGAAATGCCGTACAAATTTCAGACCGCCTTCGATGATTGCATTGAGAAATATGAGCTAGAGGGCGATGAGTAAAAGATAAGAAAGGATCAATGGTCATTGGCAGAATGTTGATATATATAATTCGGATATATTGAGATAAAGAAAACCTCTATATGTAAATAAGAATTTATTATTATAAAGATGTTCTGGATTTTATAACTATATATGTGAATATATATTATTGATGGGGAATTTCTATTTTGAATAGGGAAATCCAAGTTGTTTAATACAAATTTATTATATATATTATACAGTTTTTGGTTTAACTAAAGCCATATAAATATGAAAAACAAGTTATTTTCTCTTTACGGAGTATCCAAATATAGAATGTAGAATAATGCAAATTGAGTTGAAAATTGAGAAAATCCAAGTAAAATAAGTTTAAGAGATTGAACAGATAATCGGGATTAATCGCTCTGAATAAGATTTTGTTGGCATTAAAATAGATATTATTATTATTATACCTAATTGTTACCTATTGATAGTTAACTGAATACAAATTAGAAATACTAATACAATTTCTATAAAATTTTAATATAGTTATCTTTGAAAAACATTTTAAGAATAATTTCTAAATGATATAACATATAGTGGGGATTCACCTAACCTTTTACACTTAATGTGAGCTCAATGAACTTGAAGACTTGTCATTTGGTGTGGGCTAGATAGTTAAATTGTTTTCGATTAGTCTCTAATTTCCTGAACTATAGCATATAGACTCTATACTATGGCAGCAACAAATGACCAACTACGTATAAGTATCAACAACAAACAGTCGGAACTATTCAGTAGCTCGACAACATTTGAAGCAATCGCAACGGAAACGACAATGGCTGCCACTAAAAACTTGCTGTATTTGTCTATACTATTCATTGTGGGCGTGGCTGGTGTTAAGGCAGAGCAACAGCGTCCCATCACAGAGACGTGTCTAGTGTGCATGTGCGAGGCATTAAGTGGATGCAATGCAACAGCTGTGTGCGTCAATGGGGCATGTGGCATCTTTCGGATTACGTGGGATCAGTGGGTCGACTCGGGTTGGTTGACTGTCAATGGGGAGGCGCCCCAATCGAAAAACGGTAAGTACTACTTATATACGAAATGAACAGATGGCAGCAAGATAATATCTCTATTCTAATCCAATCAATTGCTCAGCCTTTACGAACTGCGCCAATGATCCGCACTGCGCTGCGGATACCCTGCAAAACTATATGGTCAAATATGGGCAGGATTGTAATGAGGACAAGAAGGAGGACTGCAACGACTATGCCGCCATACACTACATGGGTCCATTCAATTGTCGAGCCGATATGCCATACAACTATGAGAGCATATTCAAAAAGTGTCTCAAGCGTGCCATGAAACAACAACAACAACAGCAGCAGTCGGCGAACACCTGAAATGATCAATTTTTTAATATATTCTATTTATTCTAGAGAAGTAAATTTAATTATTTGATGGCATATAGTATAAGGGTTTTCCAGCTAATAAAAGGCAATTGTTATAGGAAAAGTCAATTCACCATTTGGCTGATCTTATTTTTATGGCTTTACTTGCACTTGGCGCTACTCAGTCGTGCGCTAAGCGTGGCAAAGGCAACACCTCGGGTAGAAATTCACTTGACAATTGTGAAGCAATTAAAAATGTTAAACAATCGCATATTCTTGTTGTGCAGTGTGTATGCTGTGCTGGCTCTGATTTCTATGGGGCACATTGGTGCAGATAACGAAGGTAAGAAGTCGGTCGAAATAAATTAGAAAAATGCTTGAATAATTGAAAGGAAATAATGATTATATCTGAACTGTGTGCGACTGTTGATAGAACTGAATAATCAATAATAATAATAAAAACAATCAAGTTTTTTAAATTTTGGGTGAAAATGCTTTGTGCACCAGCAGTAAAGTCTTCAGTCTGATCATGTGTCGGATTACCGACTAACAACAAATTCTTTTTCATATGCTGGCATCCGGCTTGCAACTGGAAGATTTTGCGTTGATCTTCTCGGCCAAGTCCTTTATTTGTCTTCCTACGTCCAGCTCCCATTTATTTCGCCAATAATTATTATTAATTTGTATATTATTATTTATTATTATTATATTGATGACAATAATTATAAATTAGTAAAAATAATAATCACAATGGTTACAATAAATATTAAAATAATTATAAATAATATAAGAACAGACCTGAGTTAATACGTTGTCTGAGCATATGTCAACTAAATATTGGTGTGAATTCCTCGTTAATGTGAGGATATGAAAGACGGACCTTCTGTGGCATGCCCTACTTCAGGAACGGTTAAGTTGATAGCCTATTAACTCTTTGACAAATACTCTTAAAAACCTAAGTCTTAGACAAAATCCATACTCAGCTGTATTTCCAAATGTTTTTATTAAAATATACTATTCCAAGAGACCTTCTTTTTCAATAAGGATTAATATATATTATCAAACATCACTTTAATTTTTTAATTATTTTCAATGCATCTCGTACCAGTGTGCAAGTGCAGTGTCAGATAATTAATCGCTAGAACATGCTGAATGCGTATAATAATGTAAACCGGCTTTGCCGGTTCAAATACTGGATGTATTTCCATTGAATGCAAGCGACTAATATGCTAAGCAGCTCTTACTAAATGTCACTCCCCCGACTTACCCCGTCTCAGTTGCGAATAAGCCCGTCACGGAAGACTGCCTGGAATGCCTGTGCGAGGCGATGAGCGGCTGCAATGCAACCAAGATCTGTGTGAATGGAGCCTGTGGCATCTTTCGCATCACCTGGAGATTCTGGATGGCGGGCGGGGCACTAAGAGTGCTCAGAGAGGATGGGTTGGATGGCGATGGTAAGCATATACATATGAATGATAACTGAGATAACTCAAAGTCTACCTTCTCTGTCTCTGTCAGCCTTCACAGACTGCGTCAATGATCCGCACTGTGCCGCCGATACCGTCCAGAACTATATGTATCGTAATGGCGAGGACTGCGATGGAGATGGGAAGATCAACTGCAAGGATTATGGGGCCATACACAAGCTGGGCAATCTGCAGTGCCAAGGCGAGCTGCCAGCCACATTCGGGACCATCTTCTTCAAGTGCCTGGATAGAAAGTTGCGAGCGATCCCAAACGACCAGAAGAACAAATCGAATTAAATAACTTTTGTCTTTATTTGGGTTTGTTTTTCGAAAACAATTAGTAATATACATTGCTTATGTTTTTCCATTTGAACAGTTTCCAATATATGGGGCATAGAATCTATAGAACTATAGTCATAGTACACAGTATATATATAACATATGTATGTGTATATATATTAGTTGGTAGAGTATAGTATATGCAAAACTACTTTAGAATTCTTTTCAACACGTTCAAATTTGGTTAACGTTCGCTAAATTTTTGTTTTTCTTATAGGGATTCAAAAGAGTTCTTAAGTTTATTTTCATATATTCTTTTTTCTTTTTCTTTGTTTTGTTTTTCTTTTGCTTTAGCTACGCTTTCGCATTCGGTATTAAAATCTATTAGGCGTAGAATTGAAGTTGAAAATTTTCTTTTGTTTTCACACATTTTTTGTTTAATTATTTAAATTGTTTGGAACAACCTTTTCAACTTATGAGACAGATGAGTTTGATAGGCTTGACTGGGAGAACGGAAAACCTAAAAAAGAATTCTTGAAAACATATCTATTTTCTTTACTTTAACGTATGCTCTGTTTCTAAGGCAGAGTTACAAAAGTTTGTGTTTTCTTTTAAGTATAAAGTAAAATTTGAAATAAAAATAAATACAACTACAACAAAATTGTTCTGCACTAAAAACAATTTTTTGTGTGACGAGTTTTGTTCTTGCTTTTTTTTCTTCTGTGTAGTGAAATAAGTTTTGTTTTGTTTATAAATAAATATCCTATAAATACAATCAAGCTCGTTTATGTGGAATGTGTGGGTGTCTGTGTGTGTTATGTCTGATATAATACAGTTTCCATTTATCGTTTGTAATTTCAACATTAGCTCTGCACGTTAATTAACTTTATTTCTTGTTATTGCCATCGTTTGCCAATAATAGCTCCTTGGCCTCCTTTTTGCCACGTTTCTTCTCCTCCTTGGCATGCAGCTTGGCCAGGCGCTCCTCCTCCTTGGCCAGTCGCTTCTCCTCCTGCCATGAAATTAAATGCATAAAATGAGTTATAATAACCCGTTATATAAGCAGGAAACTTTATAACATTTTGCTTCTAATTAGGGCTGCGAAAATGTAGCTCTATAGGGTATATGCGTTCCATAATATAAAAAAGTTACTTCCTGTATAACACATTTCATATAATAATATTATTTAATTTTCCAATTAAGCTGTAGATGAGATGGTCACCTATAAAGCTTGCATTTTACTAACATTGATATTTATAGGGTATGTGCTAGTCTGTCAATTAAACTTATCTGCTGTTATTAACCTATAATTGCAATATTTTACAGTTTTTATGTCTAATAACAATTGATTTAACTTGGCTAAAACTCTGATTACAGGGTATCTTTTGATAAAGAAGTTTTGTAAATCATTAAATAGCTTTTCATCATTAATGCTTCCATTTATCTTTTTTTTTAATATCTGATTTAGGACAGAAAATATAAGAGCTGTTCTTGAAGGGTATCTTTAAGTCTGATAACAATATCAAACTATATGTCAAATAATCCACATGATAGAACTACCCCAAATATGCGTACTATTGTTTACAGGGTATCACTTTTCTAAGCGAATCCTTCAAGCTGTTTCATTGTATATATAGATATTTACAGGGTATCTGCTTGTGTATCAGCCCACACTTTCAAACTCTTTGCTTGTTCAACATGCAATAAATAGAAAGCTTAAAAAGTGCATCAACTGCTCAAAAAACTACCCAGCGCGCATTATGTGCTACTTTTTTGTTAGTAACAGCTGCCCCTTCACCCCATTCTGGACCGTGCTAGGGGTGGGGCATCGGTGGGGGGAAAGTGGGATTGGTGAAATGCACAAAAGACGCGCTCGTCCCGCGTTTAATGAAAAAGTTTGCAGCGGAAGCAAACGAGGCCAATTACAAACAATGGCGCCCCCTGGCGGCGAAACAATAAAGACGGCTGCCTCCACGATAAGCAAGCAGTACGACAGAGCCATAGGGAAAGATAGAGAGAGAGAGAGAGAGGGAGAGAGAGGCGGGGGGTGTGAGGGTATGGGGTGCTCACCTTTCTGGCTTCCTTTTCAGCCTTCATCTTGAGCTTCTCCTCCTTCTTCTTGCGCTCCATGGATTCGTTTTTCTTGTTATCCGCTTTCTCCTCTGCAAAATTGTCGAGCGGAACTTAATTAATTTTTGTCGCCACACTGGCGCCATCTATCGCGATCAACTTACTGCTGCTGCTGCTGCCGCTGCTGGAGAAGAGCGGAAAACTGCGACTGGAATCGTTTGAGTGGGGCTTGCTGCAGCTGTTGCCCGACTTGGAGGAGGAGGAGGAGGCGCCGGCGCCGGCACCCGCTGTGCCTGCTGCTGTGGCCTTGGCGACCTGACCCTTGCTGCTGGCGGGTGGCAGTGGAGCATTCGATAGCTTCTTGTCCTTGGGCATCACGTAGGCGTTTTTGGGTAGCGAGTTTTTGGCGTTGAGCGGGCAAATCTTGGCGCCGCCTGCCTTAAGCGGCGGCGGCGCTAGAGCCGTGCAGCTGAGCTGTATATTCATGGGGCTAGGCCGCCGAGGCGGCGGCGGTGACGTCGACTCACGCAGCAACGGCGCCAGCTCATGACCGCTTGACTTCGTATATGAGGCATACCTGCGAGGGGGAGATTAATGCGAAATTAATTGTGATTGGGCAGGTGATTCAATAACGGGACGCACCGAAAGCGCGGATTGCTGACATGCACCGGCGAGGGATGTGGCACTTTGGCTGGACTGCGAAACTCCTTGATGGGTGGCAGTCGATTCTGCAGATCCAGCATGCGGCTCTTGACGTGCCGCCTGCCCGGATAGGTGTGCGTGGGCGTGGGGGTCATGTAGCCGCTGCCACAGCCACTGCCACTGCCACTGCCACTGCCACTGCCACTGCCACTGCTGCTCGATGAGGATGTGGAGGCGGAGTTGCTGAGCGTGTGCAGCGGCTTGCGCGGCACAGCGCCCGAGCAGCCGCTGGGACAGCCGCCATGATGCGAGTGATGCACGCCCGAGTCGCGCGGCGACAGCGAGCCCACACTAGAGCAAGAGGATGAGCCTGAAGGTGAAATCACCTGATGCTGATGCTGATGATGCTGCTGATGATGATGATGTGTGTTGGGCGATGGCGGCGCCAAGTGGTGAGCACTGTGCGTCAACGCCGCCGGCGAGGCTGGCGAGCAGGCGCCGCTGCTCGATATGGAAGACGTCTTGGAGTAGTGCGAGTAGCCCGACAGCGTAGAGCCCGCCGAGCCAGTCGAGCTCATTGAGTACAAGCTATCCGATTGCGAGACACGTCCATGAGCGCCACGCGCCGCTCCATACTGATGATGATGGTTGCGTGCCCCAGCCGCCGTGTGCAGCGTGGGCTGATGGAACGCATGATGCTCGCTGTGCGCATCGTTCATAGAATAGGAGCTGGCTGAGGCGACGACACCGCCCGCATGCACGCCCGCCGAGGCCCAGCTCTTGGCACCCATGGAGTAGCTGCTGGCCGATTCCTGTATGCGCCAGCTGCCCGACGACGAGGTCAGCCGATTGACTCGCGCCCGGCAGATCACGCAGCGCAGCGGCAGCAAACGCTGTGCCACGGCACTTTGTATGGTCTTCACGAAGCAGCGCCGGCAGACGACGCGATGGCCACAGGGCGAGGTCTGCATTGTAGCGCGCGCATTGATGCAGATCACGCATTCGTCTTCCTGCGAGGTTGGCGGATCCGGTTCGCTCTCTTCCTCCAATTTGCTCAGCAGTTTGTCCTACAACAAGAAGAAAGGTATTTAGCTATTCATGCAAAGAATTTTGAGTTAAGCCTAAAAGTATGCTACACTTTTGTAATAAAATCTTCCGAAAAAATAAAATGGCCTTTTTCTGAGTTTAATATAAATGTTGAAAATACATATATATTAATATATATACATATATATAAAAATATATACATATAATATAATTGTTAATAAAACTTGGACTTCAACAGTTTGTTTCATTTTATAAAACAATTTGACTTATATATATATAAAAAATTTAAATGTAGGAGTTTTCAAAATTAAGTCAGGTTTATTAAGAGCTTGAATATTATTTACTAATTGCAAAATAGTTTCAAGACATTTTAAACACATTATAATTTCCAAAGTCAGTTAATTTCATAAATTATCAAATATTGTTTTAGTTTTAAATTCCTTTTATAATATTACTTTGTTCTACTAAAAATTTATTTATTTTATGTTATGATTTATATGCAATTATTCCTATCTAATATATAATTTTCAAAATACACTGCAGGCTTAGTATATTATTATAAAATATAGCTTTTTTTTACAAATGTTTTTTTATATTCTTTTTACCAGGATTTAATTAATTGCTCAATGCATTGTGCAACTGCTATTTTCTGTGTTTAATGTACCTAAATAACATTAAAATAGATTTATACTTTTATTACAATTTACAGTTGCTTAACTCTCAAATATACTCTGGTCAAGGCTGCAGCCGGAAGCCGTTTGACACGCCCGTAAAACTATAACATCATTCACGAATAGCAATAAATATGAAATTTTAATTTTGTTATTGTTCAAACTACGCATTGGCTAACTGTATTTATATGATATGCAAATCTCAGTGATTCGGATCAATAATTAAATTAACTAAATTGGCCAATGACGCAGTTCGATTTTAGCTATTGTTGTCTTCGCTCTCTCTTTCCGCTTTTATCTTTAATCTTTGGGGTGGGAGTGCGACCTCAGGCTGGTTTATTATGCATAAATCGTATATTATATATATATTTAAACTTTATAGAATTGTTTAATTTCGCATTGTTAATTTACGTTTTTTTGTTGCTTTTTGATTGCATTTTGTTCTTACTGTTTGCTGTCATTAATTTTGTGAGTCAGCAAATATTTTGATAGCCTGAGTGCGAAATGGGGTATAATGGATAGATGGAGCTGTATGTAACATTTTATGTAGAGTATGTATGAATATATATATATATATATGATACTGCCATGGGGAATTGATGAATACGTATGAATAACTATAATTTTAAAACATTGTTACCTGTAGTATACCGGAAACTAAAAAAATGTATAAAGAATACTCTAAATTTGTATTTGAAATACTTGCTAAGCGTACAATAAGTATATCAATATGTAAGCAATACAAAGCAGTTGACATTGATATAGATTTAAGATCTAATTTGTACGTTTTGTTAAGTCTTAGCATAAACGGATTTCACATTAAGCATATGCATTACCCATATATAGAAGTGGGTATATTCTGTTTATTATGATGGCTGCAGACGGATTTATATCTTATGGAGACACTATGATTTAATAAATTATAAATATAATATTTCATGAACGTAATATTATATGTAAATCACATATTTCTTCTTTATACAAGCAGCACGCTCCTTAAAATTATATATTTATTTTTCAGGTAAGAATACATTTATTTTCTGATAAAGGTTTATATACATACAGGTATATGTACAAAGAAGGGTATTCGATCTTCGTTTATCCAGTGCCAGATCAATTTCTTGTCATTTGAATTGATTGTTGACAATGATCGGTTTATGGTTTTCGTCGGCGTCTCAACTAGACATAACTGCTGGTTATTTTTAGCGCACTTACTGTGGGCTTACTGTAAATTTAAATAAACAATTGCAATTATTGGCGTGCAATGTACCTTTAAGCTTCTCACCTTTCAAGGCACGAGGAAGTCGTAAAAGAATACGCATTGAGTCGAATCGGAGTTGCTGGACTGGTTTTGCAATGGACCAGAACATGGCTAACCTTGCACTTGGGCCGCTTTCATGGCCAGAAGAGCCACACAAAGCACTGCAATGGCCAATTAGCCAATGAATTACAACCGACAATCAATGTAAAACCTCGAGCTGCCAAATGCCAATTAGCTAATAAGCTGGTGTTAGCTGTCATAACGCATAGTCACAACTATTTATTTCTAGACTTCGACCCTGACTACCGGTCTTCGCGGGCAGAGTCAAGCTCAATCTATGCATAAATCATAGTCAGAGCCGCCCGCAACTTGAGCAAAATTTTAAGCCAATTGATTAATGCAAAACTCGGCGCCTCGCTAATTGACCCGCAACAAAAGCCAGCTAAAGAAGAGGGTAAAGCAGCCAGAGGTTGGTCAGAACCGCTTTAAATATTGCTGTTGTAGTTTGGCTACGGTCAACGAAAGGCGATAAGCATCATCAGCGTAGACTGAGAGCATCTTATTGGCATAGTGGAATCCAAAAGTCAGCATTCGGTCAAGGTGAGCCGGCCTCGCGAGATACACTGCCAGAGAGGCAGAAGATTTGTATAATTTTAATCATAATATTTATCAGAGATAAAACATTTACAATTTTAAGAAATGGAGTCAAAACTTCTACATTGTTCTCGATCAATATAAGTGAAGTTCTGCTCAATTATATATAATAGCTCTTTAATTTTTCTCAGTGTTTATTGGGGTAAAGTCTGTTGTCAATGCAATTAGAGCTAGCAGCGCACCATCTATATTATATTACAGCATTATTAATGATATTTCATTATAATATTCTTTAATGATTTTTTGTTTTGTTTGTTTGTTTGTCTACAAGGGAATCCAGAATGAAAACATCAAGATCTAAAAATTAATTTTTTCTATATTCAAATGATATTCCAAACATGTTTAAAATTCTATTAAAGTCTCTGAATTCCTATGTTGTCACAGTTTTGCAATTCACAATAATATATGCGTTTTTCTCAGTGTAATCACAGCCAGATGCAGTCCCAGCAGCGCTGACAGCTAAATTGAAGCCTGTTTCGACTTACCGCTGAACTTTGGCTCGATTCTTGAAAATTTCGTAGTCCGTCTACAGGTGAGAAAACAAAAAACAAACATTTCAACGATCTACCCCATCGAAGCTTCATTTCGTATGCTAGGCGCAAGCGGCTGGCGTGCGACATCAGGAAATTAAATTTGAATTTAAAAAAAAAAAAACGAAAACGACAAACAACAACACTTTTACGACTTTTCCAACGTGTGCGCTGGTGGGATTGCCTAATCTAAATATTTGGCACAGACGAAGGCGGAACATGCATGAAAATTGCGACGATCAAGTTCGTTGCCTCAGTCTTTTGTTTTGATTTTTTTCGCATAGGGCTCATTGATTTTTCAGCCAGGCATGGCCCAGCCCCAGCAAGCAATCGAGCTCAGCTCGACTACAGCTCAACAGCTTCTAGACAACGAGCGTCGCCAGCCGCGTTCAGTTCGTCTACGAGACTTGGCCAGAACGGAGCGTTGTCGGCGCTAACTGAAAATAAATAAAGCTTATGTGCCTTTTGTGTGTTCGTATTAAATATAGCACGGTTGCCAATGCGGAAGCGATCACTATATAAAACAAATTCAAATAGTTCATAAAGTGTGAAATTTCGTGGATGAGCATGTGCCAAGTTCATTGATCGCCCACAAATCGCTTGGCCCCGCTGACAATCTAATAATTCGATTAAACAAACCTTAAACAAAAACATAAAACATAAGTTCAGATCTTGCGATGGTACTGCCCACTGCCTCAACATTGTGCAATGTCTTTACATTTCTGCTGGGTAAGTCCTCCACTTATCAGAGCCTAAAACTAGATACGTAAATATAGATATCGTATCAGCTCTGTAAGTAAACCCCCTCGATCTGCTGTTCTTTGTGTCGAACTGTTTGCTCTTGCTTTTAGACACATTTTTTGTGCATAAGTTCAAGGTGGCGTGGACTGTAAATACTATGTACATTATAAATAGCATGTGTGTAGATAAATTTAGTGTGTGTGTGTGTGTGTGTGTGTGTGTGTATGTGTGTGTGTTCATTGATATGTGTTGCTTACATTTGTTTGGGCTTATTTGAGGGTTTACTCAGCTGTGAAAGAAGGCCGCCGTGCCACCGGGCAGCCAATAAACCACAATGGCTCATCGGATCCGCACTAACTTGTAAATAAAGTCAAGGCTTCTAATAGCTCCATTGCGTGGGAGATATGTGTAATATATAGATATGCACAGCTGGCACTAATATTTCCAAAAATTACTTCTGTCTGGTTGAAGCTGATTGAACAGAGTTCAGTTGTTGTTGCTAACTGAATGTAAAAGTATATTGGCTTGCTAAGTGAATGAAGGAGTGTATAAAGCGGCCAAGGTATTTGCTGTATTCCCTAAGATTTTATAGATTTATTTATTATTTTATATAAATCTATAAAATAATAAATAAATCTATAAAATCTTAGGGAATACAGCAAATACCTTGGCCGCTTTATACACTCCTTCATTCACTTAGCAAGCCAATATACTTTACTTCAGCTAAATGCATATATATATATATATATATATATATATATATATATATATATATATAAAATAATATAAATAAAAATATAAATAAAAATTTAATTTATTAAGTGTAAATATTGCAGTCTTTTAAACGTTGTCTTGAAAGCTTAAGTTCTGACTGATATATATATATATATATATATATATATATATATATATATATATATATATATATATATATATATATATATATATATATATATATATATATATATATATATATATATATATATATATATATATATATATATATATATATATATATATATATATATATATATATATATATATATATATATCAGTCAGAACTTAAGCTTTCAAGACAACGTTTAAAAGACTGCAATATTTACACTTAATAAATTAAATTTTTATTTATATTATTTTTAGTGTCAAATGAAAGATAAAGAACTGTCAGATTTAAAAAAATTAAATATATATTAATATATATTAATATTTGATTTTAATTGTAATTAAATTTGAAAAGAAACTTAGTTACATTAATAATAATAATAAAATTAATTAATAATAATATTATCTTCATCTACATCTTCTTAATCATATAATATTATTATTTCATTTGGGCTTTGCCAACTGTATTAAGACACATTAACAAGTTTGTAAACTTCAAATGATAATTATCTATATCTATATTAAGCTGAATATAATAGGTATATAGCATAATAAACAGTGTGCACTAGAAAAATCTGTTTGAAGCCTATTAACAATCCTAGAATATATCTAGAATTTATACTATAATATATATTAAACAATTCATCACTGAAGATTTTGCATATTCAGCATGTTCTTTCCCACAGCACGTCTAGCAGTCTTATAGCTCAATTCATATATCATCCAAGTTAAAAGAAATGTCAACGAATCTAGCCTGTCAAACACATATTTCTTCTTTTATATTTTCTTCTTTTATATTTATTTTATGCTTCCAAAACAATTTGCTCCACAAACAAACAAAAATATACTTTACCTTATAGCTCATTGCACTAGAAAAAAATCACCTCGACGTTGATTTATATGCTTCTTAAATTAAAAAAGTCCCCAATTAAATGGATTTTATATGACAGTTGGGCATCCCTTGGGCCATTACGTGGAAGCATTTTTATGGCTGCCGAAATACAATGTCCGCCAAGAAAATATCAAACAAATCTAGAACTGAAGCAACAGCTGAGATTATTCATCCTATGACAACAATGAAAAGCGCAAGTGAGGCATAAGGTTGATAATTAGCTGACTGAGAACATGAGCAAAACAAATTAAAAAACATTTAAATGAGCTACAAAAAGAATGTAATATTTAAATATGAAATTAAATAAAATGCACGCCGTAACGTGGAAGCAAATGCGAATGCGAATGCGAAACAAAACAAAACAAAGTCATAATAATGTATATGTATATATATATATTAAAAAATATATAACTATATATATATATATATCAAAGGCACAAAAGTCTTCCGCAAAAGGCAGAGAGAGAAAAAAAACTGCTCATTAATTTACATAAAGACAAGTTTTCTAAACTACATACATAAAATCGAGTCTACGAAATGGAATCGCTTAGCCAAGTCTGCTAACTCAATCGACCTTGTCGAAGGTCATGATTATAGCGTTTCATTATTGACGCTTTATCGAATGCATTCAATGCACACATAACGATAAATCTGTGGATCAAAACAAAAGCGAAGAAATATGCGAATGCGAATGCGATGCCATTGACATTGCGTTGTTGTTGTTGACCCACTGCCACGCCCTCATTACAGCATCTTAGTGAAGCTTTTGATAAAAAATACTTGATAAAAAAGAACTAGTTTGACAGCGTTATAGTTGGGTATGTTGACTATTAGAGGTGATTGGTAATGCACAAAGTTTTGTTGTATTTTGGAACTTCCTAAAATAAAATCCCTTTAACAATTTTATTTCTTAATAGATGTAACAAACTATTTATAATTACTTTTTATAATTTATGAAAGTACATTAACTATTTAAGTAATTAATAAAATATAAATTATTATTATATAATATCTAACTAGAAGCTGTGAGCAGGGTCTCCACAAGTCGGTCAGTTTTCGCTACAACTGAATTAATAGGGTATGCATATGCTGTCACATTTCGGCAACATGTTTATGCTGCTCGCTACATATGTATCTTTGTACTCGTTGGCAAGATTTTGGCTATGCTAAGTCGCAATACGCGGCGTATGCGTCACGTGCTGCTGCTGGCTTGTTGTTGTTGTTGTCGTTCCAGCTGGCAATGTTGTGGTTGTCGCTGTCGTTTTTATTATGGTATTTCGTAGCTCAACATCGTAATGTAAGATTCAAGTTCACGGTTAACTTGACTAGCGCTTCGCTTGGCTGGTTTCGTTTTGACCAGGCTTTATGTTGTTGTTATGGCTATTGTTTGTTTGTTGTTATTAACACTGCTGCGGTTGTTGTTGTTGTTGTTGTTAGTTTTGCTGTCTTATTAGCTGCTTAACAATTCAATTAGTTGGCTTCAAATAATTGCTTGCATTTTTCACATGCCGAATTGCAAATTTGAAATCGAAGCTCTGCGGCTCATTATCACTGCAATACGTTGACTAATGTGCGATAACGGGCATATTAGTTGTATGATTGTTTTTGTAAAGTTTGAACTTATCCAAAATTTGTAAAGAGAGCTTCGACAATTAAAGTAACCATAGCGGAACTAAAAGAGTTTATAAATTCGTCTCATATAAATTATCTATGTAAGAATTATTATACATTTCGAAAACTTTAATAACTGAAAATTCCCTATTTCCTTAATATAATTTGTCTATATAAATATTTAATTTTTTAGTCAAATTAAAGGTATTAATTTGTCTTGTTTAGTTTAATTTGTTATTAGAGATTGATAGATTAAGAAGATATAAAATTATAGCCAGAGTATCGTGCCGTCAGTTAATCTCAATTGATTCACAGCTCTCTCTGCCTTTACAACGAGTTCTCACGTCTTCAGGGCTATCTAGTCAGATTATTCTGATCATTCTCTGCACTCGATGCACATATATATAGAGCCAGTTATAGTCTTTGATATTTTTAATGGAAGTCTTACATTGATGAGGTTCTCTTAATAGTTTTCATCTTCTATCTCTCTCTTTGCAGCCGGCTCTCCCATTTTCTACAGCGCAGCGCCGCGAGGCAGCTGCAGCAGCTGCTGTGCGATACGCGAACGCGAGGACATCAAGTTTCTGCTTTATACCAGGTGAGTTTTCGGGGTTGGCTCATGCATATTGAAAGGTCATTTGGGCAACTTGCAGGAAAAACCGCAACGCGGCCCAGCAGCTGCAGCTGAGCGACGATGTGCGACTGGCGCGAAGCAATTTCAATTTCAATTACCCGCTGGCCATCTATCTGCATGGCTTCTCAGAGTCAGCTAGCGGGGAGAAGCAGAGCAGTCAGGAGCTGAAGGATGGTAACTCAATCTCCCTAGGGTGTATCCACATCGCGACTCACACCGCCTCTCATTTTGCTCCTCAGCCTTTCTGCGACGTGGCAATTACAACGTGATACTCGTTGACTGGAGCGCCATGGTGGCTGTGCCCTGGTACTCCAGCGCCGTTGAGAATCTGCCTATAGCCGCGCGCTATCTGGCCCGATTCCTGCGCTATCTCATCAGTAGCGGCTATGCCGTCAAGCACATACATCTGATCGGCTTCAGCTTGGGCGCCGAGGTCGCCGGCTTTGCCGGCAAGCAGCTGCAGGAGTGGGGCATTAAGCTCAACAGAATCACGGCCCTGGATCCGGCACTGCCACTGTTCGAGGGCAACAGCTCCAATCGTCGCCTCAGCTCGAGCGATGCGCGCTTCGTGGATGTCATACACACGGATGGTGGGATATTGGGCAATCCCACAGCCATGGGCCATGCCGACTTCTATCCGAATGGCGGACGTCCTCTGCAGCCGGGCTGCGCCAAGCAGGAAATCGCCAATAATCGTTGGCTGAACATCATTAGTAAGTTGCCTGAACGTCAGCTTTATAGAGCTGGATATTCGTACTATGGGGTATATTGACTGAGGACTTAAAATTTAATATTTGGTTTTTTGAAAGGGTTTGGTTTGGTTTTTAGCTCAACTATCTGTTTAACAAGATGAGAAAAACTTAGATCTTAGGTCTTTAAACTAGAAGCCAATCGATGCTTTGTAAACAGAGTATCTTGCAGCTGGCACTGCTGTCCACAATGCTTCAATGCTTCATTTCGTTGCAGTTGGCTGCAGCCATCAACGCGCCTGGGAGTACTTTGTGGAGAGCATCCGTCAGCCGTTGGCCTTCCCCGTCGAGCACTGCGAGCCCTCGCAACGCTTTGGCATCTGCCGAGATGGCAACGGACGTGCCTACATGGGCTACGGCGCCGATCCAAGGTGAGCAATCGATATAAATTATAGTGCAGGCAGCACAGAGCTAACCATATCATATTTGACAGACTGCGCGGCAATTTCTATCTGGAGACGAACGATGCCAAGCCATTTGGACGGCTGAGTCAGCCGTCGTCGTCAATACCTCAGCTGCCCATCACCTACAAAATGCCACTGAATGCCTCAAGGGAGTCTGCACAACTGCAGCAACAGCAACAGCAACAGCGACAGCAACAGGAACTGGAGCAGCAGCTGGAGGACGATAACAACACGCTGAGCAACAACATCGCATTGACGTGACAAAATGTTGAATGTGCCCCCAGTCTCCATTAACATGAGATTTGTGTGAGGGCGCGTGATTTTGTCGCGAACGAAACAGCTGAAGGCTTCTTGCTGCCTTCACGCTCACTTCTCTTTAGTTTATCTAAGTAGATGTAAGTCCTGTGATCTGTCTGATAAGTATTCTTAGCACGTAAGCTATTGTTATTTCTACTTTGGAAAGAAAACACGCAACAATTGAATGGCATTTGACAGGCGCTTTTATTTATTATCGCCTTTCTCTCGAGTCTCGATTCTTGGGGAATGCACTTAGGCAGCCAAGGAGCAGGAGCATTGCACATTTTTTGAGAGGATTATCAGCTTTATTAAGTGCAAATATATATCTCATGAAATGACTAGTGTATTGGCAGAGGGAATGAACGACTAGTCTATCCATCTCTCCCTCTCTCTCGCCTCCTCTCTCTCCTGGCCTTAAAATGCATATATCTATTGGCATATTTGTTATATAAGTAGTCAACTTAATCTATATCAGTGCAATACCTTTACAAATATAATATATATATATATTATACAACATATATATACGCCATTAGGCTGGTATTTGAAGCATGCTCCGCCTAAAGCCGTGAAAACGTGAGAGTTTACTTAAGTTTGATTTATATACTTTTATATTTTATTTTTTATCGATTTTCAGGATTATTTACATCTTTCATCAGCAGTTTTACAGCCTTGGCAGCCATAAAATATAAATTGGATGAGGCTGTGCCCCGGCGCTCCGCTGCCGCTCTTGCGTGAGGCCTGACCTAGTAAAATTGTGAACAAACGTAAATTCACAAATCATTGAGCGTCGTAACGTTTAAATGGAGCGCCTGTTATTTACCTAAGCAAGGATTGCAAATGCTGCAAATGCAGCAGCCAACGGCTTGCTACTCGCTACTTGCCACTTGCTACTTGCCACAGCTGCCGCTGGCTAAGTGGCACTGCAGTAAAGCTGTCACGTGCTGGCTGCGTCGTTCGATGTTTGCAAATCTGCCAAGGCGGCATTTGCAAGGCAAAAAGTTCTCATTAATAATGCAGTGCACACAACACAAACACTCACACACACACATGCATACACACACCTGAGTTGCCACAACTTCCGCTCGTTAAGCGTTCGCCTATGAAATGAGTTGAAAATCGGTCGCCGCCGCAGCTCATTGCACATTATGGCGCACATCCTGCCGGTTGCTCGACTTTTTTATGGCTTTTTATTTTACCATATTTGTAGGCAGCATTTTAAAGCGATCTCTGCCCGGCTAATAAGCAATTTACAGCTATTATAGCGCGACCTCAGCCTGGCTTACACATATATTATTAATTACTTTTTAATTACTCTAATATTTTGGCTTAGAGTTTTTCTGTTGCCACCCATTTCTGCAACAAAATAAAAAACTGCTTGTGCCTGCTCTTATTACTTTTGCGATTTTTCCTAGTGCTAGAACAAATATTTTTCTTGACTGCCCTTGGGGCGTATTCTTAATATTTTGTGAATATTTTTTGCCGTTTCTTCCTGCCTGCCTGACTATTTTCTAAGGTTTCCCGTTGCGTCATTGTCCTTGCCCAAAGCACTTTGCATGTCGTATTTTGTTGTTGCCGATACCCTAAGTAAGAGTATGTTAACATAGTTAGGGAGGCAAGCACTTAAGTGGGTAATTCAGTAACTCTGCAAGTTTTGAGCTAACTTTAGGTAATTGATACTTTTCCTGGATGTTGTCAATGTGCTTAGTGTAAGCAACTGAGTGAATGAATGGTAATAAATAATGACAGGATAAAGGGAATCTGATATCCATAATAATAATGATAATAATGATAATAATAATAATAATAATAATAATAAAAATTATAATATATTAATTTTTAAAATATTAAAAACAAATAATACAAATTATTATTATTATTACCAACGACAATGATAATGACTACAGCAAAATATAAAATAATGACAGGATAAAGGGAATATGATATCCATAATAATAATGATAATAATAATTTTAAAATAATGATCATCAAATTAAAAATAATAATATATTAATTTTTAAAATATTAAAAACAAATAATAAAAATTATTATTATTATTACCAGTGACATTGATAATGACTACAGCAAAATAATAAAAATAATCATACAACTAATGAAAATGATAAGCTTAATGACATTAGTAATGACAAGAATATTATATTATTACTATTATTAACAATAATAATGAGAGTAATACATACAATATTTCTCTGATACTCTACAAAATAATAAAGTATCTAAGCTTCGACGCTCTCTCGACGCAGTAACTCACTAGTTTTTTGCCTGTTTTTCCGGGCTTTTTGAGCAACTAAATTAAATTACTTGGGTTTGCGTTTTGTCATGAGTCACGCCTAAAACTGAGACTCCGGCCTGCTGTCTGTGACGAGGGTCATGCGAATAACGGAACCTGAATAGCACAGCACAGAGCATAGCATAAATGAAAGTGAAACGCATAAAAAACGCCTTAAGGTGGGCTATAAAAAATGCATTAGAGAGGGAACAGTGATTGCCGAGACTCAATATATACTGAGAAATCAAATTAGTTTACCTAAGTCACAGCAAGTTTCAATGTTTTCATATTTGTCAATGCCCCGGGGAAATGTTCAAGGGGCCTTGACTATATACTGTTTGTATAACTGGTATAGTTACTAACTTACAGTTAGCATATCAATTATACGTGGCCGTCCAGTTGTGTTTGGGGCCAATTAAATGTGAGTTGTGCTTATGATGAACGTTTTAGGGGTTGCTCAGCTCGATATGGCCGCCTGGCATGCCATGACCATGTCGCACACATGACAATGGGCCACTGAACAAGGTGCAGACACGTGCAAAACGAGCCGCATACTGCCCTGATAAACGAGTCGGCCCACGCAGGACATACACACACGGGACACACACAGGACACGGCGCTGAGTCATGGGCGTTGTCTAATGAGCTGTTGGTTGCAAATGGGCCTACCACTTTACAGCTCGACCTGCCCGTCCGCCTGCCTGGCTGACTGATGGATTGACTGATTGATTGATGGCTGTTCGAATTGATTGTTGTCGTATTTGGCCTATATCCGTGTCATATTTATAGCTAAACTCATAAGCTCAAATGTAATTTAATACATTTCGTATATGTTTTCATATTCGGAGTGTGTCAGACAGCTTGACACCTCGAAGTAGGCTACTCAGCATAACACGTGCATGCATGTACTCCATCAGTCAATCGTTGTCAGTCAGCCACTCAGGCAATCCGCCAGTCAGTCAGTTAGCTTGACAACACCTGCTTGCTTTTGCATTGCGCTTTAAATTTGAAGGCACTCAAATCCAATAAGGGCACCCAAAAAAAAATTAATTAAATCGATAAGGTTTTAGCTTTGTGCTTTCATCGTCGCTTTTATGTTAGCTATGCATGCTATGGCAGGAGAGCTAAGTCAGCCTCTGCGCTTGCTATACCCTGTATGAATCCGGTGATAAGGTGTGCGTGTGTGTGTGAGTGGGTGCTCTGATCTAGTTTATTATTGGAAAGTCATAAAAATATCCTTGGCTTCACATTAAATAGATAGGATTGGTAGCAGTTCCTTAATATGTTTTGCTATGTTAGATATTTGGGAAAACACTTTCTCTATCCAAGTTTTTTTAGGGAATGCTATTGCCAGTGGCTGATATGTAATTATCTAAATACGTTTAACCACAAATGTGAAAAAGAAATAATATTATGCTGTCTCTTGAAATATGATCTAATAATTAAGGGGAACTATGCTGAACTGTTAATATTTAACATTATGTTAACAGAAGCTATTGTATGCATAGACTGTTAGAAACCTAAAACAGGATATGTTCTTGCTTGCAGCAATCTTTACACAGCTGTTAAAGAGAACTCAATTTCAAATAACTTTCTCTAAAAACAACATTTGACTAAAATATATAAACTGTTTTACAAGTTAACTTTAACTCAACAGCTGTTAAACACATGTTGCACATTGTTAACAGAGCTGCACTTTGCTTTGAGCAATTAGGCAATATTTACAGAGCAACTTCTGGTCTAATAGCTTGGATGTGACCCCAACTTTGATAACTGGGTGCTGTCTAGCTATTCATAGTGCTCTGTTAGCTGCTGTTATTGTCTAGGACAAGAGCCAGATAGAGACAGAAGAGAGAGGCACACAGTGGGACAACAGAGTGAGCAAGACAATAAACATTCCTATTAAGTTATACAACAGGGCGACTCTACTATCCACAGTGTCTGTGGCTCTGGCTCTGGCCTGTGTGGGAGTCTGTTTATTTGTTGCATACTTTCCAGCGCAACAATGTCATGAAAATTGCATTAATATCAGCGCCGTTTACGTGCCGGCCAGAGTGAGTGTGTGTGTGTGTGTGTGTATTCATGTTGTCGCTAAGTGAATTTATTGCATTTAATATCGTTTTCATGTCAGCTGGAACAGCGCTCAATATTTTATACATTTTTATAGTGAGCGGCCACGGCAAACAAGCTCATTAAAGCGAACAAGATGTTTAAAGAGAGTGAGACGGAGAGAGAGAGAGGGAGAGGGAGAGAGATATAATATGATATGTTTGTGTCATCTATACAGGATGTTCTAATTGCCATACACATTAAAATCCAATTAAATGTCAGCAAACACCAAAGGCAATGTCGTGTTGGCTTCCAATTGAAGCCTGTAAAGGACTCCGCGCCATACACCACGATAATTAGCTGCAAAATTTGCAAAAAAATCAATAGACTCTTGATGGACAGCACAAATTTATTTATTGACCGACTGACTGACTGTTGCATAATTAATGCATAGTTTGAGCTTTTAGTACTGTGGTTTGAAAATTTTATTAAAAATGTTAAAATCAAAATTAATATATTGATGAAACAGTGTATAGACTGCTAAACTGACTGACTGACGGAAACTATAAAACATGTACTTCATTAAAGATAGTCTAAGTTACTAAATTGAGCAGTTTTTAATAAGTTGAAAGCTTATTTGACTGCTTAGTAGCTATTAGTCAGTTAAACTGACTGTTCAGCGGACAGAGAGAGCTAAATATCATATCTTGCAGTTGGTATAATTGTTTATATTAATATAAATTTTGATGGCTGATGAAACCAATTTATTGACGGATTTTTAATCAATGCAAACGAAGCCATACAAAATCGAAGGGATAATTATTAGTAGGTGGATAAGAGTCAGACTAATTGCCTCAGAGTTCGATATGTTCCTCTAGCGATTAAGCTGTCGTATGATTAATAATCAGCTCAGATTTAAATCATACCTATCAGAGAGCTCTATAGATAGTATTTGGCGCTGCTATAACTAAAACTATATATATTGGCAAAGCAAATGAAGAGTTTTAAAAATTATAAATAGATATAACAAGATTAAGTTGCCACATAGGTAGAAAAATAGTTTAAATAAAATATAAAAAAAAAAAATTATAAATGAGAAGGAAAGGAGAAGCCTTTTCGAAACATAAAGCTATGCAAATCTTAGATAAAATGTCGAACAGAAACTGCAGAAAAAACTGTACTTAAATGACAATAGCTTTGAAACGCTGTGCCTTGTTTGCTGTCGCTCACAATTGCTGCTATTTATCAATAGATGCGCTGGCTAATTGTAAAGCTTGGGCAGACAGATAGGCAATAAACACAACAACGAGCAATGACAACAAAGCATGGACAACAATGACAATACACACACACACGCAATGCTGACTAAAGTGCAGACAAAAGTGTCAAATTTGCCAACTAAACAACGCGCACACACAACACACACACACACGACACTCACACACACAGAGAGCGCAGCCTCATCAAGCGTAATTATGGCTTTTAACACATACAACGGGGCAAAAAGTGAAAAGTGGAAATTGCCGCTGCGATGCCATTTTGGTTTATTCATTGAAAGTCAGTTGACAGGAGCTGAAAGCAAAGCTGAAAGGGGTACAAGGGGGAAAGCGACAGTGGGTGGGGCGCGGAGGAGGTGTTAAGCGCACAAGCGTAAATGATATACCAGTTAACTTAGTTAGCCGTTAGTTGCGGAATGAGTCAGCGAAATGGCATATTTAAAACTTGCAATAGACGTGAGTTGACAGCAGGGGGACAGAGGGAGAGAGAGGCAGAGGGGGACTGGCAGAAATAGGGGAGCTATGGCTGGCTAAAAGCATATAAGCTATGGACCTGCTCATACGTGTGCAAGTGTGAGAGCCTTTTTTGCGGCTGTGCAGTTGCCGTGTGCAGCTAGTGCGCAGCTGGCGGGGGCGTGGCATGCCCATGGCATCGACTCAATTTTAACAAGAACACAAGTGCGCTTTTGTGTGATGAGTGCAGCAGTAAGAACAGTTACACTTAACTCAAAAATGGCCTTTAAATGAGCTGTGAAAGAAATATAAGAGGAAGTGAAAAAAGCGTTGCCTACTTTTGAGCGCAGTATAAATTGCAAGCCAAATGCGTGGGCGTCCGCCATGCGGACCATTTAAAACAATTGTCGTGGTGCCTAATGGAAACTCCATTGAAAGCATTTGGCAGAGAAAACAATAAATTTAATTGAAATGTGGCCTTGACTAACGATGCGGGAAGAGAGGCGGGGCAGAAGAGATTGAGGATTGAGGCAGCGATAAACGGACAAAGCAAACTCGGTTTTTTGTTATTACAACTAAAAGTGTTGTGCGTGGATGTGTGTCTATATGTGTGAGTGTCGGTCGGTCTTTGTGGGCGCTCTTCCAATTTCGCGTCTTCCATTTCCTGCCATACGGCGGCGTGCAATGCAAATTTATGACATCCCGTCCCGTTATACATTTTTTTACAGCAAGCTTTTTAGTTTTGCGTAAAACTTTCTCTTTTCCGTCTCTTTTATATACCCTGTAAGGCAGAGAGGCGTAAAAAAGCAGTGTATTAAGGGAATGCAGACTCCAATACTCCGCAGGGTATCTATCAGCTGTGCCTGATTGCATTGTCAAAAGTTTTTGTTGCTGGCTTTGAGCTATGCTGCGATATGGTCAATGCTGCCCTAAATGAAAGCTGCAACTTTTTGTGGCTTTAACTTTGAGCGCATAATGAAATGACAAGCCAGAGGGACACACTGTGCATCAGATTGTCCTTTTGAAACAAAGGCGGCCACCAGAAAGAAGCGTAACATAAATCAGAGGGGGCGCCAGTGGGGGAGGATACAGTTTGCTGCATTGGAAACTGCATCGATTTGTATTTAAAAGTTTGCATAGCAATCGAGTCATTGGGGAAATGCAGGCATACAATTTGTTTGGCTTCGGACTGAAACTTATCTCCGAGAACTTTCTCTCTCTGTCACATACCAATGCGTAAAAAGCTAAGCAAATGACATAAATGGAAAACGTGCCAAGGTGAGGCAGGGGAATAGCTTGAATTGATATTAAAACCATATTTGGCTTTGTTTGGGACTTATCGAAGTTTACTCTGGCAAAGTTTGAGCTGTCAGGTTGAAAAACCATTAAGAAAAATCTTTTTATAAGCAGCAAAAATAACTTTTATATAAATATAAAATAATATATATAAAATATTTTTTTTTTTATATATTTTTATGTTCAATATATTTTATAATATATATAAACTATATTTTTTTTATTATATATATATATTTATATTTTATTTATTATAATATTAACTAGAATTTTTTTTAAACTTGTATAAAAAAAGAGATTTTAAATCAGGTTAAAAAATCTATTTAAATTATAAAACCTTGTCATATTGCATATTCTTAATTAAATTCGTTTTTGTCTATTCAAATATAAGGAAAAATAAAATTTTGCCTCAAATCAAAAAGTTTTTAAGCTCACGCAATCAAGAGCTAGCTTTAAACTAAACTTCTTGCTGGCAATTCTCCATAGTATTTCACGCAATGTTTGCTATTCACACCTGCTGTGCTATCAGAATTTATTTGCTAGACAATCTTTAGCGCTCTCCAAGCGCCATTCGGTGCAGTCCAGCTTTAAGGACTTGCCAGAACCCACGCGAAACTCTAAATGCTTCAATCAATGCAATTATAAAAAGGAAAATAAAACAACAGCAGAAATATCTATATAGCCGTACGTGCTATACTTACTGGCTGTACACATATACATATTTATATAGTGTATATACGATTTAATAGCGCAGACATCGCGTGAGCTGCGCTAATGCATTGCCACACCCTGCCGTGGCGCACTGAATGGGTACGTTGCGAGGGGCAACCCTTTTCAGTCAGGCACGTCGAGTGCAGCACGTGAGGCGAACGCAATGGCTGATTGTAAAATCAAGCGAACCATGGCAACAACAACAACAACAACAACGACAAGGACAACAATGGCAGCGACTTGAACTCAATGCGTAAACACTAAAGTTTAATGCACTCTAATTGCTGGGGCAGAGACATCAGGAGCTGCTGGGTGCCTGGAACGCAGACGGAAGCGGCCGAGACTACAAAGCAACTTTGACGGCGTCATCAAAGTAGATTCTAAACTACACTGCGAGAAAAGATAAAGGGAAGGCGGAAGTTGCAAATGAGCATTGGAAAGATTTTTCGTACAAGGAAAGTGGCTATAACAAAGGGCATTAAGCTGTCGAACACGAAACTATGGCTAAAGCTTAAAAGGTAGGAAGGAAGAAAGAAGTTTGGTCTGATATATTTAACTTTAAGAAAACACTGCGAAAAACAGTGATGAAATTTGTATTCCAATGCATATGATCCAGAATAATACCTCATAGTATAAGGATAATCCAATATCCTTTTATACTAATATCCAGCAACAAATGATGCCATTGGCACCTCTTTCGCAGAGAGCTATTTATTTCACTTGTTCTTTGCTCGCAGTGTAGCGGTATTTAATAAAGCCAAATTGCGGGCTGGCGACGTTTGGCGATAGCTTTGCGTGCAGTCTGGCTACCGAAGCGCTGACACAAAGGTTCAACCACTTGGCGCTTGGCGGGGCAACAAAGCAATGGCTGCCATGCGGAAATCCGGTAAAGTTGACTGCGTGTGTGAGTGACCGTGTGTGTGTGTGTGTGTTAAGGGAGCAGCGAACGTGTTTAACGGTCATCAAGTTGATTAATGTTTGATTTTAATGATTTATTTAGTCGCGTCTGCAGCAGCAGCAGCAGCAGCAGCAGCAGCCAGAATAGCACTTACGTAAACAGGTAAAAACTATGAGGCCCACAGGTCTATATCAAAAGCACATTTATAACGTTGTAGTACACGAAAAAGGGGGGACCTGGCCAGCAGAAACACTAAAAACGAAATTATTTTCAAACGCTTTTGTGTGATTTATTTGGCTGTCTGTGACCACAAAAACCTAACGAAACGAAACGAAACGAAAACGAATCGAAAGCCAAGGCCCAGTCGTTGGGACCGGGCTTTGCTTTCTTTTTTGGCATTGGCCAGCGTCCTGCTGCAATCGAATGACTAAGCTACTTTGCTGTTTCCCTTTACTCTCTTTCTGGCCATGTCAAATTTGGTGTGGTCAAACGGCATCTGCAATTGTTCGGCCAAGCTGCAAATTGCATTGGAAGCTAATAATAATCGGCAGGAATGTCCAGCCGAAGGTAAGGCCCATTAATTTGAAGCCCTTTTCAATGTCAGGGCCATGTCGTTGCGACTTCCGCTCAACTAAATTATAAATTTTACTGCCGAAGACATAATAAAAGCAACAACAGCACAGTAAATATTGGTCAAATATTTGTGCAGCGTGTTTCTGCGCCTTTATCTATTTTGTTTATGTTGCAGAGTCACGCGAGTTGCCAACATAGAAATTCTTGGCTGCTTGTTAGCATTTGACAGCGTTTTGCTTTTAAACGGAGAGGCAGCTACCAGCCCACGGCCATTCGCTAATCAACATTTAATGGCCTGGGAGTAGGCCTGCGTATGCGTCATATCTTGTGCCGCTTTGCATGAATAACATATCGCGCATACGCCGCGTGCCACGGCACACATAGGCCTATGTATGCATGTCTGCATGTATCTTCTACTCATAATTAGACGCCATCAGCGCCATCGCAATTTGCTGCGGCCAATTCTCTAGTCAGCGGCTGCTGCTGCTGCTGCGGCCTGGCATTTGGGAAATGTAGATGCGTACGAGCGTGCGGCGTGTCGTATACGCAACGAGCAGGCACTTTGGGGGATTGGCCAGCGAAATGCTAGAGACACTCACAAGATTCTGAGTTGCTGTTGAGCTGATAGTATAAATGCAGATAGTATAAAAACTTAATCAAAATTGTGTAAAGTAATTAGTTCTAAAACGTTTCATACTTCGTTTTTTTAGCTGTTGCTAAGAGCAGAGGCCATCTGTCAGCAAGTAAAGTAGACTGATGAGATATACTCAACAGTAGTTTGTCAAACTTACATAACAGTTGGCAGGACATTTCATATGGGTCGCTTTCTTAAACATTCAAATCGATATATTATTGTGTCCTAAGCTTGGCAGATCGTAATGAATGGCTTTTTTGTAGTGGAAAAGGAATGTCTATTGGTTAGAAGAATATTTCTAGTGAATAAGTAAGTAACAAGTAAGAATGCTCTAGTCGAGACGGCTCGACTAGGAGATACCCTGAGCCCTGCGGAGTGCCGATACTTCAAATATTGTATGCTTAGTTTGCATATACATATATTGCAAGCAACACATACACACACACAGACGCACGCTCAAGCACACGCTCTGCCAACTGCGCAGTTGACGTAGCGACAGCGCTTGGACTGCAAGACGCCTACGCTATGGGAAATTAAATGTTTAATAACTTTTTTCTAGCAGGACTTTTTTAGTCAAACTTTCAGGGCATGATTATGTTATTCATATGTGTGTATGTGCCTAAGCACAAGTCTCTAGTTTTTGAAATGCGTTTTTTGCAAATTTAGGGCGAAGGAGGCGTGGCATCCAAAATCCAAAAATTACAAAATGTCTGTATTCACAACAGGAATATATATAGTGAATTTCAGGTCTCTAGCTCTTACGGTACGTAAAAGAGACGAAAAGTTATCGAAATTTATCGATAAAAAGAGAACGGGAAGAGTTATCGAATTTTTGAAAAAAACTCGTATAGCGTATGGTATTCAGGAGTATACATGTCAAATTTCAGCTCTCTAGCTTCTGTGGTTTACGAGATCGCTGCGTTCACACAGACGGACGGACGGACGGACGGACGGACGGACGGACGGACAGACGGACAGGGCTATTTCAACTCAGCTCATCGAGCTGATCAAGAATATATATACTTTGTATGGTCTGCGACGTCTCCTTCTGCCTGTTACATACATTTTCACAAAAACATTATACCCTGATTTCCCATTTTCAATGGGCTCAGGGTATAAAAAGAGCTCAACACAATTAATCGTTCTCAAGAACCTTGATATATAATTCTGAGCAATATTATAATAGACAAATTATGTATGATTGTATGTAAGGCCCGTTAAATTATGCTGTTAAACTAACATTAATTTTTAATAAAATTTAACGCAGCAACATGAAATAGTGTTCTGAATAAATTTTATATAATTAAAAAATAATAATAGATGTCCAGCTCTCTAGTTAGCCAAGTCTTTAGCCAAATATACCTCCCCAATTTCAATTCTCTCTCTCTCTCTCTCTCTCTCTCTTTCTCTCTGGTAATACGAGTCGCTTGTGAAATGCCATGACAAATACCATAATGAGCTCATTGCCTAGCATTTCCTGTACTCCACTGCCTCGACTCTTTCTCTCCACTTTGTCAGCTAATTAAAATGCCAGTTAGCTGTAGGACAAAATTGCTTAGATAGACGCCTACCTGTACTTCACTTCCCATTCACTTCATTGCCCGGCTTTGCTCGTTGCTCGTTGCCTTATTTGCGTTCGCTTTGAGGCGTTGCGCATAAATTTTGGGGCCATCCATTTGTAGGCTGTCCCCTTCTAACTCTAGGCCCATGGCCCTTGGCATTAGCCTAATTGTTGGCCCAGACACACACACACACACAGACACACTCACACACTCTTGGGCGCTGGTAAAAAGGTAATTTTAGTTCGCATTTCGCATTTTGCTGGGCATTTAATTGTAAAAGCATTTTAATACGCAGTTCACATTTTTTTTTGTAAATTTTGCTCTAATGTTGCATAAAAGCATTTTCGTGTGCCAACTCTGTGTGTGTGTGTCTGTGTGTATTTGTTGTGCTTTTTCAAGGTCGCGTGCTGAAATTACAGTCACGCGTCAGATTTTATGCAAAGCAGGCAGCGTAGGACTCAGCCAGTTTTTAAGTATTTTGTGCATTTACAATTGCCCAGTTCGCAGTCCTTATATAAGTGTGAGTGTGTGTGTGTGTGTGTGTGTGTGTGAGTTGTGGCTGGCTGCTTGTTTTGCCTGCCTGCCTGCCTATGGCTTTTGAGCAAGTCATAAATTTTCAACAAGTCTTGGAAAATCTCAAGTGAGCTTCACATTTTCTCGCAGTGTTCGCGTTGCTCACTTTGTTGTTGTTGTTGCTGTTGTTGCTGTTGTTGCTGGCATGCAAATGAACAAAGCGAAATGCTTGTGTTTACCTTGTACTACGATATGCATATGGTTTATGTCTTTGATAACGACAGGCAGGCTGTAGCTCTTCCTGCTTGACAAGCTATAAGTAGTTGGCCATTATAAGAAAAGTTTGGAAAGTATTTAAGTTGAAGTGTATGAGACAAGGAATCTGTACAGAATGAGTGTCTACATGATGAGATAAGATAGTTAAGATAGCGATATATACGCTATATATATAGCCGGGGATTCTATTTAAATTACAGGACATATGCACTTTTCATTCACTAGTTCAGTTCCACAGCGCATCCGCTCTGAATGACTCCTGTGGGTAAGTTGGCTTGTAGAGACGCTTATGATAGACAGTTTAATAGTAAGTAATAAATAAAAGTAATAGTTGCTCAAAATTCTATGCAGAAAGGAACTAGTAAAGACAACATGCGCTTTATAATCCATGGAATATTTGATAAGTAAATATGTTTCAGTTCCATTCGAAGAACTGAGAAAATTTCATTTTATTGTGTACAATTTCATATTATATTATTCAAGCTAGACGCCCTCCGTTTACCGTAACTATTTGCATTGGTGTCAACTATTCAAGTGTTTCTTATGGTTCAAGCTCCCCTTGGGGTTCGCTTCTTATATTTTTGCATATTATTTTAGTTCTTATTTGTTTATGTCTTCCCCTAGGGCAGAAGCCAACATTTTGAATGTTGGCCTAAAATGCAAATAATTTTACACTTTCACACACTCACACACGCACACACAGTCACACACATTCTGTTTTATATGAAATGTCACATAAATTTACGACACTTTTTATAGTTTCCCTCGTTTATTTTTTTTTTTTTTTTACTTTTACCTTTGACAAAAGCTAAGCTAAACCTCACCTTTGGCGATTTATATACGACGTATTTTTTTTTTATTTTACGAACTATTTGCCAAAGTTAAATGTGAGACCAAAACAAACAAATATTGTACATAAAAAACAAGAAGACAGCAACAACAACAACAACAGGAAGCACTTTAAAATGTCAAAGGGATGTCAGCAGCAGCAGCAGCAGCAGCAGCGGCGGCGGCTCAGTCGCAGCGCAGTCAAAGCTTTTTGTAGGCACTTAAAAGTCGGACTGCCTGCTGTTGTTGTTGCTGTTGTAGCTAATGATGCCTGCAGCTTTGATAAAGGCTCCGGCATCATTCAACGGTTTTATTGCACGTTTTATGTGCCGAGCATAAAAGGCGAAATACACTGTAAAAAATCCATATATACATGCATGTGTGTGTATGCAGGCTGCTCTGATATGCTGTTTAATCTTGGGCTGCTGGGAAATCTCTGGTGAATAGGCAGAGAGAAATATATATATATATTATATATTCCATATAAAGGTATTTATACTATTTTTTTTTAATAGAAAGATAATCATATAAATGAAAAGTAAGTGTTAAGGAATAAAATGATTTCTCTGTAGAATTAATAGAGTAAAATATATGACTTAAATAAGATATCTTCATAGATTCCATCTCTAACTTATAAGAGGTATAGAAATGTATAACAATACGTAAAGTAATATGATGATACATATAGATCAGTAAACGAAGGAGGGATAGTGACTATTGTCTTTCCAAATTGTTCAGAATTATAGGAATATGCATGTAGAGTAAGAAGTATATACATAGATGACAGATTATTATGCTTATACATAGATAAATATGGATGGCCAACGCGAAGTAGAGAAATTAGATTATTATATACAGAAAGAGATGTCCGATGGATAATAAATAGATTGAGTAGATATAAGAAACTAGATTCCAGTCTGCTTATTAGTTTGATTTCATATGCAGCTAACATTTCAAAAATCAACAAATATCTTTGAGAGATAGGAACGAAATGTTTCAGTTGTTAAATTTTAATAAGAACAAGATACATATTTTAGTTGATTTTTCATAGACTCTTATTAGTAATAGGATTGAGATTAAGATACACAAAGGCTTTAGATCTAATTTATATAATAGATATCCAACAGTTGGATAGCATTTTTGAGAATTGTTATGCACCTACTAAAACAGTCAACACTGATCCATGTTTTATATGATTATTATTATAAACCAAACTGTTTTTTTTTTTGCATACAAAAAAGCATTTTTCTCAGTGTAGACTTTTCTATGTAGCATACTTTTTGGGGCGCAACTTAGCATACTTTTTGGATCGTTTCGTTACTTACGATTTTATGATGCAGCGCTGAGAGCTCCCGTTCGGTGACCCTTCGACTGGCCGCCTCGCGCCGTCGCTGTCGGAACTGGCTGTACTTGTAGGCCAGCATAACGCCGGGCAGGGCGAGCGCCTCCAGTGGGGATTTGCGTCCAAAGGGCATCCTTGTCGGAGATGGCGTAGTCCTCGGCTGCTCGCTGTTGAATTATTGCTTGCTGGTTATTGACAATTGCTTATGCTCGCTCGCTCTCTTGCCCTCCGTCCCTCTCTGTCTGTCTCACGCGCTCACTCGTTCTCTTTCTCGTTCCGGTTAGTGTCTCATTATAAAGATTATGCAAGCAGAACAGAAGCTACGCATTGTGTTCCTTTGTTGCCAGACAGCACTCAGTCCGTTTGCTTATCGACTCGCACAATTTTTCAATTCAATTTGTTTTTCCGTTTTCTTCGCATGCTGCAATTCACTTTGCATTCGATTCTGCAAATCGCCTGTGAAAACAATTTATCATGTGGGGCTCAACACGTTGATTGCATCCACACTTGAGTTTGAGTGCGTTGTAAGTGTTTGCGATATTCCCCCCAGGGAAGGGGTGGGAGGAAAGCTCAGAAGGCTGCCACAACTACAGAATGTCATGTTTTGAGCATTTACCGATGCTCGAGACTGAAATTGTGTGTTGCAGATGGATTCCGCCTCGAAAACGACATGGATTCTGTTTTTATTGCAATTTATAGGTTTTATTGAGAGACGCTAGACGGAAAGGTTATTGGCAGCAGGCAAAAGCCATTACTGAGGACAAGCTCTAGTAAGCTGGGTTTCCAAGACTGAAACAACTTATCAGCTTATGTTAGTCAGGTTCCTTATAGCAAATGCTTGAAAATGACTTAAAGTTATGCTTACTATTATTAATATATATATATATACTTATTTTTAAGCATAGTTCACGGTTGAATGTAGTCAACAAAAACAATGTGACATAAAATACACAGAGCTGAAGTGGGTTCCAGTTAGGGAATAGTGTAAATGCTTTTTACAGATATACAAAAGTATATATAATATATTAATTTCATGTAAGGAGATAGGTATAACGAAGTGATCTGACGAGTTGCAATTAAATGTTGAACCTTTTTCTAGATAATTTGTTTTCAATATACATATTCCTTAATATATATATCAATGATAGATGCAAATTGAATATAAATATATAAAAGATATTTTACTCAAAGTTTTACAAATATTTTTTTATATTTATTATTTTAGATATTTAAATTGAAATAAAATATTGTATTTTATTTATTTTTTTTTTAATATTTAAATTGAAATAAAATGAGCAAGAATATTTGGAAAACATTTCTGATAAGCTAAAATATATTTAAATATATTAAATATACATTTGTAACGAAAGTCATAGAAATATTGCGCATTTCCGTCAAGGCAACCAAACATTCGAGACAATTCAAACAGACATTCATATTTCAATTAACATTTATGTGGCATCCACTTGATAGCGGGCAATTTAGATGCGAACAATTGAAACAATTTGAGTAGGTCCATTCAAATGGTCATTTGTTTGGCTTAGTTTGGTCTAGGACGTTGGGACAGGGTGCTCCCGGCAAGGGACGCTTGTCATTATTTGTCAGAGTCCTGGCATTAGAAAGTCTAATAAATTTATGCTTTGGCTTTAGGCAGTATCAAATTACAAGGCGAAGATGAACATTAATTTCAATTAGAAATCGCACGCAAGCGAGACACAAACACGCACGCTCTCTATCTCACTCCCACACACACACACAAATATATACGCGCTGTAAATCACAGCAAAGGCTGCGCAGCGGGCGGGCTGTGCGGGGGCGTGCCAAGAGAAACTGTCACTGATTACACGCTGCGTTTAGTTTGACTTTTATTTTTATTTTAGTTAAGCTACTCAAGCACACACACTCACCCGCACACACACACACACACACACAGATAAAGGCGCGCGCGAGCGAGATAGCGTTAGGTTTTGCGCACTTTTTGCTTTTCACTTCGCTTTCACGTGCCACGTGCGTCGGCGACGAACGCACTACGTTGAATGTCGCACAGAAGCTTCGCCGTTTCCCACGCAACCAGCGCTGGAAGCTGCGTAACTGACACTGTGTACGTGTGTGTGTGTGTGTGTGTGCGAGCGTCGCAGTTCCAGCGCTGCTCTAGCTGAAGTCGCTTCCAGTGCGGATTGTTTATGCTAGCAGCACGCGGCTCGGTTCCTCTGCTCTGCCTTTACAGTTACTTTTCATGCATTGCCTTTTGCCTATATTTGTTGTTATTGCATTTTCAACTTTATGAACTGTAAAATTTGCTTCACTTCTGCCTGCAACTCACGAATTTGGCTTGGGTTTTCGGTTTCTCGCACGTTACGTATACGCCGCGTGCGCCGCGGTCGTGCAACATGCAGCGTGGCGCCTTCGCAGACGACTGCGGCCAGCGTTCACGCTTCCAGCGGGCCAAAGCAACGCGCAAAGCAAATGCGCAGAAGCTACTCACATACGGTTAGCCGGCAAAAGTATAACAGTTCGCTATTTTGTTGTAAACAAAACGTCATCAAATTATCTATGTGTGCACGTGTGTGTGTGTGAGTGTGTGCGTGTGTGTAAACAAATCACAGACTGGGGGCACATTTACAGTTGTCGCAGTTCTCAACATTTGCGACACTTTCCAGCAGTTTTTGCCTTTTGCGGTCAATTTGCAACAATTCAATTTTATGAGCCCTTGTTAATTATCGCTTGGGCCTTGTTCTGCTAATTGTTGTGGCTTTTTATTAGCCCTTCTGTGGCAGGCCACCCTAAACTTGTGGGTCTAATAATAATACTCAACAAATGGCCAAGAATCGGAAAACAAATTAAACGGAAGCTCTTAATTATAAAATAGTATTTTAATATTCTAAGAAAAATAATTAATTGGAATTGGGAGATTTACTAAATATTTTTAATTTGTATTCACAATGTTATTATATTAAGTTAATGTTAAAATAATTTAAAATGAAGCTGAGCTACATGTTGCTACAATATTATTACCATCTCATGTTTCGTCAACATTGTCTTAGAAACATGTCTACAAAGCTGCTGCAACACACGCCCACTCATGTTGTAAGAACAGGTTTCAGATACATATTAATGGAGAAGCTTGAAACACTATAAGTCTAAAGCAACATGCTCAAAATGTTGCTGTAACATAAGCTAGCAACAACGCCAAACCAGTTTAAGTCCTCAGACTCATATTTAAAATGTTGCTGCAGCATTGGCTAGCAACATAACCTTTTGTTGTCTTAAGAACATGTTTACTAAGCTGCTAAGCTGCTGTTGGTGTCTCAAGAACATGTTTACTAAGCTACTTAGCTTAGCAATATCACAATATGTTGCCAACATGCTAGTACCTTAAAATGTTGCGGTTAAGTTAGCTGCTTATATACAAATAAATTATAATAAATGCACCAAATGTAAATTTTATTAATCTATCTAATCTTATTTAACTTTAGCTTTAAACTAATTTGAAATTAATTTATTAGCAGCATGT
Organism: Drosophila peninsularis; assembly: GCA_035047485.1. Taxonomy (NCBI): domain Eukaryota; kingdom Metazoa; phylum Arthropoda; class Insecta; order Diptera; family Drosophilidae; genus Drosophila; species Drosophila peninsularis. Next base: position 3,757,586 of record JAWNPN010000085.1, on the reverse strand, counting down.
TGCTACCGCACTTGAATCCCACCAGCATGATCCGTCAAATAACATTTCAATTCTGTTTATCATGTTAACTAACAGTGTATGTTAACTAACAGCAAATACAACACATTCACACAAGCATACGGACACACGCACACAGTTGCTGCAGATCAATAGCTTTTAAGAGCGCAGGTCAACGAAGCACCAACAACTACAGCAAATCGCCAAATGCCCAACCAAAACGGCAAGGTAAAGAAAAGCCAAACTAATGTTAGCAAAGTCACTGGAAAGCAAAGCCACACTAAACTGTGCTACACTTGCTGAAACTGTTATACGCCCGCGGAGCGCAAGCCCTCTCCCTCTCTCTAGAAAGTGAGAGCGAATGCGAGCGACGCTCTCGCGTGGCCTGCTCTGCTAAATGCAAAATTGAAAAAAAAAAACATGCCCAACCAATGCGAAGGCAACAACAAGGCGACGCTATGGAAATGATGACGTAAATTGAAAGCCAGCTACAACAACAGCAGCAAGAAATTCTATTTGCATTGTTCTTGTGTCTGTCCATTTGTTCGCTTCCAACATTTGTCTGTCTGCCACGCAGTGTGCTCAGGTGTTTCAGCTGCCTGGCGGCAGTTGGGAAGGGGTGTGGCGAGGGGCTCTGGGCTGCCGCTTGTTTGTCGAGCATTTGTCGATGCGAGCAAGTGCACTTCACAGATACACAGACACATACGCACACACAGATACGCGGGCATTCGACCAGTTGCCAGCCCATTTCTAATGACATTTGCTTCGCTGTTTCGCGGGCGCTTTTAACGACTCACTGACAACGCTTCTGCTTCCGCTTAAATGCGTTCGCCGCGACTCTTCCTGCGATGGGCGCGTGTCGTGACACGAGCAATTAGTGTTTGCATATTAAGTAACACGCGCATCAAGGCTGTAGCTAATAAATCGTAATAGCAAATATCTAAAAATAACTCCAAAGCTATCCTCATCGACTTTTGGTTATTCCTAATTGAAGTGCAAGCCAAAAATAGTCGAGATTGAAGCGTGGCATGAAAATTATATGTTTTTAATGTTTTTGTTTATATAAAATACAGAATATGTGTACAAATATATATTTTTGTAACTATATATAAATTTATTAAAATTGTTTAATATATATACATATATATAATAAATTTATTAATGAATATAATCAACATTTCGAAAAGCGTGATCAATAATAAATTTAGTTTTCGCACAATATATATATAAATTTATTAAATTTTTTTTTTATATATATTTATATATAAATATATATTTATATTATTATAACTATATATCAATTTATTAAATTTTTTTATATATATTTATAAATATATAATAAATTTATTAATTATTATAATCAACATTTCGAATAACGTGATTTATCTAAATATAATATATAATATAAATATAATATATAATATTATTTATATATTTACATATCTATAATGTTTTTATTAATTATTATAATCAACATTTCGAATAGCGTGATCTATCTAAATTTTTCTTACAATTTTCACTTTCCTTCAATATAATTCCTTTTTTTATCAATATCAATTGCAGTCACGCTGCCATCTCTATAACTTAACGGCATTCGCTTTGGTCCACGTCACAATTTCTGCTGGTCGCTCAGTTTATTTATTTTTTTGCTTCAATCTTCTTTTGGTTCACTATGCAGCAGCCCGCAACCTGCAGTTGGTTTATTTGTTTCGCCTGTTTGTTTGCTGTGTGTGTCCTTCGCAGCAAATCCACTCACACATACCCACACACACACTCACAGAGAGAGAGACAGACACACATGTGTATACTCTAGCGCGTGTCTCATATTTCGTTGTGTGCGTCCTTAAAAACTTTTGCACTTTGTGCTCAATTTGGCTTTTTTGTTGCGTTTTGCTTTTCTATTTCTATTTTTAGGCCGCACAGCTCGTTGCACACACACACACACACACACGCACACATATACACATGCTAAGGTTAATGGTTTTTCTTGGCCAAAACACGTTGGAACTGGAGAAACTGCGATATCAATCATACGCCATGTGTTCGCTGCGTCCTACTAAACGCATAAATTAATCAAGCCATAGCATACAAATAAACGAAAAGGGCAGTGAAGTAAAGAAAGAGAGAGAGAGAGAGAGTGAGTGAGAGAGATAGAGAAAGAGTGCAGATAGTAAACTTCTGCCCCTTCTGTCATTGGCATTGTCCAAGTTTGTTGACGTCCCCGTTCACAGACAGCCATTGACGTCACAGACTGCACATGCACATCACACATACGCCCCGTGTGTGTGTGTGTGTGTGTGGGTGTGTAAGCCAGCAGCTGCATGCCACCGATTGTCGCATTGCAATGATGCCACAGCCAAGTAGCAAGCAGCCAGCATTTTCCCCTGACCTTACTCAAAATTGTTTACACTTATCTTTGGCAAATGTTTGCACAAAACTTTGGCCCAATCGCCAATTTGAACAAAAGGCAGCAACTTTTCGCAAATGAACCCTTTGAGCTGCCTTAAATTGCTTTCACAATATTAATTAAAATTCGTACGAGATTTAGGTAAATACAGAAATCCAATATTTATTCACCTGGCAATAAATTGCCAACTTTATTTGCTCGACTGTAAAGCGGAAAGCAAAGAAAAATATTAAATGAAAATAAAATTTTTAATTTATTTCACAATTTTGTATGATTTAAAAGTAGAAAAAATCCATTTAGTTATGGGAAAAGCTAGATAAAGAGTGGAAATATAGTAAGGATAACTTTTTTAAAGGTTATTTTTAACTGTCTCGCCAATGAAATATCTTTAGGTATATCGAAAACAAAATCATGCTGCCAAGATTTGCTCAAAGTTCTATTTCCAGTCGAGAAGGATTAGTTCTATATATGTATACGTATGTATTCAGGGAAGCTCTCTAACTGTTGAGTTGTCTTCAACTAAGACACTTGAGGGGCTTCTTCTATTCAAAAAAATATGAGGGCCACTGCTGCGCGCCAGTTGGTATTTGTGCCTGGCACAGCGCAGTTCGCCAGACGGAAAATATCTTGCTGATCCTCTGCTTTGAGCTATGGCTGCAGCAGCTGTGGCCACGCCCGGTGCTACGGTGCTGCCCTCGAGCGCCGCCGCAGCGGGTCCTGCACCGCTGAAGGTGCCCGCGGCAGCAGGTGCGGGCAAGGTACCGCTGAATCAGGCAGAAATCGCCGGCGAAGCCAACATTGTGAACTACATGAAGAATCGCCTGCGCAAGGGCGCCATGAAGCGCAAGGGGCTGGAAATAGTGAACGGCCATCACTTTGCGGTGCGTTTCTTCAAGCAGCCCACTTACTGTGGCCACTGCAAGGACTTCATCTGGTAAGTGAGCCGTCGACCAAGGCACCGCAAGTCCAGCCACAGCAGCGACAGGCAAAACACAATCGGAGCAACCACAGCGACAGCCACGACCCATTTATTCGTGACTCGCTGATTGTGCAAGGTTCTCTGTCGGTTATATGCCCTATGAATAAGCTGAGCTGGGGGTATAATGGAGTCCTTAAAATAAACGCAAATTCGCATGGGTTGACTTAGCTTTTAAATATGCCAACTGCTAGGACTTACGATTTAAAAAAAAGATATATATATCCTGTTAATATATCCTGCCATTTGCTGGAAATCTATTTAAAAAGATCTACGATTTAAGGACTTTAACTATGACCAAATTTGTAATGATAATTCTAGTTGAGTTGAATCGGAGTATCCGGTAAAGCCTTTTGTTATTCCCCCTACAGGGTATCAGGTATATATATCCTGTTAACATATCCTTCCATTTGCTGAAAATTGACTTAAAAAACTCTTCGATTTAAGGACTTTAAATATACCTCGAAGTGTTGGACCAATTTATAAATGAAAACTCTAGTTGAGTAGAATCGGAATCTCTGTTAAATCCTCCTGATATTCCCCCTACAGGGTATCAGCTAGTCATTGACTCTCGATTAAGCACTTGAACTTTTTGTTGCTGTGGCTATTTTTGTTGTTGCTGGCGGTGCATCGCCTAATTAAATTAGCGCTCTGTAAGTTGACACGTTTTGTTGCTTTCTTTGCATTGTTGCATGCACCGCAAAAACGGCGCCGGATTTCAGGGGCTTTGGCAAGCAAGGCTTTCAGTGCGAGGGTAGGTTGTAAAGTTAATCTATGAATAGCGTTGTCTGATGAGCTGCAATTGCCACACAGAATGTCGCTTCAATATACACCAGAAGTGCTGCAAGTTTGTGGTGTTCAAGTGTCCTGGCAAGGACACCGACTTCGATGCCGACTGCGCGAAGGTCAAGCATGGCTGGATCTCCACCACCTACACCACGCCCACATTTTGCGATGAGTGCGGCATGCTGCTGCACGGCGTTGCCCACCAGGGCGTCAAGTGTGAGAGTGAGTACGAAATGGATCCTCAGATCCTTAGAGCTACGTATACAGCTTGTTGCCTTTGCAGACTGCAATCTGAACGTGCATCATCAGTGCCAAGAGCAAGTGCCGCCCATGTGTGGGGCGGACATTAGCGAAGTGCGCGGCAAGCTACTGCTCTACGTGGAGCTCAAGGGCAACAACCTCAAAGTGGATAGTGAGTAGAAGGAGAAGAAGAATCGTATTCCCTCCACTCATAAATCTCTTCTCCCACCAGTCAAGGAGGCAGCTAATCTTATACCCATGGACACCAACGGATTCAGCGATCCTTACATAGCCGTGCAGATGCATCCGGATCGTTCGGGCCGCACTAAGAAGAAGACCAAGACCATACAGAAGAATCTCAATCCGGTGTTCAATGAGACAATCACTTTGTGAGTAGTTTGAAGTCACTCGAACGATAAGTCCTTCAGATCCCTTTTCGCAGTGAGCTTCAGCCGCAGGACAGGGATAAGCGACTGCTGATTGAGGTCTGGGATTGGGATCGCACATCTCGCAACGATTTTATGGGATCGTTCTCCTTCAGCCTGGAGGAGCTGCAAAAGGAGCCCATCGATGGCTGGTACAAGTTTCTGTCCCAGGTGGAGGGCGAGCACTACAACATACCCTGCGTGGATGTCATCAACGACATGGCACGGCTGCGGGATGAAGTGCAGGTGAGTCAGGCCAACTATATAAACCTTCTCTCTGCTGAGTCAAGTCCTGTAAACTGCAGCATGAGCGTAAGCCCAATGAGAAGCGCCGCATGGACAACAAGGACATGCCGCACAACATGAGCAAACGGGACATGATACGCGCTGCCGACTTCAACTTTGTCAAAGTCATTGGCAAGGGCTCCTTTGGCAAGGTGCTGCTCGCCGAGCGCCGCGGCACGGACGAGCTTTACGCAGTGAAGGTCCTGCGCAAGGATGTCATCATTCAAACGGACGATATGGAGCTGCCCATGAATGAGAAACGCATCTTGGCCCTGTCGGGCAGACCGCCCTTCCTGGTTGCCATGCACTCCTGTTTCCAGACCATGGACCGCCTCTTCTTCGTCATGGAGTACTGCAAGGGCGGGGATCTCATGTACCACATGCAGCAATACGGCCGCTTCAAGGAGTCGGTGGCCATGTAAATATAACTATATTTATATGATATATAACTGTATAATATTCTCGCTCCTTACACAGGTTCTATGCTGCGGAAATTGCCATCGCCTTGTTCTTCCTCCATGAGCATGATATTATCTATCGCGATCTCAAGCTCGACAATGTGCTGCTGGATGGGGACGGTCATGTGAAGCTAGTCGACTTCGGGCTCAGCAAGGAAGGCGTCACCGATCGAAACACCACGCGCACTTTCTGCGGCACACCCAACTACATGGCCCCAGAGGTTGGAGTAACCCATCCTGAGTGATAGATCCTTTACTAACCTAACTGGATCCCATTTAGATTGTCAGCTATGATCCTTATTCCTCGTCGGCTGATTGGTGGTCGTATGGCGTGCTGCTCTACGAGCTGATGGCGGGACAGGCTCCGTTCGAGGGCGACGATGAAAGCACCATTTTCCGAAATATCAAGGACAAGAAAGCGATTTTCCCGAAGCACTTCTCGCAGGAGGCTATGGATATTATTACAAGCGTAAGAAATTTCAGAAATTATAGAAGTTATTTACTCACTTCACCTTTTCCTTAAAAGTTTTTGGCCAAGAAGCCCAACAATCGTCTAGGTGCGGGTCGCTATGCCAGGCAAGAGATCACAACCCATCCTTTCTTTCGGCTCATCGAGTGGGACAAAGTCGAAGCTTGCGAAATGGAGCCACCCATTGTGCCCCGAATTGTTGGTATTTGACGTTTTAACACAGCTCATGGCTAAATTTTATATTTCCAGAAACATCGCAAAGACATCAGCAACTTTGATGAGGCTTTTACCAAGGAAAAGACCGACTTAACTCCAACCGACAAGCTTTTCATGATGAATTTGGATCAAAATGATTTTATGGGCTTTTCTTTCATGAACCCCGAGTTTATAACCATTATCTAAATTTAAAAGCATCAGTCAATAAAGCTAAATATGTGGAAATAAAATATAAAGCTGTAAAGCTTTGTATAACACTTTGCGGGAGCTTTAAGCTGCAAAGGCCACCCTAACATGGGGTTAACATTTAAGAGCGAGCTTTGCTCTCTTTGTTGACTTGTCCAATTCGGTTTTTACGGACCCAGATAGTAAACGGAAACAAACTCGCACTCCCGGACGAGCTGCCACTGGATAGAGTCGTTGTCGTCGCCCAGTCGAGCTGGCTCAGGTGAAAGCTAACCGTGGGTACGCGCCTCCCCTGAACTTTAACCTTCAAAAGGGGAAGTTAAGGCGTACGGAATCTGTCAGGGGAATTGCCGCTGGTCACGGGAAATTCACCGCGCATCTTACAAGATGTTCAGCTGACTGGCAGGCAGGGAGACCTGTGCGTATACGTAATGTTGTGTTAACTTACGTTACGCATACGCCGCGTTGACAATCGCAAGCACTTGGCTAATTGACTGAGCTGCTGCTAAGTGATGAACTGCCTGACTGCCTGCCTGCCTGCCAGCCTGAACACGCCAATTTGACAGCAGCTGTCAAATCTCATTTCATTTGAGGTCTAACTTGTTGCTGCGCCTCCGTCGGCCAGGACACGTTCGCACAGCTCGACAATTAGCCGAGCCATATTGAATTCATTTCGGCCCCGTTGAAATTGCTAGCCGCGCGCTCAGCTGTAAAATTTCTCGCAAATTGTTTTCGGCTGCCCTCAGCTCTCACACACGCTCACATGCCTTCTGCTTTATTGTGGCTTTTTTACTTGTAAACTATGGCAGCTGCGTGGTTTTCTATGGCACAGTCGACCCTGCCGCAAATTTTGTTTATGGGGCGTGCCCGCAAATAGTTTTTTGGGCATGGCCAAATATTTCTCTTTCTCGGACATTTTAATACAAATTCCATAACACAAACGATCCGGCGCAAGGAAGGCCAAGCATTTGAAATTGCGCCAAAAGCCAATAAACGTGGCATGACCCCCGGCCAGCAGCCTCTCCCCCCCCGCCTGCTTGGCAGCCATTTGACAGGCAGTTAGTTCTATGCAGCCTGATGGAAGGTCCTTTAGTTTTATTAATGGGTTCGTAACGTTCAAGCCGTAAATTAAGTTGAGGTGCATAGTAAAAGTTGATGGGCTCAGCGGAACTAACAGAGCTTGTTTTCTGCCCAACTTCATTGACTTATAGCTGACTTGAATGGGCCGAAATGGGACTGAAAATGCGTTAGAAGGGACGTATTGGTTTGGAATATAGTTTTCAATAATAAGATATTAAAAATAATTATATATGTGCAGAAGTGTTAACTATTCCTTTAGTTTTATACAATCAAAGTTTTTTTTTTATTAGAGTCATCAAAAAGTAATTTATTTGTTTAGCCAGTGTAGAGATTTTCTTAATAGTTTTATTATACTTGTAGAGATCACAATAAATTAACATAAACTCTGCTCATTAAGTGTGAAGAGTCAAGCCCAACTTGACTTGGGTGAAGTCAGCATATCTATATACCAGGTACATCTCTTGAAGAGACGCCACAGCTCGATTTAATTATATTTATTCATCAATTAAATCATATTCAAGATAAGAAAGCATTTCGAAATACTTTCAATTCAATTGCAATTCGAAATAGATTCGTTAGAGTATCTAAGCTTCGAGTTGCGCACTTTAATGGGGTTTAATTTTTCTTTCATTTTCCGCATCGACGCCTGACTTGAAAGCTGTTTGCACTCTATTAGTGGCAATTTGCAGTTTTGCGTGGACTTTTCGGTGGCAGCGTTTGGGTAACTGGCTGCGTTGCAATGTCCTTTGGCTGCACAGTGTCCTTGCTGCCATTTCCTGCCATTTGCAGCCACAACATGTGACTGGGTCGCTGCAGGAAAGACACCACGCATTAGGACGTGCTAAAGTGCTTAGCCGAACATAAATAATAGCACAGCGCATGCAGGCACAGAATCATTGTGAATCGTTCTGTGGCAGCTGACAACTGGCAAGTGGCGAGTGGCAAACGAAAGCTGAGGAGTAGAACAAGAGAAAGTAAGCTGGCCACGCCTCCGTGCGGCATCGCCCACACAGCTTTACAGGTCTCAGCTGATGTGGCTAATGAAGCCTTGACCTGCCAGAAGATAAATGTGTAAAATAGATGGAATGCGAATACTCCACGGCCAGACTATCCCATATAAATCAGCTTACAAAGATCCGAGACTTGGGCATAAACCACAATTAGGAGCTTAGCCTCTGTGACAAGTGACAGTCTTACCCATGCCCATCTGTGCTGTTAAGGGTTAACGAAGCTAAGATACCCTAACATAGCCGAGCTGCGTAACAGGGCTGATTGATTGATTGCATCACATAAGGACCAAGAGTTAGAAAACTTAATATGTGATCAACTACAGACGGCAGGTATTTATAGAACTTATATATGCAGATCTATGAAACATAGTTTCAAGTTAGTAATAAAACTCAGACTGAATTTTAAGAGTCTCAACATTTGTTTTAGTTTTTCTAAATGGGGGAATAATTGATGAAGGAATGAATTAGGTGAGAGCTTATAGAGGTCAACGTGAAAGGAGAATGCAAGTTAATATTGAATCTACCCAACAGCCTGCCGTTCGACTCTCATTTGATATTCAATCACCCTCTCCGAGTAAGCGTATAAAGCAATGTTTATTTTCAGTTGAGCTAACGTTTTCATGCATAACAAGAGTTTTCCCAGAAAATCACATGATCTTAAATGAAAAGCTGCCTCGGCATATTAAAGCCAACGGCGTCTATTTTGTATCTTGTCTCGCGCCCCATTTTGGTTATTTGACAAATAAATATGCGCATTTCGGTTATCTTTTTGCTTTTTTGCTTTTTATGTATTCATATATACATACCTCTATATGCATATAGAGCTATAGAGCGATATGTGCTTCTGACAGGCAGCGGAGGGATATGCAAATCGCTGCGCTCCATTGGCGCGAGCAGCGGAGCCTGTCGCGAGTCCTGGCTTAAAAGTTGAAGCGCTGCACTCAACAAATTGCCAAATGCAACTGCAGCTGGCTGACGGGCGACTGGCTGGCAAGAGAGCAACAACAGTGAAAGGATAAAAGCAAACAAGGACACACGGCAACAGTTTGTTTGTCAAAGTGTTGAAAAGCGCGCGCGCCTGAGGGAGCCCAAAAGAGTGGCAGGTGCATAGACAAAAAACAAAGAGAAGCATGTTTGCATAGCGGATGAGGGGCGGCAGGATGAGCGGCGTGGCACTTTAAATATTTAGGCAGCATTTAAAGGTCCCCCATAACAGCAACAACAACAACAACAACAACAACAGCAACAAGAGCATGAACAGCTTGTGACATCCCAAGTAATGGCTGTAGCTGAAGCCCATGAAATTAACTCACTAGGATCAAGGCTTCATTGTCGCAAGGACACATTGAATCGAGTCAACTGCTAATTCTAGGCTATATATTTTGTGGCAATGTCAGTGGAGAGAGAGAGAGGGGGAGAGAGAGAGGGGGAGAGAGACACGCTTGTCACTGGCTGCCCATCAGCAGCTCATAAAAGCGAACTGGGAAAGGAAGAGAGAAGAAAAGACAAGCAGTCTGTGGCTACGGACAGGCCGGGTGCTCATGCGGAAACGGAAGTGACAGTGTATGAAAAAGATGGACGTCAGCAGACGACAGCCGAGGCGGGCAGGCAGAGGCGCCCAGTGCCTCTATCGTGCCATTGCGCATGGACATGAATAAGAAACAATTCTTATCGTTATCGCTTGCCGGCAACGACCTGACAAAATTTCATGTATAAATATCTAAATAACTTTGCACTGGACAAGTTCCCCAACTAAGCAGAGGCAGCACCTGATACGAAAATAATAAATAAAACACAATCAGCTAGCCAGATATGCATAACTAGCTGTTGAAATTATAAATAGATAAATATATACAAAATTATATGTCAAGAGAGATTATATGGCTTAACATAAAATAGTGCAAGAATATTAATACATACTCTTATGTAATACTAAAAATATGTAGAAACTTGAAGTGTTAAATTTCAAGGTTTATATTCATTGAGAGTCTCAGAAAATAAATATTTAAAAATATATATATATTTAATTTTGTTATTATATAATACTTGAAATTTCTAAGTTTTTTTTATTTATTCATTTTTATTTGCGATACAAAATTTTTATGCTAAATAAGAACACCAGGAATTATATATTATATATTATATATTATATATTATATATTATATATTATATATTATATATTATATATTATTTATTATATATTATATATTATATATCATATATTATATATTAAATATTATATATTATATATTATATATTATATATTATATATTATATATAATATATAATATATAATATATATTATATAATATCTATTATATAATATATAATATATATTATATATTACATATTATATATAAACTTATCATTTTCTTAATAACTATTTATAGTTCAATTTTAGTCTAATAATTATTATTAATTTTTTCTAATTGAACTCATATTATTATTTAACAAAAATTCAGCCTAAGAAATCGAAATAGCTCCATCTGGTCTGAAGTTCTTCCTCTCTGCATCGAATTGTCCATTTTATTGAGTTACTCAACTGTAATGGCCAGAAATAAAATTATGAGTCGGCTATAAAAAGTGTGGACCATGCAGCCAACGCACTATTTTGGGCTATTTTATTTTCATCAGCCTCGTTAAAATGAAATTTTTGCTTTTTATGCGCTGCGGACTTCCATGGCCTGCTCTGTTTTATTGGGCGCGGCAAATGCCACACGTGTCGAAAAATTATGCAAATAGACAGAAGGAATCAGAATTCTTTTGAATTATTTCTAACATATTTGGTTTTATTTGCTTGCGCGCTGTTGGTTTAATGCGATGCTGTGAAATACAAGCTGTACTCGTTTGAAATAGATATGCTGAGAGCGCTCTGCCAGCGTCGACACATTCCTGGAAATGAAACAGTGCAAATAGTTGTGCTTAAAGCTGTGCTGTACATATTGCATGCCGGGTTTAAAGCAACGCTCGGGTCATCAATTCGCACACTCAGGCGAGTCGTAAAGGGTCACACACAACTGTTTCAGACAGCGGCGTTGTCAGGCAGTTCAATTGCTGCTGAGGGGGCCAGCTCTTGAGTTGGGGCTAGTAAAGGACTAGACCAAGCAGGATTACTGTGCATTCAAGACTGATTGGAAGAAAATATTGAAGAGCTGAAAGGGGATTACTGTTGAGTATAGGCTGGCTAGAAGAAAAGATTGGACTAGTAATAGAAGTTAGAGGTTGCTATTCCTTAGAGTTAGTAACTGACTTCGATTAAAATATCTTTTACTTATTTATTAATTTTATATTGTAAGTAAAGAAAAAATCTTTCAGACAATGAACTATTTGCATTTTTTCCTTCATCTTAATTTTATTTGATTTCTAAAGCCAATTTCTTATTTTCAGAGTGTGTCATACATCTAACCTTCAGCTTGACAGTCATGAAAAATCTGTAGAATAATCTATGATGTTTAGGTACTTGAATACCCAGAGATATGTCTCATAAATGTTCCATTAAATGCATTTATTTTACTTCAAACATGTCACGAGCTCCCTTTGGTCTCTGCTCACATACCTTGTACGCCTCTGGCTGCCCTCTCTCTCTCTCTCTCTCTCTCTCACACACACACAGATGTAGTTAGATTTATGTGCATGTGTAGTTGAATGGAACGCACAAAGATATAGCTCCCTTTCCGCCCCTGCCTCTGGCTGTGCTCGTTCGCTCGCTTATTCCCAATCCCAGTGCAAACAGCGCGCATGAAATAATTATGCAGAGTTTACGTTACGTATGCCACAGGTAGCAACAGTCCCACAGGTAGTAGCTCCCATGGCAAAGTACACACACACACACGCACACGCACACGCACACATGCACATATATCTATAGTTTATGGTATGCGTGTCTGTTCTCTGCGCTCTTTGTACGTTGGCTAACTTTTGTTGCTGTTAAAAAAAAGTTCCGCACGATTTTGTTGGCCAAGTTAACTCGGCCAACAATTTTATTGTTATCTGCGAGACTGACGTGCCGCACAGTCGACGGTATTGGTCAATGATATATCCACTGGGCACTCGCTGGCGTTTAATTAAGAGGAGTGGGTGGGGGAGGCTATAAACGAATTTATGGCACGCCTCGTCATAAATTTATAAACTGCAATAAAAATAACAAAATCACAAGCAACAACAACAACAACAAAATGGCAAAAAGTAAAACTGCGCAACGCTAAAATATCCCGTTGTATAAAAAGCCATCAATAGACAAAGTAACTCGGCTAAGTTGCTCGGTCGTTGCGCCCGTTACGCTTCAGCGCACTTTAAAAGCGCAGCGAACATCAGCTCATGTATATATGTATGTATAAAGTGATGTATATACATACATATATATATACATGTGTGTGTGCGCATGTGTAGGTGTATGTCGCATGTAACGACAGAATGTTAGATGCTTGCATCAAAGCGCTGTCCTGAGCTATTTGGTTCACTTTTATTTCATTTGATTGCTAGAGCGACGCGCACGCGGCGTATGTGTGTGATTGGAAGAGTATATTAAGCATACGACATGTGTAACAGCTGAAATTGAAATGTACGGATCAGCTGAGCGGGAGAACGTGGGCGAAGGGAGGTGATAAGAAACAGAAAAGTGGAAGGTGTTAATGTAAATGAAGAGAGTGAATGAAATAAGAAATATAGAAACAGAAATCGAAACAGAAATAAAATTGATATAGAGAAATATTAGGCAGATAAGTGAACTGTGAATAAGGCTAAGATAAGAGAGGGAGTGAGGTCTAGTGGTATATGTATAGTGGGAAGAGGAAAGAGAAAGGGGAAGCATAGAGGGAAAAGATAAGCAGATAACATAAACATTAAACATTATGTAACGACAAGCAGAGAATTAACAGTGTAGAAGTGCAGAGAAAAAGGTTATATGAAAGAGAGAACAGCAAAAGTTAACAACAAAAGAATTAGGCACAGAGAACTGCCGCCAAAAGAGTAAGAGAAACAAGAGAGAGAATGGGAGCGAGGACAACTTGAAAGCGGAACAGCTATAGCGATAAAATATACAGATTTGTGAGGGGAAACATTAGAAGATAAGAGCTGCCAGAGTATTCTAAAAAGGGTAAGGACCGATGTTCCTGCCCATAAATTATAAAGGTTAAAAGGGTGATTGGCAGCGACGACGAGTCATAGTAAAAGAGTTCTTTTGAGGGTATTTTATGTCGAGCACTGGAAAAAGTCTGATTCACACGGATTTCTATTTGTGCAACTGGTTGTCAATGCTCGGCTCTTAGCGTAATTCGGTGTGTGTATTCGTGTGCTTAATCAGGCGCATAAAAGCACTTTTTTGGACATCAAAATAACAAAAAGAAAAGCTGCTGCCGCTGGCTGCTGGCTGCTGGCTGCCTGCAAGCGATGACCTTCGGGCGCACCGCCCTGGACTTGGCCATGGAATGTGGAAATGTTTATGGCATTACGTGAGCGCTTTCACTAAAGGCAGAAGCCGAAGAGCCGCTGAGAAGAGCTAGCCAGGGAAACAGAGCCAATCCAATGAGCATTTAATAAAAATGCACATAAATTCGGTTTTTTTTTCAGTCGAGGCTGGGCTGGTCGAGCGTCTTGGCCTGCGCCCACCTGACGCACATACCTTTCGCCGTTAACTTAAGCGCCAAATTGTTGGCGTTTATTGCCGCTTTAAGTGAATATTGCGTCTGGTGTTGCCGCCGTAGCTGATGATGTGGCCACATTATATGGCATGGCACAATAAATATTCCTTTGCCAAATATTATATGAATGGGAATGTCAGCATTTGCATTATTGCAGCATTAAGAGAGTCGCCTGCGGCTGTTATTTAATTAATCCCCGCAGTGCACTTGCCGCGCAGTCCCGCAGCACTTCATTTAAACGCAGCTGCCAATTTGCGTTGACAAAGCGGCGTGTCGAAAATATAATTCCTTCTACTTTTTTCCCTATATATGTATTTCTTTTTTCAATTTCGCGAAGCAGTTGTGCCCAGGAGAGAGCAGCAGCAGCAGCAGCAGCAGTAGCAGCTGTTATAAAAATGCCTGAAGGCAGGCGTCTTGGGGCAGGGGCAGCTGATGGTTAGGTTCTGGTAATGGGGTTGGCAAATAGCGATTCACTGTTGCGTGCATGGCATACCAATGAGACTGAGATATACACGGCCAGGACTAGACTGACAGATAGACACAATAAGACATACAACTACATTAATATACGAGGCGTCTCAGCACGCGTGGGTAGCTCGAGATGTTATGCGTAGATGACTTCAGTGTGACAAACGGCTTTAAAGGGAATTCGGCTGGAGAGTGGGGGCATTAAGCAAGAAATCTGCAAAGAATGTTGAAATTCTTGCAATGAAATATATAATAAAATAAAATAAATTAATATCTACACTAGTTGGCATAAATATTTTTTATTTATATTTATATTTATATTTTTTTTTCAGTTATAATATTGCTGCTCTAGTCAGAAGTGTATTGGGATATAGCTGTTACTCTTAAACAAATTATTGTTAGCTTCCTTCGGCCAGTCACATGCATTTGCGCAAACCCTTCTACAATGAATTTCCATTTTCTATGGCTTAAAATTTTAAATAGATATTTACTGCCGGCCAGTGCCCGGCCTTGCCTCGTGGATTAAACTTTGAATCGATCACAGATGTCGGCGTGTTGTTATAGTTAATTCCAATTATGCTTTCGCGCTGCAGCTAAACAAATAACAATTAAAGCCCTCGCTGTATCATACATATACATCATTTTTTATCTCATATATATATCCACAATCTGGCACATTTTCCACTCTATTCAATAAACCACCTGTCATCAACTTTTGGCGTACTACCAGCTCTGTCCCCGAAGCAGGCGCAAGCTGAACGCTCGTCGCTTTGATTAAAAATTCATGTCGTATACGAAATTCAACGAGTGGCAGGCATATTTATACGACTCCATGGATTATACATATGTATGTATATATATATATATATATATATATATATATAATA
Source organism: Drosophila peninsularis (assembly GCA_035047485.1). Classification (NCBI taxonomy): domain Eukaryota; kingdom Metazoa; phylum Arthropoda; class Insecta; order Diptera; family Drosophilidae; genus Drosophila; species Drosophila peninsularis. The sequence continues at coordinate 3,742,056 of JAWNPN010000085.1, read as the reverse complement.
TATATACAAGGTATATTTGAAAACTCAGGCTCGAGCTGTCGCCTCTCCTGTTGCTGCTGCTGCCGTTGTTGTTATTGCAAATGTTAATGTTGCGTGTAAATAATGTAGAGCATAATCAAAGTAAAAGTAAAAGCGAAAGTGGCAAAAAGGTCAAGTGCAAAAGCAAACAACAAATAAAAGAGATGAAAATCCTGCTTGACTAACCTGCCTAACAGAAAGAAAAGGAAATTCGCTTAATTGAATTCAAAGGAAAGGCAAAAGCAAAACAAAACGAATGTAGGTATGCAAAGAAAAAATTAAATATATAAATGATGCGATTAACGAGCAAATATTTTGCCATGGCCAACGTAGCGTATACGCAATCTTCACAGTCAAACGAAATTAACAAGCAAACAGAAGGATAATGATAAGCATTGATAGGACTATTGAACGATATATTTTGAAGTGGACTCAATATGCATTTAAATTCCATTTGAATTGAGACTTAACTGTGGGCATGATAGGGAATAAGCCATGGCAAAATGGCAAATGAGAAATTGAGAGATTTGAGATAAGACTGCAGCTCAGTCTGCTTAGTTTAAGAAACAGTTATTTATGAGAGGACTTAACGAATTTTAAATGAAAATTTGTGGGATATTTTTAACAATGAACAGTGTATGCAGTGGTGAGATCTTAATAATGTGAAGGTCTAACATTTTCTATACTAGAAACTGTTTAAATTGGTTTGTAAATCTAGTTAAAAAATATTTGTTTACCAAATATTTTATTGTAATATGCAAACTACTTTTTCATAAAATATATTTATATATTGAGTGTATTTATTGCTTAATTAATACATATATTTCAACATTTACTCTTTAATTCAGTTTAGAAAATATTTACTGCGTCCAATTTTTCCTTCGAATTTCCACAAGAGCTGTTAGCTCCTTTGTAAGGCTCTTCGGATAATGCACTTATTTTGTTCAGCTGTTGCACAACAATTAAAGTTGCGAAAGACTTAACTGCAGCTTAGGCAAAGTTTTTGTCAGGCGGCTTTGGGCCACGTTATTGAGACAGCAAGTTGGCAGAGCTGTTCTATAAAGTATAATCGCCATTTACTTAGCATAAATCGTTTGAAGGCCAATTTGCAAGTTGATCAGCAAAACAAACTGAAGGCTGAGTGCACACAAAAGCGAAAAGTGAAAGCTGAAAACTGTAAACTGAAAAGTGAAAAGTGAGAATGGAATAGAAATTGAAATGGAAATTGTGCTGCCAGCTGGCAAAAGTATCTATGCACACTACAAGCTACGGCTTCGACTGCATCAGCTGCAGCTCGAAATATCTATATGCATGCAGAAGACAACTTTTTTATTTCAGTGTACTCCCCGTTCGTTCTCCATTATGAGCAAAAATTGCTCAATTGAAAAGGAAAACGCAGGCGGCTTCAGGCAGGCAGGCAGGCAACTCAGGCTTTTCGCAGCAAAACTTTTCATTTTTCGGCAATAGAAAAGTTTTTTACATGTGTGTGTGTGGCTGTGGGTGTATGTGTGTGTGCCTGACAGTCGTAGCGCAACAATCGAAATAAAAATAAAAAGAAAGAGGAGCGGCTCACCAAAAATCACAGCGAAAAGTGCACAAAAAGCCAAGTTGAAGTTTTTTCGAGTGTGTCCTTGCCAAATGCGACAGGATGTGAAGCACCCAGCAGCCTTGCAAATCATTTTTTATCTTTAAGCGAGAGTCAGCTCCTGACAAACTAAAGCAAAACTGAGTCACGAAGTTTGCTGAACTACAACACAATGGAATGGGCTAAGCGGCGCTCTAGTGAATGCTTAAGACGTGCTTTGAATACGAAATAATTTAATTTGCGTACATGAAATATATATTGAAAATTTAATTAAATATCAAATATTATTAAATACATATTTAATATATTTGTAAATATGAAGATATATATATATTGCTTAAATAAAATTAAATTTAGTATTTGAAGCTGACCCAAAGATTCAATACATTTCTTTCTCATGCACTAACCGAAGTTTTCCATCACATTTATATATTTTCGTTTACTGATTGATTACTAAAAATTAAATTAAATTAAATGCCTTTCTCTTACCTCACCAAAAAGTGTCTAGTTAAATTCCAACAGAGACTTTCAATCCTTGTGTTTACCTTCCTTGGCGCCAAGTTGGTCCGGCGCTTCGGCTGTAAGTAGGCGAAATTAATTTGCGCCAAGAGAAGGAAACACTTCCGGCCGCAGTTGAGCTGTCAAAAAAAGCCCTTTGTCGTCTTGTGCATAATTTTCAATAAAGTGCAGTCGCGGGCGCAAATATTTAATGAGTTGTGGTGAAACTTGTTTGGCAGCCATAAACAAAAACAGCGAAAGCTGAAGAGGAAGTAGCAGCAGTGGCAGCAGCTGCCGAGCAGTTGCAACGGAAACGGAAATGAGTGAAGAGAAACTGTGTGAACAACGTTTAGCAGGGCACAAAAAGAAGAATGAAAGTGAAAAGAGAAAAAAAGCGCAAAACGGAAACAGCGACAGACACAAAAGCGAAACGAATCGAAGAAGCACAGGCTAAACAAGAAGAAGAAGAAGGAGCAGTGGCAGAAGCAGCAACAGTTCAGCTGTAAAACATTAAATGAAAATGAGGCAAAGGCAGGCAATGGGGGGCAATGGGGGGCAGTGGACCACGAAGGGGTTACAGTGCGGCCTGGGGAGATGCGAGCTATAGTTAGGGGGAAACCAGTCACAGCAGCAAACAAATATCAGCCAAGCCCAGGCAATGCTCTCCAGCCACTCACTCGCTCTCCCTTACACCAATGCCCCTTATTTCTCTCCCCCTCTCACTAGGGCTACGGGCGTACACGGCAATGGCATGTTAGTAAGCAAAACATGTTAACGCTAACGTTAGCTTCCCTCATATGTGCTACAAGAACCCAAAGAAGAAACACTGAAACGCTGCAAGGCTGAACGACAAGCCAGGGATAGCTAAAAAAAGGGAAGTAAGAGAGATTTTGAGGGGAGTAGGTCACTAGAAGATGCTCTGTTATAGCTGCCTACATATACGAAAATCAATTCAAAAATAAATAATTTACTGAAAAGAGCCTATATTCCAAATATTTTACTATCCTGTCTAAACTGTATATCAATATGAAATATTATAAATTTGAGAGACTACATAAATATTTTGCATGCCTCAGCACAAAGTTAATGGCTTTGTGCTTACAAGAAAACTTCGAGTTTCGCGTTTGTTGTAGCTCAAGAAATCAGCATCGGATATTAAGACAGAAGCAAGAATATATATACATGTAATAAGCTTACTGTTCTTAGAGTCAGTCAGTAGAGTTTTTCCAACTGTTGTTAATTAGAGGTAGCAGTTAACTAATGCAAGGCGTTGAGCTTGTTAACCTAACACAAGTCTGAAAGTAAGAAAAGTTTTTGTTTAAGTTTGAGCGACTCAAAAGATGTCCTGCAACTTAGAAAGTTTTCAAAAATTTTAATTTACCTCTTAAATTAAATTTTTTAAATGAGCTTATATTAAACAACTGTGAGAGCTGCATCCGGTATTCAAAAATTATATTACATATTTATGCTATAGGTTTATCAAAAACAGTTTGTTTTATCACTTTTTAACCAGCCAATCTATGTATATATTTATAATTTTGGGAAGTAAATAAATACGTATCCATTGCCCTTCATATTCCCCATAAATGTTCAATATTTAATATAGCATTCGAGCTATAGTCCCACAATGTTTTCTATTGCAGTATGCTTCATTCTTCGCAAAATATATTTTAATCGAGTCCTGCGTATGTTCAGCTAATATTTTACTATAAATTTTGAAAAATATTTTTTAAAAATATGGCTTAAAATTTTTAAGCTACATGTAGCTAAAAAAATGGAAAAAACGTGCCAAGTTCTAACTGCAACAATTTAATATTCCAACAGAGAAACAGAGCCTTTTGTAGTTGGGAATGCCTAGCTTAAGAGGGATACAATAAGCATATATATTATACATGTAAGTATTATATATACTATTGCTGGTATTATTATTTAGTACTATTACTTACTATTTATTACTTAGTTTACTATTTAGTATTATTTATACTATTACACATTCAGCCCCTGGTTCTACACACCCTTCTTGCTAAGCACCGACTCAAGTGCAGGGTATGCATGTGGCGTATAGATATAATTGTATGTGTTTGCAGCCACCGCAGCTGGCAACAGAGAAAGTTGGCAGCTAAAACTTGCGCGCAGTTTCCTTTTTTGGTTAAAGCCAACTGCAGCAGCAACAGCAACAGCAACAGCAACAATAAAAGCTGGCAACAGGCAGCAAATGCCATGAAATGCGATTGGCATTGGACACTTTATCGCAGCACGTGCTCATTGGGGTTTTTTGACACACGGCGTGTGGTCAGGATTCGGTGAGCAGTAGCAGGAGGCGCCGCTGGCGATGTCAGTGGCAACGCTTTGTAGTTCTGATTTTTTGGCTGCTCGAGGGGCGCGCCCAGGATGTCAATGTCCATGTCGCAGCAGTTGGAGCAGCAGCGCTCTCGCCACGTGCGAGGGGGCGCTGTTTTTGTTTAACGGAAACACCGCAGGCATTTAAGTGCTTCCGCTTTTAGTGGTGCAAGTGGAGCACGAGGCGCGCCACGGAGTCCACAAGATGAAATCAATAAACGGAATCATAACCAGCAACAGGGGAGGTGCCTTTGGCACATGCACGCGTGTGTGTTTGTGTGTTTAGGTGTATGCATGTGTGTGACAGGTCAAGCAAAAGACTGTATTTAGCGAATACCACAAGAAGATATCCTAAGCTCAGCGACGACCTCCTCACGTGCTCTCTATAACTATTTAATTTATAGCCATGAGCATGGCCATGAAGAGCAAAATTGATAGAAATCATTATTGTCCATATTTGAGAGCGCCGAGAGCACGACTTAAGGACTGGATATTGGCTTAGCTGTTGCTATCTATCGATTTTGGAGAAGCAACATTATCATTGAAGTTAAGTTTTGGAATATATGAGTGAAGGCGTAAATGATGTTGCTCTTGACTATATATATATTATAAAATATGTAGATTTTTATAGATTGCTCTCTTATAATTATGCGTAAATCAATATAAATATTATATTCATATAAAATGTTTTAAATATTTACAACTTGCATTCATGCATTATCTGAGCTGCTGTTTCTTATCCTATCAGCTCTACCCTTTTACCCGCATGCATTCAGCGTAGGGTATTTAAAAGAAAAGCCCACAACCGACAGCCACTGGCAGCCGCTGTCGAACTCGATATGAATCATGTGTCGATGGGGCTGCTGCCCACCCAATTTCTGGTAAATGCCTCACATAATTTCGGCACTAATAAAGGAAACGAACTGAGCAAAGTGGCAGGTTTTGGGAATTGCCAGGCACAAAACGAATTTTTTAGTGTATGTGTTGACTCTGCAACCTGTCCTTGAGGCAGCCCCGAAAGAAAAAAATGAAAATCAATAGGAAATAAGTAAGTGTGTTGCATGTGGATGTAACTGACTGCATAATACTCGTGCGGGGTACACAAAACTGTCAAATGTATAAATAAATATTGAAAAGTCAATATTTTTGATACAAATATTATATATTTGTCAGGACCCAACCCGCAGACCACATAATTAGATGTATCTGTATGTGTGGCAGAGCGGATCCGCCTTTAACGGTTGATGATTTTAGCTGAACAACTGTGGAATATATAATAAGTATATCAATAACTGAGAGAAACTCAATTATCAAGTTATCCATTCGTAATGTAAGAGATATAGATAGATCAGTGTCTATTAATGTCTTATCTACGTAGGATATATAGATATAATAATAATGATAATTTGTAATATGTATATGTATACATATTAAATGTATAAATTAATTAATATTTATACATATATTAATATATTATTATTAATATTAAATTTATAAATTATTTAATATTTATACACATTCATATTAAAAATTTCTGTATATATTTAAAATTTTACCAGATAAAGTTTTTCCCCAATTAATAGTTTATAAAAATAAGAGCATCAACACGTTAACATAACAAAGTGGCTCTCCTGCCAAAACAGACAGAGGGATGGCCAACAGGACGAGCTGTGCACAAAACCAATATACTCTATTCACTCAGTGAACGTGTATGAAATTGTGAATTTTTTGGCAAGCTGCATGACTGTACAGAAGTCGTTAAGACTGTCTTTTAGCAGATGGCACTGATAGTTTGGTGTTCAAAAGGTTCACAAGCCAAATGATGATGAATTGACGGCATTATGATATATTTATGTACTTGGCATAGCTGATCGACTTGTGACAAACAAAGCAATGCTGAGTTATGCAAACAGAGCTGAATAGCACACGGTCCTGCAATCTGTCTCAAATCAAGTTGGAAAATTGTAAATCGAAAAGGATTTAGCTAATGAAGAATTTATCTTCAAACCAAAATCTTGAAAATGTTAAGCTCAGACATGAAAATCAGCTGAGTTAACTTGAATATTTGGTATTTAAGTTTAAGATGGAATTTAGACTTTAGAAACCCCCCGCCCGCTAGGACTATGACTGTAAATTAAGGCAATCCTTTAACATAGCTAATGTATGCTTTCAGCTAAAACAGATATAATTGTGCGTAGGATGTCAAGGACGCAACGAGGCTTTTAACAATGGCCTGACATTTAAATACTCACATTAATTATACGCCCAGTTGTGCTTAGACCCGAAACATCTGTTGTAGTCATGCCAATGCCTGGGAGCTGGATTGTGGGTGGCTCGGGAGGGCCTCACTAACCGTTCTATGAAATGAGAGCTGCCATTTGCCGCAAACACTTTTTGTATGCCACATTTGTTAATTACTTTTGGCATAGACTGTTTTGTGCTGACCTTAGCAAAAGTTTTGCCATTTTACAGCAGAGCCGAAGCCAGAGCCAGAGCCAGAACCAGACCGAGAGCGTCAGGCTGTGGCTCAGTGATTCAGGGTGAACTTTGACAACTTAAGGCATAAACTGACAGGTGGACCGAGCGATAGACAGTTAGGTAGACCGACGTATAGACAGCCCGACAGACTGTCGGACAATCATCAAATGGCAGCTCACGTGGGATTTCAAGTGGGCGCAATTACCAGCTTCCAAGGCTAACGAGCAACGGGCAGAGGCAATTAAAAATGCGCAATGCTTAATGAAAATTACAGATTTCTCGCCGAGCAGCAAAGGGGGCTTAAGGAAATGCCAGGAGCAAAGTATTCAATAAGCGGGCGCATATAAATTAACCATTAAGGTTTGCCAAGACGGCATTGAAGAGGCGACGCCTGGCAATTGGCAAACAAACGGGCGCAGGATAAGAAAAACAAGCTGCGTCAAGGAAATTAACATACGAGCAAGCAGGAGCCTAAATACAAGTAGTCGAATGTGGGATACCCTAGGGCAGATATGGTGGGCCTTATAGTAGGGTAAACCTATCCACAATGGGCTAATCATAAGAAATAGAAAAGGTATGCAAGAAGGTGAGCAAGAGTTGATGAAGTTAAGAAGACTTTTGGGACATACTGTGTGTTTGGCTGATAGATTAGAGAAGGGGCATAGATTAGAGAAGGGTATATGTGTCGTATACTCAATGCTTCGATAATGTAAGATGGTGAGCAACTGATAAGAGTCTAGTATACCCTAATAACACGCATTAATCTGAATGGCAGCTTCTGCTTTATCTGCTAAGAATAGTATACTTCTTGCTTACAAAAAAAAATGTCCTTTTTAATCCTGCAAGCCTCTTTTAATATTTGCAAACAGCAAAGCCACACATCATCTGCTCACTGGAAAGAAATTTGTTTGCTTCGATAAAGATAAATAGAGCGAAGCCAATTCATTTCGTCTTCTTACCCAGCTTACCCCTTGAGCAGCCTTCAATGCTAGGGTATAACAAGGCAATGCTGAAATTTATGCTTTGAATTATTAACAGAGCAAAGAGGCTGGGGAGCGTGCAGAGAAATGCTATGTGATGAGAATGTGGCAATTATTTTGCCTGTTCCTACGGAATTTCTTCAAATTCCTTTATCTTTTCTGCCCACAACTCTCGCTCACATACTGTAGGTCAAGGCGATTAATCAGACTCGTCATGTTTTTCGTATGAGGGGGTCTGAATGGAGGAAGATATTTTATTACTGCTCTGAGCGGCATGCATAATTATGTGCTGTAATCAATTCGCACATATTAACACACTCTCGCACACACACAGAGTCATATCTGCTTTTACAGCTGTTGCGCCTAGAAAAGGACTCCAGCGTATGTCGTAAACTCAAATCAAGTTACGGAATTGTCAGATTAAAGTAAGTCTAGTCGAGGGAGCACTTGATGCTCCAACGCAGCATGGAGGGAGGAGACAAGCAAATGTATATTTATACGTCTGGCAGTTAAGTTGACAGGCGAGCGCGCAATTTATATTCTAAGTGCTGTGCAGTATTCTATTCTTTTTGATTGCCAACAGCCAACTTTTAGCACATAATCATAGCCTGAACATAACCCCATGCAATTACGACTGAGACTTAGCCAGACAGCAATGGAGGCGAGGGAGAGAGAGAGAGAGAGAGAGAGTGGCAGCTGGAGGCAGCGGCCGCACTTAAAGTCAGCAAAGTGTAAAAGGGCGCGACTTGCTTTGCCAGTTGGTTGAATGGACTTGACACAAGCGACAATCGATAATGTCACCGAGGCATGGCCCATGGGAATAAAAAAACTAGGGAAAACAAATTGGAAAATACAGCAGAACTTGCCTAGCTGATTGACCTTAGCGAAAGTTTACTGTAAGTTGGCCGATTACAGCAATGCAGCTCATTGAACTTGTCTATGATTGAAAGTAAATGTGTCGAACGGCATTATAGTTAGCTGGAAGTAAGAGTTATGAGGCAATGAGTCAAGCAGAAGAATAACTGAACTAAGGAATGGAGGTATTGGAAGATGAACTGATAAGTTTAGACTAAAAACTAAATGTGTATGATATATTTATACTCAAGAAAAATCAATTAAAATAAATAACAATTTATTTTAATGTTTTAAAATATTTGCATCTGGCTAAACTGAGAAAAGTTGTTATTAAATCTCTGCATTTATCTGCTAGGGTATTCAATTAGTCGACCCTTGAAAGCTGCTCAATTAATTGAACTGTCACAGCTGCTGCATGCAAACACTTTCCAATGACATAGAGCACACACTTCTATTTACACAATAAATGTTATACGACTGCATTTATTCAGCCATCAGACGCAGCTGAGGCTGGCGCTGAAACAGAAACAGAAACTGGACTGAAGTATCGCTGACAGCTAGCGTAAATTTGATTAAAAATCTGCTCGAATAAAATCCCAGAGCCATGCGTATAGCAGCGACATATCGACGTTTCAGTTGCAATCAAGCAACGTAAACAAATCGCCAAGTGTCGCCTGAGCAGAGGCAGACACCAGACCCACTTTCATATCCAGCTGCAGATGCTGCTGACGACATTTCTGCGCTTCGCATCAGCGCAATGAAGAGGAAACTAGCGAAAGGGAATACAAATTGAAAATTGAGTGAAAACAGCAACAGTTGAGTTGGCGATGAGTGAATACCCTTGCAGATGCCGACAGGGCTGCACGCTGATTGCTATGGCAGCTGCATGACAACTAGTTATGATAAGCTATGAATTGGGCTTAAGATGGAATTAAGATTTACATAGAAGGAAACATAAGAGAAGAGAGGAAGGGAAGGGGAGAACAGAAAAGCACAGAATAGAGTAAATGAGAAAATTAGTTATTTCTTTTGGGTGAGAACAAAAACAACACAAGAACATAAACCATCAGATAAGTTTGTATATTTATCTCTTTGAATATATATAAATATATATTTTACTTAAAACTTCAAAAAAAGAAATGAAAATTTATCTCTTTGACTATATATAAAATATATATTATTATATTTTATATTTTTAATTTTATTTATGTTATTTATATTATAAATATATATTTTACTTAAACCTTCAAAAAAGGATAGACGCCTTGAATAAGATATTCTTAAATTTCATAAAAATAAAGAAAGCTTTATAAATGTTCATTTTAAACAAATTTTTTAAATATTATCTCTTGCCAACACTAAACTGTAAGAGTTGGCTTATATGTAGTTTGGAACATTACGAATTATGTGATAATATCTTAATGCCCTCCGCAGCATAGTATATTAACAAGAAATGAAATACGCAGCAGTTCGACTTTGGATAAGCAAAGGGAATGTGGAGGACGCTCAGCTCAGCTGCTGTGCAATGCCATTGTAAGGACTGACTGACCGTAATGAGCATGAAATATTTTGTACGATTCACAGTTAAGCGACAGACTGCAAATCAGTTGGCTCAGCGCTGGCCCCAATGCCACAACATTCCTTTCATGCGACAGCTACCTTAGTGCCGCATTGCGTATACGCCATGCATGCAGCGGGCTTTAAACCTAATTGAAATTCGATGTCCCAGAAAATGCCACAGCATTGCGTCATTTGCTGTGTCACCTTTGCCGCTCAATTAGATAAGGGGTTAATGCAACTATTTGTTACACACGACCTGCCCTTCCGCCCGCTCCCCATTTGCGTTGTTTTTCGGTATACAACTTTATCGAATCTATCATTGATTGCAGCTCGGCTGCTCGCCTAGGTCAAGGAGCACCTGCTCAGTTTTGCAGCTGCCGCTTGTCGATTCATTATAAATGAAACACACACTCAGACACTTACCTAAATAGGTGTTAGAGTACATACGGAACAGACACTCACTGACACTTGGGCAACACTTTCATTTATCTTATCGAGCAAACTGACATCTATTAACCAGCCCTCGTGACCCGAGCTGTGCCCTAACCAGGGAACTCAATTATGTTAGACATATACAAACGTAAGCGATTGTTAGATGAAGTTTAAGAGTCTTTAGCAGTTTTATCCGGAATATTAAATTTTGTTAAATAAATATTTTCGTATCCATGTGAGTAAAAATATGTTAATTTATATATATTTGTCTTCAACTCATTGCCAAAGATCTTTGTTAAAGATTGCCTAAAATTTATTTAGTTTTATGTTATATCTCGTTTCTGTAGGGCATACAAACTTAACGGCTGCCGACCTTTCGCCCGCTTTCCTGTTTGTAATTAGCAAATGGGCACGGCGCATGGAAAGCAACCTTTCCTAGTTTCAATGCTGCCTCCGCCTCAGCCTCTCTGAGCCTTCGTCGCTTGCCTTCAAGCTGTGTGCACTTAAGATGCTTTGAAAACTGATTTGAATATATCTGACTTTTCCAGCACGTGTTGCTCTTTGGATGCTGTTCATGTTGTTCTTGTTGCTGGCGTTCTTAGTTGGCTGGCAATCATGGCGCCTGGTTTCATTTCAATGAAATACGTTTAAGCAAAGTTTCTCGCAGTTGTTTTATCGAGTTTTTTCGTTGTTAAAGTTGTGGTTGCTGCTGTTGCTCTTTCAATATTTATTCAATCGTGAACTTGTGCTCGCTTTTATTTAACATACGCACCCCACACACACACACACATACCCTCAACTTTTCTTTGTTGTCGCTGCTTGCTTGGGAAAATGGAAAAATAAATTTGATTTATGCTGCGCACAACTTTGTCCAGACTCCCTCTACACAGCCACAGACACACGCACACACAGCACAAAAACCAAATGCAGGCGGTAATGAAACTGAAACCACATTTTGAATCTTGTTCGGTTTCATTGAATTGTACTTTGCTGTGCGGCGAACAGTTTCTCGATACCAAAAAACTTTACGAAATATGCCAAATGGCAGTCGACAGCGACAACAGGAGCGGAGAGCAGCGGGCGCAGGCAATAGCAGAGCTGCTTGCAAATGCCATTGCATTGATTTCCAACCATAAATCTTGGCCAAATCAGTAAAAGAGCAGTCGACAGACAGCAGACAACGCAAGTTGACAGGGACGACTAAGCAATGCCCTGTAATCCAGTTCCAGCTGCGGCTCTAATGCCATTGAGAATTCTAACCGACAACATATATGAGTTCACCTCTCTACAGATATATATAAAAAATTAAGATATTTTATACTAAACGAAAATTATTTATATAGCTAAGATTCATATATATATAATTAATAATAATAATAATAATAATAAATAATTAGTAATAAAAACTTGATATAAAAGTCAAGTAACTAACTACGAAAATCTTTTTATACAAAATAAAAATTGTTATTAAAATACTTTTAAAGCATATATTCAATATTCACATATATATTATATAGTCTATTATATCCACCGTATTTGTTCGATTATCAACGAGTATACCGTATAAATAGACCAAAATAAATATTCAACTTCCATCGAAACAAGCTCCGTTGCCTTGCCATGTCAACTCCCAGTCTCAACGCCTGCACGCACAATTTGAAATTTGCATTTTTGAAATTCCAACGCAGGTCGCTCCTGCAATATTCCGCAACATGTCCTGCATTATTGTGGTGAATTGGATGTAGAGCTTGTGTAAGTAAGTCACATAAGCCCAGTAGAACATCATTTTTGTATTTGGAGCAGCGTTTTGCCAATGTTTCAATGCATGTGTGTTCCAGTTGATGCTGCGGATGCCCCTGCCAAACACTGCCTCCCCACTGAAATTGGCATAATAAACAATGACAATGTGCGTGCAAATGTTGTCAAGGATGCTAACAGCAGGCTGGATGCGGGCACCTGCCTGCACGAAAACTGAGTTAGCGGGCTGACTGATGCATGAATGCCAATGAGTGAAAGAGGGGCGCATTAAGGCGCCGAGAGAGAGAGAGAGAAATTGTGGGCGCGGAGAGTGACAGAGGTAAGCAGACAGAGACATGTGTGTGTGCCGCATATGGGGAATACTTTCAAGTTCCGGAATTTACGAGCTATCGTAAAACAAACATTGTGCGCGTGTTGAGCAAATGTAACACTCTCTCCTTCGTTCTCTCTTACTGTCTCCCTCACTCTCACATGAGTACGAATCGGCTACTATATTCACAGTTAGCAGCTATCACGCGCAATTATCAACGTCTGGACCAGACAAAGTTGCGCTAAGGGCTCAAGACTAACTAACTAACTAACAAATTGCACTGAGATAAATTAAAGAAAGTTTTAAAGCCACTGAACCTTACAGAGAACAAAATATTAGAAGTTTTTATATGACTACGTATAGGATTTATTTAATTTATTTATAAGTCAAATATTTAAATTATTTCTATAAAATTTATAGAAATGGTAAAATAGATTTTTAAACAAATACACAACTTTTAAAATATTTTCAATTATATTTTATTATTATGTTTTTACTTATTTTTTATAAATAAAATTTTTATGAAATATCTAGATAAATTTTACTAAAATTTTAAATTTTAAATTATTTTATTTACTGTTTCTTAATCATATCTTATTTGTTTAATATTTCTATCTAGTTGCTGTTAATATTGAATTTTTATAAATCTTTAAAAAACATTTTAGCATTTATATTATTTAGTTCTTTATTATTTATTTGAAGATTGTTTTTACTCAAACCAAAAATAATTCATATGTATTTATCTATGCATTTATTATAATATATTATATTATTATAGTATTATAGTCTATAATAGTTGTTGATATTTCATAATAATAGTTCTTCACGCTTCGTTAGCTTTCGAGAAAGTTACAGTTATTTATTCACAGTGTCGTGTCTGCAGCAGACAGCGCCATCAACGCATTTCATTTATCAGGCAGACAAAATGGCAACCACCATTGTCGCCTAATGTCCTAGCGCTTCCTGTGCTTCCCTTTGCTCCGCCCTTGTCCCGACTTTATTATAAGCTTTAGTTGCTGTTAACTCCCGTCCATTAGCTCGGCTGAATGCTGGCTACAAGTGACTGGCTCATATCTTTCTCCCGCCAGCAGCTTCTCGCGCACACTACTTAGTTATCTTGGCTGTAATCCACACACATGTTTTGCTCCATCGCCCCGCTCCGCTGCTGACGCCTTTGACAGAGAGGACAGAAAAGTTCCATGATTGATTAAACAGATTGCGGACATAAATTAATAGCTTTAATTAAGCGTAATTAGAGGCCATGAAATTAAAGCAAATCTATCATCGAGGTTAAAGTAATCTTTAGTGAGCAGCTAAGGCGACTGACCCTCAATTCAGTTAGAAAGTGAAGCAACTGAAATATATTATAAATCCCTCGAGAAACCTGATGGAGATGATTGTTAATTATAGATTTATATATAGACGGACAGCGTTAGTAGATTGATATATTAATGGGTAAATGGCCATATTGCTGGCTAGACATGCATATGTCTAGAAGCAATTTCAAATCAAGTTATCAAGTTTTATGAATTCATATATTTTTAATACATTTTCGTTTCTAAATTTAATTGGGGTTGTTGCCACAGTTGTGTCTATGTGTGTGTGTGTGTGTGTGCCGATGTGTGTGAGTATTTATAAGTCATTGGTACGTTATTTGTCCTTTAACGATTCAATGAGCTCTAAAACGACTTTATTGATTTTATGTTAGCTCTGCCGCTACAGAAGTCAATCGAAGCAGAGGGATTCACAGACGAGACGGAGTGCTGGGTGGTGTAGGGCGATATGATGAACAGAGTGACATACTCATATAGCAACTGATTATAAATATTTATCGCACATACATATGCGCAATTTCGAAGCAAACGATATGTGATATGGGCAAACCGGGGAGGATTAGAAGCTCGTATAAATGTGGGGGAACAAAATAACAAAATTTAGTATATTAAAAACGTGACTGCGACACAAGATATTGCTAAAGTCATTAAAACTGAATTGAAAACTGAGTAATATACCAAGAGAATGAGATTTATTAAAAATATCTTATGATGGCAATTAGGTGATATTCAGTTGAAACAAAAGAGTAAACCTTAAAACTGTCTGGAGTATAAGGTTCTATAAGGTTCCATAATAAATAAAAATTATCCAAGTAACTGAAACTTGGAATCAGGAAAGTATCTGCATCTAAGTATTAGCAGATATTTCAAATATAAAACGTATAGCATCTGTATTGTTCAGATCAGTTCTTACTGTATTCCTGCCTTACCTTAAACACACAATCTGTCGAAAACACTTAAAACCACTCTGCTACCCACTGAAAATGCTGTTCATATCGCAATAACTACTGCAAATAGCAGCCACAGCGTGTCAACATTTTCTTGGTAAAGAAAATCACTCCTTAAATTGCTGTTTGCTAGCGTCGAAGTCAAAGCTTTAGTCGGTGCTTCATATTGATTGCTCGGCTGGCTGGCTGGCTGGCTGGCATGCCGAGCACTTCTCCTGCTCTCACAGCCAAGCTGCTTGCCACTTAGACGCAGGCAGCGCAGGTAACGATGTGCTAAACGCGCCGCATAAGCAGTCACATTTAAGGCCAAAAACACGCGAGCTGAATCAAATATAAAAAGGCCTGCCTCTTGGCCAACAGCACTTGGGCATAGACAAACGCCAGGCGCAGCAACAGGCAGCAAATTATGATGAGCACCAATCTCCTTGTGCTCCCCACTTCCGCGCACGCAACATAATTATAATGAGGCTCTGTAGGAATATTGTAAAGTATACCAAGAATGAAAATAAATAAGATTGCGGTGGGTGCTAGAGAGAACTGCTGGGAGATATCCTATAGGCAGCTTAAATATTAGATTATCTAAAGAAAAGTGTTTAAAAACGCCAAAAATTCAGATTTATTTATTAAAATTGTCTTAGAGCACTGTTGGGTAACGCAATTATATTAACTATAAAGTAAATCGATATATTTGGATTAAGCATAGATATATAAATTTGTTTTTTTATGATTTTTTAAGCCAGCTCTACAGAGATACCAAAAACGACTTTAGTTTAACTCAGGATTAGCTTTCACTGAACCGTTTATTTGCAGGTAGATAAGTATGACGCAAACGACTCTGCCTGCGCAATATACCCGATTTCTTTAATTATCTATCTAACACAGGGTATCCAAAAATAATATTCCCATTAGCATATTTTTGTGCTGAGTGGCCGGTGCTGGGTTGATGTGTACTTAATTACTTGGTTTGTCCATTTGCTTTCTTGGATTTTTGTTTATCTTAAACGCTGACGCTTTTAGGCATTTTGTATTCGCTTTTTGCGCTTAATTTGCGGCGCTTAAACTTCGACCCAAAGAGGAGAGCAAGAAAAAAATGAAAATGGAAATTATGAAAGCGAATGAAAGCCGGAAATGACAGCTGAAAGAAGTGAAGGCAGCAAACAGATACAGGGAGTAAGAGAGCGACAGCTGACAGGGGCAGAGACGCATGCAAACAAGGCTAAGCACATGCCACATGCCGCATACCACATGCCGCACAAAGTCAAGCAGCTGTTGCCCAAGCATTTACTTTACGCTCTCTGCTCGAGTGCTTCACGATTTGGCGTCTCTTTTGTCTTACTGTTTATCTCTGCACTTGCCGTTTGTCGTCTCGTTTGGCGACGAAGTGCCGTGAAACCGCCTTAGAATACGAAAACAACTGAACGTAACTTTTAAAAAGGACACAAAGGCTTGCGTGGGTGGAAGGTGCAAGAGATAGTAAAGCAGCCAAAGGTGGGCAAACCTAGAAATAAACGAGTATTACGAGTACGTGGTGCTCTTTAGTATTATTACGATATTGATTATTAGGAACAAAAAGGTATTTTGTAAAACATTTTAAGCACTCTATTAGCTTAGATGATTTTCTATAATTTTATTTTGATTTAAGAATACTTAAAACCTGCACAACTTAAGTTGTTCTCTAGTGAACTATTTCGAGAACGTAATTTATACAAAAGTTTTTTAATAAATCACTATAAATCACTAGTCTTGCAATATAGTTTAAGCAACATAGTTAGTGTGTGTCCTACTTTCTTCTTTATCGGATATTATTATCATTTAGGTATATACCTAATATCAGCCGTCTATATACGACACGTTTCTTATATCAAATTTCCATATTTCCATCCATTTGAGGTCCCCCTAAAATTGCTATCTATATCACAATGAGTTGCCGTATAAACCTTTTAGATATTACCCAACTTAAGCCGCCTTTCACATAAACAATGGAAGCCTTTTGTATTGCCTACTTTTTGAGCTGTTGTTTGCTTGACTTTTCTCTTTGCTCTGCTTCTTTTGCTTTGCCTTTTTCATTATGCTGTTGTTGTTGTTGTTGTTTTCTTATTTTTGCTGCTGCTGTTGGTTTTCCAAATTTTTTGTTGTACTTATTTTCATATCGCCTGCAGCAGCTGAAAAAACTTTTCCATTTTGTTTACTGATAGCATATTCAGAGCCTGCCTCAAGCCCATCCGCTCAGTTCTTTTCTGTTTCACCTGCCCTTGTTTTGGACACTTTAGTAGAGCGTTTGCAATTAAATGCCACAAACAAGCATATATACACGCATACACACGCGCTTACAGCCCGACACACTCACACATCTGGCAGAATAATTAACGCACATGACTAGACGAAATTCGCCTGGGCTGGGCGTTGAGCTGGAAATGATTGGATTAGTGACCAGTGTACCGGGCGCACAATTGAAGCGCTAATTAATTTGCACTCAACATGGCATTAATGAATCTATTTGCCGCTTGCCACAAGCCACAAACAGTGAAACGTAAACTGGACTCGGACTCAGGGTCAAGATCTGGCACCTAAAAATAGTTTTCTGTCTTCTCTGGCCATTCTGAAGTGTGCCACAAAATGACATAACAGCTTGCCGTCATCTTGTGGCGCCCAGCTGCAGCATTTCTGTGGCATTAAGTGAACACTTTTCAGTTTGATAAGTCGCTGCTACAGCCGAGTTATCCCTGCTGTGTGCCGTGCGGCATGCGCCAGCTTACGGCATAGTGCGCAATCAAAATCTCTCCCTGTGGGGTATATGGGCCAAAGACAAGAGCAAAATATTTATGAAAGTCTTAAAATTAAGCTCAATTTTATCTAAAGTTCTGCTTTGTTTTAAAACAGGACAAATATTCACCTAATATATCTCTTCGAGAGCAGATATCTCTCCTGTAATTTTTAAGGACTTGAATAGGACATTTGAGGGAATCGAATGGATGCCACCGTCCACCATAAAATAATAATAAAATATAAAATATTCATTAAGTCAGAGTCTCATTGGATAAATAAACGAAAATCGATCAATATATTCCGTTTTTTGGGTATTAAGATAAATTCTAAACAAAGATGATTAATTATTTTCAAAATGAATTCAACCCTTAACCTTATACGTTTCTATTCATATAAATAAAAGTATAAATCAATTATTTTCACTGCACTTTCAATGTCATTGAAACGAGAGCAATTTGAAATAATTCAGCTGCTCTTTAGTGCATCAATTGCCATGAATTGCCAGCTTTGCACTTTTCAAGAACCTTTCATGCGAGTTGCCCCCATGGCTTTCGCCGAACTCTTCTTTATGTGAGCTTGGCGTGCCCACCTTTAATCCGGCCGCCCATTGATTCAGTCGCATTTATTTTGTGGCCATGTCGAATCGCCTTCAAAATGCTTTCAACTGGATTTCCCAGCTTTTTGTTTGCTTCGTAATTAAAAGCCATTGAAACTTTTCGCTTGGCACATTTTCCCCCACTTTTGCGGCGCTGCAGTTGAATTTATGTGCAATTGATTTAGTCCGAGTGAGTCAAACTTTTAATTAAACAAACGCAAATAATAATGGCAGGGAGAACGCTGCGCGTGGCAGCTCATCTCATTGCGAGTCATACGCTGCGTATACGTGATGCCATGTGTCGGCCACGCGTTGTTCTATTTACGCTCGACATTTTGCATTTTGGCGCACAGTTTTTGTCCTGTTTCTTTTTTTTTATTGCTCTCTTATTAAATGGCGTCTGTCATTTGACACGTTCACAGTGCGGCGTGGCACGCGTTACAATTTCCTTTTAATTACACGCCACAAGCTGTGGCAGCTGTTTTGCGTGTAAATTAGCAGAAAGAAACGTAGCGCGTCTGCCACGTGTTGAATCCTAAGAAAGGCAGCAAGAGAAAGTGAGAGAGAGAATAACGAGTGTTTGCCCAACCAAATCCTGAGCTCCGAAGTACCCTGTGACCATATGGACATAAAAACAACAACACCAATCATTCCAAATACAAATTTTACAAATATTTCCACATTCCATTTTTTTCTGCCTTTTTTTTGGGTAGACTTTTGCCTGGCCTGAGCCTTTTTCATTTGTGACATTTACCTTTTGCTCGCAAATATTTCAAGTATTATGTTAACTTTGCATATAAATTGGCAATTCCCATGGTCAAAAAGCTGAGAGCAACTGAAGAGAGAGGCAGAGTGGGAGAGGGACGCTTGGCTTATATGAAGAGCATTGCAATTTGCTTAGCATTTCAAAAGTTGTCCAACCTTCAATCCAATCTATCATCTGACAAATCCTTTGCTGAGCTTTGGCATATGAATTCTAAATCAAAATATACGAGACTTGGGACTTAGACACTTAAAGGTTTACAAATTCTTTAAATACAACTATTCCAACTTTGATGAATAGATAATGGTTTAATGCCATTTTTACAGCTTTGGATCTATTTTAATTATATTATATATATATTTGTAGTGATGTTCCAATCTAGAACATATATAAGAGTATTTGACTTGACTTATAGATAAAGAATTAAGTTAGAAACTCTTCTGCCTGATGAAAATGATGAAGAAAATGCGCTTTACAACACTCAATTTGAGTGTTATTGTTAAAATAACAATGCTTTATAATCTTGGATAAATTTAAATAAAATATTAAAATAAATTTGAATACATAAAATCAAGGGTTAGTTTAACTGCAAGTTCTTCTACTAAATTTTAGTAAAATTTTCAAATTGACTTTAAATAAATTTTTGTTATTCAGTTTCTGCCAGAGCATTGTCTTAGAATACATTATTAATTAAGCTCTAGCGATTTAGCCTGTAAGCAAACATATTCAACTTTAATCTAGACTTATTTTTTTCTTATTTTAATCCATCATATTTCAAATTCATCAGATACCACTGCGATCGAGCGAGTGTTACCTCTTCTGCCTTCGTCTATTGTCATTGTTAGCCAGAATAGATGCGAGCTCAATAAGATCTGCTAGATGCAGCATATTCGATTTAATATAGGGAAATTAAGTATAGCTCACATTTCTTATGTATTTTGTGCTTTAAAGTTACTATTTTATTTATAGCCAGAGTAGGCCTGGATATGGAGCATTGTTTTGTTTATAGCTCTGTGCCTACAATGAAGCTACATGAACTTCATTTGAATAGACCTTTGTTTGGCTTACTTTCACATTCATTCCTTTCAGCAGCACACAAATCCTAGGCAGCTAACAGCTGTTGCCGCCGCGACTCCCGTGCAGCAGCTCATTTCAGTGAGCCGCCATCAGCAGAGGCCAGCAGCTGTCACATAAGTCAAAAGTGTCGCTCACAAAGCAGATGTCCACAGTTCAATTGTTGTTGCCAGCCACGATGCCAACCATTGGCTATTGTTCTACGCAGCAACTCGTGATCTTGTTCATTGCCTGCCCAATGCCCCGTGTCCAGTATCCCTAGTAACCGCTACTCCATCTCCCTTCCATTCATCCGCTTCTGTCCCGTGCAGTCATGGGCAGTCATCTGTGGTTGCTCATACTCATACTCACGCCCCCTCCGCTGTTTGCCGCCATTGTTTGCGCACCGTTTGCCCTCACAGTGGGCGGGCGTCGAGTGGGCACATATGTGTTTGTAATAGCAAGCCAGCCAGCCAGCCAGCCCTATGCTGACTGTCCAACCACTGTCATTTGCGTGATTTATGCGTTGCACAACACTGTGTCTATCGATTGCGCTAGCGATGGCCATTTGATTGCCTCGCTTTAAAAAGAATTCTACAATTCGCAGCTAATTTCAGACACGTTCACATTTTCCGCCACATTGCCTCAGGGCAGTGCCTAATTACAAAGCGCAAAATTCAAATGAGCCTCCGACCCTCTGCGCAACAGTTGGGCAGCCCAACTGGTGCGCCTTCCATACCTACCAAGAGTGCTTGAGAAAACGCTTAATTTAATAAGAAATACGTTGCTGAGCCCAGAAATGTTGCCAAAGTTGAGCAAAAGTTTTGCTGACAAGTTGGCAGCTGCGGGGGCTACTATATAGTAGCATACACTTGATACATATATATATATATATAATTGTATATATATACTAGGCAGTTTTCATTAGAAACTTTTTGCAGACAAGTCGCGTTACGGTCTGAGTTCGGCGCGTGCTGCTGTCAGCTGAACATATTCCTCGAAAAATGCCAAGAGTCTCAAACTTTAAATTGTCTTCCTTTTTTATTTTTTGTATTTATTTTTATTAATTTTTAATGTTCAGCATTTTGAGAAGTTGCAAAAGTTTTGGCGCCTTTTGCAAGGTAACAAAGCGAACAAAGTGTAATATATATACTTTCTAATCTTTAAAGCCCACAATAAGAGACAGTTTTATGACTTTTTCGGAACTGTCCACTTGCTGGTGCGATTTTCAATCCCACGCCTAAAAGTATGCAATCATTTTGATCAGCTTACATAGTGGACTGCAAAAGCAACAACAGCTGCTAATGAAATGGCTATCAATAACGCATTTATTTACCAATTGCTGGAAATTTTCACATGAAATGCGAACATTTTCTTTGTGCTTCCAAGCAAACGGCACAGCAATAAAACTCACTTTAATTTATGCGCATAAATAAATAAATAATAAACGAGGCACTGATACAAAAGGCAAGGGCGCACCAAATCAAGCGGCAACCGCCTCGCCACGCCCAAGACCCAAACCCCGGCCATCGGAAATATTGTTTTGTGAAAAAGATAGAACAATTTCAATTCAGGGTGCAAAAAAACTCAAATGTAAAATGAATTCAAAACGAAATTAATAAATGCTAGACTATGCTATACCCTGCACTAGGTAAAATGTAACTCAATAAATTATCTCTGGTTCTTCTATATATTTTCATTAGGTAGTGGAATATAACTAAAGCTATCTATCACCAACAGGTAGTCAAAGAAAACTGCAACAGTTACGTGGAAAACGTACCCACTTCATACTGCTGTAGGGTATTCAATATGATATCGAACACCAACTGCCGCAGTCACTGGCACAAGCGAAACTAAGGCAAACCAGCATTTCGAATAGGCAATTTCGACGACGTCACCAATTCCAGATATGCTAAACAGAGACCTCGACTGCGGCGCTGACTGTGACGCAGACGGCGCAACGATGACTGCGACGGCGGCTGCGACGTTAGACAAACGCTCTGTGCTAGATGATTTTTATGATTTGATAATAAGCTTTATGGAAGCCGGTTTTCAATGATATAAACATAATTTAGGCTGGGGAGCTATGTATCTAAACTCTTGGGTATTTCCTTAAATTAAAACAAGATTGGGATGCAAAATCGGATATGGAATATATAGAATATGCAGATTTTGTGTATATCATAGATAGTTAGCTATCTACCTACAGCCATATATAACTATCTACCTATACATATATAGATAAGTCCACACATCTATCTACCGACCCATCTATTTGTATTTGCATTTGTCATTCACACTTTAGATTCAATTTGGGCTTTATAATTATATACCCAAATCATATGCAAACTAAGAAACTATATTCAGCTCTGTAAGATTCTGATTCGTTTTAAGACTGTTTTCTGCTTTCTAGCCCTGACCCAGTTAAATACCCTAATTGAGGTAGAGGTGAGGTCTGAAAGTTTAATAAAATATAAAATATAGTATATGCATCTAATTTATTAATTTTAATTAATTTATAATTTTTTAAATAAAAACAGAAATAAAAAAAAAATAGAATAATTCAAAAATAATATATAAAAAGAAACATTAAAATAACACAATAAAATAGTTCTTTATTCTATATATCTGTAAGAAAAAATAGTTATTGGAATACTTTTTATATCATATTCTCAGTCAGAGACAATGCTACTTGACTTTTATCATATTTTAAATAGCATATACCAGCAAGGGCATTCAATCATCGGCAATCTTCTGTAGTTTTCTTGTTTTTTCCATATACATTTATATACATCGGCGATGCTATTCAATCTTCGATACTTCAGAGCAGTTTCTTATCTTACTTATATGCATGTTGCTTGCCTTCAATCCATTGTATTTAAATACGTTCAATATTCAGGCAATACTTCAACTGCCTTGAGCAATATCTTCT
Source organism: Drosophila peninsularis (assembly GCA_035047485.1). Taxonomy (NCBI): domain Eukaryota; kingdom Metazoa; phylum Arthropoda; class Insecta; order Diptera; family Drosophilidae; genus Drosophila; species Drosophila peninsularis. The sequence continues at coordinate 3,718,852 of JAWNPN010000085.1, read as the reverse complement.
CAGTCTGCCTCACGGTCAGCCTGCCTCCTCGATTCCATTGTATTCAAATGCCTCAATTCGGCTGAGCTTTCAATTCAACAGATGCTTAATAATTTTCACTCAATTATTTATAGAACATTTGATTTATTCACTTGCTGATAACTCCGCGCAGCATAAAGTAAAAAGAAAAACAACAAACAACAACAAGACCAACAACAACAATAAAAATAACGCATATGACGCGTTGACTCTATAAAAGAAAACAAAACAAAAACGGCAAAAAGGCAAGTTTACGATTGGCAATCAGCTTTATAAAAAAACACGCCTTAAATGCGTACAAGAAGAAGAAGAAGAAGAAGGAGGAGGAGGAGAGGAAGTGTGAGTCGGTAAATATAAGAGATAAAAAAATAATACAAACCCAAAACGATTTCAATTTATTGGACTGAGCCTTGGCAATCGGACAATGACGTCCAAACCAAACGAAAAATTGGGATAGGTTTGATTTGGCACCAAAAAAAAAAAACATAATGATTATGCGTGTGTGCATAGCATATCAACAATTTGTTATATGACAAGCATCAACAACAACAATGATTGGCCCGGAGCCAGCCACGAGGCGTTGGCTTTATTTATGCATCTGCATCTGTGGCTGCATCTGTTCTCTGACTGCAGGAGAAGCTGGCCAAAAGCAGCAGCCAAAAGTGCAATTGTTGAATGGCACGATACGGATGCCTACAAAGAGCGGAAGAGAGCGAGGCGCAGAGAGAGAGCAACAAGAGAGACGCTGTCTGCTCTGCTCTCATTTCCATAGTAGTAGACGCCAACGCTTGGCAGCGAAAAGCGCTGCTAATTGAATGAAATAAAAGTCAATGCAACAACAAATGTATTACGATGCAAAAAAATCTACAACGAATGCTAAATACCCTAAACATAATATATATAAGTAATATATCTCATATTAAACATAAAGAAAAAGCCAATAACTTTTAATCTAGAAGAGACATTCAATACTTTTCGAGAAACAGTAAGACACGAGTAACTGGCGAGAGACTAGACTAGACAACGATATTCATCTATAGTTATACGATATTCATCTATAGCTCTAGAAAAACAATCAAGAAATTTGCATAAAAAGCAAAAGATAGCTATAGAAAAATTTAATAGGAACTGAAACTGAAGCTGACTAAAGCTGGAAATAAATAAAGGCAGAGAGTGAGTAGATTTTTAAATAAATAAATATATTTTTTGTAATGTATAGATTGATAGTTCCATATATATATATATATATATATATATATATATATATATATATATATATATATATATATATATATATATATATATATATATATATATATATTTTCATATATAGTTAAAAGGTTGTTAAATTTCCTTAATTAATCATACATTAAAAGATCGCAAAGCGTGTGACACTGCCTAAGTACCTCGCCCGGCTATACCCTACATCGAATGGCTTCGCGCAATTGAGCATTGCCGGTTTTGTTGTCGGCTTGCACAGTGGTCCAATCGTCGCTCGTCGCAAGCGTCGAACCGGTGTGGCCCGTCATAACAAATCGACGAGCAGCGACGGCGACGGCGACAGCGACGTCGTGCGGCGTGGAAGGCAACTGCGACGCGAGCTGCGCTGCTCGCTGCCAACTGCCAGCTGCTGGCTGCTGTGAAGATCAGCGACTGACCAGGCGCTCGCTTTTTGTGTGGCAGACAGACTTGAATTGTATGTGTATCTGAACGATACGAAGAGCCAGCGTACGTACGGAATCGAGTGTGATGCGATGGGCGGCAGAGAAAGAGATTGGGAGAGGAGCGAGTGCGAGGGGGAGCGGGTTAGCGGCTGCGAGAAGAGGCGATGCGGTGCGGGTCGGTCGAATGGTACTCAGTGACTCGTTAAGTGCTTTTTATAACGGCAGGCGGCATCGATTTCCACGATTTCCACCTCCATTTGCGATCGATGATTGATTCGATTTCGAGGGCAAATTGCTGGAACATTTGTTGCATGCGGCGAATCTCTTATTTAATCAAATGTGCTACACTCTGTGCTCTCCAGTGCGTATGTGTGTGTGTGTGTGTGTGTGTGTGTGTGTGTGTGTGTAATTTGCGTTGCTTCAATTGACAAAGCGGCAAAAACTAACAAAAGAATTCAATTAAGTAGCGACGCGATGCTCTTTTTTTTTGGCGCAAATTCAATTAATAAGCGCAATATGCAAACAAAATATGCGTATAAAAATATAAAAGCAAAGAGATTGAAAAAACTAATAAAAATAATTTAAATAAAACGCGCAAAGTGCAAAGCAAAAGGAATAACAAATAAATAAAAAACGTATGACAAATATAGAAGCAAATTCTAAAAACGAAATGAATAACAATTAAAAAAAGAAAGAATAACAGAAAAATGTGAGCCAAAAGCAAAATATAGTATTTAATAATAATTTAAACTCTAATAAATAAACACAATGAAATTAATATAACAAATTTTGCAAGATAAGTGAGTGTGATATAAAGAAAATATGGAATATATATATATATATATACAGTAAAAATATATAAATAATAAGAAATTTGAAGTAATAATAATAGAAAAACTTTTAATAAATTAAATAAAAATAGAAAAATATTTTTAAAAAACTGGAATTATTGATATAAATTATATTTTGTAATGTATTAAAAATCACAAAGTAAAAAAAAATAGCAAACAAAATTTAAATACATAATCTGCAAAGGTTTTACATGAAAGAAATAAAAAAAAATATAATAATAATATAACATAAACAATAAAAGCTTAACATATTATCGAACAATATATATACCTCAATTTGCACGTAAACAATACAAAAATTGATTTAGAATAAATGGAACACATAATAATGAGATGTATAAATAATAAATAACTATAATTTGATACAAGTACACAGCGTAAACTCCAATGTTTGCTAAATACAAATAAATAAAATAATTGAATATAAAGTAAAATACATTAATGTAAATAAATAATTATCAATGCTTAACAAATTTGTGGATGTGTGCTAACGATTTGAGTCAAGAGAACAGCAGTTTTTTGTTGTTGTTGCTGTTGTAATTGTTATATATTTTCAATTTTGTTCCTTGTTGTGCACTGCTGATTACCCCAATTGTGGCAATTTGCCCTCTATGAGCGTGCCACGCCCACAATTCGCTCAGTTGCCCCCCACATAATATTGTTTGTGCGTGTAAAATTTTCATTAATTGCTTTTTTGCGGCTGTCTTGTTAACATTTGTTGTTGCTGCTGTTAGTGGTGTTGTTGTTGTTGCTATTTATTATTGTTGCATTTACAAGCTAAATTATTTTTATTGCCGCTCGTAATTAGCAAATTGTTTTCATCCAGCTGCACAGATGACGTCACAAGCGCAAACAAAATATCTTTTAATTGTTTAGATACATATATGTACATATATATATACATATATATATCTTTTACTTTTTTCGCGAATTCAGCGTAGCTAAACAACTGAAAAACCTGCAGAGGGCAGTTTGAAAAGTTGATTTTTGATAGGAATAAACTTATATATATCTAAATTTGTAAGAGAGAGTTAAGAGCTTAAAATATAAAAAAAAATAAAGAAAAAGAAAATGTAGTTTACATTCAAATAGATCGTTTGAGTCTAATCAGTTAAAAATATATATTATTTTTAACATATTTTATATAATAATATTTATAATAAATAATATATAATAAAAATTATCAGATCAAGTTTTTCTAAATGCTCGAAATAATATATAAAATATATAAAGCTAATTACTTTACAAACAAAAAATCATACAATTTTTAATTGAAAAATGATTTAAGATTCGAGCACTGAAATCCGATGAACTTCCCTCTCATTGAACACAGCTGAGAGCTGGCTTGAAGAAGACGTGTGAAAGAAAGTATGAAAAGGTGAAGCAAAAGCCTGCGGGCAACCTTAGTTGAAAGTCTAGCTGAAAAGGCGCCCCAAATAAAATATTTCATATATAAATATATGTATATATACCTTTCTCAATGTCTACAGTACTTAAGTCTTAACAGTTGTGAAAGTAAAAGTTCAACCGAAGCTTAATTTGTTTTCCATTTGAAGCACCTCTCAGTTTGGGGTTCTGCCATTAAGAGCCCTTGAACTACTTCCTAATCTTTAGCTACGAAACGAAACATGTGACTACAGTTTCGTAAAATTATCTCTCTGGCACTCAACGCATCCTTAATGGGTTTTAATTGGCTTGCGGCTTTCATTGAAATTTATGACTGTATAAATCGGAAAGCGAAACAAACTCTGTATTTCTGTTCCCGCTGAGCATCACAAAACAAAACAGACGCAAAAAACATGAAATCAAAAATCCATTTTCTTTGCCATCTAATGTAAATGATTACCACAATTTGCATGCTGTGTGTGTGCGTGTGTGTGTGTGTGACTCTCTGTGTGTTGTGTGCCTTAAAATCTAAGAGCTTTGCGCAAATATTTGGCATATTCATTAGTGGCACTCACAGTGGGAGCAAAGCAAGGCAGAAAATACAGTTGATGTAGTTTATGCTCTACTCTTTTCTATATTTCTTTATAGAGTGAATGCATAAATAATTATTGCATTAGCCGCAATAGTTTTTTATATTCGTTTTTTTGGCCCCACACACGAAACGTGACACTTGGCTATCAGATTTTGCACTTGAGCGCTAATAAAAAACACGCAACGCCCGAAGGTTGCGGTTGGGGCACGTAAATACAAGTAGTTCGACACCTAGTCATAAGTACGAGACAGTTCCAGTTATTGGCTGCTTACAAACAGCTAGACAAACAGTTGACCAGCCCCAAAATAAAAGTTGATCAATCGGGCCACTTTGCAGTCACACTAACCGCATTCTATTACGACACTAATATTGTAGTCACTGTTGGCTAAGTGAGAATGCAAACATGAAGTATAGAAATGTTGGAATAATGCTAATATAGCTAAATAAAGAGCTTGGCACTGTCATAAGCCCGCATAAATCAAATCCACTCATTCGTTCTGAAGAAAGCGTATGGCAGCTTCGTTATCAACTGTTCTACACTTTTTTCATTTACGTTGCAAACGATCTAATTGATTTTTGTGTGCTTAAAAGTCGCTTTAACAGCGCTCAAATGCAATTATGAGCTCAACGGCAATTAAACGCGAAACGCGGCATTAACACGTTTTGGGGCAAACGCGATAATTAGCGTTTAAATGATGTCAAATGCGATCAACTCTCGTTAATCAATGCAAACAATATATATTAGCAGCGTATAACATCAGTATAACAGTTGCCGTTACACTGTCTGCTAGTTAACAGAGGCAGCGCAGCGCTGAAAAGCTTGCTACGGTAAATGGCATTCAGAGCACAAAATGGCTGCTCCATTAATCAGAACGCGTTTGAAACTCGAGCGAAGCGCACGTGCTGTCAGCAGTCGCGAAAAGAGCGTACAGAGCGAGTCAGGAGAAGCGCCCCTTTCGACTGTTGCCCCACAACAAGTGTGTGTGTGTGTGCGTGTGTGAGTGCGAGTGAGTTTCACTGTGAGCGCTCTCTGTCTCTCTCTTTACCTGTGCTTGTGTCATATTCACCACGTTTTCAGCTAGGGGACAGGCTGTGTGTGCTTTTCACAGCGTGCGAAAATATTCGCACACTCACAACGTCTTGGCGAGCACGCGAGGCCAGTTGCTCCTTGGAATTTCTGTGCGTCTGCTAGTGCGAGTGCAAGTGCGAGCTACAGCGATAGTGCCGAAGTGAGCGCGGCTGTGAGTGCGAGTGCGATACAAAAAAAAGTAAACAAACGTGCGAGCAGAAGTCAAAAACTGCCAAAAGAAAAGAGCATAGATTGTAAAGCTTTGTTTACAGTTACAGTTATTATAACTGTTGCTGTACAGCCCTCGCTCTCACTCTCCGATTCTCTGTGATTTACATATGGATTTAATCTAATATAAATTCTGGGTAGAACAGCGAGCGGCTGGGCAGGGGCTGCAGCTGGCGGCAAAACGTCTCTATTTAAACAAACAAAACAATTAAAAATAATTAAAAAAAAAAAATAATTATTATTATTTATTTGTTTGGATGTGTGCATTTAAATAAAATCGTTTTTATCACCACGCGCGTGCAAAAAACATGAATAAAACAAAATTGAAATAAATGCGAATAATTTATAAATCCAATCATTAGTCATAAAATAATAATAAGCAACAACGGCAACTATTAAGCAGCTAATGAACTGCGCGAATATTAAAATCCGAGCCAATATTATTTTTTATTTCATTTGATATGATCTGTGGCATTTGCAACAACCGAAATTGCGCCACGTGCGTTTTGTCAATTAATTTTTTAATTTTTGTTTAATATATTTCTCATGAGAAATTTATGGTTTCTGGTAATTTATCGCTGGGCTTGTTTTGTTTCGTTCTCGCGCAAACTCGAGCAGAAATTCAATTTGCATTTCAAAACAAATTCAATAAAAAATTATTATTATTATTGTTGTTGTTATGATCCTCAGTTTGTGGCTAACAAAAGGCATTTTAATTCGCCTGCCTATAAAAAATCAATAATATTAAAAACAAACAACAACAAAAGCCAAAGAAGTACGTAACAAAAAGCAGAAGGCAAGAAAAAAAAAAACAAGTGTGCAAAAGAATCAAATGAATCAACAACAACAACAACAGCAACAACAACCACTAGTTAAACCACCTATGCAACTTATAAAGAGCAACAACTAAGCAGCAACAATAAATATTCTAACAACAAGTACAACAGCTAAACCTACAACAACAACAACAATGTCGGAGAACAGCGACAACAATGGCGACCAGCAGAGCCAGGGCCAGGGGGCGGAAGCCGAGGCTGTGGGCGAGAACAAAATGAAGTCCCGTCTGCGTAAAGGAGCCCTCAAGAAGAAGAACGTCTTCAACGTAAAAGATCATTGCTTCATCGCGCGCTTCTTCAAGCAGCCCACATTCTGTTCCCATTGCAAGGATTTCATCTGGTAAGCTAACAAGCTGATAAACTTAATTGCCATTTAGAGTAGAGAAGTATAATAAATATAGGCAGCATAATTTATTATTTTACTATATATTTATTTTTACTTAGACTTACTAAAACTGACCTTGAAACATCTATCATTAGAGTATACTCGTATTACTCTTAAGTACTAAGGCTCTGTACACAAGTGAATAAATTGAGAGTTTCATGTAGAGACACACAGATCTCTATTAGTTAACTTAAGTTAGACAATTTAAATTCAATATTTTATGGTAGTAAAGCAACTTTCTTAAATGCTCATTATTTTATAATTTTTAAGCTTGTTTTGGAGTTAACAAAATATTTTCAAAAGCTGTTCATAAATTTATATCATTTCTTATTTACAAAAGGAAATATTTAAATTTAGTTGATTTAAAAAATGTTTCAGCTTCTAATATAGCAAAATATTAGAGCTAGAGAAACAATAAAACACCTTAAATAATGCCACATACATTTGTAATCCTGTGACTATATTGATTCAGGGAAGACACAGAAATTTCAAATACAAAGCTCTTGTTGCTCTTGATCTTTAATGTTATTCTTGGATTGTTGCATACCCTGTGAAATTCTTGAAATTATGTTTAACGCTTGGCACTTGTGGGTCTACGCCGTGGCAGCAAAAGCTCCGACATAACTAAGCAGGCTACGTCAATCGATATTATGCCTATCTGTTGGGCAGCGAACAGCAACAGCTACAACAAAAGAATAACAACAAAAACAGCAACAAGAAACAGAACAAAGCGACACATTAAAGCCAAGCAAATGACATTGGAATGGAACCACGTTCAAAACCATAGATAAGAATCAACTTTAGGGGAACGACACTTGTATACCGTAGCAGATATCTGATTATGATATATGATGTGTTGTAAATATGTTGAGTTAAGTGATAAAAACATAAATCAAATGTAGATTCTTATCTGATAAACGTAATTAAATTGAATGTTGAAATGAATGTTTCCAAAATTAGCAATATAATAAATGTTTTTAAATATTTTACTAATAATTTTAGTATTGTTCTTGAAATTTTCTCTGCGATATTTAAAATAACTATATATATTCTGAAAGATTTTAAAATAATTTTGTAACAAAAGGCTTTTCTTGTGAAATAAATAATTATTCTTCATATATTTTACAAATATGCCTAAAATCCAGCTATCAGTTACTGCGTTTGATTGAGAGAGCTCTTCATACAGAAAATTAAATCATAAGTCATACATAACATTAACTATATCAATAAGAAGACCTATTGCTAAATTTCAACTGAGCTCTAGGAACTATTAGCCATATATTTATGCACTGCGTTCAACATTAATTAAGCACGAATACATATTGCATGATGAAATCATAATGCCCATTCTTACGTTATTAAAAGGTAGCATGTAGTCTGCCCTGGTCGTGTAATATTTAATTTAAGTGAAGCCCGCTCTCAAAATCTTGCCTAATCCGTTGTTATGCATGCAAAATAAACACAAGAATGACAGCATTTTTGGGGCCAGTTGGCAGTACGAGTTGCGCTTCCTTTTCCCTTTTCGCTTTTCCTGTTGCTCTTCCTGTTGCTGGCTTTTTGCCCCGCTTTCGATTCAGTTTGACTTGTGGATTATGAACCAATCTCATGCGCATTAGCTTGCGGTTCACCTATCTCCACACAAAAATAATTTGTTGAACGTGTTGGCACCGCAAAAACCTTAGAAAATATTTGCGTAGCTTGCCAGTGAACCAACAAATTGCCCATGTGCACACTCTGTTCGGGAAATATTATATATTTCTATTCTTACAGCGGCTATCAATCGGGATATGCATGGATGTAGGTATTCCTATCGATTTATGAAATATAATATAATAAATAATCTCATTCATTTCGATTTGCTAGTTTTTCAATTCGCAAAATAAATACATTTTAGTACTAAGTTAGGATTCGATAACAATGATAATCATATGTAAAATATAATTTTCATAAAGAAGAATTTTATAATATATATGAAGAGTATATTGAGAGTTCAGGTGTGTAAAGCTTCACATATAGATGGATGGAACAGAAGAAATAAACTTTATATGCAGGGTTGTATCGTGGTTTTTAAATTAACTTTAATTACTTTAAATTTAAACTTCCTTTTCAAGGAGGAATTACGTAAAAATGTTGATGTGTTTTATAAAGCTACTATTGGCATTAATAAAGCTATTATGATATAATATAAAAATAATAATTAAACGAATTTTCAATAGAATTTTCGGAAATATAAAGCTTTAATCCTTAGTTGATATGTTAAGCGTAGAGCTTTCATCCTGCAACACTGTCACTACCTAAAATCGAATTAGAATTATAATGTTCGTTAAGCAGCAGTTTTTATATAAAATATTTAATCATAATAAAGCCACCAGCTTGTCTACTCGACGTGTTAACATATTTCAATATATATTAAATAAATTGAAATTAAATTAATTGTATTAAATATTCATAGTTTGGGGAAAATTTTGTCAGGCGCTTTTCGTTGGGGCTCTCAACTTAATTAATTCGAAATTGAAAATTCACAATAGCTCTCGACTTTCAAAGGCCTCTAATCGTTGCGTTGACAGCTGAAAAGCCGCACAATGAAAATGACAAGAAAATTAATTGGGAAATCGCATAGCTGGGCACATGTCAACAAGTCAATTCAGATGCTGTGACGCCCACTAGTGGGGCGTGTCGCTGGCTCTTAGCTAATTGCCATAAAACATTTAGCCAATAATTAAATTAATTGCTACTTAAAATGCGATTCAATGATCCAAGTTTCAACCGAAAACCGGACTCCAAACGCAACTGAGCCAAGTGAAACCGAGTCAAACAGCCCAAAAGATACATTTGGCCAAACACCCAGTTACACACAGATGCGTTGATATTTCGTTGTTCTTTCGGCCACATTGCGTACGCCTCTTTTGGCCAGCGGCAGCTAATTAACAACTCGAGTTACAATTTTCGACTCGCAACGTGTTTCGCGACTCGTTTCGGCCTTTTAATTAATAGTTGTTGGCTCTTTGGGTGCACACAGCCCCACAAGGCGTTGCAGGCACGTAGCATCGCAGGTGGGCGCACAGGGAATGCGAGGAGTGGGTAAGTGGGACATGACAACGTGTGGTGCTGCCTCTATGCTTCCCAGGTGGCTAACTGCTTTTAGGGGTAGCAACTGAAAATCGCCGCAGTGTTTATGCCACGTAATTTGCATAACAGACACGAGAGAACACAAAAAAGAAGACTGACCAGGTCGAGTACTGACTGGCAGATACCCTAAGCTCACATATGAGCTAAACAATTACTAAATTTAATTTATATCTTATATTACATATATATTATTATTCTTTTTTATGCTGTAAATACATAAATTTCAATATTCGTATATAATAACATATTATAAAAATGTGTAGACGTATGATACGGTATAGTGTAAACGATTAAAATAATAAGACTTTAGGACTATATGAGGCCTGAATCTGCATAATACCATATTCAATACCATAAATATATATAAAATATATTAGAAATATTTTAGAGAAGAAATCCCTCTTCTACATGTATATCACCTACCAACATATTCATTGAATGCGATAAGGAAGACTCCACTACCCAATGCAACCCTAGTACACCATTCATGCATGCCTTGCCTCTCCACTCACTCATTTATTACAGGGTATAGGAATTATACCACCTCTGACAAATTTCGCATATCCGACACGTTGCCTTTTACTCCAAATACATTACCATCTAAATGCAGTGAAGTTAACACGTTTTTTAATGCCTCAGCATGTGGAAGATTGCGTTATTTTATGTTTTGACCAAATCAGACAAAGAAAGTATTTTATTTGTCTGATTACAATTTGTTTGTGTGAAAGGAAGTGGCTGAAGCTCTCTGAATCTCTCAGTCTCTCTTTCTCTATAGACACAAATTCATAAATTGTTTAGCTTTATCTCTGCAATCCATAAAATGATATGTCATGCGACATAATGATGTATCGTTATTACAACTAAATCAAATGTTATAAACAAAGCAAACACATTATCACACTTATTGATTACGTTCAATCAACTCAAATGACATTTGCTGAAAGCAATCGAAAAAGTCATTGGAATAGTATAAATAGTATAAATAGCTAACTTTGCCCCATTGCAGCTTTAAGCATTTTCAAATTTTTATGGTTATTACAGGTAATTTACCAACAACTCGGAATTTCTTTTAAGATATAACTTTTATTTATAACCAATAGCAACAACTAATAATATTGAACAACTTATGAAACTCAAGATTTTTATGAGGAAAATAAACTTTAATTTCACTCCATGCTGCGCAACAAAGGCTATTAAAATTGCACATAAATTATATATTTCTAAAGCACTTTTGAGTCTTGCCTTATATATAGGTTTCTTAAATGAAATGATGCCTTCCGTTAGCAAAGCTCCAGCAATGCTTCAAAAACTTTGCTTTAATTTCATTAATTTACCGCTCTTATTCTCCAAGCTGTAAATCATATAATTAATTGCAAACGAAAGTCACGAACTCGTGCAGCTTTATCTGAGTAACTTTTTAAATCAATCTTAAATCTGTAGCGTGCACTTTTAAGTTTTTCGCTTGCGTGTTAAATTAACTCGCATCAACTCGCAAAATATTTTTGCTTTTTTCTTTTACTTTGGTGCACAGTTTTTCCTTTTGTTGGCGTGTGCTGCGAAAAATGCGCTTAATTAAAAATTGGAAAAAACTGCAGGGAAAAATAAGCAGAAAAACTAGGCAAGGCAAGCTCGGGTGGAAAATACCTGTGAAGCATAACTGCAGGCGCGGCGCATGGAAATTTCATTTTCAGTTCATTTGATGCGCAAACTAACAAAAAAAAAAAAAAACAAAAGAAAAGAAAAAACTGAATGAGAGAACACAAAAAACTAACAAATTGACAAACATTTCAAAGGAAGAGAACAAATTAGATGTAATTAAACTAAAGTGCAAATTATTAAATGAATGCAGCAAACTCGCCTCGGGGCATAAGCTCTTAAATTATTTTCACTGAAGTCTAATCGGATTTCGTCAATTGTAAAACCTCAAATAGATCCGGTAATTAAAGTGCGCTTTATTTGAAATATAATGAGGAGCCGTAAAACAAAACAATTGTGTTTAGTGTGAGATAAATTAAACTGTTCTGCGAACAAGCAGGAACTACATCCACTTCCTGTTAATTCACAGAGCTATTATATTTCCTATTCACTTCTACAATGAAAGGCTATGCTGAAAGAGAAGCGATTATAATAATATTGATAGCTATCGTTGGCCATTTAAATACATACATATATAATGAGCTGTGCGTAGGTAGAGCAAATGAAATAATTCCCAACGAGAATTTGAAATAAAATGTTAAAATACGAAAATAATTAGATGCAAATTGAATATAGAGGATGGAACAAGTGAGTGTGCGCTGTCAATAGGGAGTACTCGACTCGAATATACCCTGAAAACTGAGCAGAGCTGATAATTAGATTAATCTAATAATAATTATACATAAATAGAGCGTGGTTTGAGACTTGAACTAATCTGAAGAAGGATGTCATAAATTTATAGGTACTAAGCAAATAGAATGTCAATTTATATATCGAATTTCGAAGAATTAATAGCTAATTAAACTCAGCACATCACAGAAGAATTTTATATCAATTACTTAGTTTAAAGAGTAGCCAGAGCGATTAGGCAGCTTGCCTTATGATTAAGACTATATACACTCATACACATATGTCAACCATAGCTGTCTTCCTCAATGCATTATACATTTGTTCACTATTCTATAAAACTGCTTCTGATAGCAAAGCGCGCACATATACAAATCGCTGCACAAAGCGCCAGTAGGGAAAATTTGCATGCAATATATACAGTACATAAGTCTGTATATATGCATATAAATATACATATAGGTATAAGCACACACTCTCACACTAATATATATTTATTTGCGTGCCACATATGGCATCGTTTGCGAGAAGGGTTTGGGGTTACGGCCTGAGTTGAGTCGATAAGCGGCTTGTGGTCAAGGCATTTATGGCTTATGGAATATGCCTAAGACGGGCAACGTAAGCCCCAACACAAGCGAACCCGCCTATCCAACTGGACCAAACACTCGGACGTAACGCTTAAGCTGAAAAGTAGGCAATACAAATTCGAGAGCCACTCATACTCGCACACACACACACATATATATAAAGAGCACGGAAAACAACAACAAAATATTCCTTTTGCATTGCAAATTTCTATTGTCAACAAGCAAACAAATTCGTTGCAAACTTAATTTCAATTTGATTTCCAATTGCAGCGAATGCAAATATTTGCCAAGGTCATGAAATAACGAAATTGAATAAAAAATATCTCCATGGGAATATTAATTAATTTCAGAAGAGCTAAATATATACACAAAGCTATCTTTGGAAAGAAAGAAAAAAGAAAATAATATTATATATGTACACAGTATATATACTACGACAAACAGAAGCCAGATATCAATAAAGCTTAATTTTATAAAGTACATTTAAAGCAAATACTATTAAATGAGTTATTGAAAAATAAACTTATTTAAGAGCATTTGCTTTTTATCAACAAGCCTTGCAAATAAACTGACCTACTTAACAGATTGATTCAGGAGCTACGCCCACTGCGTTGATTTAGCTAGTTCAAGTGATTTCTGTTTAGTATATTAGTTTAGAGCATTAGGCAGTCAGTCTAATTTGTCCCAAATATATGTACCTCTGGCATTTGGAATATATGTTTTAAAATATTTCTATATTGTAAAAGTTATTTATAAATGAGCTTGCTAATCAGAAATTCTTGCGCTTAAAGCCCTTAGGAATTGTTTGTTGCGCTGCGAGGCCTGCTGACCTTTGACCTGTAAAGGCAATCCATTTGCCTTCCTATATTAATTATATTGATTGAATTTTATGGCGAGCGACGAGGCAAGGCGGCAAAGAGCCTGGCAAAAATTAGCATATTGATTAATAAGTATTTGCTGTGTCTGCAAATTAAATATTTATGCAAAGTGGTTAACACACACACACACACACACACACACACACTCCCAATAGCAATTCAATTAGTGCAAATTAGCAGCAACCACATTTTGCGTGTAATTTAACTAATTCTGACTGAAATTTCACATTGGCTTTTTACAGGGGCTTCGGCAAACAGGGATTCCAGTGTCAAGGTATGCAAATAGTCTTTCGAAATGGCCCCCAAATCCATGGAGAACTCTATATAATTGATTTAATTCGTTTACAGTCTGCTCGTATGTGGTGCACAAGCGCTGCCATGAATATGTCACCTTCATCTGCCCCGGCAAGGATAAAGGCATTGATTCCGTAAGTGATCCCCCTACATATGTTATATATAGTTACTCTCATAACACAGCCTTAACTTACTATATTTACGTAGTTTTAGCTTTAAGTTTGCAGCATTTTCATGTGTGTGGGCGAAAAAAATGAAGCAATAACTAAATTCCGTACACAAATAGGAAGTGAATTCCTTTCACTTTCTCTCTCTTTATATGTATATATATATATATATATATATATTATTTTTTTCTCATGACGCTTCTTGTTTTGTTGCACTGTCAAATTAAACTGTCATTTTGTCATTTCTGTATTTTTTGTTTTATTCCTTTATGCTAGAAAAAATTCCAGACTCAAGCGTCATGACTTGCCCGCTGACGCTTCTGCCAGCTCCGTTGTTGGCTTACCAAAATGTCATTTTGACTTTTTAGCATACCATGAATTTCATATTTATGCTGGCCCCGGCTACAAGTTGTCCCGAGCGCAAAGCCGCCACACGTATCACTTGTCAGAGAGATGCAGAGTAATGCGACAGTTTAAGATGAACTGAAGCTGAGTTGAGTTCAGTTATTCACGTTAACGACCAAAATATTAACTGCATTCACATGACAGCAAAATAATTAAAATACTATTAATATGAACCTGAATTAGCTCAGCTGCTGTGACATGAGGACGAAAATTAAATATGACTTAACATGGGACTTAGCATTCAGTTTACGTTGAGCTTGCAGTCAAGTGTGTGTGAGTGAGTCTTTGGGAGTAGAAGAAAACTAAGCTGTAAGGAAAATAAGAGTCCAATTTGAAGTTAGTAGTTAGTATTAGAAGTTGGCATAAAGATTTATCCTTTCTGCCTTATGACTGCCTTATAGCAATTGGTAATGTGGATCTTTAAGAGTTAACAGCAACTTGACATTGAATTATGGGAAAAATTAAAAAATAAACAACAAAGACACAGTTTTAGGTGGTGTAAGGAAAAGCAAATAAATTGAAGTTGAAAACTCGATCTACCATTTATTTAATATTAATTTAATTATATATATGATTTTATAAATATAGAATTTAAGAACATATAAAATAAAGAAAGCTCTTAGACGATTAACACAGAGATTAGCAATAGAGAGAAAAAATATTTATATATATACATAAAAGAGTATTTTTATTATATAACAGTTCCCAGAGAATCCACATGAAAATGCTGAAAGTTTGCTTAATTAAAAAATACAAATAATAACAATAAATTTAGTGT
Source organism: Drosophila peninsularis (assembly GCA_035047485.1). Classification (NCBI taxonomy): domain Eukaryota; kingdom Metazoa; phylum Arthropoda; class Insecta; order Diptera; family Drosophilidae; genus Drosophila; species Drosophila peninsularis. Next base: position 3,703,263 of record JAWNPN010000085.1, on the reverse strand, counting down.
TTAAGTTAAGTTTAGTTGCTTAACAACGTAGAAAAAAAGCATAACAAATCAGATAACAAATAAATACTTATCACAATTTAGACTTAAAATTAGTTCTGCTTATTGTCCATTCAGCAATGTTTTATTGTCATCGTGCCTCTGTTTATTTACCACAAATTGTATTTTGTATTTTCATGTACCAAACAAACAAACGAAAACAACATTTTTGTTTATCTCTCAAAATCACATCGCTCACCATAAATTAAAAAAAAAAACTTAACTCGAAACTGTGGCACGTTACACGCATTCAAATTGATAACAAAAACAACAAATTTAAACTGAAGGACTCACCAAAAACTCAGCACCATTTCGAACCATTCACATACGCAGGACCCACGTTCTGTGACCACTGTGGTTCTTTGCTCTATGGCATTTACCATCAGGGTCTCAAATGTTCAGGTAAAGTCAAGCCCCCTCTCTCCTAGCCTTACCCATGTACAAATACCCCCAGCCCCCCAGCTCTTTGGCTGTCTGTCTTTCTCTTTTCCTAACTCAACTATCGCTATGTTTACGCTCTGTTGAGGCGCTGCTAACGCGCTGTTAACTGGCTGCAAGGCCTTTAGAACTGTCGCTAATGCTTGCCAAACTTTCTAACTATCTACTCTTCACCTATATCCTCTGTACATATACTTTTATATTTATGTGTGTGTGTGTGTGTCTGAGTGCGTATGTGTGTGTTTATGTGTATATAAAACCCATTTCTAGCTAATTTCTGCCATAATCGTACATTAAGTAACTCACAGGTCCCCCAAAAGTTAATTATTTAAACCATTGTACAGATTTATGTTTAGCTTAAATATTTAGCTACCCCCATATATTATGTCAAACCCTAACTACCTTTATATATAATATATATGTATATATCTAAAACATTTGTAAGCTCTACCCAACGGCTTTGTGTGTGAGTTTAAATTTTTGGTAATTGTTTGAAAAAGTTTTTCTCTCTTTCGTTTTTTGTGTGCGCGCTGGCACGTGTCCAGGTCTTGAAACTTCCTATACATCTGCATAATTATGCAGAACATGGCCAGGCAGGACATTGTGTGGCTCACGATACTTATATCTAAATTGTATAGAGTTTCTGAACCGCAATCTAATTAAAATTTCAATGTTTGTGCAGGCTGTGCAGCAGATAAAAGCTAAGCCAAATCTGTTAAATATATTATTTTGTGTTGAAATATGCAAAACTCTTTCATAATGAGGTTAGCTGCCTCCAGGGGTTAGAGGTCACTATTCTGAAAGGGCAGCTTCTTCAGCTCTCGCTCTGCCTTTGTGGCTGTGCAAATATTTAATGCACTTTCGGCCCGCATAAATGCAATGTTTCAACTAAAAGTTTCCCGAGCTGCCCCAACTCAACAACAATTGCGCTTTGTTGTGTGGCTGGCTTTTAGCTGTGGGCCAGTTGTCTATGTGAGCGTACCCCACGGAGAGGTATATACAGAACCTATTTTCTAATGGTCCAAAGTGGAGATATACATTTCATTTTAAATGGTCTGTATATCGGCTTACAGTTATATCGCCCTCTCTGCCTTTCGCTTTCGTTAAAGCACCATTAGCCTAAGCGTTTTATAGCTTTACATTTGAACTCAGTTTAGATCCATTTATATATTCTTCTAGTTACTCTAATGCTTTCCACACACTGAAATTGTCTGTGAAACTCTCGCCTTTTAGTGCTTTGCCAAATATTGCAAAATTAAATTCTACAGAGAGCTAAGTTCAGCTGTTAAAATGACTCTTGTCATTTGAAAGTTTTACAACTAAGGACTTAATTAATATGGCCTTGCCCACTTATCAGCAACTGTGTGGGACTACCCGGAGCTGGGAAGTGCTTTCTCCTAGGCCCCAGACAGTCTGTTTGTGGTAATTTACGCAGGCAAAGTCAAGTGCTGTTAGAGAACCTTGGTAAGTGCCCTCGCATTAGGTATTATATTATATGTGTGCGTGCGTGTGTGTGAGTTGGCTAGAACTTGAGGTTGGGAATATGGCAGAGCTCTTAAGTGTTCGATTTGCCAGTGGGGAAAATCGATGAGGGCAAAAACTATGCAAGAAAGAACTCAAAAGATGCCATGGCAACTATTTAGCGGTCGGGGCTATTCTTTTGCTGTTAATAAATGCGTGCGAAATGTAAGCGTAAAAGCGGAAATTGTGTGGGCTGCGTCGTTGCTGTGGCAGCTATGCAATTGTAAAGTATTTCATCATAAGTTTAACTACATTTGCAACACGTGCCCGATAATTCGGTGCGATGTGAAAGAGGGGCGACAACATACTATGCTGCTACTAGCTATCAATGTGAGTGTATCTCGCTGTGTGTGTGTGTGAGTGTGTCTTGTTGTAATAGAATCCAAGTGCTCAAGTGTTGCCTTTGTCCAATTTGAATCGGCCCTGTGATTGCAGACAAGCGTTGACAACCGATTGGAGGACGAAGTTCTGAAGAGACGCCCCGCAAGTTGTACGATTTGTGGTATTGTTGTTGCAAATCGGATCAAATATATTTTGTTACGGCAGACACACAAACACACACACACATAAAGAAGGAGAAAGGCGACAGTTTGATAAATATAGCAATCAATTTATCAACGGTCGAGTGCTTAGCACCTGTTGGTCCTGGCGAATACGTATATGTGCTTAAGCAATGGGAGGTAATGGGATTTTGTCAAGTTGAATGCGACAGCAAAATAGAGAAGAGAACGAGTAAAGAGAAGTATAGAAAATGAGTAGAAATAAATATAAGAGAAAAAAACAAATTAAATGAGCTGAACAACAGATCAGAGAAAAGCAGAGCGAAATGTTTGAAAACAAATTAAAATAAAAGAGGACAAAAAGAAAAATAGAAAAGAAATAGAAAAAGAGTAATGAATGAATGCAAGTTGAAAATAAAAATAGGAAAAAATAAGTTAAAATAAAACACAAGAGTAAAAGAAAGTAAACAAAATGCAACTACTTGAAAGAAAAGATAATTAAGAGAAAGTCAAGAAATTTGAGTATAGATAGTTTTATAGAAGCTGCCGAGATATTTGATTTGATTTTATTTGAATTAATTTTCTGGAATATTATTAATTTTGTAGCGAGAAAGACTTTTGCACAGATAAACAAAGAAATTATAAGAATATTACATGTGTGTTCTAGGTTTGCTTAGATGAAGAGTAGAAGATTAAGAGACCTCTAAAAGAGAAGAGATAATAAACTCAAGAGAGCTCATTGCAAGAGGAACTTTTGGCTGCTAGGCTGAACAAAGAGACAGCTTGTACATGTATAAAGCTATAATTATAAAAGATATATATATCTTATATTTAAGATATATATATTCTTATATACAACTTTCATTCTGTCTAAAATAATTATAGTAAAGTGATTTATATTTCGCTACAGTAAGGGTATTCAGAGTATTACCTGCTTTAGCTAGCTCTTTTCCTACTCTCATATTCGATTGATTTTGCAAGTTTGCAATTTGGCAATCATTTGTCAATTTAATCAAATTGAATGCAGGTGCCAAAAAGTTTCGGGACAAAGGTACGAAAAATCTTGGCCTATTGTTTGGGGAGTCTCAAATCAATTTGTGCATTTTATTGCCGACGCAGACGAAGGTGTATGAGCGCGTGTGTGCGTATGTGTGTTAATTTGTGAGCGGAAATTGAATACGAATCTAGTTTGCACTGAGCTGTTTGATTTGCTTGATTGGTTCTGGCTCATCTGCCAAGGGAAGTAAATTTGAGCAGGTTACTGTACGATTATTGTGTATGTATTGCATTTGTGTGGGTATCTGTGAGCGTGTGTGTGTGGCATGCTCCTTATCGTGCGCGCTGTCATAATAAATGACATGGCAATTTATAAATGCAAGCTGAAACTCTCGGTTATGTTATCAAAGCATCAGCTTTTAATATGCGCGCACTTCTGTGACTGTATGTGTGTGTGTGTGTGTGTGTGTGCGTGTAACACACACTCCGAAGCATCCTTGAATTACTGCAAAATGTGCGCTCTAAACTGATGTCGGGCCACTGCTGGCAGACAACAGATACAAAGCTTACGATAGGGAGATAGAGCACAGAGCCAGCTCAAAAAGGGGGCGGAGCAGGAGCAGCCAGGCCGGGGTACGCAATGAACAGGCGGCAAATTTGTTAAGTGACAAAAAACGCGTGATAAATTGTTGCAAATATATTTTCGGAAAATTCGCTTTTTAATGCGATGCGTGGCACGTGGCGAAACGCGCCAGCGCCGAGCCCACACGGCTGTTATCTAAATAAGAATTGTGCTAAATATGACAGCAAGTCGCATGTGTGTGTGTGTGTGTGTGTGTGTATGTGTGTGGGTAGCCTACGTGACACAGTTGTGAAAAGTGACCCGTGCAACATGCAATAAATAACAAAATGAGGGCTGCAAACAAATTGATGACCCATAATGAGGCATGTTGCGAGCTAATAACTTAGCTCAGTTCCGGATAAATTATAAAACGAGAAATATGAACCTCATGCATTTTAAGGTAATATTCGCTAGGCTTTTGATTAAACTATGTATTATAAAAATATACTATAAATTATAGAAGCTTACTTCATCATGGTTTAGACTTGTCTAGAGTTGTTAATAACACTATATGTCTAGAGTCCACAGCTACTCATATAAACTTTATCTGAAGATTTACCTTTGCAAACCAAAAGGACCCGAATTCTTACTCAATGCTCCAATAATTTCTTTTTGGTCAGTGTTAATGAAAACACTGTTCTAGTCTCTGTGTTAATGCGGTCTTGCTTATACATGTTATGTCTTGAATAGAGACCATAAAGTATATATTCTTTTTCATAAAGTTTCCTTTTGGATTAGTGTTATTAATAACACTTCTGCAAATATTAGCAGACTAGGGTTCATTCTACAAAATTTATTAATTTATTTCAATATAATCTTGTAAGAGAGGAAATTTGTGGATCAACTGCAGCTATACAACTTCTTTTAATATCTCTGACAAATACTCTTTAGTTTGCTTATACGAAAGACTTATAGATAGTTATATTTAAAGATGCCAAACAATAATATTATCTCTTTTATATCTTCTCAAATGTATGGTTTGGCAAGCACTTTTTGCTAACATTTTTAATTAATTCAAATAAATAAATTTCTAAGATATTTTACTTTGCTCCCTTAAAAGCACTTTAAAGTTTCTACTCTAACTTCTCTCCACACTATTTATATTCCTTGTATAAATTTGCTACTCTATATAGTCTTAGTGCGTCTAATTGGTCTTTGCAAACTTTGTTTGTGAGTTCTAATTCAAATTCGAGCTTTCGTATATCGCTTCTCTTCTCTTGCAAAGTTTCCTTCAGCAACTTCTGCTTTTCTTCTATAATACTTCTATAACTGTGAGCTGTAAGCCAAAAACTATTTGGGAATTCTAATGGAGATGACTTACTTTTATGTTTCGCCCATTTTGCAGAATATTTAAGAGCTTCCACTTTAAGGAACTCTGCAATTTTAGCAAAATTTCGAGTTTCTAACTTCCGCCGAATGACTTTTAATGCCACCTGTCGAGCTGCGAGCGAGTGTATAGCCAAGGTTGGCAGCACAGCGATTGGCAATTGCATTTTACCTTCAAACAAACTTGCATACAAGTGCATTTAATGCATAAGCAAACACACACACACGCACACATTCACACTTACACAAATAACCAGCCTTGGGCGCCCGCCAAAGTATGCAACACTTTTTTGTGCGCGTGTCCCTGCCAGCCGCAGCAAGGCCAACCACAGAGCACACACCACAAACACACACACACACACACACACACAGACACACAGACCCACACCCTTTCTCAATGCCCTTTTGTGGTCTTGTGTGTGTGCTTTTGCGCTTTGAGCTTTGCACTTGGATCGGCTCCATTTTGTTTGTCGAGCATCGCTGCAAGTTGTTGAGCCTTGTAAGACTCGCAGACAACAACAACAACAGCAACAACAACGACAACAAATGGCCCAAAAACTGAGCGCTTGATACTCATGCATGCGCATAATAATATCTTATGTCCTTGCCCACTTTTAAGAAGTCGCCTTGAAAGGAAGCACACAAGGATTTAAAAAAAAAAAAATAACTAAGCAGAAAAAAAGTAAGCGTCGCAAGCAGAGCACGTGTGAGCTGCTGATGAGTTCACGGCACATTGCGGGTTCAAAATAGTGAAGCCGCTGGGCTGCACAGCTGGCAGATACCCTCTAAGAGTATGAGGTAAAAGCTCTCAGCAATACTTTTGCATGACATTAGATAGGTAATTGCTGTGAGGGAATATTTTCAGTTGAGTATTGAATTTATCTTTTGCGAACAATTTTTAGAGCTGAAAGACCCTCTTTGTCCATATAGTGCGGGGTATCTTCAAGCTTAATTTTATGTGTGTGTGGATACATATTATATTATATTATAAATGTTTCTCAGAAACCTGGTGTATTTACTTGCTTTGTACAGCAGCTGCACAGGTTTCCATCTCTTTATATTATAGCTAAAATCCTTTCTTCTTCACGCTGATATAGGGTATAAGTGATTGCTTTAAGTTACTGAACTTGATCCACAAGCTCCATCCATACACTATATAGCACAGAAGCTATGAGCTCCTTATTCCTAAATGCTTCTTAGCGAACCGCTCGATGAATAAAAATATATTTTTGTAATATGTATCATACACCAAAGGGTATCTCACTTGTACAGGGTATCATAAATAGTGTCAGCATGAGCTCATTCCAACAAGCCTAACCTAACCGAATTACTCGATTCCATTGCCGACTGCTCGTGCAGGGTATAAGCAGGCTTTAACCCCTGCTGTGAGTGTGTCGTTGTCCTTCTACGTACATAAAAATGAGCGCTCTTTGGAAATGTGTGTCTCTGTGTGTGTGTGTGTGAATATCGATGCTGTTTCTTAGAACGGATTAGGCAACAATTGTCTGTTGTTTGGCATTTGTTGGTCTCAGCCTTCTCAGGAAAAGTATAAAAAATACAAGGAAAACACATAAAAGTACAGAGAAAACAGAAATTGTTATATATGTAACCAATGGAGCAGAAAAGCAAATGCTATCAAAGCGTACTCCCAGCTTGGCTAAGCACAAACAGAGCAGTTCACTTTTTTGGCCAAATTTATCTACACTTTTCTTTTGAGCCGAAAGTTGTTGTTAAGCACCCTGTATACCCTGTCCCAATCGAAATTGTACAGCACATTTGCCAAAAATCCACAAGCACAGCAACCCATAACCCACAACCCATTACCCATAACCCATAACCAATATCCATATCCATAACCATCCATAACAATGCGTCCATTGCTCTAGATATCTAAATTGATTTGTTTTTTGCTTTGGTGTTTGTCTTGGAAAGGCAACTGAAAACTAATCCGGAATTTAATTTGTCATTCATAATTAGCAAATTTTTAGTTTAAATTTCCACAACTTTCTTTTTGGCTGCAAGTTGTTTGTTATGCTTTAGAGTTAAATGTACGCGTTTATAGCGAAAAACCTGCGTTAATTTTCCATTAGCTCTCTCCAACTGTTCCAATTCTCAGGCACACCAGATGCCACACAAATGGCACAACGTTGCCTTCCTGTCGCCGATGTTTTGCGATCATTGCGGCTCGCTGTTACACGGCATCACGCACAAGGGTCTCAAGTGTCGAGGTAAAGTCTAACCGAACTCTCTAAACATAATTAAAGAGACAAGCGAGCGAGGAAGATCGACGAAGAGTACGCCCACTCGCTCAGTACGCGTGTCTGTGCGTGTGTGTGTGTGTTTGTGAAAGTCTGGGCTAGAGATGAGCGCGTAAACGGAATATTTCAAATATATTTTGGCACACTGTTTTATATCTTTTACTTTTTTATATGAATTTTACCTGTATTACTATAACATGGTTAGGCAAGTATAAAGTGAGCAGGACATCTACAGGACTCAACACTCGAAATAGGAGGAAATTAGGAATGCTGACTATTCTGCCTAGGTTAAAAGCAGCTAAAAATTCAAATATTAGTTTAAGTAAGCTAATGCGAGCTTAGTTTTTATATAATTATTATTTATTTGATTTATATTTATTATTTTATTATTTTTTATATTAAATAAGTTTATTTAATATATACACATATTTTATTTCATTTCTTTTAAGTAGAAAGAAACATTGATAAAAATTCTATTTTTGCGTTAAGAATATGTTCGTGTCACGCTGCCATCTCTAGCCCCAAGTCTCTCTGCTTAGCATCTAAGCAAAGCGCCTGCGTCTCGTCTGTTCGTTGACTTGCTTATTTTTTTTATATTTTGGATTGTTGCAATTTACAATTAGCAACGCTTTGTTCCGGCTCAAGTGCGCACTTGCCACGCTCTGTGTGAGTGTGTGTTAAGTGTGTGTGTGTGCGCTAAGTGTATGTGTGTTTGTGTGTGACGTACTTGAGTCGCTGTTGATGTTATTGTGATTGTCGCCATTGCGCTTGTTGTTGACAAGTTGCCGCCCTTGCACAGTGCCACGCCCACACCCGACGCGCACGTCTAATGCATTTGTTTACTTGCACTTAGCAGTTTGTTGTTGCTTGTTTTTGGTTGTAGCTGTAGTTGTTGTTGCATTTGCATCTGCATTTGCACTTGGCTGAAAGAATTCGCATTGCCACCACATGCTTTTAATCAAATGAAAAATGTTTGATTTCAACCGCCTTTATTGATGTTAATTGTATTACTTAATCTAGTCGGGCTTGTTTGTTTTGTTTCGAATTTGCTATGACTTCAAAGGGAAAAAGAAAAGCGAAATGCGCAATTTTCCGAATCATTTGTTAGACGGCGCAACACAAATTGTTGCCTTAATATCCGGCTTGGCCCCTTGGCAAACAAATAATTTACTTACGCCTCATTGGCCCCTGGCCAGGCAAACACAACACAAGTACGGCCAGAACCACAACAACAATAGACAAACAGACAACACTAAACACACACACACAGGCATTCGAAACAGAACCAAGCAAACAGATTGCGAATGGAAATGTAAATGTGGCGACAGAAAATCCTACAACAATAAGCCGCAGCCAGCGCCGGAAGTGCGTGTATGCATGTGTATGTGTGTGTGTGTGTGAGTATCTGTCATTATCGAGCGCCAATTTCGTGCATATATGTGTGTGCGTGTCATTTGCCTCAGTTTAATAACGTTTGTAATTCCATAGGAATTATGTTTTTGGTTTTGTCTCATTTGCGCCTCTGAATTATTTAGCAACAGGCAATGGGAAGAATTGAAAATAATTTATAATAGATATATATGAATATAATTAAATATTATAATTGCAACTGTTTCAAAATTGGTTGTCTAATTGGTATAGAATATACTCTAAAGGGGAAATTTACATTTACATTTTAGTAATACACAGATTAAAATATAATTTAAATACAAATTTAATGCAGAAAAATAAAAAAATTGTATAGCTAAAATATGCAAGTTATGTGAAAATATATAAAAAAAAATCCACATTTAATAAATTGAAATTTATATTAAAAAAAAAAGGTTTTAAAAGAAAATAAGGTATAAATACAAGAAATAAAAGTATATTTAAAAGCTTTTGAAGAAAATCTTGCTAAATAAAAATAAAATATAAAATGAAATTAAAAAATTTAAATACAAATTCAAATTGCTTAGATCTGGCCTGGCTTATGGCTATTTTATTAATTTATTTTTTTATTTATTATTCTTAATTTGTTGGCTATTATCCTTATCGCAAGTAAGGCTTGCATCCAGAAGCAATGCTCATTCACTTTATAAAGACAGCTGCATTTACTTTGAAACATCAATTTAGATAGACAGAAAATATATATATGCAATTATTAATGATAGCGCAGCTACAGCAATATTTCTTTAAGCAACTTCAAGTCTCTGGCTTCAGTACTAGTATCAAATACGAAGTTCATAATTGCGAAATATAGTCTGAGGCTAGGCCTCAGGCCGCAAGCCGTGCTAAATACCAAAACCCAACTATGGAATTTATGATGAAAAAGATTATGTGGCTTGTTATTTGGCCCAACTTTAAATTCATAGAAAGGGATTGCAAAAATGATAACTTAAGTATGCACTAACGAGGGTGAAAAGGCATTAAAACGAAAATTAGGCCGAGGGATACCCTGTAGAAAAGCTCTCACGCAATTTTATCAAAGTAATTTTTCCACATTTTTGCTATTCCACTTAAAGACTTATCAATTTGTTTGTAAATATTTGTTGCACATACACCAAGCACACCCCTTGCTTATGATCCTTGTAGGGTATTTAAAATATATAGAGTCCATTACATAAGCCTGCATATGTAGCTATATAAATAAATAATTTTACGCAAAAAACTGGCTTACACAAAACTGGGCCACATTATAAACACAACACTCACACAAACACACGCACACACTTGTTGGTTGGCATTTTTGCTGCCACAAAATGTGGCACGCTATGGGAAAAGCTTCCTTTATTTTGCTTTCTCTCTCCTTTGTTATTTGCTCGATGTTGTGTTTTTTGTGTGCCGGACAAAAAGGGAAATAAAAAACTCTTCCATATTTTCATTAAACACAACACACAGACCAACAGTCCTGACCAGCCTGCCACGCCCCACGCCCTGCGCCGAGTCAGCTTGTGGACATCAAAAAATGATTACACTTTTTTTCCATGCAACAAGCGAAAGTTTCGCAAAATACGTATACGCCACGTGCGGCTCGGCTGTCAAATGACGTCGATGCAGGCATCCAATGGCGCATACTTTCCATAGCGAATGGATTGGGGCAGCAGGCAGGCAAAGGGCAGGATAGTAAAAGGTCCCAAGTAATTTTACACATGAGTAGCAAGGCGGGAGAAGAAAGCACAAGAAAAGCGAACAACAAAAGCAAAAACTGCCATGAAATCAGCCAATGATGCAGGAAAAGCCTGAAGGAAAAGCGAAAAAGAGTCCGAAAAGCCTGACAATCATATGCCACATGTGCAGATGAATATGATGATAATGATAATGAGCGGTCAATTACGGCTATCGTTAGTGAGCAGAATATGCGAACTGCATTTAGAAACTGCTAGATGCTCTTTGCTTAATTATAAATCCCAATTAGAGCCAATAAACGCGTTTGATAACGATGATACCCAATAGATTCACTTCGGGTCTTATGCTGTTAAGCACGATACTAATGACAGTGATAATGATTCAATATTAATATTCCCTTACAAAAACTACACTCAAAATATAAAAAAATAACTAAAAGTCGAAGCTCATTTAACAAAATTACGAAAATAAAACAGACCTTTGCTCAAGTCAGCCCCTCTCTGTTCGACAATTTAACAGGGTATTCGAAATGGGATTTGCGTATTAAACACTACGGTTAGTCGAGTTCTCAGCGTTGCGAATGCAAAGTGAATTACAATTCCAATTTCGCAATAATTTCCAATTCAATGGGCTTCGAGTAGTGCTCAGTGCTGCGGCAATCCTCTTGGACAACTCTGCCCGGACATATGCGTGTGTATGTGTGCATGTGTGCATGTGTGTGTGTCATCTCCATTTGCGACATGTGCGCCTTGAACTATGCAACAGTTTTTGTACAGCGCTTCATTTCCCGTTGCTGTTGCCAAATTGATTGCGAATTGCAGGCGACAACACAAATTGGCGTTGATGTTCTATCTCGCATGTGGCGCGGGCCATCTGTGTGGCGTGGGCGTGGCATTAGGCTAACGGCAAACAGCGAACGGGCTGAGTTTATTGGATTGCCACGCTGATTGATAACTGGGCGCAGATGTCTGCCAACGTTCTGAAGGGCTTTTTATATACACTTGTTGAGAGTACATGCACTTGGTAGGAAGTCAGAAATCTGTAGAGCAAATAAGTTTATAAGCCTACCCAGTGAGTGTCTGTGTCTGTGTCTGCAGGACATCCAAACTTCGGTTTGCCGAAGGAAACTGTTTTTCTTGCTTTTTGTATTCAATGGGCCTCTGGACTGCGGGGTAAGTACTTGAGCTATATCAAAACTCACTTTGTATGCGTGTCCTGTAAGCTCGTGTATGTGTGCGTGTGTGTGTGTTTGTGTATCCTTGCCTCCTGTTGCTTTTCCTGCCAAAGAAATCACTTTCAATCTATGCTGTAACTTCGTCCACGGCTGGACCATCTATTTCAATGTTTGCCAAGTGGCCTCTAACAAGCGACTTATCTTTATTCCACTACGTGACCCATGAACTGCGACCTGGCGCCCGAACTTATTTAGCATGCGATATGAACGTCCATGCCCGCTGCAAGGAGAACGTGCCCAGCTTGTGCGGCTGCGATCATACAGAGCGACGTGGACGCATCTATCTCGAGATAAATGTCAAAGAGAATCTACTCACAGTGCACAGTAAGTACGGCCAAAGTGCCCCATTCATAGCGTATAACGAGCAGCAACAGCTCTCAAGTGCTTGCTATCTTCCGTCGCCGAAATACAAATGTAAAGCGCTTAAGTTTTAACCAATTACGGCGCCCAACAAGTTAACCATAAGCCGCCCACTCGCAACTTTACGAAAGCGGATAGCAGAAATGTAATAAAAATTATGAAAAGCTGTCGCAAAGTTTCTTTTCCTTCTCTCGACTAACAAGACGCTTAAAATGTTGAGGACGGCCTCCTCCGCTTTTCATATCTGTGAAGTATTACACTTCTTAACAGGTTTATATGCTCTTTCAGCTCCTCAAATAATATTATTTCAATGTTATTCCACGATATTAGTTAACTTTCAGATATTACTGAGTTCCAAAACTCTGTGTTGCAGGTAGTTAGCATGGAAATAGGAACAGAACGCCTTTGGCTAATGACAAATAATTATTATAGCATGGGTAACCAAGACTGTTGTTCATTGACTTTAATATATATTTTAAATTTTCCAATACTAAATTTAGGCATTTGCAAACTGAAAGTAAGATTTTGTCTAGAAAATTTCATTTTTTCATTATTTTGCAATTATTCTTTTTCTGACCTTTTGATTATTATCCATTTAAAAATTTTCCAACATAAATAGTTCTCTACTCAGGCGTATCAGGATTTACAAGACATTTTGCATATATACAGATATTTTAGGAAAACTTGCAAAGCCTTGATTTGTGCTTACTCAGTTGCCTTACGGCCAGCGATAAAACTAAAAGAAGCCTCAGTTATTTATTTAGCTCATTGTTTAAATTCAAAACCCGCGCGGGATTGAATTTAATATGCAAGCCTTGGCAGTGCCTGGCGGAGATGGTTACGTCCCCCAGCTGAGACGCTGGCAAATTGCTTATGATTTGCATTAATTCATTATGAAGAAAAACTCTCCACACAATATGCCACATAATGAATACTAAAATGCAGTTGCTAAACAAAAGCGTGATAAAAATATCTTAAGCCAGAGCAGGAGAAGCGGATGAAAAGCAGCCGAAGCATGTGAACAATGACAATGGCCAGGATAATGCGTTGGCATATTTTATAGAATTTTGCGCTTGCAGTGAAACAAAAAATAAACCGTTTATGGTCACGTTTCTGATTGCAGTCAAGGAGGGTCGCAATCTAATACCCATGGATCCCAATGGCTTGAGCGATCCGTATGTGAAGGTCAAGCTGATACCAGATGACAAGGATCAATCGAAGAAGAAGACGCGCACGATCAAGGCGTGCCTGAATCCCGTGTGGAATGAGACTCTCAGCTAGTAGGTTCCATAGGTTAACATCCAAGAGTTTCCCGATAATGCAAAGCTCAATTTTCGCAGCGATCTGAAGCCGGAGGATAAGGATCGGCGCATTTTGATCGAGGTCTGGGATTGGGATCGCACTTCACGTAATGATTTTATGGGCGCTTTGTCGTTTGGCATCTCGGAGATCATCAAGAATCCCACCAATGGCTGGTTCAAGCTGCTCACCCAGGATGAGGGCGAATACTACAATGTGCCCTGTGCGGATGATCAGCAGGACTTGCTCAAGCTCAAGCAGAAGCCGTCGCAGCGCAAACAGCCAATGACGCGTTGCGATACACACACACACTCACAGTCCAAGAAGGATATGATAAGGGCTACCGACTTCAATTTCATCAAAGTGCTGGGCAAAGGATCTTTTGGCAAGGTAAAAGCAGAGCTCGGCCCCAATTCAATTAATTCTATTAAGACTTTCGACTGTTACAGGTGCTGTTGGCGGAGCGCAAGGGCAGCGAGGAGCTGTACGCCATTAAAATACTCAAAAAGGATGTGATCATTCAGGACGACGATGTCGAATGCACCATGATAGAGAAGCGTGTATTGGCGCTGGGCGAGAAGCCGCCGTTTCTTGTCCAGCTGCATTCTTGCTTTCAGACAATGGTGCGTATACGCAATGTTAAAACAGAACAATTATTCATTCACAAAAAATATTCACACAGGATCGTCTGTTCTTTGTCATGGAGTATGTGAACGGCGGCGATTTAATGTTCCAGATTCAACAGTTTGGCAAGTTCAAGGAGCCCGTTGCCGTGTACGTAGAAGTCTTCCTGTTCCGCCTGTCAAGTAGAGTTTCTAATTATTCTTTGCTTCCCATAGCTTCTACGCTGCGGAAATCGCGGCTGGACTTTTCTTTCTGCACGCCAAGGGCATTTTGTATCGGGATCTAAAGCTGGATAATGTGCTCCTCGATGCGGATGGGCATGTTAAGATCGCCGACTTTGGCATGTGCAAAGAGAACATTATGGGCGAGAAGACGACCAAGACCTTCTGCGGCACACCTGACTATATAGCGCCAGAGGTGAACTAACAGAATATAGAAAACGGGAATAGTAGACTTATTATTCTGTATACAGATCATTCTATATCAGCCCTACGGCAAGTCTGTGGATTGGTGGGCCTATGGTGTGCTGCTCTATGAGATGCTGGTGGGTCAGCCACCCTTCGATGGCGAGGATGAGGAGGAGCTTTTCGCAGCCATAACCGATCACAATGTATCCTATCCCAAGAGTCTCAGCAAGGAGGCCAAGGAGGCGTGCAAGGGCGTGAGTGCCGATAGAAACTCCTATGATATTTATATACTTACCTAATGCCATATGCTTGACTAGTTTTTGACTAAGCAGCCCAGCAAGCGCTTGGGCTGTGGCTCCACTGGCGAGGAGGATGTGCGTTTGCATCCATTTTTCCGACGCATCGACTGGGAAAAGATAGAAAACCGAGAGGTGCAGCCGCCGTTCAAGCCAAAAATTGTAAGTAGAGATTGAAATAAAAAATAAATAATAATATGTGAAATTGTCTTACCTACGCTTCTGCCATAGAAACATCGCAAGGATGTGTCCAATTTCGATAAGCAATTCACATCAGAGAAAACAGACTTGACGCCCACGGACAAAGTGTTTATGATGAATCTGGATCAATCAGAATTTGTGGGCTTCTCCTATGTGAATCCCGAGTATATTGTCAGCCCATAAGCAGCTGCAGAGACCGGCGATGAAAACAGGCAACCGGAAACAGGAAACGGAACCAGCGAGTTGTGTCCTCAGTTGATATTAATCGTTAATTGAAGCAAAAAAGAAAAAAGAAAAGACATCATCATAGATATTTTCCGTTGTTATTATGTCATATCGTAAATTGTTAACTATGCTAAGCGTAAGCAATATTTTGTTGATTTTTGTTGTTCTTATTTATTGCTCATTTAAATCTTTAACTAATTGTTAGGCACTCATGCGTATATTAAGCTGTATTATGCTCGCGGCATATTCATTTAGTTTTTAACAACAATTTCAATCATTGTTAAGCATTTGCTCCTCATCGGAACTTTGAATCGAAACCAAAAAAAAAAAAAAAAAACAAAAAGATAAAGAAAGTAACAAGAAACTAAATCGTTTGCAATAAAAACTTTTATTTTATATACCATTACCCAACTCTTTTCTCTCTGCTGATACCTTTACACCTAACGAAAGCCAAACTTTTATCCTGTCATCAATTTCCCATATTTCAATTTTCCAAAACAAGTTCTTAAGCTCAACGTTCCGAATTTGAATTTTAAATTTAAAGTAAAGTAACAATTAAGATAATCAAAGAATTAAATAGATTTTTGTCTTTATTTATCAAATAAACATCTCGATGTTTAGATACAAGTTTCAAATATATCACATGCCTGCCCTAGTAGCTCTCTCTCTTTGCCAACCTGTCAAAACTGTCGCTTTTCTTTCTTCAGACACATTTCACAATTAGATGAAGGATTACGGATTTCAAACGTTGTTCGATTATAATGTTGGCCCCTGCATTATAATCAAATCGAAATATGCGTTTAAACAGCTCTCACTAGGACAATTTAGCATAGGAAACGAACTTTTTCAAATTGAAATTTCCATAGCATACTTATGTGCGTATTTTCCATATTTCACTTTCGACATTTTTGTGGGTGTGTATTAATTATATAAGATGCTATTATAAAGCAAAGAAAAACAGACATTTTTAAAATTACTTATTTCATTTCGCATAAGCATATATAATCCGAATATATATATACATATAAACGGCATAGAGTCTCAATGTACCATAATAAATAAATATATGAAGAACAGAATGAAGGCAAAACAAATTGCATAGCAATAAGTGAAGGCTAAAACAAAAGTATAAGTATAGTCTATTAGTTTAAACAGCAACAAGAACAAAAGAAAACAAATTTTTTGCTCTTAACTGCGCTACCCAAAGTCTAACTATAGATGGGATATGCTTAGATGATATATACACATATTATCTATGGGTTGAAACTTTAGTACCTAACTAAAACAGAACTTAGCAGCTAAAAACTACTGTTTAACTATTGAGAAAAGACAATCTACTGTAAGCTTAACACACATATATATATATATATCTATATACATGTATATATATACATATGTATATCAGAAACTTCAGCTACCGAAAGGAATACCAAAAAGAAAATAACGCTAAATAATATTACTTTAATTTAATTGCGAATTGAACATTTTGTGTAGCGCTACCTAAGCTAAGCTTTTGTGCCTCTCTTTCTTTCTAGACGCTTAAATGATTCAAAATACTCTGAAATTTTACGAGTTAAAACGCAAAACATAAATAAAAGATACACATATAGAGCAAATATGCATTATCTAATAAAAATATATAATTATAGATAAAAAGAAAGTCGTCTAGAAATTTATCATATAACAACTCAGTAGCCAAGCTATGTGCTAAATGCTAGGGCACAAAAACTAAGAACTAAAAACGTAAAACTAAAACTAAAAACTAAATTAAAGTAGTTTGAAATTTGTTAAAAATCTAACGTAATTCATATAAATACATATATACTCGTATATAAATGTATAACTCCGAACTTGAAGCATTTAACAAAGAGTTTACTTCACAACAGTCAAATATCTAACGTAAAAACCAAATACATATAGTCTTAAGAAACAATATACATATATATATATAACTAAATTTTGTGACTACATATGACTATGACGAGTACCACTTAAAGTTCAAGTTCAACCGAATGTACTCAACACATATAAATTTGCTCGAATATGATTAACTATATATTTACGATATAAAAGAATATGATATATATACATATATATGTGTATGTGTGCGTGTGTAGTACGATTAACTAAATATATATAATTAATTGATTACTTTAATAAATTTGATGGCAACAAAACAAAATTTCCAAGTCTGTTTAAAATATTGAAAATATTTATGCATTAACATTTAACAGTAAACACTTAACATTTAACATTAACTTTAACATTTAGATAACAATTAATTTTACTATGGAACTATACAAAATGCATATACATATATATGTATGTATGAATATACACATTTATTGTTAGTCTTTGATTTTTAATTTATATAGCAAAAACATTTTTACAAAACATATTTAAATGATTTTTTAAAGTATTTTTGAAAAACTCATATGTGTGTGTTTTTTTAAATCGCATATTTAATTATAAAAACTAAACAAAACAAAAACAAGCATTAATTTAGTACAAATTCAACAACAAATTACAAAAATATATGTATATCAAATCAAATACAAATCTCGATGTTTGACGTAATAATACTTTATATATATAAATATATATATGTATATACACATATTTATATATATATATGTATGTATGCGTATCTATATATATGTATATATATTTATATATATAAAGAATACAAAACTAAAAACCTAAATTCAACTTAATAAATTACTTCAAACAAAATACCTAAAATCCTAATATTATTGATAGAAGCAACCGCTCTCTGGCTTCCCACTGAACTAATATGATATGATAGGTACGAAAACAACGTAAGTATGCTGATAGATATACGACTCACTGTGTGTACGTTATCCATAAATCCAATCAGCAACAACTACACAAACTACAACAGAACTAAATCAAAGGGAACGATCAAACAATATGTTGTGGCCAATACAAACGAATAGAAAATACACTATACAGATATTTATATATTTATGTATTTAAATATTTATATACAATCTCAGATATTCAGCTATTTTATACACATATATACGCATATATTACTATTACATATATTACATACATATACATATATACATTACATATATTACTATATATTTTCTTGGTCTCAGTTAGTACAAATTGTGATTAATAATTTACCTGGGCTTTAACAAGGATTTGAGGAACAAAATAACTGTTAATTAAGTACGCCTTTCTCTGCACTTCTCATTATTTCTCTTTAAAGCCTCTCTCGATGCTGTACAGATGAACTCGAATTAAAGAAAAAAAAAAAAAGAAAACTATTAAAAAGGCATATGAGCAGAATATACCAAAAAATCGATTCCATCCTTGTTCGAAAAGAGTCGGTGCCAGGCTTTTATAGAAACTTAAGTGCTCGGTTATCGCTGATTGCTCACAAATTAACATTATGTGTGCGTAAAGTACAGATAATCTTATCGGCTGAATTTGCAAATAATTAGATAAACATGTCGTTCGCACCTCATCAGTAAGTCAGCAATCAGTCAGTTAGTCAGACATGTTGGAGTACTTTGTCCTGAATTTGACGAGTGGCAGAAACAACTGGAATACCAATCCGACTCCTCAGCTGCATGAGAACAATGAGTGCATGTTCCAGCGTACGACACCTTCCGTAGCCTTGTTTCTGCTCTACGGTCTGCTTGTGCCCACGCTGTCCTCCTTTGGATTCTGCGCGAATCTAATCAATGGAGTGGTCTTCATGCGGCCCAAGATGACGCCCTCGGCTTTCACGTACCTGGCTGCGTTGTCCTGGCTGGACTGTGTATCCTGTCTGCTCATTACTTTGACTGCACTCTCGCGCAGCCTCTTCTATCAGAGCCCCGCCTGGGTGGCCTACGATTATCAATGGCAGACGCCGCTCTTCGGCATCAGCACGGGTGCCGCTAATTTGATACTCGCCTTTCTCAGCATCGACAGATTCACATATTTGTCAAGGATTGCGGCCACCAACAGCGCACCCAGATTTTGTCGTCGCAAGGTGGCTCGCCTAATGATCAGCCTGGCTATACTCTGCTCTATTGTGCTGAATATACCGTACTTCTTCTGCTTTGTCGTGGACTTGAAAACCGCCACTTGCCATGTCACCGACTTCTACTACTCCAAGTAAGACCTGCCTGGCAGTTTGTTGTTATTCTCATTGCCTGAATCCCTTTTACAGACTATATCAGGTGCACAACTGGCTCTCGTTTGCACTGCTGGCGCTTACTCCTGCCATATGCCTGCTCCTGGGCAATGCGGCCATCATAATCGCCTTCCGACGCTGGACTAAGCAGGGCAAACTCTGCCAGCAGAGGTGCACTGACAATGGCCGCAATATGAATAAACGCTATCAGGTATTGCCTTAACTAAAACCTTCTGCTAGTTACTGTATATGCTCATCGTTGTTCTCTATTTCAGCACCAAATAAAGCTGACCATCAGCATTTTAATTGTCATCACGCTGTACATGGTTGGTGAACTGCCGGCGCATATGACATCGAGGAAGAGTTCGTTGAATCTCCTCTTTGGCGGCGACTCAAGTAAAATGAATACGGAACTGATGGAGCATCTGGAGGTCATATTTATAACACTCAACGCTCTGCAGCTGAGCATGAACATTGTGGTCTATGCTGTGATTAATCCCAGCTTTATGCCCGAGTTTTTTCTCTGCCTGCGCAGCGCCTCGGATGTTTGCTTCAGCGTCTGCTGCTTGACCAACATGAGCCGTGGCTGTAAATGGTGCTGGAATTGGCGTCGTCGTCGTCGGCTGTCGCACGCCGACGAACATGTTGTGAGCACCGTCGAGGTACAGCAGCTGCCGCCGGACGAGGCGCCCCATTGTGGCTGTGAGAGCTGGAGCAGTGATTCCGGCTGCGTGGAGGGCACTCACTGCAAGATGACGGCGGGTACATTCACCTATGTAGATGAATTTCAGGCGGAGGAAGAGGAGCAACCGCATACGCAGCCGCAACCAGCGGTATTCACCACCAACGCCAGCGGATGCATGCAGCAGCCAGCTCCGCAGGACGATGTCAATCTCATCTCTTGCGCAATGTGATCTTAATCTATATAAGTGGTGGAAGACATATTTCACATTTATATAATTATAATAATTAGTTAATTTATTATTTATAATTTAATATCTATTAATAATTTATATTTTATAAATAATTATTATTTATCTTCAGTCACGCACAAATCGCTAAATAGATTCAGACAATTTCAACAATAATAATAATTTCATACAATCCAATTCTCTTTTGCTATATACAGTCCCTAATTTATTTATTCAGGTATTCGTAAAATCAAACAATATAAGTTTGATCCATCAGATTGGCGCATCTGCGAGCAGTATTATATAAAATACCTTTCGATCCATTTGCCTTAGCATAACTTATAAGGAATAAGCTTTAACTATAATATTTAAGCTTACACTCACAAGCACCCAATGAGGTTTTCATTAATATTGATCTTAATTGTGTTTACCGTATGAAGTAGAAAGTCCTCACGTGGAGTTTACAATAACCAAGAGACATGGTAGACCAAATTGTGCCCCTAAACTGAATTTTAAAGTTATTTACAAAGATGATTATCATTAAGAACGATCACAATTTGAATGTTAAGCTAATTAGCAATGGGTACGACATATTGAGAAGAACATAGAATTAGATGATGGTTATCAGAAAATAAGTCCCTATTAAATTCAGCTAAATCAAACTATACATATCCGTTGTTTTCTATTTGCCCTGCAGCTTGGATAGGAAGTCCATCAAAAATTGATGACGCGATCGAAGCTCGCACTCGTTGCGATTTTTCAGCTTGGCTCTTATGCGCTTGATTAGATGCTGACGGTCCCGCGCACCACGTTTCATCTCAATGAGTATCACTTTGTCCTCTTCACGTGTCCAAGCTATCGGCAAGCGTGGCGGAACGGGCGGTTGTTTGAATATACTGTCTTTTGGGTTAGCTGTCGCCTCCGTCTCCTGTTCGACGCAGTTGGCCAGGCTAGCCACCACGTCCAGTTTGCAATCCTCATCACTGTCGAACTGCGTCGTAATCACATGCTGTGGCGTGCTCCCAGAGCTCCGCTGAGTCGTATCCAAATCAACGTTGGACTGTTCAATGTCCATTTTGATAGGGGAAGATTGTTGTTTAGAAGGCGAAAGAGTAGAATCCGTGCCTTCCATTGTATCAATACCCAAAAACTCTTTATCATCCTGCGAGTTGAGTTCCAGCTTGGCAAGAGGTGCTGAAGTGGTCGGCTGCTTGGCTTGCGCTATGATTTGAATGCCTGCCTTGTTATCTGGCTCATTGCTGTCCTCGCTGATCAGCGTGCGTAGCCTCTTGGCGAACTCAATGGCCGGAGAGGCCGGCGCTGGCACACGCGCTGCCGGCTCATGTATTACCACCATGGGCTGAACATTGTAGCGGGGACGCGCTTGGCTCTGATTTGAAGGCGAACGCACCTTTTTGCTTGGTGATTTCCGTTTGTCCAGCTGCGGAGAGGAGCCGCTCGCATGCAGCGGACTCAGCCCAGATAGAGGAGACAGATTATTTGCCGTATGACGACGAGGCGACGTTTCGCCAAAATTAATGGAAGTCTTCTTAGCATTAGGATGATGAGGGCCATGATGACCTACAGTGGGCGTGCTACTATTCGCATTGTTATAGCTGCTGCTGTAATAGCTGGAATTCAGCCGCATTGCATGTGCCCTCAGGGCCACATCATCACATATGTCCAACGAGGAGTTGCTGTTCTCCTCGTCTATGTCTATGACTAATGCACGACTGGCATCGTCCTCTTCACTTCGGTCCGCTGCATCATCGCTATCTACAGTGATGGCCGCGCTGATCAACTTCTCACCGTGAGCACGTACTCCATGGGCACAGGTCAGGTTTTTGCGGAGTGGCTCGTGGCATTGCTCATTATAGAGGCTGGCAGCGCGAAAGGATAACTTGGCGGGTAACATAGCTCTGGCGCCGTAAAAGATGCGTCCATTGAGATACTTTAATTGACAGCCCGGCGGTTTGCCCTGCGGTGGCGAATCGTCTTCCAGATGTTGTATAGTTTCTGCAAATGAGCCACTCGTGTTGTTAAGCACCTCGTGCAGATTCATGGTCTCCGCAGGCGGCAGCAAGCTAAAACAAACAATAATTAGTTTTAAATATATAATATATAGATCTTATACAAACCTCTTTGGTGGCTTGGCCTGTGGAAATTGCTGTATGAACCAATCGCTTAGGAGCTCATTGCCTTTGAGCAGTGGCAGAATCCTTGCCTCAACCTTCTTCATACTCACGCTGGGCAACGCGGCTAGTTCACTGAGGCAGGCATAAATCTTGCGTATTTGTGCTGGCTGCTTGCAAAAGTATATGTTCAGCTTGTTGATAAAGTTGCTTGCATTGGTGATCATGAAATACTCAAAGAATTTGCCTAGCTCAGCAGCCTCCGCAGGTAGCAAAAAGTTAAGAAATACCTCGGCCAGCTCAGGATAATCGGGCAGCAGTAATTGTTCCACTTTCTGTACATATGAATTTATGGAATACATATATTTATAGAGCAAAGAAGTGTCAAAGTACAGCACTTACCAAATACAAATCAGCAACCTTATCTTGCTTGGGATCGAACGTTTGCAGCAGGTGATTGAACTTGTGGCAGTCATCCATGCGATTGGAGGACAGCAACGCCTCCTCTACTTTCTCATAGAAATTGTAGGCAAATGCTAAAATTAAAGATATTTAAATATGTTATATTGGAGTGTCTTTCGAGGGATATCTTACTGGCATCCTTGCGATTGCGCTCTTCTGGACTATCCGGCTGCAGCATGTGCCGCAGCATCTCCTCCTGCCGGTTGGCCCGTCGATTGCGTGCCGCCTCCTCGCTACGCTGTCGTTTTTGCTGCGGCGTAGTTTCTGGCGAGCTCTTTGTCTCGCAAAACATTTTCAAATCCACCAGCAGCTGTGTGTACAGTTCGAGTGCGAAGAATCGTCTGTGATAGTAGTGCACAGGCGGGGAGTGCACGTAGAGCTTGCTCTGCTGCTGCAGGTAGTTGGTGTAGCTGGTGATTAGCGTTCGGCAGCGCCGCTGCACTTTAAGCCGCAATCGCTGTCGCAGCACGTGATACCGACTGCGCGGCACTGATGCCGATGCTGTGCCTAAATCGCGTGGTCTCTTCTGGCGTGCCACAACCAAACGCTTGTAAATCCGACAACGAGCTCGTTTGGCACTGCCAGCAGAGCTACTAAAACTGTTTGTCTTTTGCTCCTCGTCTTTTTGCTCTACGAACTTTACGGTTTCCGTTTCAGCGTCAAAGCAGAGATTTACAGCGGGCGGTGCATTCTTCGGCAGTGGCGGCAACGGCGGCGGCAACGCCAACAAACTGCACTCGCTGCTTGTATGAAGGGTGCGATTTATGTTTGCCACATTGCTGGCGAAATTCTCCGGCTGAAATGGCACAGACACGCCAGCTTTGAACGCATTGTCAGCTAACTCGCTGCCGAAGACATAATTTACATTTATGGTCAGCGACGACAAATTTTGGTCGCCGGATCGGCGGGCACGTTTCTGTCTGCACTTGGATGAGCTGTCCCCTTCTGCTTTGGTTTGAGTATGTGTGGTCGACTGCACCAAGCCAGTGACACTGCCATGTGGCGCAGCAGCCTCGCCCAAACTGTCAGGTAACAATAAATCGTCTCCCACCGCCTCGCGAACAAACTCCAAGTACGATGCACTCGCTGCAGATGAGGCGCGTGATGAAATTAGTTTATTGCTGCTGCGACGGGCGCGTTTGTCGTTAGTCCAGTTTTTCTGCAACCATTATTACATTTTACATTACGTTAACTGTATTTTTAATCAAAAAAATGTAGCATATTTACAAACTTTGCTGTAAACAGTGGAATTGTTGGTATTATATCGATAGAGCATTATTTTTCGATAATAAAGCGGCAAATTTATGTAGTCCTTGAACAATTGTGCCCAGAATCGAAAAAAGGCTAAACTGACTGCAAGCTGTATATGCTAATATTGTTTGTTAATACTAATAAATTAATTTGATAGGTCTAAGTAATTTTTGGAATGTGCTAAATACATACAAAATCAAAGCAGCTAAGGGACCATACAGTGGGCATCGAATTCGTGCCCATAAACAGTCAGAGATGGACGAAGCTGTTCGTCGTTTATCGATTATTTAGCATTCAGCAGCACAGCATATTTGAATAGCACAGACTGAGAGTGTAATCGCTCTTTTACACATCACTGAGCGTAAGAGCAAAATAGAAATTTTTTGTTTTCAATTAAATTTACGATTTAACACAGTTTAAATAGTTAAAACTGATAAGGTTTCATTTCCAATAGATACAGCCGTGACAAAACGCCAACTAAAAGACCCAATCAACGTCGTTGAACTAACAGCTGGCAGCAACAACAAAAACTGACCACGTCACATAGAATTCGCATTCCGCATTCCCAAACAGACAAACAAAATGAGCAAAGTGACATTTAAAATAACGCTCACATCGGATCCTAAGCTGCCATTCAAGGTGCTGAGCGTGCCTGAGGCGACGCCCTTTACAGCTGTGCTGAAATTCGCCTCCGAAGAGTTCAAGGTGCCCGCAGAGACGAGCGCCATCATCACAGACGACGGCATCGGAATTAGTCCACAGCAGACAGCGGGCAATGTGTTCCTCAAGCATGGCTCCGAGCTGCGACTGATACCTAGAGACCGTGTCGGCCATTAACCGGCAGCCTAGACCTATTATTTTTGTATTCATCTAACATGTATAGAGATTTATCCCCAGATTAAATATGTAAAGCTCGCAAGTATCGAATTAGCTTTCAATAATTATCTACTTTTTAGGGATTTTCCACAACCTCGCTTAATTATAATATATTAACTAACTACTGTACACAATTTAGACTTCTAGCTCTGTCGATTTGGTTCTGCGTCGAGCTTCAATCATTACGTCAGTACGTTTACTAACTTCTCGTTAAAATTCAAATAGTTTTTGTGTAGGGTTTCTGCACTTACCTCAATGTAATACTTCCAGCCGCTCGGCAGCGTATAGTATAGTTCCCGCGGCGTACGCACAAGGCCGCCCTCGAAGCCCAGCAGGATTTGATTGACAGGAGGTGCTCGCTCGTGGTCGAAGTAGTATTTGAGAGGATTATATGTATCCATGTCGCAGAGCTCCTTGATCTTGGCAAACAATCGGCGGGCCTGCTTGCCATGTAACAGATCATTAACCATGAGCTTGCACGCAATGCGTATGGGATCTGCGCCCTTCCTCAACGGTATATCGCCACACTTGATAGCCGTCAGATATTTCTCAAGACCCATTGCAAGGAGCTGATATTCCGATGGGGCATACGCGGTGAACTGGACGGTACGTGGCTGGAAAGCCATGCGCGGCAAATACTGTGGATACATAAAGACCTTGCTGTCGAGCATGAGGTCCATGATGCGGGGCGGCAGGCGCGGCACTTGACGGGTATGACCATCACTGAAAGTGGAAAGCGATCAAGATTAGTTGGAAATGAAGAGTGAAGTAAATTAGCTAAGGTTTGTTAGATCCAGCATATTGCGGATAGCTAACTGATGCAGATAGAGCTTAATGACTCTCCTTCCCTTCACTATCTGTTATAAGACTCTATCGTTTACTTACGTTAGCTCCGCCTCCTTGTGTATGAATCGCATCATCGTTTGGTTCTGCTCCTTGTACTCATCGCTGCTGAGATCGTGCTCCCATTTAGTTATCAGCTCCATGGCTCCATTCAGATTCCAACAATTGAAGCTGGCATCCGTCACAGCATGCTGCTGCAGCTCCTGCAGCATTTTTTTGGGCTTATTCGCCATGCCGTAGAGCAACGGATGCGAATAGGTCTGCAGGAAGGTCTGCGTCAACATTTGCGTGTGTATGCGGAGCTGTTGCTGGAGAAGATCATGCTGCAACTGTGTGAATCCTGTGGAATTGCTGGGTGGCTCCAGCGGAGTTGGCTTCACATGACGCAAGCTCTCAAAATGCTCCTCGTACTCAGAGTGCAAATGCTTTCGGATGGACAGATATTTGCAGGAGAAGTTGATGTCATAGGGCTCGGGATACTTAATCGAGGTAGAATCTGGGGACAGAGTAGAAGCAGGCGCAGTATAAGGTGCAGCAACTTGTGGCTGACATCCACTATCTGCCGGCATCACCTTGGCCAGCTGAAAGCAATTGGGTTGGCCCGGCAGTGGCACAGCTATCAAATCTGGAGGATGTTGTCCAATTGCCCCCGGGGAAATGTTGACCACCGTATAGGAGGCATCAAAGTGGTTGCCATTCAGGGACGTCTCCGCTATGGGCACCGGCACCAAGCTAGACATTGTGTTGGGCGTTGACATCAACTGAGGCTGAAAGCTGCCCAATCCCGGTTGATTTACCATTGTTACATCCGCAGTCTCGATTGGGCCCTGCGCATCAAAGTCTATCTGGCGCGTCACTTGCTCAATGGGATCCACGGGCAACTGCACTGGGGATGCCGGAGCAGGGATTGGTGAAGCGGGAATTATTTCCTGTTGGTTTAGCAACTTTTGTGGCGTCTCCAATTCAATGGAGTCCAACGAGACTCCTTCCTGCAGCAGACCGGCAAACAGTTCCGAGACCAAATCTGTGAGCTCCTTCTTCGAGATATTCACATCGCGCAGCTCTTCTGCATCCACGGGCACCATCTCAGCTGCAACGTACTCCGGATCATTGATGGGATCATCGTCATCGCCCATGAAATTGGTGTCTATAGAGGAAAACGCAGAAGTATTAAGGCAGATTGATCGGCTTTGCATATATTCTACCTACTTAACGGCTTAGAGAAGTCAGTGAGGAACTGCATCCACTCGGCATCATTGGCCGTCATATCATATTCGGGCACATCACTCTGTTCCACATCTGGAGGCACAAACTCCGACTGCAAATCCTCGATTGTCGTCTGCTGCAAACAGAATTTGGAGCGCGTGCGCGTTGCGATGCGCGGATCTTCAGAGTTTATATCCGGTGGCACCTTAAAGCAACCGTCGGAGGTGAACTTGACCGGCGACTCCTCATTGGCGGTCAGTGGGGTCTGTGGTGTGCAGGGATTCGAATCGAAGTCGGAGGCCGTGGTATTTGGATCTTCGTCTGACTGAATGACAGACGGAAATTTGAATAGTGTAAGCTTTCGTTAAGTTGCTGTAACATACATGAAAATCATCCTCCTTGAAGGTGTACTCCTCGTCCTCCTCATCCGAGTGCAGGTCCTCGCGTATTAGCACCTCAATCTCATTCAAAGGTGTCTCAGTCAAGGGCGGAAGCGTTATGCCAGGCGTTCGATTTAGCTCGCGAGCTTTGGCACGCGTTAATTTCGGCACCGAAGGAGTCTCTGTGATGATGATGGCACCTCGCTGCTGCTGCTGCTCTTCCTCTTTGGCTGTTGCCTCGCGCCTCTCCCTGGCCAACTCGTCCTCAGCTTTCAGTGTAACCAGGGCAAGGACGTGCTCGTTGCGTACAACTCGGCGCACGACTTTGTGCATGTCCTCGCTGCTGATCGCATTGGCACGTGCCACCTTGCGCAGCCGTCGGTCAATCTCTTTAGCATCCTCTATGTTGCAATCGCTCATCTGTGGATCCTCCTTTTCAATACGACGTCTTTTGCGCAATTGTCGCGGCCGACAGGTGCCTGTTGGTGTTGACTGAACGCTACTATTGCTGCTGCTGTTGTTGCAGCCCCTTGTTGGTGTCTTCATATCAGCTCCATCCGTTTTTTTCGAGCTGTTTGGCATGCTGCTTGCACATCTAAATTGGAATGTACCTAAATTTCACAACTCTTCACAAGTGCACCAAAACAAAACTGCCGCCAGTACGTGCACAAAATGCCTCCACATTAAAATGTTCAGGGCTACTTGACCAACACAATATTTGAAGTATCGATATGTGATTTCGAGCTGTTAAAAACATTTATTTATGTTTCGCAAGATTTGATAATGTAGTACATAAAAATAAAATAAATTACACCCTATTTTAAACTTAATACTTACCACATTTTCAACTTATAATTTCAGGCACAGTCCAACACAAATTGCCGCCACATAAAAATATTAAGGGCTTTACTATCGAAATGTTATAAAAAAATATCGATATATGGTTGCTGCTGTTAATAACATTGATTCAATAAAATGAGTCAGTTGTGCGGGCGATCATTTTAAATTAAGATTTTCAAATATAATATTTATTTATTTCTAGGAAACAATTACCTTGTTTAACGCTGATAGTTGTTTGCAATTAATTCCTTATTTCTGAATATAATATTCAATTAAAAAACACAGCTACATTTTTAGTTAACACTTTCAGTTCATAAGCTGCTGGTTCAGCCGCAAAACATAACAAGTTCGATTGACTGAATGAACTATTTAGTTTAACATACTCCGAATGTAAAACTCGTCTTAGCTTAGTCAGTTTATTTTAATAGTTTAAAATATAAATAAATACTCATATTTGTGTGTAATGTCAACTGACTGTGAGCTGGCAAATTGCACCAAATGTGAAGGAAAATGCGTATCTGCATGGTATCGGACTTCTTCTACCCAAGCATCGGCGGCGTGGAGGAACATGTCTACAATCTCTCGCAAATGCTGCTGGCATTGGGACACAAGGTGGACCATGTGCATCCAAATGGCTTTAGAGAATGCAGCCTTATTCATATCTTATCTAATCTGTAGGTTGTTGTTTTGACGCACGCCTACGGAGAGTGTAGCGGCATTCGTCATATGACGAATGGCCTTAAGGTTTATTACCTGCCCATAAAGGTGTGCTACAATCAGTGCATCCTGCCCACTGCCGTCTGCAATGTGCCCATGCTGCGAGCTGTGCTGTTGCGCGAACGAGTTGACGTAGTCCATGGCCATTCGGCGTTTAGCGCGCTCGCTCATGAGGCGTTGATGGTTGGCGCGCTGCTCGGTCTGAAGGTCGGGATCAGCTAAAACATATATATATTTATATATATATATATATATAATGCAACTGCTTCTTATGACACTCCCGCAGACCGTCTTCACGGATCACAGCTTGTTCGGCTTCGCTGATCTCTCTGCTGCACTGACCAATAAGCTCTTGGAGATTACGTTGAGCATGGTGAATCACGCCATCTGCGTCTCCCACATAGGCAAGGAGAATACCGTGCTGCGTGCCTGTGTGGCCAAGCATCGCGTCTCTGTCATACCCAATGCTGTGGACACGGCGCTCTTCACACCCGATCCTTCACAGAGGCCCGTCGATGGAGTCATCAATATAGTCGTTGCCTCTCGCCTGGTTTACCGCAAGGGCATTGATCTGCTGGCAGGGGTAATCCCTCGCTTTAAGAATACTCCTAATGTAAATTTTATTATAGTCGGAGATGGGCCTAAGCGAGACCTTCTGGAAGAGATTCGCGAGAAGACGAATATGCAGGATCGTGTGGAGATCTTGGGCGCTGTTGAGCATGCCCAGGTGCGAGATGTCCTTGTGCGTGGTCACATCTTCGTCAACACCTCTTTGACGGAGGCCTACTGCATGGCCATTGTGGAGGCCGCCAGCTGTGGCCTCCAAGTAGTGTCCACCAGTGTCGGTGGCATTCCCGAGGTGCTGCCGAACAGCCTAATACTGCTTGCCGAGCCGGACATAGAAGCTATATATTCGGCTATATTGGTGGCCATCGATAGACATCGCAGTACGTGCAAGGCGGCTGAAATAGAGGACAATAGTGGCAGATCGAGGCGTAGGAGGAAGAAGAAGAAGGAAGGAAGAGCTGAAGGACCATCAAATGGAGCTGCAATAGTAGGAGCAAAGAGTACGGGTGGGGGAGATGTCGGAAAATTGGGTGCTGGTACAGGAGAAAGTGGCAGATTGGTAGGTGGGGCAGGAACAGCCGCACTAGGAGGTACACCGGCTACCACAGCTGCTGTCTTTGGAGCAGGAGGAACAACTATCAACCAGGCAGAGCCCGTGCTCTGCCCGCACAGGTGCAATGAGCTGGTGGAAACTTTGTACAACTGGGAGGATGTGGCCCAGCGTACGGTCAAAGTCTACGATAGAGTGTTAAAAGAGCGCGCATTTACGCTCAGCGAACTGATCTATTCTGTCTATCAATGTGGAGCTTGGTTCTTGGCTTTCCTCGTCGTGGGTCACTTTACGCTGCGGCTGATGGAGCGCTGGCGGCCACGCAGTCGCATTGAACTTGCCCACGAGGCGAGCAGAAAGCGCAGCTAACGCGGCGTACGTGTATTCCATTAGAACTTCCATCTTATTATAGATCGTTTTGTCAATTAGTTCAAATATACCAAGGTGTTCGGCTTAACATTTTCTGATAAGATTCGAGCATTGTTTTAAATCGGTTAACATGCTTACAAACGGTGGAGTGCTGCAAATAGTAAATTTTGTCCAATAAGACTTTAAGCGCCAAATTTTAAAATGCTGTCACTTAAAATTATCTGAAATAAACGAAGTTGTACCATTGTAGCATTATCCTATAAGTAGTTACGTTAACTGAAAAGTTAAAACTGCCAAATTCCCTTGAATAATAATAGTAATAATAATAATAATAACATAGATTATCAATAAACGTTCTTATTCTAATAAGTCGAATGAGTTTCAAGTCGTAAAATGCTAACAGTTAACAGACTGTTAATTAACAGAATATAAATACAGAATTTCGCTTAACATTTTCTCAGAGCAAATGTGCGTCGCTTGAAGTTGGTTGCACCAGCGCAATTTAATCTTTTTTAGGCGCTTAAATCGATGACACAATTCAAATCGATAGCCGTGCTTCAGTCTTGAAAGAAATGCGCTGCGGTAAGGTTGTGTGCGCGCGTGAGATGCCATAGAAAAGAATAATAATTAAATAGCGATAAAGCCAGCGGGCAAGTTCAACAAACAACAATTGCGTACATATCTCTATATGCCAATTTTGAATTGAAAACGTATTTTTTCAGACCCAAGCAATTAACATATTTTATTAGAACAATTCGTGGAAGCGACAATTCAAATGTGCTGCAAAATTTTTAGCGCGTAATTTAGTGCGTTCTGTGTGAAAAGTGTAAATTACTCGTAAATTTGTGAATTTAAGTTAACTGCAGAATTGGTCAATTTGATTGGGAAGCCCGCGCAGCATCCAATTGGCACTTATGACGTCATGTGCGCGCTACTTTTATGTCCAGTTAGCCTCTTGTTCTCTCTCTGCGTGTGTATGTGTGTGTGAGGACATTGTATGTGTGTGTGTGTGTGCTTGGA
The DNA here is from genome assembly GCA_035047485.1 of Drosophila peninsularis. Taxonomy (NCBI): domain Eukaryota; kingdom Metazoa; phylum Arthropoda; class Insecta; order Diptera; family Drosophilidae; genus Drosophila; species Drosophila peninsularis. The sequence continues at coordinate 3,671,538 of JAWNPN010000085.1, read as the reverse complement.
ATTGGAACGGGCTGTTCATTTATTACGCACCGCACTTGTAGCTTTGACTAGTCCTTGAATATATGCCTCTCTTTCTAACACCCTCCACTACAGTGGCCTTGGGCTGCAGGCCTTTGTTATTCCAGCTCTCGTACCTCCTCGCTATATGCCGTTATATACTCCGTTTTCGATTCTGTTTAAGTTGAAGTTTTTATCGGGTTTCAATTTGCCAGAAATAACGCGAATTTAATCTAGTTTTTGTGTTTTTTTTCCATTCGATATTTTAGCCTCTGCAAAAACCAATTAAAATATTCAATTTGCGCTTGGAGAATAAATAAACAATCAATTCAGGTGAGTCCAATTTGAGACAAACTTAATAAATATAAAACTCAAATAGATTTAATTAGCATTTAGAAATATATATAATAGTTACACCAATGTGAATAAACCGAAGACAGCTGCGCAGCCGCAAAGTCAATAAACAAAAAATCCAATAAGAAACTGAAGAGAGCTTTGAAAATCCAATTTGCAAATATAACAAGTTTGGATCATTTTATAATACATATATTTTAAGATCAGCTCATTTGAATTTAGCGCGTGGCTCCGCAGCTGGCTGTAGTCTTCTGCTTTAGCATCTGTCTTTCTTGTTTGCCTTTTAGCCAAATTGTATTTTGGTAACATTAGGACTTCAAAGTTTCTGAGCTAATGAATTTTTAACGCGCCCTAAAATCTCGCCTGTCTCCCGAGTGCTCCTCCAAGAGAGCAGCTAAAAAAAAGAACTCATATAAACTCAACTGTAAAGTAAACCAAAATTTGGTTTGCGGCTCGCCGGCTCCCCACTCTCCTTCTCTCTCACTCCCTTCCCCTTCATTCGCCTTGCCATTTGGGGGAGGCTGTAAATAATGAAACACCAGACAGGCAGCAGACTGCACAACAACAACAAGAACAACTAGAGAAACGTGCGAAAAGTGGGGGGCGTGGCTTCAGCACCAAAAAAAAAGGCATTGGGTGGTGGTATGGGGCGGGTTAAGGATAGGTACATGGAAAGTTGCTGCACTCAAAGGAATACGGGGACATCATAATCAAAGGCTTTTATTGCGCCATCAAATAACCAGAAAACTGTTAGCTCAAGTGATGGCAGGGAGTGAGAGAGGGTGCGGGTGGAGTGTGGGGCATGGGGCGACGTCGGGTTGCCCTTAATGGCTGGAGCTGTGTCCGTTATTAGGCCATGCTGGAATGAAGGCGGGCAGGCATAGGCCGGAAACCGGGCTCAGACAATTTGCCTAGGCACGTTCGACCTAATAAGCAGGACCGAGGGGGGTTAACTGGAGTGAGGAGAAAGGGATGAGGGGAATGGGGGCGGTTAGTGAGCAAAGTGCTTCCGTGTTGGGAGGCCAAATCGATTTTTATTGATATCCAAGTTGAATGCACCATGAATTCGATTTAGTTTCTCCCAATTTGGGGTTGCTCTCGTAACCTCCGTCCAAATTGATTGTAGCAGCGATAATTCTTTCTCTTCTTCTTCCTGTACTCTACATGTCAACCGGCAAAAGTTCGTCGCCAGTTTTTCAAGGATACAAAAATTGTTGTTCTGTGTGCGCTTTGACACGCACTTTCTTCCATGACATTCTCCTTTCGAATACCACGTACTCAGTGACTGTGGTTGCCAAAGGGTATATGGATTTTGGTCTAATGCTGTGCATATATAGCAAAATGAATGCGTTAATATGTGTGCAGATAATCTTAACTATATAGGGCACTACCAAGCCGAAGAGCTTAATAGACAGCGATTTAGTCATAAGGCAGTATTCATTTAAATTCTTATCAATTATTAAAAAATATAAATTAATAAAACGTAAATATAGCAAAATTAGGCGTGGATCAATTATATACTTATATATTATATATATATATAATTATATATTGATTTAGAAAATATATCGTTATATTATATTATATTTTTTTTTCTTAAATAATATAATTCGTAGTATAATATAACTTAATTATTCTCATATAATATTTAAATAAAATATGAAGTACGAAAAAAGTAAGATTTCTTGCTCAGAAATCGTGTACAGGGTATCGCTTAGTCGTACAGCTCTATCTACTCCACGTTGACTTCTTCTGCTTTGAAGTTCTGCCCACATACTTTGATTCTTTCAACTATTGCCTTTGGCTCTGCTGTTTCGTACCATCCTCCGTCATCTTCTCCCCTTCTCTCCGCTCTTTGGTAGCTTGCCTAAAACTTGTTTTAATTTGTTTTTTCCCTCTCTCTTTTCGGTTATATCTTTTGGTGCTTTTTATTTGCTTGACAGTTGTGCTCTGTTTATAACTAAATTCGCGTTTTGTTTGTTTATTTATAACTTTACGCACTTTTGACATGCAGCGCTTGCTCTGCTTGTTTTTGATGGGTGTCCGGCATGGAGGAAGAGCAAAAGACAGGGAGGCCATTGCTTTCTCTTTCTCTCTCGAAAAGGTCGAAACAATGGACACTTGATGGCGCCAGCAGTGCACACGATTGCTCTTGTTCGAATCTCTTCCTCTTGCTGTTGCTGTTGCTGTGCTCGGTCGAAAGTTAAGTGCTTTGGGTCGAGTACGATAAGCTGCTTTTGGAGCTTAATCTGATGGGTTTTGCGGGTCGCTCTTGGTCAGGTCCGGTGGGATGCTGAGTTCTTAGATTGTGAGGGCTTGATAATCAATCAGAGTTGAATCGTGTGGAGGCGGATGTATAGAATTAATCTTTGATTAATCGGATCGAACTGTTATTATTGCATATGAAATATGATACGAACCATATATTTGGCTTTGAAGTTTCTAAGTCTTAATGCATATTGTCTAGAAATATTATGTGGAAAGGTGAAAGAAGAGAGGAAAATATATCATTCTTGTTATTATACTATTATCCTTTGCTTATATGTATGTATCCCTTTCCCTTTTTACATCCTTCCAATTAATCTATATGTCAAATAGGAATACGAGTATATCAACGTATATTTATCTACCCCGGGCTGTGGAAAACCTCCCCTTTGGCATTCCATTTCGACTAATATCATCACACAATCGTTATAGTTATTGCTCACACGGAGTCGTCCCCTCAAAGTTTTGACTCTAGTCCCATCAACTCATCAACGCCCTCGAGTTTGACCTTTGACAACTGAACCCCGAAAAACAAGTCACAAGTCTGACGTCCATCAAATTAGTTCATCGATTTGCTGTTTGGCAAAGCGTGTGACAGAGCACGCTGCTCGTCTCCGAAGGTCCTTAAACTCATTCAGCCAACTTAAATGCACATTTCCGTTCGTGAGGGCGGCGCGAGTTGGCGCCACAATTTAAAAGGCCATTAAGCACAGTTGCCCAACCACCCACAACGAGCGAGCAACTGTGAAACCTACCGCAACTGCGAACTATACGCGAATATATACAGATATATCTGTATATATATAAATACATATATATACCTTATATACATATGTGTATATGGGACATACGGCAACAAAATCGCGTGCTCGACGCAACTTAATTGAGCCCCAAATGAAATTTCATAATCAGCATGGGCAAAAAATTGAATGAAAAAAAAACAAGTAAGAATGCTCTAGTCGAGACGGCTCGACTAGGAGATACCCTGAGCCCTGCGAAGTGCCGATACTTGAAATATTCTATGCTTAGTTTACATATACATATGTTGCAAGCAACACACACACACACACAGACGCACGCTCTGCCAACTGCGCAGTTGACGTAGCGACAGCGCTTGGGCTGCAAGACGCCTACGCTATGGCAAATTAAATGTTTAATAACTTTTTTTCTAGCAGGACTTTTTGATTCAAACTTTCAGGGCATGATTATGTTATTCATATGTGTGTATGTGCCGAAGCACAAGTCTCTAGTATTTGAAATGCGTTTTTTGCAAATTTAGGGCGAAGGGGGCGTGGCATCCAAAATCCAAAAATTACAAAATGTCTGTATTCACAACAGGCATCTACACAGTAAATTTCATGTCTCTAGCTTTTACGGTTCGTAAAAGAGACGAAAAGTTATCGAAATTTATCGATAAAAAGAGAACGGAAAGAGTTATCGAATTTTTGAAAAAAAACTCGTATAGCGTATGGTATTCAGGAGTATACATGTCAAATTTCAGCTTTCTAGCTTCTGTGGTTTACGAGATCGCTGCGTTCACACAGACGGACGGACGGACGGACGGACGGACGGACGGACGGACGGACGGACGGACGGACGGACGGACGGACGGACGGACGGACGGACGGACGGACGGACAGACGGACAGGGCTATATCAACTCAGCTCATCGAGCTGATCAAGAATATATATACTTTGTATGGTCTGCGACGTCTCCTTCTGCCTGTTACATACATTTTCACAAAAACATTATACCCTGATTTCCCATTTTCAATGGGCTCAGGGTATAAAAACAAAGGAGAAGCGCAATGGGAGAATTTATGGCTTTTCGGGACTCCTGCGTGGAGCCAGTGGGACTATAAAGTACACTGGGAGAAACAGTTTTAATTTGAGCTGAACAACTCATTAATTAACAAGCAAGGATGTCTAGAGTCAAGACTGCTCGACTGGGAGATACTCTGTGAAGGCTCGATATTCCTAAATTAAACAGAAATGCCATTTTAAGAAAACCATTATTCCCTGTTTTCCCATTTTCAGGGTATAAAAACTGTGCTTAGCTTAAAGTTTCTAGCTGAACCGTCTTTCTCAGTACTGCATTTGAAAGATTTAATATAAAGAAAGAACAGATATGTGTACATAGTACATAAAAATAGTTATTTCGCTGAGTGTAGGCGCCAAAGTGCTCCTCGCAATGGCATAAAAGTTATGCGTGTCAGCTTCATGGATGACTCATGTCTCGACGGCTGCGACGGCCTTCACAAGGATTCAATCTGCCTGCTTACAATGCCAGGTCTTCGCAGGGCAATTGTCTTCGTGCTTTGCGTGGGCCAATAGCAAACGGAATTAACTCGGAACTTATTTCATGTTTTTTTTTTTATACCCTGAGCCCATTGAAAATGGGAAATCAGGGTATAATGTTTTTGTGAAAATGTATGTAACAGGCAGAAGGAGACGTCGCAGACCACACAAAGTATATATATTCTTGATCAGCTCGATGAGCTGAGTTGATATAGCCCTGTCCGTCCGTCCGTCCGTCCGTCCGTCCGTCCGTCCGTCCGTCTGTGTGAACGCAGCGATCTCGTAAACCACAGAAGCTAGAGAGCTGAAATTTGACATGTATACTCCTGAATACCATACGCTATACGAGTTTTTTTAAAAAATTCGATAACTCTTTCCGTTCTCTTTTTATCGATAAATTTCGATAACTTTTCGTCTCGTTTACGTACCGTAAGAGCTAGAGACATGAAATTTACTGTGTAGATGCCTGTTGTGAATACGGACATTTTGTAATTTTTGGATTTTGGATGCCACGCCCCCTTCGCCCTAAATTTGCAAAAAACGCATTTCAAATACTAGAGACTTGAGCTTCGGCACATACACACATATGAATAACATTATCATGCCCTGAAAGTTTGAATCAAAAAGTCCTGCTAGAAAAAAAGTTATTAAACATTTAATTTCCCATAGCGTAAGCGTCTTGCAGCCCAAGCGCTGTCGCTACGTCAACTGCGCAGTTGGCAGAGCGTGCGCTTGAGCGTGCGTCTCTGTGTGTGTGTGTGTGTATATGTAAACTAAGCATAGAATATTTCAAGTATAGGCACTTCGCAGGGCTCAGGGTATCTCCTAGTCGAGCCGTCTCGACTAGAGCATTCTTACTTGTTTATTTTATTTCTCTTGCTCCTCTTTGCCCACTTTGCTAGGAACAGTTGTTCTCTTGCTCCGTTTTGTTTTAACGGACTCTCATTGAATCGTGTTTTGTTGTTTGTTTGTTTTTCTGCGGCTGTCCTTTCGCTCAGCTGTTTGCGTGGCGCAAATAGTTTCATATCCTTGTCAGAACACTACCATTTCCCCAGACACCTCTTTGCCCCCACAAGCCTTTGGACAGACAGAGTCGAGAAGGACAAACAGCACTGCGGCGCCATTGTCGTCTATCGAAGCCAAGAATGGGGCAAACGCGACGATTGGAGCAGACCTAATAACTAGTTTATCTATTTAAAATGCCAGCTGTCTAAGATATGATTACCTAAAGGAAATAGCCACATGTCGAATCGAGCTAGCTATATATATAGCTATAGAATATTCTTAGAATATATACTTTTAAAGATTTATACGATATTATTTATGAAGAAAACTTTCCAATATTTATCAGAAATAATTCAAAATATACCTCTTTTCCTACAAATAAGATCCAGTAGACCATAAGACATCTATATCTAAATAAGATATCTCTTAAATATATTCTCATAAATACAATGAAACTGTAGGTTCATGAGTATTTCCGCATTCCTAATCTTTTGTCATATTAGAGAACTTTTACAAAGTCTTTGATCTCATGATTCATGAATAAATTGCTCTCATTTTCCAAAAAGCGTATTCCAAGTCATCCAAGTGGCTCAGGCTTAACTCTAGCGTGACTAAATTATGTCTACTTCACGCTTCTAACTTAATACAGTTTTCATTCCATAAGACAGTATCTTAATATTTCCAATCAGCATAGTTATGAGTGTGTTGGTCTTATGTCATCAATTTACGAGTTGGCATATATTATGGAAATATGGTCAAGACCTTGAGCCTCGTCTCTCCCCATCCCTCTCTGCCTGCCGCTGCTCTGTCGTCATCGACGGGGCAAGGCGTATGAGTCACGCATTGATTTTTCTTCTCTCATCCGATGAACTTTGTTGTGCAGTTCAACTTTTTGCATACTTTATAATATATCGGCATATATGCATATATAATATATACATATATATATATATATATATATATATATATATATATATAGTATATAATAATGCTTTTATGTGGTTTTATTTTGTTTCGTTAATAAGCTAAATTGCGTTCTATTGTTAGTGGGCCAAACAATTAGCTATGCCCAATGCATGACTAGATCTATTATGTAGTTTCTTTTCATTGTTTTCTATGTTTAATGCGTTATTTATAGGGTATATAAAAACTGGCATCTGTATATATTAGTTTTTATTATCAATACCTCAAACTTCAGCTCAATAGTTTAACCAAGTTTCTAATATAATTTTATTATATTATTCCTGATCTTAATATAATACTTTTTCTGTTTCTATATTTAGCTATCAGGATACATACATATTAAAATTGTTAAGTATATATTTACTTGCCAATGAGTTTGATTGCATTAAATTTCAGTTAAGCTCTTTGTTTTATTTTTCCAAAATATCTATAAATAAATGGTACAAGTTTTCTTAAAATTTAGTCTAATTAGTCTTTCTATTTTAGTCTGATGAATGTTCTCACAAAAGTTTTACCAAACTCAATTTGATAAATGGGCAAAGTCTGAACTGAAGTTTATTTGAGGTATAATCAGATATGATAATGGCTGTTGCCACAGATTGTAGCGCTTGGCCAAGCATATTTTGTGGCTTCTAGTGCTTAGTGACGAACTCATTTGTTGCCAAGGCCTTAGCTTTGATGGGTTTCATTTGGTATATGTCTAGCAGAGAGGATATCTTTCATCTCAGCGAAGCTGCAAGTCAATGTTTGTGACTAGAAATTCCTCCCATTTGGTATGAATCACGCAGCTACTTTGTAGCAGGCAGCGTGTGCTGGCTGCCAAGCTGCTTGCTCATCGGGATATTCGCAGGACCTGCATGGGAATGGGCGCGCGTGTGCTGCGTCCTGTGACGGAGATTCAGACGACGCGTCGAGACAAGTACGCAAAAAATGCCTGCGAGCCAACTAGCAAATGCGGCAGCTGCCACTGGTGTTGCTGCTGCTGCTTCTTCTTCTTCTAGTGGCATTGTCCTTGCCGTTATCCTGGCGAGGGGTGGTTTACGCTGCTTTTTGGCTGCGTTGTCTGCACCTCGCTTACATTTACACATTCCAGCTCAAACCTCCCCCTGCTGGTGCTGCTGCTGCTGTTGCTTCTATTTTTTGGACAGACAACAACAACAACATCAGGAGCAGCAGCAGCAGCAGCAAGGACTCGTTCTGTGGCCTCATCCTGCCGTCTCGGCACGGGGGTTGGCATGCGGCATTCGCTTATATTTCATTATTTATTTTCTATTTCAATTCTCTATTACGCTTTGTGCCGTATTTTCTCTCTCTTTTCTGATGCTTCTTACAATTTGTGTTTCTGTTGTGTTCGCTCGTTCGCACAGTTTTTGGCCAAAACTCTCTTTAATCGCATTTCGTGATGAAATTCGCCTAGGGCTGTAAATGCGCACACTGGTGGCAAAAATATTGAGCATAGCTTGCAAGAGTGTAGTGGAGGGCAGGTTTTGGGGTCCTATGAATGAATGCAATGATTTATGAATAATTTCTTATCTATAAATATTAAAAATTTCTTTATTAAATTTGTTGTTACTATTATTTGTGTTTTGCATTTATATTTTATATATTTAATTAATATAATTAATTGAGGTGCACCGACTTTAGAAGTTCGTCTATTTTTTATTGTTACAAAAATGTTATTTTATTACATTTTTCTTTTCTATGCATATACATATTTTTTCTATTGATTTTTATTTGTTATTTATTTTTATTTATTTATTTATATTTATATTTCTCGATTTTTCAGTTTTTTTCTGGTCAGTTTTATTGTTATACATTGCAGCATTTAACGCCCCGCTCATCTTGAGTCCAACTCTTTAAAACTGTCAATTGCATAGCTTCCGCTTTTTTAATGCTTCATAAACTTTTTGTCTTCGTTTTGGACTCTTAAATGAATTCTTTTGACTGCATTTCCGGCGCTTGTGGAAATTATGAAATTTCCGCTTTATTTGCACAAATAGCAAGTGCCAAAAATATTATATTTATACATATATATTTATATATATATGTTTGACTGGCTGGTTGGTTGCTTGCTTGGTGGTCCTTTCCATCGTGAGGCACTCTGTGAGTGGCAGCTGCTGTCTCTGGCTCTATTTTCGGTTTGTTGACTTTTGGCGGTGATTCCCAGGATACAGGACATTGCGTGCACCGCAGGCGCCAAAATGCCGTAAAAGGGAAAACCGCACGCGTCGCCACGGCTAATGCCAGAGTCCTGTTGCCAGATCCTGTGGCGATATGGCACCGGCGCCCGCCAGCAATTACTTCACCTTCTGTAAACAAACAAACAACAACAATGCGAGTCACATAAAATAAATTTCTACACTCAAAAGTCGGCGACGAAATTGTTATTTTGCGTGAAATTTCTCGACACCGTGGCACGGCTCGTTTTCAATATTTAATGCCATATCCTGCGGTGCCCGCATCGAGAAACCACCCCGCTACGGACACCCTATCAAACAGACCTTTCGTTTGCCCACCCAATACCCTGTAGCTATCGAAAGTGTGCTGGGAAAGAGCTTGCTGAATACACATTCCTGAGAAAGATTGCTCGAGAGATTAAAATGTTCCAATGAATGGTAAAGATAGACAAAGGGTTTGCTGTATAAGTTCTCAAAATGATTTTCCATTTATATATACTAGAAACGAACAGATTAATTAAAGAGTAAAACTTTTTGATATAATATAATTTATATATTTCAGAATTTGTCTGTGCTTCCCTATAACTAATACAATACATAGGGTATCTCCGCGTCGTGCAACCCTCTCGCTTTTGTTTTTGTATTAAATTTTGAAATTTACCCACTTTGCTTTTGCTTTTGTTTTTATTATGCCTTATCCTGGTTATATTGGCTGCGTTTCGGGGGCGGCTTTTGCGTGCCTCGCATGTCCTTTGAGTCGATTCCCCTTTTTGTTTTTTTTTTGTTTCCGTGAGGTCACATCGCTTGCATTCTCGCAATTAACATACTCGACACTCGCTGGCTCAAGTGCCTTTGGGATGCCTTTGAAATTGTTGTCGCTTTCGAGTTTCAAGTTTGCTTTAAAGAAGCGTAAACAGTTTAACTTTAAGAGCGAAGAGCGTTACTCAAATGGAAATAATTGCTATTTGGGCTTTGGCCTTAAGATGATAATGGGTGGAGAGCACAGCACGGGCGAGGCTGTGGATTGACTTGGAAATAATACTAAGTGGAAGGCAGAGGGTTTCATTGTTAAATCACAATCCAATTGATTGTTTAACCAACATGATTGGGGTTGTATGGTTATTTTTTACATTGAGTGAGTCTTTGGACCCCTGCAGCGATTCCTTTCTTCACATGTGTTCACAAAAACAACAAATACAATAAATATTATGAAAAGAATATGAACTTGCCATTATTCTATAACAAAGGAATTGTTATTAGTAAAATAACAATAACAATAAATTTGTGTCTTTGTTATTGTTCAATTACATTGACGCATATTTTATTTATGCAGCATAATAAAATTTCTATTTCCTATTGTTAATCTCTCTCTCTCTCTCGCTCTCTTAGTCTCTCTCCATTCCCTCTCTTCACTTTTCTACACCTTTTGCCATTAATTAACGCATTTTTGGCCATAAGCTGGCATAAAACATATTTGCTAATTAATTATAGAGGCAAATGTCTCTTTTATGGTCAGGGCCCATAAAATTTTATAGCATTGCAGGTGTACGAAAAACAAACCATAAAGCCGTTAGCACTGCTAGTTGAAACAGCCAAACCCAAATGACCCAATGCTAAGGGCCTTTGAGGGCCATTAAGGTGTGAAAAGTTCATAACTTTTGCATTGAGGTCTATTTCACATTTGATTGACTAAATGCGAGCTTGACAAAGTGAGCTTACCATATATATATATAGAGTCTATGAATGATGCATATTTCTTTATTGCATAGATTAGTTAGGTTCGTTTTCACAGATTGAAGATTGCCTCAGTGACTTGTTTTGCGCAGGCTTCGTACGTAAATAGGTTACGAAGCTGTGGGTAGATTGAGGCACTTGCTAATTACTTTTAAGCTGAGATAATTGCAGCAACGCCCACGCAGCTGAAGAGTCTGGCAGATTGTCTTCACTCTATTTGATTGCTTGGCGTCATACTTTTTGCTTGCACTGTGTGCAAAAAAACGGAAGCTCATTATTAGCTTGGTCATCAGCACAACAAACAAAACAAACGGCATTTTAATTGAGTTGACAGCCATGTGTGTGTGTGTGTGTGTGTGCTTGAGTGTGTGCTTTGTGTGCTGTGCTATTTGCTGGTATTTATGCCAACTGGCCAAGGAGCACTTGTCCGTAGATAGAGATAGCTCTGCGTATGCATATAAATGCCCAAAACATGACCTCACTTTAAGGCACTTGTACGCAGCTGTCCACGCACACACAACTATGCGTATGTGTGAGTGTGTGTGAGTGGGCATGTCTCTATGAAGGTATGCTGAACGACAATTGAGCCAGCGGGAGACAGGATTTGTTGTGCCACATCCTCAGGCCTTAGTCTGCTGTTGATGGGCATTGTTGTGGTTGGCTCTTAAGCTGACAATTCATGTGGTTTACTAGCAGAGAATAGCTTTATTTAGTGGGCGCGTCTAGCATAACTGAAGCTGACAAATAGCAATAGAAATAGGCAAGTCATAAAGTTCAGTTTCATGTACAGCAATTGAGATCCTTAGAAGCTTGACAAAGCTGAAGCGCCTTTGAAACCCATTGCTCAATGAAGGTATATGTAAATTATTTTAATAAAATTATATAATTTCATATATAGACAAACCTCCAAAGACGCAAACCCAATTATAGTTTCCACATGATTATAACTCCACTTTTGCGGTTGCTACTTGTTACCCACCGCAAATTTAATAAAATTTAATGCCCCACAATGAACCACATAAATCAATAACACACACACGCACCCATTAGATTGACCACAGCCAAATTAGAGCCCGTTGCGAGTAGGACTCCATTATGAGTACCTCCGGAGAGGTTCGCAGAGTGCGCCACTTTTCATAGAGTGCAACAGTTATTGGTCAGCCACATGGAAAATTGGCCAAGAGCGTAGAGAGGGAGAGAGGGGAGTAGGGGACTAATACATACTCTAATGGCAATTTAGTGGGGACGGCACGTTTAATTTGTGCCCGGCACAATTCACTTTACAACCAACGGCCATGTCAAGTGCCAAAAGAGTGCGAAAAGTAGGAAAAACCACAACAGCAGTCTCAACATGGGTAGCACATGTACATGACATGGAGCCATGAGGACGTGAGCGCATGGACATGGCGCCATGGCCACATACAAGTATCCCGTTTAGAGAGGCCGTTTAGAGTGGCACCCCAATAGCCATGCGAATTGTTAAGTGCTTGGTTTATTGACTTTACAGTATTTGTGTTGTATATTACCCTAGAGTCTAGGAGATAACCCTGTCCTGCCCTAGAGTCTAGGGTCTATCCCTACACAACTTACATACAATCCGAACTCAACTCTCTGGCATAATCTGAGCCAACTATATCATACTATCTTCTTTTTAAAGTCCGCTCAAAAACATTCAAAGAGCTGCCAAAGCCAGGAATAATCCTTGCACTAACAGCTTTAAGTGAACAGACAAATGCCAATTTATTGGCCAGGCATCGACTAAAGCCAAAAATTATCTGTGCCAGGCGGGTCAAGAGAGGGCACAGATGGAAAGTACACTTAATAGAACTAGCTGTAGGTCTAATCAGCGATTCACTTAAAGCTGTAACCACTCATCAGCAGTTGCCCAAGTCTCTCTAGCTGTGGCTTCAGTTAAAGTTCACCTTGGCACCAGCTGAAACTCAGCTCTCGGTCTAGGTCTGGGTCTGGGTCGTGGGGCTGGGGCTGTGTTGCTGTGGGCATTCATAAATCCCATTTGGCGGGCAGCAATTGCAGTCGTCTGCGGTCTCTGCAAAAATATGCAATTCAGCATAAATGTGGAGTCGAAAGTGGGGAGGCAGGGCATATCGAATTCAGTGCCTCCGGATGTGGTGCGATTGTGGGTGAGTCTCTGCCAGTTGGCAACAGCTGTGCACACACACCTTGGCTCGGGGTCTGCGCTTTGTATACTTTAAATTTAGCGTGAACTTTGCAAAACTCTACCTGGAAGGCACGCAGGAAGGCAGGCAGCCAGCCAGCCAGCCAGGATTTGCCGCTTAGAAAGGAAAGTGAAAAATCTGCTCAAGGTACAAAAGCAAAGACGTCTCTTGTATTGGGCCCTGATTCTCAGATGCTGGAAATAATGGCACGGGCGCAAGTTGAATGCGCCGCAAAGTGCTGAAGTTAAAGGAAACGTTGGCAGAAAAGAGCGAGGGCTAAGAGGGCGGAGGTGTTTGGTTTGAGTTAAGCATACGATAAAGCTTTATGCAGTGTTCGACACTGGCAAACGTTAATCTCAAATGGAAAATATAGATTTTGTATTGAAATAATCTTTTAGTATTTTACTATTAATATTGCCAAGAGCTATACAAATAAATATTCTATTTTCTTTTTCTACTTACTGACATCTCTCACAGAAAACGTCCATGTACTTAGGGCCTTGCCCATGGGCTTCAATTGTTTAATTGAATATTGCCCCAAGCCCCAATGCCAATTTCAAAGCAAATGTAATTGAGCTCAGAAGCAATCCAATTGATTTCTAGGTTTCCAATTATGATTGGCTTCTGGTCTATGTTTACCGAGTTAAACCGATTTGCTAGACGGACACACACACACACACACGTACAGTGTTCGTCTCACACACTCTCTCAGTCAATTGCATTTGACTTTGCGAACCTTTCTTCAACTTCTTCGGGAGTTAGCTCCAATTTCCTCAAGGCGGCTTCTTTGTTCTAACGTCTTTTAATGCTCGCCTTGGCCACGTGCAGTGGTTCGTTTGTTCGGTAAACGGGTTTGAACCACCGCACATACATTGTGTATCGCAACATATGCCACACAGCAGCGGTGGCGGTGGCGGTGGCGACGTCGGCTCCAGCATTGCAATTAGTCTGGCTAAAGTCGTGCCTAACGGTAAAGAGCATATTGCCCCATCTACTGTCTGCCATCTATAAGAAACCAAACCATGCCTCATAACAGCTGCCCCCTCTATAATCGCATCGGGCTCGTGAGATTTACAAGCGATAATGTCGGCTCAACTGATAGATTACCGTGTATCCAAACAGTTTGTGCTGCGCTAGAGCCGATTCATATCTGGCATTTCACTGTTCGAGTCGAGAAATGCATTTTCTGTGTTTTGATTGCCAGTTTTTATATTGTGTATACCCTATTCGAAGCGTGTCAGGAATGGGTATATTCTGTTATAAATTTTAAATTATATTTAATTATTATTATTTTATTGATAATAACCTATAATCATATATTGGTGATAAATATTTTTACGCTCAACATTTGATTTAATGAAGTGTTGCGTTTGTGTTATGAATATAGAAATGAACAAATAAAGTGCAATTCATAGCCGATATCATCCGCATATAGAGCCTTTTTGCCATATTCTGATAACAATTTTAATAGTTTTGTTTCTTTTTTATTATTTGCAGATTAATTGCATTTGACAGCTTGAACAATCGAGTGGTAAGTATATATACTCTATACGTTATTAGCTACAGAGTTTTCAGCCTCCTAATCAGCGTTGATAAAGTCGAAGTAATTCAATAAAGCATTAAATATTGCGAAAACAACTTTTATTTAGCTATTTGTAATGGTCACAAATTCCGTAAACGGCCTTACGTTTATATACCAGATCCTCTAATGCGGCACCTTAAACGTAACTTGCAACTCAATCACTGACGGGATGTGACGCCTTATATGCTATGCAACTCGTTTGCGGTGCCGTTTTTAGACATATTTCTATATTTTCGCTGAGGACTTACATCATTGTTGGCCCGTCAATTAGCGCGGCGTCTTGAACGACTCCATTACCATTCATCTTAATTGAATAATCATTGAGGCTGCTTATATATTCAGAGAGAAGCTGTCAGAGAATCGTCAAGATTCCTGCTTCTTTTTATGTTTTTTTATTTTTGCGGCCCTCGATTCGTGTCAAGTTGACCGTGCGACAAACTTAAGTAGCATGAATTATGCGGCAGTCAGACAAGTCCAAACTACAAGCTACAACGGTTTATAGCTATGTATATTTGTATGTCTGTATCTGTATCTGCAGTTTGTATCTGCATTTGCATCTGCATCTGCATCTGCATCTGCAGTTAGCGTCGCGTTTTGTGCTCAGCAAATTGTGGGCAATCATTGTCAATTTACAATGCATATATAAGCTGCCTTCTAGTTGTGCTTGTACCAATAAAAGAAAGTAAGCAGCTACAGTGGAGCCTCAATTATATGCAAAGCGTATGAAATGTTATGGCGTCCGACTGGGGTAATATTTAATTAAATCAAGGTTACTTCTTCACTCAAATCCTAAATCTATAGTCCAAAACTGGTGTTGATATCTATTATATTTAAAGGCTAAAAGCCTTTAGACCTTTCTTTATATAAATTGACTGGAAAAAGTCGAAGCTTATTTTTTTTTTCTCAAATATGAAAATTATTAAATTTTGTATCTCGTTTTAGTTAAAGAGCATTTGAAGCTTGTTTAGTCTTTCTAATCATCTGCTTTGATCTAGGTCTATTTGCAATAGGCCAGCTTCACTGTACCCGCATAGTCTGGCTCTTGAACGGTTGTCAGGCGCACCTTGAACTACAAGCGGGGCTACAGCTGGATGTCAAACAAGCTTTCGGGGACTGCGAGGCTCGAGCGTCGCGTTTTTTTTTTTTATCCAAGAACTGAGATCATACAGACATAGCTATAACTGTAGCTGTTGTCGTTGTTGTTGTTCTTGTAGATGTTGTTGATGGGGTCGTACGCTTTTATTTACCTTGTCTGCGTTTTTGCTGTTGTTGAGTGGCTCTCTTCCCACTTTTCACGCTTTTAGTTGCAGTTTTGCATTTCGTTTTTATTTTCTTCTGTTTTCATAAGCAAATTTGTATGTTTTGTGCGTTGTTGGTTTTATTTATTTATTTTCTCGCCCGAACATAAATCCAATTGGTTGAACAAATAGCTCCAGGCAGATGCAGTTAAGCCGCAACGTAGGGTCAGGGCAGAGGAGGCGTAGCCGAGTAGCGCCCTGTTGAAGCCCCAAGAGCAAAGCGAACCTCCAAATTGTCGACAGCTGCTGTCAGTGATTAATTTTCATGTGGCGACGCTTTGCATACATTTATTCAAATTTACGGGCTTTATTTCTTTGGATATGTGGTATATACACAAATATATTTATATATAGCACGACGTTTGAACAATTTGATGGGCACATAAAATTTACGAGTCGCAATGAGTGTGGCTTACGAAGTGGTATAAATTTGGATGGGATTGAAAGGAATTGAGCTGCAAGGTTAAGACTTAATTAACGTGCAAATGCTTATTAGAATCACGTAGAAAGAATACACAGAGATCGGCGAGAGATAACCTGTGTTCAGGGGAAGCACAAGATTATTAATTGATTGATTGATTGACTGACTGCTTGATTGAGCTATAGACTCATCAAAGTTTGACACTGAGCTGGGGCATTCAAATAAACTTTCTAGACGTTCTATGGTTTGATTGTGTTGACTAACTGATTGAACTGATTGATGCTTAAGTTATGTTAATAATGTAGCGTATTAGACAATTTCTGATAATACGAATTTATTTTGCTCAGTGTCTGTCTGAGTGTCTTTGCTAACGAGCTTTCGCAAAGTGATTTATAACGACCGCATAACTAAGACAAAATGATGATAAGATTATGGCCCGAAGAATCAAAGATCTTAACCAGATTGATTGACTAATGGCTGTCTGAAGACGACTCTTACAAAATAATAATAATTATATTATTATTGAAATTGAATTTCGTATTATAATATTAATTTTTTTTGGCAGCTCTCTTAATGTCTAACTTTCTATAATATATATTAAATTGTGCACCCTTTCAAAAGTTTCTTTTTGATTTCCTGTAACAATTCCTTATGACCCAAATGCCATTCAGCGTGTAATTTGAGATGCACACTCAATAACTTAACCCACTTACCCACTGGCATGGGATGGAGGAAGCAGAGCGGTAGCAGGAAGCCCAGTGCGTGCCACTTGATAGTAACTTAGAGAGCAGAAGTGGCGACTCCACTCTTGGAGGCACAAGAGCGACGTCGCTTATCGCGTTTAATGCACCATATCATGCACTTGGTAGCTCCTCACACCCCCACACACTCGCACTAGAACACCCACCACACTTGGTTAGACAATGCCAGTAGACACACAAAATCCACAGGGAATCAGCGACGGGCCATTAGGTGCTCGCTGTGCACAAAGATACAAAAGTATCTTTGTATCTGTGGGATGCGTTTTGTCGTGTCGTGTAGATGCGTGCCAATGTTGTCGAACGGTGTCATCAGCGGGGCTTCGGCTGCATTTTTAATAACATTTCATGTCAAGTGAGTAATCTTTTATGTGCACATGTACATCTACATATACTATCACGATATCTGAGCAGATCTCCTGCTATAGCCTCAATTAACTAAATGCTGCGACTGTGACCCAGTCAGACTCAATTATATAATTGCTGCACGCGCTGGCAGTTGTTCGAATGCACAGCAGTAGTTCGCTCATCATGGCCTGTCAACGCCAATCTAAAGAGGCGTGGCGGCAGCTGCTGGCGCCACCTGGCGTTCAGTAGCTGCCGCCAGCTGACATTCTTTTGTCTAACTCCGCTCAACTTCTGTCCACTTTTCCAATTATCAAATTGATGCACGGATATTCTTATGCGTGATTATATGATTGTTACAATTGTCTGAAATAATTTCTCACATTTCGCATTCCATTTAGTTCGTTTCTACTGCAGTTTTTACTTCAAATTGTTGTTAATAGCCGAAGGTCACGTTTTTCCTTTTGTTACACAACTTGTTTTCTTTGCAATTTACTCTACATAATTAATTATTATTTATGAAACATGTAATTCTATATTCTCGTTTATCCATTTACTTATCCTATATTTTCTATTCTTCCGGAACATTAATTATGGACATACGAGCTGCTGTGACACACGATTCATTATATATATATTTGTTTCATATTTCATACAGATGAAAATAAAAAGCAACTGTACTATATTTTTTTATTATATATAATTTGATTTTTTATTGTAAATAAATAGGAATCTTTGAGAGATAAGTTATTCACTATTAGTATCTAAAGATAAATAGGTAGATAGATAAGGGAATACACTGAGATATATAGAGATCTGACAGCTAGTCAAGCATCCCATACAATAAGCGATTTTATATCTTTCAATCAATTGTGTCGCTGTAAAACGAGTCGAATTGATTCGAGGCGTGCGTTGCAGCTTGGTTTATTTATTCGCTATACGCAAATAGAGTCCACTAATTTGCATTTTTTGTGTTAAAATTTATGCTGATTGTGATGCTGGCGCCAAGAAACAGCACTGACACTAACAGCTCCGATCGTTGAGTGGATTTCGACATGTCCAATTCATTTCTTTGGGACTTGAGCATATAAAACGCATAGCAAAGCGTATTCTATATATATATATACGCTATATACACTCCTATATGTGTCCCATAGTTGGGGGCGAGTGGAACCTTTTTCTAGTTTTTTTTTTGACCAATTTTTTTAATAGCTGCCTCGTCCAATTCTGACCTCATTCGACGGATACGCGGCACAAGCCGTTGGTCACTGGTCGCTGGCCGCAAACGCGCTTTAAATTGCTAGAAATTGAAAGTGACACTGAGCGCGTAAAACAAATTGCAGCGCGAGTGTAGACGCACAAAAAATAAAAAAATTGTAAATAGAAAAACGGCTTTATTATAACAAATTGCAATCCTCTCACCCCCATTGTCAAAGATGCCCTTCGCATCCATTTGGCGCCGTAATTTGAGTTGAAATGCGCTTTGAGAGACCCGGAAAGCCTATTTCTTAGGGACCTCTCAAGCCCAAGCTAGTTAAGTAATGCTTCACTCATTTCAGGAGAGGGTGGAAACCGTAAGCGACAACAATAACAAATTAGTTAAAGTAAACAACAAACAATTACCATTTGTTTTTGGCATGCAAAAATAATACAAAGTGTCTGCAGAGTGTGTAAACAATATGCGAAAGGGCAGATATGTGGCAAGGCAAACGTATAACAGGGCTGATGAGCTAACAGATACCCTATTCTTTGCCTGATATAATAATAATGTATATAATAATAAGAACTTATATTAATATACATTTAATTGACAACAAAAAAGATAATATATATCGAAGTTAGATATATACTACTCATAAAAAGAAATACTCGTTCGGCAATTCGAATCCCACAAAATAAATAAAATAAAATAATAATAATAATAAAATAATAAAAATAAATGTTTCTTCAAATGAAGATAATAATCCATATTTATATTTAAACTAAAAGCAAAAGGAAGGCTAGCTGAGTTCGAATCAAATTTGCAGTTTTAGGGCAAAACCTTAAATGGTTTAAATATATGATAATAAAGAAATCCAAATTGAGACTGACTTGTTGCACGATTCGTTTACTTACACAATTCAAATTCGAAATGCACGTTTAGGCTCATGCGAATATTCGCAAAAGAATAGTAGTATAA
Organism: Drosophila peninsularis; assembly: GCA_035047485.1. Lineage (NCBI taxonomy): Eukaryota > Metazoa > Arthropoda > Insecta > Diptera > Drosophilidae > Drosophila > Drosophila peninsularis. Next base: position 3,651,986 of record JAWNPN010000085.1, on the reverse strand, counting down.
GAATACTACACATTATGTTCCTGAAGTACAGGGTATTAAAAGGGTTTTGGCGTCTTCGTTTAAATGCAAATTGCGAGTTAATTACAACACAGTTTCAGCGCCTTAAAAGGATCAAATGACAAATGTGTCAAGTGTTGAGCTTGAGCCCGCTTTTTTAATATTTGAAAGGGCAAACAGACTGGCAAAAGAGTTGAGCAAGTGCCAACACAGACGGCCGCAATAGAAGAGCTTTGTCAACATATCAGGCGACAAAAGCTGTCAGCTAACAATTTTTGGCTCTTCAATAAAAGTTTGTGTTAAACTTCGAAATAATATAATAACCCACTTCAGCGTCTTTACAAATTTCATTTGGTGTGTTCGACGTGGCGCATGAATGATGTGGATGGGATGCTGCTGCTGCCCTTTATTGATGGGCTGTCAAAAGTCGTCATTGAAAGCAAAGCAAGCACTCGGCGATGTTTGTTTGTGCGGAAGCAACAACAATAACAGCAGAATCTGTTTACGCTCCATGAAGGCAGCCGCAAGATACATATACTTGCATAATTGTATCTTAAAGATACACAATAAGTACGGCACGCGATATGCCAAGTAGCTACAAGCAGGGACAGCAGCTTACTGGAGCGCATCATCAATGTGTAATCTAGTTTCACGATGAACACAGTAATACCCTCTCAGCCTTCGCACGTCTCCTCCACTTGCGTAACACGATGCCTGTCAATGAGGTGCTAATGGAGCCGGCTGCTAGCGCGAGAGCTAGAGCAACTGCCAACTGCAGCTCCAGCAGACATAACTTTAATATATACAGTTAGGCAAACCACATTCATGTTTTATCGTCCAACAAACCGAAGTGCATCTTTATTATAAATAAATAAAATAAAAATAGTTTAAAGTTGCATTTACCACTGCTTGCTTCTCTTGTTCCTCTCAAGTAATGCTCGAGTGTGTCGTCGTGGTCTGCAATCGGAACCCACATCTGTGCCGGGCTATGAATAAATTTTGAGACGCTCTTGAAAGATTTTTATTTCATTTTTATACGCTGTGGATTGAAAATGGGCCATCAGGGTATATTGGCTTTCTTAAATGGCTTGTAGCAGGCAGAAGCTGGCGTGGCAGATCTCATAAGTATATATTCCCTTGATCAGCTCGATGAGCTGAGTCGAAAAACGAGAGATTTGTGCTTTGGCAAAATTTCTGAAGGTTGGATAAAGTAAGCACAGCTACAAACTTATTCAACAATTCATTTCCCATAATATAGGCATAGCTCAAGTAAAACTGCTGCATAAACTACAGCTGTGGACTGTGTAACTGTTGAGCTCCTCTATTAATTTTCAAAAATTATATGCCATATGGGGCGTGGCAAATCTTAAAGTCTATTGCCTTGTAATGTTTTAGAGCAGGTAGCTGAGGCGTAAATGAGTATGCTGCAGTCATTAACTCCCGATTGCAACGTTTTACTTGTTTTTATTTTGTATACATATTATATATATATGGTTTCTGTTTGAGCTTGCAGTAAGTTTTAATTAACTTTTGCCGTCAGTCGAAACTAAGGCATACAGTGAATTTCGTTTGTTAATATAATTCTAATATGCATGAATATATGTCTACAAATAATATTATAAGGATATTAAATATTTCAAGTTACCTTTAGAAAGTAAGAAAGGATAGTTCTGTATATGGTACATCAGTCAACAATATTATTTGGTCCTTGGTAAAATTATTAGAGATCTATAATTGAAATTATAAATTATATAGCTTTAACCATACGATAAAATGTCTTTAAAATAATATAAAAATCAGATTTAACCCATATATATACGCTCAGGTTAAATTACAGCAATTATGTTTTAAATTACAAATAATCTTCAGGCCTGATATTACAAAATGAAAACTATACATAGAGTCAAATGAAGTTTTCTGACATGTTGCCCATGTTTGGCTTTTGTAATGAACAACGCTCACGCTAGAAGCGAACACCAGACAACAAATTTTCAATTGGAAACAATGCCACAGATACAGTGTACGATCTATGTAGCAACGTTTCATATTCAGCTACAATGAGCGCTGGCATAATGATTTGTGTTGGGTATTATTCTGCTTAATGCTGACATATGCGATTCTGATTCACATTTAGATACAGCCAATGTCTGCCTGTGTACACTATGCCAAATTATGAAAAGTATCTGAGCGCCTGTCAAGCCTTAGAGCAACGAAACAAATCTCGAAATTGATTAACTCTAACAAATAACTACAGCGCTCATATAATAGGTTTTTGTGTGGCTTATTGCGTCACAGCCACCTTGAAAGTGTGCTCATAAATTTAATTTAGATTCAGCTCGAGTGATACGCAGATGCAGATACAGATAGATAAACAGTGAGATACATTTTTAGCGCTTAGAAAAGAAGTTTTACTATATGATGGAAATAATAGTTATATACATTTTAAAAGTTCTACAAGCTCATATGCGTACAATCTCTAGTTTATACCATCAGCTGCTAAGCGGCGATAGTATTCCCAATTTTCCATTCAGTTGAATGTGTATTTTAAGCAGTTCTGATTTATTTGTATATTCCGTATCCAAAAGTTACCAAATTCCTAAAATATATATATATTTTGTTTTCTGTAGCGTACTCAATTTTAATTTATATTAATGGAGCTCGAAAACCAGCTCAACTCAGGCATAATTTTGTTTTTGGCGGCGAAGTGGCCAAGCACGTGGTGGGTTATTGCGTCCAACCGGTACCGGTTTCTGCTCTGCTGCTGCTACGATGACGTAGCTCTTTGGAAAAATAAAAGAATAACAAAATCAAAAAACAAAAAAAAGCATGTGTCCAACTTGCGATCTCGCAGCTCGCCCAGCTCGGTTCATGACTAAAATTGAGTTATTTAAAGTGCGCAGCAGGGTCAACGTATCCAAGAGAAATATATAAAAACAATGAAAAACATGAGTAGTCTTGTCGAGACTGCTCGACTAGGAGATACCCTAAGAAAAGCCTATATTCCAAACATTCTTTGCATATTTCACATATATATATGTATGCATATACATATATATATATATATATACATATATATATGTACTACGCGCTCTGCTAACTGCGCAGTTTACGTAGCGACTGCGCTTGGGGTGCAATGGGAAATTAAATGTTTAATAACCTTTTATAGATGGACTTTCGTAACCAAATTATCAGAGCGCGATAATGTCGTTCATATGTGGCTATTTGTGAAAGCACAACTATCTAGCATTTTTTTTTTTTTGCAAAATTAGAGCGAAGGGGGCGTGGTATCCAAAATTCAAAAACTACTGCCACGCCTCCTTCTGCCTGTTACACACATTTTAACAAAGCCATTATACCCTGATTTCAGGCAATTATTCAATTAAAAGCGTGCCCCATGGCTTTCCATAGAAAATCGCTTATAAAATTATTGAATATAATGAATGTTCCTAAGAGCCTCGAGTAGCTGTGCCCTAGCGTAAAAGCCATTAAAGTGAGTTATATGCGAACAATTTTGAAATGGGTGCAAGTGTAGAGGCATTCGAGATCTTTTCAATTATGTGCTCTCCCCTCGTTGTCCCTTCATAGACAGCCTTGAGTGTCCCTCCACTTAAGAGCCGCTTCTTGCTGGGCCATTTGACTTTTATGTCAATCAGCAGAAATTTATTTCGACATCGGGGATACTTCCATACACTTTTTTTAGCTTTGATGCTTAGTGTATTTTGAATATGTGTTCAAGATTAATTGGCATTCGTTCGCTGTATTACAGCAGATTTGAATTGATTTTAATGATGTAAACTACAGCTTGTGGCATTCGATAGAGAAATAAAACAATAAATCTGTTGCTTAGGGTAGGAAATATATTTTACAGTTGCATGGCTTGAGAGAATAATTGAAACCATGTTCCAAATAAGCTTCGGTGTTCCCACAATATATCAGTAAAATCCAATAGAACACATTCAAAAATAGTTATTTTAAATAAACAATTTATTCACATATAATAATGCCAAACTCAGTTAATTTATATTTATGTTTTACTTAGCTACAAATTGGTTAGTTTCTGCTGTGGTTTAAAAGGTAACGTTTTAAATTCATTTGTCGAGCTCAACACATTTGTTCACTTAATCAGTCTTTGCACAATATCGATGGGGAACGGAAAGACAATGGATCTGGTTGCCTCGTTTGCAATCGTATTGAGTGTTTGCAGATAGCGCAGCTGGAAATTTATATCGATTTATAATTATAGCTCTTTTATGGGAAAACGAGAGATGAATCCCCACCTGCAGTGCTATGGGATTCGTTTCCATAATATCGGCGGCCTCTTTCAGAGCTTTGACTGCATCGCGTTCTCCATTTGCGGCAGCTACCTTGGCCATTGCCTCACGTCGCGCTTCCTGTTCAACGGCCATGGCGCGTTGCAACGATTCCGGCATATAAATATCAGTTCTTTATAGGAACGAGAGGAGAATGATATTATTACTCGAGCAAAGTCAAAATTAGATTGATAGTTCATTGAGCATCACGCTCTTATGCTAGCTTTGAGAACTCATGAATTCTAGCTTTAAGTGAATTATTTAAAAGCTCATGAGGAAACCCCAATAGAAGTGTTCTAGCTTCTACTCACATTTCGACGCGGTCGATGCGTATGCCCCAGGATTCTGTGGCGCCCGTGGAATCGAGTGCGGCCTTTATTTGCCTGGACAGTGCCTTTTTGGAGCTAACCAGTTCTATGAGCATGTAGCCACCTGTGATATTCCTGAGCGTTGTCATGGCCAGCAGTTCACAGCAGCTCTCGGGGTCCATGACTTGCAGGACAACATCTAGTGGATTCTTGATTCTGTAATAGACCACAGCATCCACGCTGATGGTCACCGAGTCCTTGGTGAGTATATCCTGTGGCTCCACATCGAGAGATGTGATGCGCAAATCAACCTTGCGATACCGGTCAACGCAGGGCAATACAAACACCATGCCTGGGCCGCGTGCACCACCCGGACGCAAGCGACCCAACCGCAATATCACCACCCTCTGATACTCCTGCAGAATGATCAGGCACATGAATATCGAGATGGGGAACGTGATGAACACCAGTATAAACGAAAGTACCACGAACATCAATTCAATCGGTCTGCTGGGCTGATTCTCAGCTGTGTGGGTTTTGGAAAGATTTTATGTGTTGCTCGTAATATGTATGTAAAATAATCACAGAGCGTTTGGACTGTCGGATCGTCTCCCAGACGAGCAGGCTCGACTAGAGCACTCTTAGTTATTTCACTCACTAGTTTTAACATTGCGCTGCTTGTTTACTTCCTCCGCCGAATCTGAGCTGACGGAATCCGAGTCCCGTTTACTGTCTTCGTACAGATTGACATCGTGACTAAACTCCGTTTTCTTTTGCTCGGGATGCATGGCCAACAATTTTCACGTGATGCAAATTTAAGAAAATCAATATCTCAAAAACAAAGTAAATATGTAACTCAAATATGTAGATAATCAAAACACATATAAGAACTATTCGAGCTTGACAATAACAGCAAAGATCGGCAGAGTGAGGTAGTAGATATATTTTATATATAGTCATCGTTGCTTTTTCCTGATTTTAATATAGACAACATATCATCTTTGCAGTGTTATTACCTTTGCTGCGATACCACAGGGCAAACTTAATAGAACTGTCATCCATCATCATCGCAGCTCTCTGTTGAGTAAATATTTGACAGTTCACTCAAGCACGCACCAAGCAAATTGCTTTCCTGTCCGCAATACGATAACAGGTAGCAGCAAAAGGAAATGTAAACAAAGTAATTGAATTAAAAAATATATAACAAAAATATTATAATAGAGTGGAAAGAAAGATATTTATAAATATAGATAGATTCAATTTCAAGTGTCTCTTAAAGTTGTTTTCATTCGCTATTTTTATACATGTTCACCGCATCCGGTTGAAGTGTTTTCCATTTCAATTTTATTAATTGAAACATTTTTTAACCTTCAACTGAATTCGGTTGAGCGGCAAATTGAACTCATGCAAAGCATCAAAAAGCTGCCGTCAAAAAAAAAAATGGAAATTAAAATAAAAAATACAAAAAATAACGAAAACCATTTAAATATTTAATTGCGCACATTTGCGAGGGATCGAAGATGCTTTTTACACAGCGCACAAAATTAAATTACAAATAAATGAATATAAATTATGAAAGCGGGGCTCAAGACCGATTAGCTGCGGATCGTTTTTTGTTTGGCTTTTGTTAATTTTTTTACCAGTATGAAAATGCATTCATTTTCGTAGAGCCCCCGAATTGAAATTGATGACAAATTTATTGGGCATTACGAATTAATTAATTAGCCGCTCATTTGTTTGTCTAATTTCGTTTTAATTAAATGTTGCCCAATGAGTTTCTTAAATAAATCTTTGCCGCGTTTTTCAAGCTCTGCGAGTATTTTGTATAATTTTTGGAAATCTATTTAAAACTGAAGCGGGAAACAATCCGGTCTTACAATTTATGAGTTTACAATTTGCATATAAACTAGAAATTAAATTTCAATATTCATTTGATAGTAGTGGCAGCAGCCCGGCTTTGCGCGGTACTAGTTTTCAATATGCGACATTTGTTTACTGCGAAAAAGGAAAAATAGAAACTTTTCTGTTGATTTGTATAATAATTTTAACTCAAAACTATTCGTATAAAGAGACCATGGACAGCAATCAAGAAGCTTAGACAACTTTATTAGAAAATGTACTTTTACGCAGAGTACAATCTTTTAATAGAATTTGAGTAATCTTTTTTTTTCAAAACGCAGCTTACTCAATTAGTTAATCAATTGTATGCCTAAATAATATTTATATTTGCTTGGCACTCCGCCGACTTTCAATAAAAGCCTTTAATTAATGGAAAATGTTAAATAAAGCCCCACAATGTGCGCAGTCAATGCGTTAATTTAATGAGTAGCATCAAACAAAACGATCGATTGATCCATTAAATTAATTGAGTATACGGAACAGCCCAGACAATGAATACGGGGACAAGGTGGGAGGGAAGAGGGGGAACACACACCTTTACACCTTGCCCATTGTCACGTGCATCACGTGCATTTCCATTTAATGGACTGGCCAGCAGCTGGTCCGAATCGGTGTCGAGTCTGGCGCTAACGAACATGTGTGTGTGTGTGTTGGGTCCTCTAGACGCCTTAATTGATGCAGCTCTAATAGATGCACATGCAAATGGGTTGTTGTGGAAGGGGCTTTCGATGGGGTGTCAATTGCCAGTCAGCATATGCAACACAACGGCCTGTCTCAGCTGTCCAAACACATGTGATGCCCTGCAATAAATCACACATTGAAAGTCAACAAGAAAGAGCTGAGAAACATTTAAAATGTGAAAAAAGCCAGAAAAAGTCGTGACATATACACCAAAATATTTTAAATACCATGTGGAGTCAAATGCGTAGAAAGCAAAAATAATAATAATAATAAGACTGAATGAAAAAGTAAATAAAGTATTTGATTAAAGTATTATGCAGAGACTTCATGTGGCAAGAGCCATAATTGCTATTGATGACAAACTGGAAATTAGAAGAGATCTCACATTATCTTTGAAACAAAAGTGTTTTGAACAGCTTGAATGGCAAGAGAAAATCAATTTGATATATTCATAACTGATAGGTAGATCTGAAAATAAATATAAAATAATCGTGTAGAGGATCTGTAGAGTTAACCCAGCTCAACTCGCATTCGCTGTTGCGTTGCTTTACTTCTGTTACTTTTGTGCCATGCACTTTAATTAAGTTAACAACTGTCTCGGCCAAAAGAGCAACAGCGAGAAGCAAAGTTTGTTTTTTGTGTATTTCGATTTTCTTTGATATTGCAGCCGCTGAAACACTTGAGGCAAACAGCTACCGCTGTGCGGCTGTGATTGGGAGGGGAGTACGGGATTTGGCAACTGGTTACATAAAGCATCGATACTGAGGTAGGGCAATTAGCGTGGGTGCTAGGGGCAAGAGGCGAAGTACGTGGGCAGAGGGGTTGACGGCATCAACACCTGTTGTCGAGCAAAGCTAAATCCAGCGGGCAATTACGCAACTTGTCTCGCGCTAAACTGGTTTGCGTGCCCTAAGGGGCTGTCAGAGAAGGCGTGGCAACGTAATTACAGTCAATAGTTAAAGCTGCAGTCAGGCCGAACTTTGAGCCACCCACATTTTGAGATCTGTTTTCCATGCCGTTGCAAAACAGCAAGAGAAACTGAACAGCAGAATTGTCACAGAGAAAGAAAAACAACTCAATTTTCATTCAAGCCCCAATTATCACTCACGACTTTTCCCACTGCATAATTGAGGAAACGCGAAAAGCAGCTGCAAAAATGTTTGTACACTGCTCTATCAATTAAGTGGCAAATCGAAAAACATTTATCAATAGCCAGCCAAGACTGCGGATGCACATTTCTCAATAATTATGGGGCATTATGGAGCGCATTCATTGAGATTATAGACACAGTTTACCAAGTGGAACAGAATTGCTCAATCGTTTTTTATTCGAACGCTTGGCCTGTTGTATAAGTCACTCATATTATTCATGCCATTCATGTTATTCGTGTTTCACCAGGTCTTTTCGAATCGTATTAATTGCCCAGAGAGGAATAATATTTGATTGGACTTCGATTGAAGTGTGGAATAACTATTTAAAATATAAAATATGCGTACTTGAGATACGTGTTTTGCAAGTTTGCGGCGTAGGGAGCGTGGCATCCAAAATTGAAATAAAATCAAAACTAAATAAAACACATAAAAATAAAAATAGTTTAGTTTATAAAGATGAATTTTATAGAATTTTAACTAAACTAACTAAATATCAAGCATTGTTTTAATCTATAACCTTAAAACGAAAGAAATCGATTTTTTAAAATAATTTCGAGCGAATCGTGCTGTACATAAACCTGCATACAAAATTTCAAGCCTCTAGCTCTTATAGGTTCTGAGATCGACGCTGCCATACATACGGGAGACGGACGGACGGACGGTCAGGGCTAAATCGACTCAGCTCGTCGCCCTGATCAAGAATATTAATTTCTGGGTTCTGCCACGACTCCTTCTGCCTGTTACATACATTTTAACGAAACCATTATACCCTGATTTGCCATTTTCAATAGGTTATAGGTTTAAAAATATCTCTGCTTGGAATTCAGGAGAACCCAAAGTCAAACACTGTGGACTTCCGAAATTGTTTTCAGTTTAACAAGTTTTCTCAATCTATAATCAACAATTTTCTTTTACCATTTCAATTTTAATTAAACTTCAAACTTCCATGGAATTTGCATAGTTGTAGCTTTTCCCCGTTTCCCTGACATCTCTCGAAAATCAGAAATTAAATTCGGTGCGCCTGGAGCACACAAATGCCATTTATAACTCAAGCAGGAAATTCAATTTCATTTCACTTCAGTTTTCCATTGAATTCGTCGCACTCAACAATAGTTTTCCCCAAACTAATTCTGTGGTCCATTGAGAGCTCTGATTTATTGCATAATCAAAGGAGCTTAACCCTTGCCCCCACCAACTTTTCACTGGAAAATACTCGATACTCAGCAGTAATTGAATTTTCTCACTGAAGTTTCCAAGCACTCGAAACACTTTTCACTTCACATCAATTATCTGGCATACAGCTCAGTGTCGTAAAGCAGTAAATGAGTTAGGAACATTTTGCCTCTTGTCTGGTTCCCCGACTCCGGCTCCAGCTCCGACTGATTTTTGCTACATTCCCACGCCCAATCACAGTGGGCAGCACGTAGTGCCAGCTACAAAACTCTTAATGAGTTTCTAATTAATTTCTATACTCTACAGCCATTAAAATTGAGAAGGGTATCAAAGTTTTTGTAAATTTAAGCGACAGGCAGAAGGAGAAATCGCAGTTCTCCCAGCAGAGATCTATATTAATAGAGGCTTGAAATTTATATATTAACATTGATCTATTTCAATCTTTAATTGAGAACTCGTTGAGTTACCTGCTTCTATGATTTTGTTTTTCAGTGTGTCTACGATTCGTCTTATTATACTTCCACTTATTGTTTAGGTTTTTTTTACTGCTCAGCAAGTGCAGTGAACTCTGACAGCGTTTCGTGTTATTCTCAGCAGGCCAAGTGAGAAATCAAATGGGGAACACCATCGAGAACGACCTATTATCGTGGTGTCAATGCCAAATTGAGTTGAATTGAAGCGCGGTGCGCCCGCCCTCATGAAGTACCGGATTCATAACTCATCTGCCCATGATTGTGTGTATGTTGCACATGCGGCAATCTACATTACGATCAACAACAACAACTGCAGCTGCAACTTGTTGCAATAGCTGCTATGAGGGTCAGAGTCAAAGTTCAATAAAATCCAATTAAACTAGCGCAGCGCTTGGCCCCAGCCCATGTCGCTGCTCTTGCTTTCTAGTTATGCGCCCGCAGACCTTTCAGCGCTGCCTCGTAAATCTCAATGTCTGCGCCCCAAAATTAAAGAGTGTGAGACCTGCAACAATGTTGCCAACTTGCAGGCATTTGATTTAATAATAAAAGGCAACGTGAACTTTCACCGGCGTTGGCTCAATTGAATTCTGCTCAGCTGCTACGTGCACCATGTTGCAAGTTGTGTGTTGCAACATAGTTGCGCCTTAAATAATACACAGACATTCTCTTGCGCTGCGCCTTAATTCACTTTGCTATTTTTAGCATATTTATTGCACTGCACAAAAAGGGGGTCAACTATGCGGTTACCAGAGGTCAATTTATGGCTTGTTATTTCCTCGCATATAAACCCCGCCCTTTCCTCCTTAACTACCCAGTTTTTATGAGAGTTACTTCCGGCGACGACGACGACGATGACTCTGGGGCGGCAGTTAAGAGTTCTTGAATTCTGGAATTCTTCTGCCAGCCAGTGGCTCACTCTTTCTGCCATGCGTCATAGTTGCATGTCTTAAGAGCTGCTTAAGTGAACGGAGCGAGGTCTGCTGGGCATGAGTAACATATATTTCGCTGCTCTCATCACATAATTTACTTAAATTCGGGTTATACTTTCGGTCGTAAAGTGAAGCGTACGTGACATCTAACTAACAGCAAACTTTTACAGAAATTGTCTCTTTTATTATTAAATTATATAACGGAGTCACTTGTGCTGAACGAAACTAAACAAGTCTAATGCTTCCGAAAGTAGTGAACAAGCTAAACACTAATTTAATTTTATTTGTATTAAACTAGGAGAAGGCACAGCTAATAAGTAAAGTGTGAAAAGTGAAAAGTGAAAACAAAAAAGATATTTAAGAAAATATTTATACCCTAGAATAATATTTGCTTATCTACTTTTGACTATATCTTCGCAGTCTTGCGTAATTCATTAAGCTTGAGCTGCTTAGCTTTTGCAGTTTCTCAATTTAGGCAAAGAGTACTCGTTGCTCTAAATAATTGTGTGTACTCCGACTAGAAGTACCAGATAAGTTATTACTTCATCTGTGCAACTCCTTCCTTATAAAGTTCAAACCATTTGCTATGCCGAACTCTCGTGTCTCCTTAGCCATCATCTAATCGCTGTAATCCTTTCAAAGTCTCCAGTAGCTGCATTGTCATCCATCACTTGCTGCAGGCAGCTCACACACAACACACAGTACACTACACCTACACACACACACACACACACACACACACATGCTCACTCAATTGTGTTGCAATATTTAAATTTGGACTCAACGTCTGTTGAACTCGACGCCCCACTCGAGAAAGTTGCATGCCCCGTTGCTGGTGCCTCCGTTGGCTGTTGAAACACTATCACAATAACACATCATTTGTCAGGCAAACAAATGATGTTGCATGTAACCTTATCATCTCATATCCGTTGCAGACAGCGGCCGGTGTGTGTGCTGTGGTGTGAGCTGTCAGCTAAGGTCAAGCGCTAAGGTTAGACACATTGGCAGAGAGAAAGCCCCGACACAATGCAGAGTGTCAAGTGAACGGACAGCGGACGAAGACAGACCTTAGACGCGGTTCTAGTGGACAGCAGCAGCAGCAGGACCTGCAAGCGACACAGGCAGTTGCTTGCCTTGACAATGGCTGCTAATGAATAAACATGGCGTCGACTACACTTCCGCTTTTGAGTTATATACTCTATTTGGCACAGTGTAGTTAGACTTACTAACAAATTGTGTGAGCTCAGCTGGAGTATGCTCATAGGTAGAGAAATGACAAAGCTGATAAGTAGATAATGTAGACAATGTAGATAGAGAAATGACAAAGCTGATTTTTAAAAGTTTTCTTTAAGGCCAAGAACCCAAACAGAAAGGCCTGCAGCACAAATACTGCCTGATATATACATTTTTGGTAAACTGCATCAACGTATCAAAGACTAAATTTAACATCTGGTATCTTCCATATATAATTTATCATGTTTTCCATTAGCTTTGATCGTGGAGTCAGTTTCATCATAAAGAGTATTGACTCTTCGAACTACGCAAATATTTTAGTTCTCAACTGTTTTTTCTGCTCGCAAGCTACGTATACGCCATGTGTTTGGCTGCGATGAAGTTCTGCGCAAACAAGCGACAAATTTATTGGGGCAACAACATCGAATGTCCCATGGCGCATGGCGCGTACAATGTTTCGCCTCCACTTTTCATGTATTCCCCAGTCTGAAGTGGACAGCGGCGTCTGTGTCTGCGCTGCTGACATTGACGCGTCTAATGATCAGCCTCGTCGTCAGCTGTCACGCCCCCTGCCCGCAAAGCCGACAAATGAATTGTTTTTGGGGGTTATTCGATGCGGTGTCTTTACATCTGTCGGCCTGGCTTTGTTTATACCATTTAAGCTTTTAATGGCAACCGCCACGCCAACAGCTGGCAAATAGAACAGGAGCCGACCAACCGAACTTCCGTCGGAGCCGCAGTCTGTTGGGCTCATGCTACTCATGTACTTTGTGTTTACTAGTTGCCAGAGGCATTTGGCCATGCCAAGTTTACTGTATGCCCTGTCAGCAACAGCGGAGTCTATTAAGGATGCTTAGTGAAGATATTTTTGTAGACGAGTTCAATTGTATTTGCCTTGATGGAGTTCGGCAGCTGATAAAACCAAACTTTGTGCCACAAAACTTATTTTACAAGTTGAAGGGCATAGTTTTCATATGTGCACATGAACAGTGCCTGCTAAAAATAGTTGCACACTTGACATTAGGCGAATGCAACATATTGTGAGCAGACTTAAATAATGAGGAATCATTTTCTGTAAATGAAGTTTTTATTTTAGCTGTTTAACAATTGAAGTAAAGGAATGTTTCAAAGTTGTTATTTATTAAAAAGATATATTTTAAAGTTGTCTAGAAAAATCAGCATTTGTCTGATGTACAATCCTCTCTATTCGCCTTTCCTACTCTGGCGTTATTTCATGATTGAAAGAGAGAATTTAAGCAGAACAATTATAGTTTATTGAGTTGAAAATGATATGAATATGTTTACATTTTATATGCTGACTTGGAATCGGTTAGCTGATACTTTCGCACAATCTTTCTATCTAGTATAAATATACTGAAACCACCTCAACACATTCTCTAATCTCCATCAAAATTGTCCGCTCTTTTTCAGAACTTTCCTCAACAATTTGGGCACAACAAAGAGAGAACAGAACATGAGCAGACGACGAAGTACAATCATGAACAGCATAAGCTGTCGCAGCAGTTGTCAGTTGACAGGCCTTGGCTGTGTGCTGGCCCTGCTGCAGCTGCTGACACCCAGCCAGGCGCACACACATCCTGTGCTCACATATAAGAATGCCTCGACGCAGCTGGGCCAGCTGGTCACGTCCAGCACCTTAGTGTGGGAGACCTACGATCCCAAGGATACGAAGCAGATGCAGTCGGCTGTCGAGGGCGGCAAATACATCACAGATGAGGAGCACTATCCCATCTATGTGTGCCGTGTGACCATAGATGGCGTGCGCACCTCTGGCCACACCGAGAAGAAGCAGCAGAAACACGTCTGTGTTGCGGCGCTCTTCAAACACGCCATCAACGAGAACTTTGATGTGCTGATGAATCGTGGGCATCTAGGCAAAATCGCTTGGAAACATTGGACGAAGTTCAATGCGGGCATCCCTGTGGGCGCCATACTCATCGGCGATGAGTCCTATATAGCGCGTCATCGCGCAGTGCATCCGGCGAGTGCAGAGGGTGGTGCATCGCATCGCGGTGCGGACTACAATTTGGGGCGACTGGAGCCCCTGGGTCTGGGCAAGATCAAGGTAGCGGAGAACGAACGGGAGAAGTACTATGACGATGGCGAAGTCCTCGTAGAAACGGAGCCCTTCAGCTATGAACTGCGGGACATCAAGCTGGATCGCCTGCGCACCAGTCTACGCGAGAATATGACGGAACTGGGTGAGTAGAGATTTAAAGCTGCCAAAGCTTCACATAACTAAAAGGGAGCTGCTTTTTTAGCCAGCAGCATTCTGGAGAACCGCGGCGACACTTACGCCACCATGGAGAAGATAATCAGCTACAGCTTTGACTATCTGCAGTATTGGGGATCGCATGAAGGCGTGGCCAAGGGCCTGCCCACCAAGATATATGAGAAGAATGTGGCCACCCCCGCAGAAATCAACTGGGCTCTGAAACGTGGTGAGAAACGGCACGAGAACAAGGCTGTCTTCAGCAAACTCTGGCCAGGCACAGCCATCAATGTGACGCTGCTCGGAAACTATGTGACCCTGGAGGCGCCCTACACCGCAAAGCTGTCCGCCTTCTACTACGACAGTGAAAGCGTTTCACGCAAAATCAGCGCCGAGGTAAGTGCCAGAACACATATAAGAATTTCGATATACATTCTAATCTTGTGCTCCTCTGCAGGTGCGAAAGAGCTATTTGAAGGATGTGAAGATGGAATTTAGTCCCGTTTATTGGATTCAAAATGGCACGTTGGTGCCAACGACCACCACCACATCAACCACATCGACAACGACACATGCGACTACCACAAGCACTAACGAGCCCACGCCCATACATGAGCCGCCCATGGTGCGGGTAGAGCATGTGGGCGATAAGCATTCCGGTCCAGATTCGTTGGAGAAAACTTTGAACGATTCAACCTCAACAAATGAGGTTAACTCCCATGAAGCACCCGAGAATATGTCCTCCAAGGATGCAGCGCTCGCTGGCTTTGGAGTGGGCGACAGCAACAATGCGATAGCCACAACACAGGCGACAGGATATGCCGTGGTGGCGCTCATCTCGATGCTGTTAAATCTGTAGATGGGTTTTGGGAGGGTCTCCCTCAATTAGCATAGCGTTTAATTGTTGTTGTTGTACCTGTTGTACCCGTCTTTGCGAACGAATCGTGTCTCGTGAGCGTATAGAGAAGACACAGACCCAAAAATGGAAATATAGGCAGACATAATTAATAATTGATATATAGAACGCCACGAACGAACAATACGAGACGATAACCGGTTAGCTTTCTGTGTGGGTGTTCATTGGATATTAGAGGCGAACAAAAGTTGATATTTTTTATACTGTCCCCCAATGCCTGCTTTTTCTTCTATATACATATTCTTATGTATATAGATATATATATATATATTTACCGTAGCGAAAACAAATTTTAAGAAAGAAACACAAAACATTCCTAAACAAGCCCCTCACAAAAGGAAATGAATCAAAAGTAAATTTACATACATATAGTATATATATCTTGTATACCGATAAACAATATTTAACATTTTTTAAGCTGCTTTGCATAGTTTCTTATTTTTTTTGTCTAATTTTGTGGCTTTTTTAGATATTAGTTTGTTAAGCGCAAAAGCATTCACAATAAGCTGTAGTAAAAGTAAATGAATTAATTGATCGGGGCGCCTGATATATAATTGATAAAATATATATACGTTCTATGATATGATGTATATGTCTAAAATGTAAAATCTATGTAAAACATAAGTAATATATATATTAATATATATATATGTATACATATATACATTTAAGTGAAAACACTCCAAATATGTAAATTAAATACTAATTTTATTTTGTTTGTCTGTGTCCTGCGTCCTGCGTCTCTCCGTTCCCAATCCCCCAACACTTCTGCTATATTTTGCTCGAATTCTTTATCTTAGTTTAACATACGCAAATATCTTGTATTCTGTTTTTGAATAAGCAAAGAATCTCCCAAAATAATTTTACAATTTCGTTTAAAGTACAGAAAAAAACATATAAAAAGAAATAAAGCTTGTAAATTGAAATTGTTTGAAAACAAGTGTTGATTAACTTTCTTTTACTGATTGGCAGTTATTAATTAATTTAGTATTTCCATATATATATATATAATATAAATAATATGGAAATAATAATATAAATATAATTATATAATTTTGTATATATTCTAACTATTCTAACTATTCCCTGGCATCTCTCTTGTACTTTTCCAATGCTTCATTTAAAGCCTAACTGAGTGAGCTTGAACATATTTTATATTATATTCCAGTCGCCTTCACTTTTACCTATTCAACATTTTTATGTAATTTGTTTAATGTATTGGAAATTAATTTAAAATATTCTATAAACAAGTTTATCTCAAGTCAGCTGATCAAATTGCTGTCTAAGCGATCAGATTTAATACGATATAACATGATACGATATGTTTGTATGCTGTGTAAACATTTGCTTGCCTTGTACTTCAAAATGTTTACAGAACTTGACGTTCATTAGTTAAATGTAGCTGATGGATGGGATTTGTTTTTTGTTTTGCGTATGCAAATCGCATCTAACACGGCAAACGCTGTCGGCTACATTTGAAGTAAATGCTTGGCCCAAGGCTAAGAACAAGAAACTATTAAACTGTGGGAAAGGAAATAGTTTTAAATACTAAATTCAGTTAATGCTAAGCAGAGATTTCCTTTGTGAATTCCCTTTGCGTCTGTTGGTAATAATCTTAGTTCATTTTATTTTAATTATTTCTTTTATTGTCCTAGGCATTGTTGAGGCAATTCTATAAACGAAACCCCAATAGACGCTTTAAATGGTTTCTTTAGACACCATATAAATCGTTTCTAATTATCGCTATGATATATGCTTGACACGACGCGCTATTAGGCACACATTTATTACCCAATTACAACACCTGCAATTCTAGATTTACTTTTCAGTATACTCTGCATGGTCTAAAGGGAATATCAGTTTTCTAAAGCAGTCTGTATCATGCCCTATAAATTGTTAACAATCTGATTAAACCAATCTTTCAGTATGAGAGTCTTAAGATTACGGTAATCAAGCTTAGTATTTGAACTACTTGTGGCCTCTTGACCCTTCCCTATACGATTTGATTGAGATTATTTGAGTATAATGGATATTCTTTGACTAGGTTACTGAGGCTGTAAATGCAATTGGTAATACCCGATCGAACTATCTATTAAATATTAGTATTACTGGCCGCTAGTTAAGACTGTTTTATAGTTAACTTAGGTTTTTTTATATTATTTTTATATTTCTTCTTTATATGTGATATCATATTATGCAAACAGAGCATGCCGCACTTGGTTACACCCGCCCATATACTTGTTCACTTATTTTTCTATTGTTTATAGCTTCTGTTAGCCAATTACCGCAAACGGTCTGACAGTTAGACAGCATAACAATGGAATACGGCACGTTGATATGCTGTAGACAAACCGCCAGATGTGATCTATTAGTCATCGGCTTCTTGGCCACGTTCGGGGCTCGGGCTTTTAAAGATATTGCGGACCGGGTTTCAAGAGCCGCTAATTAACGTCTTTTGTGAATTTAAATAACAAATTAGCGAATGGAACTGCCATGTAGTCTGGTTAGGGTCTTTCGATTATAATGCAAAGCGCGTTCCGATAATGATATATATGGTATGTCTGTGTCTGCGTGTGTGCGTGCACCTATACTTATCATGTCTATTACCACGACTTTTTATTACACATCTGTTCAGGTGTCGGGGCTCTGCGTTGTGAGCACTGAACAACCAAAGGTCTACCGAAAAAGCGGTTTTATTTTCATTGTTTTTTTTTTTTCAAATTTTATTTTAAATTGGAATTTTGCGTTAGTTGTTTTTGTTTTTGTCGTGCTTAAATATGTGTTGGAGCTGTGCGATATATATTTTTAAAGCGTGACCACATGAAGTTGTTTTGCTCTAAACGGGTTCCCAGCTGATGCCAATTGAATGGCTGGCATTGCTAGCAACGGGGCATGGCCGCCGCCCAATCTTTTGGCTCTAATAGGTTCGAGCCGCGGGGCACGTTTCAAGTGCGTGTTGCGCCAAATTTGTATATATATACTTTGTGCTTTTGGGGCGGCGGCTGAGTTGATTAACCCCTGAACTCGTGCTGCGAAACGAGCAGTTGTTGCGACTCATTATGTGGTCGATATATGTGGCGAATGGCAATTGGAATTTGATATATTCAAGATTTGAAATGGATCGTTGATGTGCTAAATTATGGTAGTATCAATAGCAGAGCCATTGGCTAATGATTTTGACTGGTCAATTAAATCAAATAACATGTTAAGGCTAGGCGTCTTTATTGTGGAGCATTTTCAAGCAAATATATTCCAGTGAGTGTGGATAAATATGAAAAGCTTCGGTTTGCGCTTGGATATCAAACAAATTAAATACAAAAATATTAAATAAAAAATAATTTTTTTTGTATTTCTTCTATATATATTCTCCATTTAACAGCCTCTCCCATGCTAATTTGCATACGTCCATTATATATATATTTTTAATTAAAGCCAACCTTATTAATAATTAATGATTCAATATTCAATTTAAATATATATTTAGAATTGTATTCTTTTTATCCTTTGGCTTCCAAATCGACTCAATATAAGCCTTTCGATCTGTATGAAATAATTCTTAAATTGTTTTCATATTTTTCTCTTATTGATTCATATTTTATTCTCTGTGGTGTTTGATAAATTTGTATGCCAATTAATTTACTGCACGAGTATATTGAAAATGATTTTTAGTCTATGGCAAGCCGTCCGCTAATTAGTTCGCCAACAAATTAAAATATGCGTTTGTTGTGGTTAAAGTTGTTTCCATATATGTATATATTATTTTTTGTTTTTTGATTTTTCGCATAAATTGAAAAGCATTTTCCGCTCATTTATGGCCGCGAATTAATCTGCATATATTTAGCATGAATAACCCTTGACGATGAGGATGAGGTGCATCTATCCTGAATTGTTCGTCGCGCTGCTTGGCTGGCTTTGGTCTAACCAAATTTTATGCATCGCTACACTGAAACAAAAAACCCAACTGCAACCCTTTGTTTTTTCACGGCTTTGGCTTTGGCTTTGACGTGTGTTAACTGAATTTTTTACCGGCCGGCATTGCAGGCCGCCAACCCGTGTCGAGGCTATCGGTGTGCAATCTGTTAACTGCATTCAGCCGTGACAATTGCCTGAGGTGAACCACTCTCCCTCTCTGTATCTGCCTCTGTGTGTGCGCAATTGTTTGCGAGTGTGCGTGAGTGTATGTGTGTCTATATGAATATCAATACGAGCTGCACTTTGCGCAATTTACGTGCAGCTCTGTTGACGCTGTTTACGCTTCATAATTTGTGTGATATACCCCGTAGGTGGAGTTTAAAAAGGGGTATAACATGCAGAGAGTGGAGTTTGTAAGAAGCATGTATAAAGTAAGGTATTTTTACTAAATTACTTACATGAGACTGAGATCTTATTATCATTTGTTATATTATTATCATTTTTTATCTTATTATCAGTTGTTACAAAAACTCTGATTCATTGGACAATGATTTTAAAATCCGATCTATATCAATCGGACTTCCCATACGCAGTTTCTCACAAGAGTTTCATCAAATAAAAGTTTGGAAATAAGTTGAGGCAAAGCATACACATAAGGAACATAATCTTTTTAAATGATATGATCTCACACCAGCTCGGAACTGACTACAGGGTATTAGCTCGTCAGGCACCCCCACTTCAGCAGTCTTATAGTATTCGTCATTTGCATTAGCTGACATATTGCAGCCCTTTCGCTTGCCTTAGGGGTGGCATATGTGAGTGGGGTTTGACTTGTATTGCTGGGGTTAATGAATTCGTGATATTTATTGCTTGCGGGATTACATTGACAGCAATTGAGAGGCATTTCGTACGCTCAGTGGTGTTATGTAATGTTGTTGGTATATTTTTATTTACAATAAACTGAAGTTTTGCACATTTGCTCAAAAGCTTTACTCGGATTCTGCTGTTGTGCCGCTCGTTGTGCTTTGGATAGACGATCTGTGTGAGTTGCGTGAGCCACGACCTCCTCGGTTGTAGATCAACGGACCACCACGCTGGCCAGAATTGAAATTGCCCGGAGACCCTGAGCTGCTGTTTCCTTGGGCAGCTGCTAAGGCCAACAGGCCAATTAGTACTACAAATATGATTGCGAAACGCATATTCCTTCCGTTGACACACAGCTGGAAACTGCCTGCTGCTCCACGGCTTAACTGCTGCTTATATAGTGGAAAGGCTGATAAAAGTACCCAACAGCTGCAAACGTCAAAGTCTTTTGTTGATTGTGTCTGCCGCACTTCAATGCCTATTCTATTTATTATTTCTATTTCTATTCTATTTTGCATAAAAAAAAACCCAAGTCCCACTAGTTTGCTTATAATTTCCATTTTTAGTACGTCATACGTGAAAAAGTACTCCAAAACATGAATGAGAAATAATCAAAAAGTAATTAAATGAATATATTTTATTAATTTTTCTAAACAAAAATGGAGCACATATTTACAGCAAATGAAAATAAATTCAGATTTACTCAAAAACTTGATAATTGAATGTGATGCGAAGAATCCATTGCGAGCCCATACATTAAATACAACAGATCTTGAGAACACATAAATAAATAAATATATATATATCTATGTCAAAATAATATGATTCATATTGTATTTTATGGTAGCTAATAAATCAACTAATATTGCTAATTATACTTCTTGAAGAGTTCACAAATAAATTCAATTTCAAATGTCTTTTCTGTGGTGTTTTCTTGAACGCATTCAGCGCAACAGGAAATCTAAGTCCGAACTAGTTAAAAGTCTATAAAAAACAAAATACTTTTAATTGGGCTAGTGTCATATTAATAAGGCAAAAGTTTTCCATTGCATTGTGCCGGCCCTGCTGCCCGCTGCCCTGTGACTCCTTCGGCGTACCACGGTGCGTATGAGCTATTCGAATTTCGTTTGTAATTGAGCGCCGAGCGTTGCGCAAGTGCTCTGATTGGGCTGCTCAGCTAACGGTACCTCAGAGAGTCCTCTGCATATGGATAAATAAGCACGCCAGAGAATTGTAACCGCACGCTCTTCGTATGGGCGCAAAGAGTACGCCGCACAGTGGGCTGGGAATGAATACTGTGTAATGAAATGACAGTTCGATTTGTATTGTTGGGCAAAGTATTAGTAAACAGAAATTCTTTCTTTATAGAAATATAAGTGCCAGTTCATTATATCCATACAAATAAAGTTGCTTAGTTATAGGCAAGTTATAGTCATGAAGTTTTTAAAATTAAATAAATAAACAAAATAAATAATTTTCTTTAACGTAGCAGATAGAATCACATATTTATATTAAGTTGACCTTCAGCTTTTATGCCTATATTACTAATCACATTTATTAGTATTATTTATTATTAATTATTATTATATAATTATTAATTATTTGCAGTGCCTCTTTTTGTCTTTATCCCAATACCTGTGCTTCCAGTGTGCTGCACGCTTGCCCTCAATATGACAACAAGTTACATTTGGCTTGTAAGCTGCGATGACGTCATTCGCCACACAAGCTGCCCACAAACAGGGCAAGCCAACACACACACACATACAGTTTTTTTGTAAGGGAAGCTGGACTGGAGGGCCTGAAAGTATGCCGCATGCAACTAGCAACAGTTGCTGGTGGAACTTTTATCCGCTGTCGCTCGGCTCACGTTACCAGACCCGAGAGAGCAATAGCGAGGCGTATGCCGAGCAAGCGGACCCGAGCGTACCGTTATCCGGGCCGTATAAAAAGCCAAGTGTCCTGGCAGCAGGACACAGTCAAACGAAAGACTTGCCTGCGAACGTGTCTGAGAAACATTTGAAGCAGCGACCAAAAAGCGGGCACAGCAGAGACTAACTTGTCCGTTACATTTTGAAACAGTTTGAGAGTGACTGCGCACAGTGGTGCAGAGTGCTAATCCAATTCGATTTGTGACCGCCTGAAGTTCGCGTTGTGTGTGCAATTCCAAAATCCAATTAAACAGTTTCGACAGTTCAGACACGCGCTACGTTCTCACCCAGCACAATGCAGGCCGTGCACACAAATGCACAGAGGAGCCAATGGCTACTGCTGCTCTTCGCCATGCTGGTGAATGCGGTAAGTACAAGGGGGCGTGGCTAGGGACGGGGCTTCTAAATTGCGGTTGGGATTATATTTTTTTCAGTTTTTGGTATTTTTCAACGCCAGTATCAAGCGGGCGAGTTATCAAAGCGAACAGCTATTTACTTGTGGTTTCGCCGTTTGCCATTTTCCCGGAGTGTCCGGCCGGATAGAAGGACGTGCGTGCAACGAGCCGTGAATTTCTGCGAAATAGCTTTTCGTATTTGGCCGTCGTCTTATTACACGCTTTATTTTCTGCGTGGCGCATTAAAATTTTTATTTAAACGGATTTGTGTCGAAACAAAGCAGGTTTCAATTATATCCGATTGGGCGACAGTTGGACGGAAATGAAACGTATTTCACTGTTATTTCAATTGCCATTTCATTACGGGGAAAAGCACAGCTTTGAAATTGAATTATACGCAGTTATCATATTGCCTTTCGTCCATTATACAGAATATTGAATTTAGAAAGCTTTTAAATTATGTAATACCTATGCTGATATCAAACAATCATGTTTCAAATGAGCAGAAAATATGTTTAAAACCATATATTTAAAATATGATAAAATAAGAATGTGGCAGACGGGTTATGGGTCATAAATCACTCGTTATGTTTAATTCGTAATTGTAAAATTGAAACTGTTTTACCTAATTCGTCACGCCTGTAATATATTTTTGGTTTTGATAATTTACTTGAGAACACGTTCCAAGTCTCAGTCTTTAAAGAAGAAAGCGTTAAGTAAGAAACTTGAGCTATTACTATAATATGTTTAGATAATATATGAAACTGAAGGCGTATTTAACTTCTCTCTCTTTAATGGACCGTTTTTAAATTTTTATCAATATTTAAATTTGTAACTGAATATAATACAATCTGTGTTTGCTTAAATAAATTTTGATAATTAATTAAGAAATAGTTTAGCTAACTTAAACATTTCACGCCCACATCTTATATAATTTATGTTAATCATGTTCTTCTCTTGTGCCACCTACACAATCACTGAATGAGAAAGACATTTACTCCCAGAGCTGGCTGCGTGGTGTTGCTACAGTATGCACTGGTATAGAATGGACTTGTTCGGACTAAATTGTGTGCAATATTTCAGTTGCGCTGTGCAAACGCCTTTGGTGCGCTGTAATTTATGTTGTAACCACGCCTGCCCATGGGGCCGCTGCAACAGTTGCCGTTGTGGCTGCCACAACGGGATGCAGCAGGCATTTCCTACCTTGCCCTGCCCCGCACCACGCTGAGCACATCCTTTCTGTCCAACCATTGGGCGACACGTGCGACCAGCCCAAAGTGCAATATTTTTTCTCATCTCCATTTTCTATTTCCCTTTTTTTTCACAGAGCGACAGGGAGAGCTGAACATTGAACAATTTATATGGAATGTGGAACATTTTCTATTGTTGCCTGTTGACATTTGTCAACGTTTTGCCTGTGGTCGTGACCTGTCACCCCTTCCCTTTCGTGCACGAGCCGTGTCGTGCTGTCCGTCATAAATGCGTGACTGAGGACGAAATTGTTGTGGCAAATTATTTTCTATATCATAAACCCTCTCTTCCCCACTCCCCCACTCCTCTCCTTGTTTATCTTTGCTGGAGTTTTGCATTAAAATCTTGTCAGTTTATCACGCATACGCCACGTTGTGCCTGCACTAATAAAGTGCTCTAAGAAATGGATTAGATTACGGCAAACTCTTTTGCCGCTTTGCTTGGCCGCACACAAAAAGGAATGTTGCAAACGTTGTTAGCAACAGGCTCAAGTGACAGTTTGTCCCTGGCGGTAGGCGGGGCAGGCAAAAGGCGTGGCCAAAGCAGCTTAATTGCGGTTGCTGCTTGAGCGTAATTAAAATCGTTGCACAGCTTAAAACAAAGTGGTTTATAATCTACACAAGATTGCTGTCGTCTTAGCTGGGAGTAAATCGTTCAGAAATGTGCCAAGATATTGTGGAACAGAGCTTGAGACAGACTGAGTAGATCCCTTAATATCCCAGGGCTTGCTCTGCCTGATAGATGAGCAGCGCACAGACTAATTGGCAGACTACGAGCTTGAAATAGTAAGCTAATAGACATTAGAGGCTGTAAGTGTTTTAAACGGGTTTTTAGTTAGTTCAATTGTTTACTCAGTTATTTCTCTCTGGCTAGAGTCTTGGCTTTTTCTCTGTAATCAAGGCTATTCAACTAAACGACATTTTGAATTTCTAGAATTTCTTTGGAGTCTTACTTGAGTTCTAGATATCTAATAGATATGCCTACTGAGCAGCCTGGTATATTGGCTAAATCTATTATTTTTTTGGGTTTTAAGGTTATTAACTTTAAGCTTCATAATCCCTTCACTGTTGACTTACACCTTAGGCCACTTTCAATAGAGAAATGTGTGTCACCCAAATATCCCCACATCCGAAGCCGTTTTAACCTTCAATTCCATTTACCTTTTTTAATAAAATACTTTAACAATTGAAACTCAATCGCATCCCTTTGATACAAATCAATGTGATTTCTATTATCCTGTTGAATGTGTCAGTTGTAATCGCTGTTGCCGACAGCTGCAACGACGTCAAATGATTTGCAATATATCTATATATAAACTGATAGATATATATGTTATATTGTAGAGACATGCCCTGCAGCGGGACTGACAGTTATTAAAATTGCAGCTAAGACAACAGTGAAAGCGCGCCCCAACCCGGCCCCCTCCCCATACCCATTCCTTTCTCTATCCCAAACGCATTCGCAATCGGAAGCGCATACGGAACGTCAGCGTTTTATTGACATGGGCGTCATTTCAAATGCTTTCGCGTGGGCGTGGGGGCCTGGGGGCGTGCACGTGGCATAGATGATGCACCACGTAACGTTCGCATCGCGCTTTGTATGTAGGATTTATGATTCAGCTCTGATTGGCATACCCATGCGGAATGCCAATCTAATTAGACATCAGATCGATACATGTGTGTAGCTGTGTGGGTGTGTGTGCGTGTATATCATATTGCACCCTTTCAACTCCCACAATGCATATATTATTTGGTGCGCCTCATTAAACTCTCAAGTTGCACATACGCAACGGTGGCCGCAGCAAATTTATTCAGCTAAAATAATCAAGGCTCATGGAATTGTAAATGATGAGCGCATGCATAAATTCATTATCTTGCGTAAGCAACAGCAGGCACCCCACACACACCCACACACTCACACACTCACAGAGTGACTTTTACTGCTCTTATCAGGGTCCATAAATAACGAGCTGAGCCGCGTTCTGCGCATCACACATAATTGCGGATTCGCACCTGAAGCGGATGGCACTTGCTTTCACTCTGCCCTTCTTAGAGCCAGTTCGAGTCCTCGGCCAGACGTTGGCCAAACAATTGCGGCTCGAGCTGGAGCGCTTTTGTCTGCAAAGTTTTTGTCCAACTTTTTGGGTCGCATTTTATGCAAGAGTCTTCGATAAATATTGACACTGATTAGGCAAAGATTGAGAAACTGTTTAACTACAATCAATTTGGTTCTTTCTGCTTAATTAACTGCTGACCCGAGTGAATAGAAGAAAAAGATAAATATGTTTGCAGTGCTTTGTATATTGTTATTTATGCTTTTTGTTGGGGCTTCGAAGAAGGTTTGATAACTTTGTACAAACTTTTCATATGAAGAATGTAGGTTGACATATAGGCTGTCAGGCTATTAACAAAATTAACTATTTATCAAATTTAATTTAATTTAAATTTGAACGAAGCCCACTAAGCAGAGAGGGAGAAAAAAAAGATATATTTTTCAACAGCTTCAGCTAAGGGGCTTAAAGGACTTTTATAGTTTATCATTTTACTGGCGTGATAATATTTTAAACCAGTTTAAACTTGGTTTTACGCGACATTCAAAAATATAAACAATTTCAAAAACTACTGGAAAGCTTTTCCCCATTCATGCGACACGAAAAGATAATAAAGCTGCGCGTAGTTTTCGGACTCTAATGCGCTCCATTGTTCAGTTCTTTTTGCAGCTGGTGACAGTTTTTCTTTAAGCTATTTATGCTTCAAATTAATTCCAAACACGAGCTAAAATGAAAAGTCGAAACACAAAGTCAGCAGTTGGCGAAAGTAAATAAAAATTGCATAAAATCATGTTCGTAGAAGAGGTCTGCGTGGGCGGCTGTAGAGCTGAGAGCGGGGGGCGTTGCCAACTGATATAAGTACCAGCTTTGCTTTGCCAGCGATGACATCAATAATGTGTCCACATCTCGCCATGTATGTGTGGGGGTGCGTGGGCGTGTGGGTGCGAGGTGCTTGCATGTTTTACATTTTACATTTTTAATAAAATGCCAGGAAGTATTATTTTCGTACAGCACTGCCACGCGAATTGCATAGAAAAGGCGGAGGCAGGTGGCCGGGGCGTGGCTGCATACATCACACAGTTGTTGCAAGCTTTCGGGCGCTGTAAGAATAGCAGAGCCGCAACAATTGCAAGAGCTGGCTTAAAAGCCAGCTAAATATAGCTGAATGCAGACGCTAAAGCTTATTCTTAAATTTGTTTTCATAAAGTGTTGGCTTGAAACACTCTGCTGGGCGAAGACCAATCCAATCCCAATAAAGAAACAAACGAAAAGACGAAGTGCTCGAGAAGACATAAAAATGATTCATTGTTGCCTTAGCAGCTCAATTGCTGAAATTGCTATTGGCATTGGGACCGCTTGTGTGAAAGGTCACCAGGGTTATGTAAACGCAGTTTAATTGAAACTGCTTGGGTTCATCACCTGTGCGGCAATTCCCTAGGTCATGTGTGTGTGTCCCGTAGCCAGACGCCTTGATGACTTTGTTACGAAAACAAAATCAATTTCGGGCTCTCATTTTATTGATTGTTGTGCTTTGATTTAGTGGAAAGAAAAAACGTGGGCAGCCAACGCAACAGCTGGTTGCACTTGGAAAAACTTGGCGAGATGTCTAGCTGATAAATACAATTTTTATTTCATTATAAATGTGAGCGAAAACTCTCAGCCAGACGGTGCAATACCATTTTCCAAATTAATTAACTTAACCAAGATCCCAATCTTCTTTCAAGGCTGGATAAACTGCTTCAACTTAATTAAAGTATATTGTTAATGCTCAAAGAATATATCAATGTTTTCATAGGAAACCATACCAGCTCATATATGCACTTGTGACAGGCTTTTTCGCTCAGTGTTTTCCTGTCAATCAATCACTACTGCGATGCGTAGGCCTTTGGCCATATGAAGGAAGACTCGCACTTAGTGGCTAGTAGTAAGAAAATTGTTGCCTTTTTCCACTTTGGCATTTCGAATAGTGTGTGTAATTGTCGTTACGCCCACAGATAGCGCCCACACATACACACGGTCCAGCTACCTTTTATGGTGCTGGCCATGTAGATTTGGCGCGTTCCATTAAGGATTGTTGGGTTTTGTGAAAGCGCATGACAAAGCCAGAGCGAGGGGCACAGGGAGAGAGAGAGAGAGAGAGGTAATTACAATTAAAGCTCTGTGTGTGAGTGTGTGGGCAACGCGCATAGATAATGTCCTCTGGCATGTCAGAAATTGTTTAATGGACGCTTTTGCTTTTTATTGTCAAGCGGACATAATGCTAAAATGTTATTGTGAGGATTCCAGGAAGGACATCGCTTACATTACTCTGTGTCCTTTTTGCAAAATTCAAAGTGGACTTCAAGAAGACCCTTTCAGCAGCCGAAGCTCTATATTCTATTAGCTCAGTCACCGGACAATAATCAAGAAATAAAAACTTCAAAGCAAATAAGCCTCATTTCATTATTGTCATAATTAGTGGACCTTTTCATAAGGCGCTTGTCCAAAATAGAAGTTCCATTAGCTGTATGTGGCATACCTCGAGAACAGTCCCGTGAAGGTCAAAGCACTTAAGTTTTAATGCCACCCACAATATTTATTTGCGTTAAGTTAAAGAAAAGCCAAAAGAAGTTCACAGAGAGCAGACAGGTGAATCTGAGCAATTGTCTATAACATGCCGAAGACTTAACACACTTTAAAGAAGGTTGTAAATTAAAAACAAAGTTTAGCTTTGACTTTAATTTCTACGGGATCTCAATGATGCAGTGATACAATTCATATGGTTCCTAATGCCAACTTGATTGAAGAATAAATGCCAGTTTGAGGGTCAATTCAATATATAATATAATAAAACAATATAATAATAAGTAATCAAACAATCTGATTTATTATATAACTGAAAATCAGCTTTAAAAATCTCTATATTACTGCGTTATATAATCTGTTACAAAGCTGCGATACCCTGTGCTAGAGTATAACACTAACACAGCTACAGAGACAGGCGCACCAACAAAATAAGCTCAAGGCATGTGCCGGCTTGGGCGATAATAAAATTTGCTTGCGGCAGGACATAAGCTGCTCAACAGGCGAGGACAGAGGCTGTCGCCAGGCTGCCTGCAAAGTAGGCGGGCAGTTAAGCTGGGCGTGGCTATTGAATCCTTGGCCATAAAGCTGATTAAATCCTCGGATATCGCGTACCTTGGCGTTGGAATAATACAACATTACGGCCAATTAGTTAAGGATACAAATCGCATTGAGACGAATCGAAGTAGTTACAGAGCTCAATTGTTATGCGCTGTCCTGTGCGATGGCAGGTCCTTTCAACGGTAATTTTAATTGACATTTCTCGCTTTTTTTTTTGTATTCTTTTGCATTTTAATTGAATTTTTATTGCGCCAATGGACGCGGTCTGCTTTTGACACTTTCGAGCTGCCAATTGTAAAGGAGTTCAGCTTTTAATTACGCGCCTGCAAATTAAATAATAAAATTTTCCGCACAGTCAGCGGGAAAATAACATAAAACTTTAGCTGAAGTGGACGAAGCGAAATTTTAATCGTGCAGCTGAAAGGAATTTGCAGTAAACTGAAAACGAGTTTAATAAAATTACAAGAAATCTTCTACGTTCAGTAATAATTATATTTTTATTTAACTTTAATTTTTATTTAAATTAATTTGGTGACTAATAATGATAAATTCCCATTTTTATTCAAACTTTAATAATTGCTTTTTAAATATTAAAAGTAATTAAACATAGTTCATAATAATAAAGAATAAATTTCTACAGTTTCTGAATATGTTTTGCATTATTAAAGAAATTCTTTAAGCGTAAAATTACATTTTTAAATTTTTGTTTTCATTCAAATTTGATTAAATTTTTAATATATTTTTATTCAAAATTTTTAATGTAAGTAGTTATGCTCTATTAGATATATAAATTCCTAAAAGAAAGGAACACAAAAATATTATAGTGTATTAGTTTTTATAGTGATTTTTGGTGCAGATAGTTGAGAATCAAAATAAACTTCAATCTGCGATGTTTCCTCCAAAGC
This sequence comes from Drosophila peninsularis, assembly GCA_035047485.1. Taxonomy (NCBI): domain Eukaryota; kingdom Metazoa; phylum Arthropoda; class Insecta; order Diptera; family Drosophilidae; genus Drosophila; species Drosophila peninsularis. The sequence goes on along the minus strand of JAWNPN010000085.1, from coordinate 3,622,255 downwards.
TTAAACTATATATTATAACTATAAATATATCGACAGTTACCATGAATGTGAAGGATGCTCCATCCTGATGACGCGCAGTCTATATATACATTCATTATTTAAGGTTTAAAGTTAAATTCATCATAGAATTCTTGACAAAAAAAAGTACAATTATTTGCCATCGCAACTTGAAATTTTCTTTTGGTTTTTAATTTAATTTAAATGATTTTTATTCAGGTCTAGGAATATTTTTAGTTATCTCTTAGTTCTCAGCTGTATTCTATGCTGAACAGTGCTTCTATAGCAACTGTGGGACTGAAAATGTTTTTATTTTCTTTATATGCAGTCATAAATTTGAAATATTCCAAGCAGCAATGTCCTTACCTGCCAAACGCTCCCTCCTGGCCACCGTCATCTTCCGCTGCGCTCTAGTATATTCCTCTAGTTATGCACAAAGATTAGACAAAGTAGCGAGGCAAACAATTTTGCCAGGGCACATTGTTGGGGTCTGGCAAAGGTGCGCTCTTCATTTGCTGCGACGAGAACATTTTTGCGACAGTCGAGGGAAAAAAGTAAAATGTGCGACACCTGCCACGCCTCTGCGCCCTTGTTTATTTTGGGCTTGAGGCTAGCTGTGACGCGCTACTATTTCGGGGCAGACAAAAAACTGAAGTGTTTTCTGGAATTTGAGCGCTTGAATTTTGAAATTAAATTTTTGCTACATGCTTTGGGGCGGTCGTGAGTTGTTGCCATGAATTGGCAGCTTTATGTGAAAGGAGATAGAGAGAGAAAGAGAGAGAGAGAGAGAGAGAAAGGAAGTGAGTGAGATGCAGACTGAACACATAGTTGTTGTTGCTGTTGCTGTTGTTTGTTTGTTTGCTATCGCAATCTGCGCAGCTCACATGAATAAATACACACAAAGGGCACCCAGCTCGAAAGCATGCACAACATTTTTCAGAGCTCTCGCATTGTCATGCAGCGATTTATGTTATTCGCATGCATATTTAAGATTAAATAGCAATCGTTTATACTATGCAAACGCAAATGGCCACGAAACCCACAATTTTCATTGAGTGTAGAATCAACAAGAGGAAACGCTCTCGATTGAAATTACATTGATTTCAGTTTTTGTTTTCGGCTGTTCGATTACGCTGAGCGAGTATTAATTTTCGGTTAAGTGAGCTTTCCAAATGCAATCAAAATTTATATTTATGGCCTGCTGAAGATAAATGTTTATAAAATACCTGATAAAATATTAATTTCGTCCCATAAATTCTTATTGAATTCAAATCCAATACGCAGCTTAAAGACTTAAGTAACCAAATTTGAAGATTTATATTGGCTTATTGAGGAATTGAATTATGCTCTTTCTGCTGGTAAGACAATTTGGCTTAGAGCATAAGTAGCTCTAGCTCGTGTTAGATGTTGGGCTTATTTAGGAGAATGAATACTAAACTCATCTTAACATCTAGCTATTGACTTTTAACATCTAATTGGCCGCATCTATAAGAGAATCCTTTAAGCTTATCATATAAATTAGTAGCCGCAGGACCTCAATCAGTTGATGTAGCAAACACCTGCAAGGCGTTATTTCTGTTGCTAATATGGGATAAGATTTGACTTCTAAGCACGCAGCAAACACACACACACACACAGCGACACACACACACACACATGAGTACACATAAGTAGTTGTCAATTTCTGTTTGAGATTTACGGCGTTTGCACTGCGGACGTTTGCGCCGTTGGCAAACACATTCTACGGCACATCCTGTTGCCGCACAGCGTACGCCGCCTTTGGCCCTCACCCCAGTCGTTGGTTTATTAAAAGCCAAATGTATTGTCTCCGAGAGGCAGGAAGCAACACACACACTAACCGTCAGACGTCCATGCAGGAGGAGCCTTCTGTCTTTTTTGCTTAGCTGCTCGGCGTTATCCTTTCGCTTGAAGCACCATTTGCTCGACAAACCAAGCACATCTTATGTTCTACTTCCAGCTGTGCATGCTTGACTATGTGTGCGTGTGTGTGTGTATTAAAAGCTAAATATTATGAGTTCAGCTTAGGTTTTCCAGCACGCAGCATATGTGTTAAGGTTACTTTTTTGCGTGAGGTGTGAACAAAAAATAAGATATGACGGACGTTGAGAGCACTTATGGTATTTGCTGGCCAGTTACTAAGTAGGATTAGCTGTGAACTGAAGATGAGAACAATAACTAGTATCAGCTAAAATTTGTAATACCTGAACACTTACTTTCTAGCAAGGCTTGCGCTATGCAATTTATTAACAAGGTAAACTAAGAGATGAACTAACTTTAGTACAAACTTCTTTCTGAGATTACAGTTTCGAACAAAGTTTTGCAAGACACTCTCGTGGCATGAGATGTGGAAGTAAGCGAAACTACATCAAAGGCTTTATGAAACACGGAAGCCTCCTCTCAATCACAAAGTTATGGAACGACCATGGAGAAGAGCATTCTGAGCTTGAAAGTAGTTAAAGGAAATGTCAGATTGGGAAAGTTTAAGTGAAAGGAATCTCTTCCTTCTCAGAGAATGCTTAAATAGCTGTGCGCAACAGTTCGGCAGTTGTGTAAGTGGCTGGCATTACATAAATATGCGCAAATAGGCGTTAATGTGTTGCGCTTGAGCAGTTGATAAATGACGCCCGAAAGTATGCAACAAATAAAGCAATAAATTTGCCGGAGCTGCCAACTTGAGCCACAGGCTTTAGCAGAGCTTGGGAAAGGCAGGGAAGAGAGGCGCTTGCAAAGGCGCCAAACATCGACACAATTCAAAATTAATTTACTGTAAATAATTGTGGCAATTAAGCGGGTCCGGAGCGCGTCGACAGCGACTCCTGCACCGTCAGCTAATTGAAACGTTTTCGACTTGATGCAAGCAAATTTTTCACTTGGCCCGAAAATTCTTTCCCTTTTGCAGGCCGTTCAGCCGCGCGCTTTCGCTGTCAATGCTTCGGAGGATATTGGCAACGTGTCGCCCTGTGAAATGGAGACCATAATAAATCAACTGATGAATCCCAGTCCGGAGTATCAGCTACACGTAAGCTACCTATCAGTCAATGCAGGCAGCAGCTGTGCGGGCTTTAAGCTGAAATTGGCATTTAAGACTCATCTGTCTCATACCTTTGCTACCTTGACTCCCCTCTACTCCCTTCTTTTTCGATCTTCTTATGTGTGCTTTACCTTTAATTCAACTCCTTTTTATCTCTTTTCTCATGAATCCGTTCATTCCCTACTCAAACAGGCCTCCGCCTTGCGCAACCAGCTTAAGAATCTGCTGCGCGAGCGGGAGGAGCAGCAGCAACAGGGCGACTATGCCGACTACTTGGACGAGGACAAGCGTTCCGTGGCGGCTTTGGCTGCACAGGGACTGCTGAACGCACCCAAGCGCAGTCTGGCCACACTGGCCAAGAACGGACAGCTGCCAACGGCCGAGCCCGGCGACGACTATGCTGATGCGGAGTCCGGAGAGCCAAGCGAGCAGAAGCGCTACATTGGATCGCTTGCGCGTGCCGGCGGACTCATGAGCTTTGGCAAGCGCAACGTGGGCACCCTGGCCCGTGACTTCCAGTTGCCCAATGGCAAGCGCAACATTGCCACCATGGCCCGGCTGCAGAGCGCGCCCAGCACCCATCGGGAGCAGCCCAAGCGGAATGTTGCCGCCGTGGCCCGCTACAACTCGCAGCAGCACCAGAATCAGCGCAACAGCGGCGAGAAACGTAATCTGGGCGCCCTGAAGTCGTCCCCAGTGCATGGCGTGCAGCAGAAGCGTGAGGACGAGGAGATGCTCCTGCCCGCCTCCGCCGCCGCTCCGGACTACGCCGACTCCATGCAAAACTATTGGTGGTATCCCAGCTATGCTGGCTATGCCGATCTCGATTGGAATGACTATCGACGCGCCGAGAAGCGTTTCCTTGGTGAGTAATGGCTGGTTCAGACTGGGAGTGCTCCACTTCTAGAAGCTGTTGGTAAACTTGCAGAGGAAGGACTTCAGTATGAAATTGGAATGTCCGTTGAAAATAGAAAGATCTCTTATAATTATTATAGAACTACATTATCGACGGGCCTTACTTTATACATTTAAACGCATTTTCCGTGTCCGTTTGAGCTGGAGCCGAGGCCGTGTTTATCCTGATAACATTATTTCAAACCGATCTGACTACCAATGTCAGCCACATATTGCCAAATCGCTCATCTGACCTTAGCCTGTTTTAAGCCTCTTCTGCAAGCTTATCTAGTCGCCTCTGCGGCTCGCCGTAGATAGTTTTCCCCAGTCCCCGTTCATTCACCTAGTTAGTGGCTATGCAGCACCTTCTCGAGCACAACTTGTAAATATATAAATATATATATATATATATATATACCAACATATGCTTGTGCGATCGCTACCCAAGACACTTCCAAGGATCCCGAACTGTTCGGCATTGAGCATGGCAATGAGGCAACCGATGCCGAAGCCGCTGCCCTTGCTGAGGAGCTGGAGGAGGAGCAACAGCAGCAGCAGCAGCAGCAGCAACAAGTTCAGGCAATGCCGCAGAAGCGTCACATTGGCGCCGTCTATCGTTCCGGCTTTCTGCCCAGTTACCGTTACTTGCGCAGCCCCACCGGCAACACCGGGGGCGGCTTTGGTGGTGCGGGCGGTCGCTTTAGTCGCTCGGGACGTGCCAGGCAACTTGTATGAGTAAATGGAGATGGTTCGATGTGTATAGTTTTTTTATTTCGATTTCTGATCGTTTTCTCCGTTTGATTTCATTTTGATCTTCTGTCCTTGTGCCTGTCTCTGTCTATATCTACAGATTGTGCATTTAGATCGTTTTATCTATTTCATTTACTCGAGCCGATCTATATGGTATCTTTACTAGTGATTGCTTAGCTTTTAAATCTATTTCTGGTATATGGCTTTGTGCTAATGCTATGTTGGTCCGATCAAAGAGTCGCGTCGCTCTTTATACTATTTGATCCCTTGCAGTAGAAGCTGTGCGAAGCATGAAAAGTTTATATTGATTAAATACACCTCAGATTATAGAAGATGAATAGATAATATTTGTAATAAATCCTGGGGAGTATTTCATGATATAATAGAGGCATAATAAGCGTATTTCAAACTAAGTTGACTTAAGCCAGCATTGCATAACTTAATAAAATCTAATCGATGCAGAGACCTTAGTTCATCCATACATAACTTAATTGAGTATAGATATAAATTAACATAGCACATCCTGAGTATGAATAACCTCACATACATACTAAGCATACCTAGGTTAAACTCACGTTAGTCCAATGGCCTTGTCACAGTAATTAATGCAATGTAAATTTAGTCTGCTTTCATTGGCTAAACGTAGACCAACAAACAGGAGACTAACAAACATAAGCCTAAGATACACTAACAACTCTTTAGCTTACCTAATCCCACTCCAATCTGTTTGGTTTCAAGCCTGCTCAAAAGTGTTCTCCCGGCGCTCTTCCCTACGAATGATTTCCTTCACTTTTCAAGCCCCTTGCATTTAGGATTTCCCTTCTATTGTGTATTGAAATTATATTATATAAATTCAATTCTGGTTCATGTTTCCGTTAACACATTGGAAATACAATTTCTGCTGATTTTAAAACCGTTTGTCCAATTGACTGCCAGCCGGAAATTCAATTTTCCGTATGTTTGGCAAATCTGCGCACATATTTTTGCCCGGCTCTGCACTCTCGCCATACCCTACAGCATTGCGTGTTACGGATAATCGTCTAATTTCCGGCATTTTGTTTGCCTGCCACCAAGGCCGTGTGCCCGCCGTCCTCTTGTTCCCGGCGGCAGTGGATTTTAATGCAGTTTATTTGCTGTAGCAGAACTTTTCCGGCTGCTTTATTTCAATTGCCACGCAGTTGGCATTTAAATGCGATAATTCAAAAAGTTTTTTGAGTTTTCGTTTTTATTTTTGACACTTGTGAAAGAATAAGAACGAAGCCAAACTGTTCCCAAGAACACTTTACAGCATTAAACTTGTAGCATACTTTTGAGCGGTGGGCAAAATGAATTTGGGTAGAAAAACTATTGCATACTTTTGAGCTGACGAGAAAGGAATTTATGTATGGAAAATTAAATAAAAATTAAATATATATTTTGGAAAATTCTATGTAATCTGCCACATATAAACAAATTTACAACTTTCTGTATGTTTTCATATTATTTTTGATTAATTATACGTGCTTGTTTTCTTGATTGTATTTGAGTGTTTATTGCGCATTGGCATGTTACTAAAAACTCAACCCATTGGCATGTTTCGACTTGGTCTATGTTTACACTGTCTTGTTTTATTTGCTTTAGTTAGTGCTCTTGCAGTATTCTACGTGTAGGATGGTTGCAGTATATCACATAGTTGCATGTGTTCCGGTACAACACAGCGATCAAGACTTTATAATTCACACATAGTTATTGTACAGCTGTTGAATCGATGAGTGAGTCTGAAAAGTAGAGAACTAATGTATGGGTGCGTGTGTGTTTTGTGTTTTGTTCTTTTGGTAACTACAGGTCGAGTACTACCCCCAACACGAGCGACTGCGTCAACCAATCGCAGCCGTTTGTAAACGTTGTTTCCTACCCAATCGACCGATGATGAACTGGAGTGGTGCTGGCATACGCGGTAGTCTGTCCAAATTCTATGTGGATCCCATCGAAACAGCCAGATCTTCGCCAGCAAACGCAGCTCGCATTCGCAGCATTTCCACCAACTCGCTGCCGAGTGGCCCAACCAAAAGCCGGATCTATCCCTTCCATTCGTGGGGCACTCCGCCGCGTATTACAGCATTGCAACGGGGCGTCTATCGACGCAACGGTGAGTCCATGGACAATTACGAATACTAAACTCTATATAGATATCGCGACAATATAATCCCAAATTAACAATAACAATAACAATATCGTATACAGAACTATACATATATATATATGCATATATATAAATATTTATATATATGTTATGCAGTATTTTCGATGTAGTAGTTCTTTAACACCGTCACACACACACCTGCAGCACACGCAGCTACGCAGCGCAAATGTATCTGTATCTCAAAGTTTGCCGTAGTTCGTTGCCACTCGAATACGTATCTGTATCAATATATATGCATAAATACATGTATCGAATAATTTATTTATCTATGTATAAACGAGGTAACTGATGCCAGTGCAAAGCATAGAAACGTTTAATATCACAACTAAACCATATCGTCTTGAAACTCTTGATTATCTCTGAAATGAAAACAAAACAACAATAACAAATTTAGTGCCAATGCCGTACCTTAGCAGAAAGAGTTGAATTTTAATGAAACCCCCGAAGCGAAGAAGCCCAGCTTTTCCAATTTTTTGCTAGTTCCCCAGGTTCAACTCCCTACAGATTGTATTACTTCCTATATGCGTGTCCATATATAAATATATGACAATAATTATTGATAATAAAGTAAAGGAATTTCCTACCCAGTTAGTGCAATGTTCTAGCCTAAGTTGTGGCACAAATTATATATATATATACACATACCTATATAAATCAAGATATAAGTACTCGTATACACCGATGGAATGTTTACTGCGTCAAGGACAATAATTTAGAATACAGCAAACCCGACAATAAATGAAAGGACAATAAAAATGCGAACGAAATAAATATTGAAATATATTAAATATTGTATTCAGTAATTTTTAAATGTTTATTTGAATACTACCCCAAGAGAAATTGATTAACCTAAATAAAAACATATTCAATGTGCGTAATTATAAGTCTGATGTTGTCAATAAATAACTTACATGTTTCTTTCCAACTTAAAGTATTCGAAATGCAACAAATTATATTTAAATATATTAAAGTATATACATATACGACGATTATACATGTATACATATTTACTTCGATTATCTATGTACGTACTTATCTCGGCGAATTGCTCAAGGCGCTGTCTAGATAACAATACTTAATATGTTATATCTCTATACAGAACTATATAATTAAATATACGAAACACTTCACACGAATAACTACAAAAGTCAAATAATACTTTCCCAAATATATATCCATACATACTTATTAACGGTTTGCTCCTAACCCAATGAAAAGCTAAAATTGTTTTATTTCGCCGGCTGGCAAAAGCAGGGAAGGTAATTTAAAGGTATTTGGCTAAGGGCTTAAATATTTATATATATTTTTTTTAAATATATATATTTTTTAAATTTATATTGTTTTTAAAATATATTTATTATTTATTCATATTTATTTAAAATTGGTTTCTGAGGATCTTATTTTATATTCTATTCTATATTCATATATTTTCTATATAATTTGTATTTTTCTTTATTTATATCTTAAAATCATTTATTAAAGATCAATAATTAAATTAAATTCCTCAACTTCCTCATTATTTATTTTATGTATATTTTAAATTTGCATTAACAAAGCTTAGTCCACATCTCATTAGAAGATTTTGAAATGCTCTAAAAATACTTAAATGAATAATTATAGCATCCTTTAAAGCTGATTGTGGAGTACCTTACCTTTTGTGTCCCATAGTCGGCCTTAGCCCAAATAAAACCACATTCGATTTTGATTTTGTTGTACAACTATATTTTCTTTATACATAATATCGCTTTTTCATATCTTAGGTTAGAAAATAAATACGTACTTAATCAAAGTGGAGACACGTCGCGTCTGATAGCCGTGTAATTTATATGCATTTATTGTATGTTATTAAATTCTAATGCTATAGCTAAGATGTTGATTTGCATATCGTTGGAATAAATAGGTAAGTGTCTAAGATGTACATGTGCCTCTGCTGATAATTGCAATCAAGTTTTCGTATTCTACAACTAACTCAAGCTTCAGACGGTTCAGGGTGTGGTGGCCAATAAATTCATGACCAGTACTTGGCCGCCTGGCCCTGGGCGGGCAGTGGATGGTTGTAGGCGGCAGCCACGTTGCCATGAACTGCTGCAGCCGCATAGTCAGTCAGCTGGTGCTGGGCGACCGCATGGTGGGCAGCCGCCGCGTTGTAATTGGCGGCTGCCACCGCCGACTGGTTGAGATGGTAGGCAGCCTGCGACCAGTTGGAGGGCGACTCCAGCTTCGCATAGTTATCGCTGAGGTGCAACGATGGCGAGATCTTTGATACACTATCCGCGGTCAGCTTCGAGAAGTCGTCAATGGTCAGCTTGGAGTAGTCTGAAACGGAGGAGACGGCGTAAGATTAGAGAGAATTCACAGGGATAGACGAGCTGAGGGAGATTCAAGGTGAAGGAAGTGAGAGAAGGAGTTGGATGAAAGTGAAGCTGTGCAAATATTCAAGGATTAGGAGTGGATGAGGAAGTGGATGTGAAAAGGTGCAAATGAGAAAAGGGTTGATAGGGGATGTGGAAACGGAGTCAAGTAGGAGATAATACTATAACTGCTGAAAATATGAAATAGCCAGAGAAAAGATGTCGATTAAAGTTAGAATAAGAATCGTGTGCCCACCTTGGTGATAATAGTTCTGCCCGCCAAAGTGCCCGTGCTGCGCGAAGCTGCCCGGGAAGCCGTGCTGCGCCGCACTCTGTACCAGATCGTAGCCACCCATCTGTGTGTGGTGATGGGCCGCCGCCGCAGCGGCTGCTGCGCTGTGGGAGCTGGGAGCATGGGCGGTGCTGTGGTGGTGGTGCGAGCTGTCGGTCATGGCCGTTGCACCGCTGGCCGTGGTGCCGGCGGCAGGACTATAGCCCGCCATAGAGCCCACGCCCAGTGGACCAAAGCCGAGTGGTGCAGCTGCGCTGCTGGGAGCGCCACCCACTCCAACGCCCGCTCCGCTGCCATTCATGGGCGACAGTCCAGAGCCCGAGCCGCCCGAGTGTTTGCGCAGACGGGCACGACGATTGGAGAACCAGACCTGGATGCGCGCCTCTGTCAAGCTGGTGGTCTGGGCGAGCTCCTCGCGGGTATAGACATCCGGGTATTGGGTGCGTGAGAAGGCGCGCTCGAGAGCATCCAGCTGCTCGGCGGTGAATGTGGTGCGGGAGCGTCGCTGCTTGCGTTTGAGAGGAATACCCGGCTCCGATTCGGTGTCGCTGATGTCCGAGTCCCGGCCTGCGCAAAGAGAGCCAGAGTTTATTAAAAGGCTACTAAAAATTATAAACGCCTCGTAAGAAGCCATAAAATTTTGTACGCTCAGCGCTGCTGAATGGAATATTTGGGAGAAAAGTTACTAAATCATATTCGATTAGGCCACCGACGTGGTGCTGGATCGCCGGCTTGTGTGAGATCCCCTCAGCTAGCGATCGCATGAGAATGGGAATTTGAATGGAGAATGCGAGTGGGACGGGGGACTGGTAGTGGGAGTGTCGACGTTCACTGCGCGCTATTGCATATTAATTGAAACGTCAGGGAGCGCAACAAATCTGTCAAAAGCAGCCGCCGACGATCGCACCACAGAAGCCAAAGCGACGATGAATCGACGAAGCTGCCGAGGAGAAGGCGTTGCCGCAGGCAGCTCGTAAAAGTCACCACAGCTGACAAGTGACACAATATATCAAATTACACAAGAAGATGACGATCGGCGAGTTGTCAACGGGCAAGGGTGAGCCGCCGTCGCGCCACGGAGGAGTGCGCCAATTAACTTCGGCATCTGTTTACGAAAGTAGATGCCGCCTGGCTCTCAAATCGGGCATGAAGCGCGGCGTGTGGCAGCGATCGCAGCGCTCGGTGGTTGGGAGTCGGCTTCAGTTGGAGGGCATGCCAAATTATTTGGAGAGCTCATTACACAATAAACTGACATTAGGCTTGGCTGGGGTTCACTTCAAAGAAGTTCGGAATTATTCAACAAGATCACAAGATCATTTTTCACAAAGAGTTGCCTCATGAGCGCACACAAATACACTCGATTGTTGAGCTGAGCCTGACTGCGTCCTGACAGCGGAAATACTTTGCGGGGTTTCCTTCGATTAAATCGATCGTCCTTGATCAACCGCGAGCGAGCTCATTTGTGTGTGTGTGTGTGTGTGGCACAGGAAGAGATCGTACTTTGAGGGGCACATTGTGGTTGCGGTCAACGTTGTAATCTTTTCCGGTCTGTCCAGCGAGAAATTATTAATTGATTCAGTGGATTAGGCCACTTTGATATTAGTTGCCTGATAAATGAGACCATTGCTAAGGCAGACAGGAAGTGCGAGGGTTTTGTAGAGCTGTGTGGGTACAGTTGGCAATGGGCAGCAGAAAGTAGTGGAAAGTGGAAGCAAGGATAGCTATTACTCAAACATAGTTTAAGCCATATTATATAGATTGAAAATGATTTTCAGACAAGGACGAAGGAACTGGCTTGAGGTCTACTGAAAGAATTATCTATTTAAATAAAGTACTTAAGAAAAGAAACTTTACAATATGTAATAAACTAAGTGAAGTAGTTTTTCTTGAGCAAATTTATTTAATATTTTTATTATATCCAATAAGATTTCAAACTCAAAGATGATATCAGTATAAAACCTTTCACTGATTCGACTTTTTCTTTATTCTATTACATACTTCGTCAAGGTCCTGAACTAACTGATGATAAACTATCTTAGAGTGATGTCAACTTCCATTTTAGTTGGCGCTTTGCATGAGATTTCATAAACCTTTTATATGCCAGCTGGGGCCACACCCATGCACCTGTCCGTCTAATCAATGCAAATCTTTAAAATAGGATTTGCCAAAAAGCTTAAAGTTTCACGCCCGCTTATAAAAGTCGTAAAGCTCATAAGAAACACACCTACAAAATAATTATGAAAAAAAGAAAGACAAGAAAAACAAAAGCCTGCGAAAGCAAAGAAATCTTCAAGTCTGGAACGCCCACTGTTTAGTGGTTCGGGTTTCCAAAATTCACATGCGTATTAAACAAGTGGAAACAAAAAATAATAATAAAAACAGAAGTCGACTATTAATCTTTCAACACACGCAACAATAAAACTTAATTATAAGAAACGGGTTCCCTAAAATAACTGCAGAAGCTGTTCGAGTGAGAAGCGCAAATGAGCGAGAGAAACAGAGGGAGAGCTGGGAAAAATCAATTAGTTTTGAAATGTTAAACAATTTATTAATTTGTTGCTACTACAAGTGAAACAGAGTCAGAGCTCGGACTTAAAACAATCCAGCAATGCAGCAATTCAACAGATTTGAGATTTCGGATTTGGCACCACAGTGGCTACCGGTGGTGCTGGCTGCTGCGGTGCTACGGCTTTCTTTTCGATTGGCCCCGTGATGATAAATCGCTGTGGTTTTGTAATCCGTGCGGGGTATCGATCATTTTCAACGACGTTTCGAGCCGCATTTTCCAAAACTATAAACAGCAGGTAGTAAACGGTGGAGCAACAGAGCAGGAGGCTGGGGGCCGCTGCTGTGTGGCCAAAGGCAGCCACGCTCTTGATGGACAGTCATAGGGCACACTTTTGTGTCCAAAGGGTCAAAAGATCGAGCGCTAGCACGGCCCAGCCCCATAGACGAGATGCTATAGTCATCAATCAACACGAATCTGACACGATTTAAATTGCCTGCATCTAATATCAAATGTTGGGCTGCAATTGAAAAACTCCAGCAAGAGATCTGTATATATATATATATATATATATATATATATATATATATATATATATATATCCAAGAATAAAGCTAAGTAAATGAAATTTGTTGTATCCAACTCATTGCCCTCGGCTTTGACACTTTTTATTAGTGGACACCACTGAGCTGAAGGCCACTGTCAGCTGTCAGCCGCGAGAGACGAGGAGCGTGGAGCTGTGGAGACACGCGAGGGCTCTGTCAGCAGCCAGATTTGGGATTTGGGGACTTTCGGGCTGCGCTCTTTCTGTGTTCTGTTTTAAGGCTTAAGATTCTTGTCAGCAAAAGGATTACAGGAGCATTAAAAATGTGGATACATACATGTTTCTATACAGACATATTTGCCGCTTATATTTGAAAAGTGAACAAGCGTTGAGCTTGAGATTTCTTGAAGGTTTTAATTGCAGCTTTGTGCAGAGACCTTGAAAGTCGGGTGAATGATCCAGCCAGCAAAAATATATTCAAAATTATTTAGTCAGACAAATTTCTTTAATCAATAGTTTTCACAGTTGAATAAGACAATTAAGAACTCGGGCTCAGCTTAAAGACTTAAGGCCTATTGAAACAAAGCCTCGGCGAAATATGTTTAGAAATGTCTTCAGGCCAAATTAAAAAACATAAAAACTGACCGCCCAGCTTAACGGACAGCGCATAATTATATAACAAATATTTATTTAAATGCTTCTACCGAATATATAACGCATAAAGTAACCGAAATTTATGCCCTATCAACGCCCTCGCAGTGCTCAGTCCTCAGTCCGCTTATCAAATACAAATGAGAGGATGCGCATTTAAACTAATTTACAAAATCGTTAACAGACGGCGGCAAACAGAGGGAGCAGGGGCCAAAAATTAGTTATAATCATAATCCGGCGGCAAAAGAGACAGCTCGAGACGACTCGAGTCGAGTCGAGCCGATTGTGCGGAGCCAGCACCCCCCGAAGATCCAGATCCAAATGCAGATGCAGATGCAGATGCAGTTGATCTTTCAGAATGAAATGAAACTAATTTAAATAACAATGCGAACAAACACTTGATCAAAACAAATCCCCAAAGATGAGCAGACATCCCAGACAGCGACAAATACAGATACGCAGATACAGATACAGATACATATATAGCTATGGAAACAGAGGAACAGCTACTCGGGCTCGCCTGGCTAAAGTGTGATAATACGTTAATAAAATATTTTGTAACTCATCAACACGAACGAGCCGCGCAGCGGTGCATCGAGCGAGAAAACAGAATACAGTCCCAACAATGAGATCAAACGGATCGACCCAGGACACCCTGGTGGGCATTAAAGACGCCGACGAAGATCGGTGCATTTGAAGTCGAGGCGCTGCTTTTGTTACGTTGACACTTTTTTCGGGCATGAACGATTTTAATGGGTGCCCGAACGGCTCGAACAAATGAGCCACAAGAGCCGCAGACCATATGCATGATCGAGGGCACGATCGCCGCTCTCAGCTCTCTGTGGGACCGCACACATATGCGCCCTGAAAAAGGAGCAGGATATTTTTGCGCAATCATCTCTCTTTCACTCATTTGTCATGTGACACTGCAAGAATGCAGCGATCTCTCTCCCTCTCCCTCTCCCTCTCGCTCTCTCCCTCTCTCTCTCTCATTCTCTCTCTTGTCAGTATTAGAGTAGGTGTGAACTGCTCTTCGGCGACCGTTTGTCTTCTGCGGCCATTGCCAGATTTTCCTCTCGCTCTCCTGTCTTTGATCTACCCTTCTCTCTTTTGATTTTCGCAAATAATTGAACCTGTTTGTATTTGTTTCGGTGTTCTAGCTCGGTGCGAGCCTCTGCGGCACAATTGTTGCCGCATTGTCTGGCCGCCTCAAATATTTGGTAAATAGCCTTTGGCCATTCCCACGCGTCCTCCTGTCGGCCTCCTTGCTCTGAGCAAGCCTCCTTTGTCCTTAACACTAATTACCACAAGTGTTTTCGTTTCTTGTTTTCTATTTTCTAGTTTTTTGACTTTCTGAATTTCAGTCGGTGTTTTGGCATTTGATTTTGATTTTTGTTTCTTTTTGTGTTCGTGTTGCTTTCCTTTGAGTGGGCCTTGGCCTGACATGGGTTGGCCCATTATCACGCCAAATAATACAAATCGCACGCGTATTTTTCAGACAGAAGGTCGTCATCGTTTGGACTCCGATCTATTGTTGGCCGCGGTTAGCGTGGGCGTTGCAACATTTAGCGGCAGGTTTGTTGCAACTCCAAGCAGAGGCGTGGCAATTGGATATTTATCAAGCGGCTTAGTTCGTGGAACAGATGCCTACGATCGAGCCATCTACTGTGCTATTGAAAAGCAGAAGATATTGAATAAAATATGATATGGATGATAGTATAGTTGATAGATATTATAGATAGATAGTATAGATAGATAGTATATATAAGAAGATGTTTAAGACCGTAGCTATATTCACGTATATATCGTGTGTTTTATATTAGAAATGCGTAGGAGTTGTCAGCTTTATTCTCTTTCTTTTATATTATATATGCATTTTTCTGTAAATTATATCATATATATATACATAATTGTGATGTGATTGCAAATATATATACCTAGAAAAGATTTTGACCGCATCTCAAATTTATCGTAACATTTCTTCTGTGAACTATTAAATAATCTTTCTTTCGTCTAATGTAATGCAGTTTTAATTGGTTTTCTTCAGCTGGAACGCGTCGTCCGTATATACCAATGAAAACGGCTCAATAACAGCTTTTGATACATATTCGGGCTTCCCCCTGCCCCAACTTATTAATATATTTGTGGTTGTCACCAAGAGCTTCGGTAGCTGGGCCTTCGGCTCGGCCCGTTGCGGGCCCCCACACAAATATCATGAGGTCTGAGGTTGTGTGTGTGTTTTTATTCAGTTATTATTTGATTTTCCACATCTTTTGGCCGCGTTTGCTGTGTGTACGAAAGATCAAAGCGAGCCGCCGCTAAACACAGTCAGCGACAATGAAGCATCTGGTCAACGGTTGGGGCTCCGGGACCCCGCATTGTATAAATTGTACAAAATCAAAATCAAACGAAATTATAAGTGAAATACGAGACGGAGAAATATATATTTAATAATGCATAATTTTTTGTTTGAGAGCCCCGCTTAGCCCTGCTGCAGCCCGACGCAAGAAGGCGTTGATTACAGGCAAAGGCACCGACTCGGACTCCCGATCAAGTCGGATGCCGGGCCACAGGCTCACCACTGTGAATATGTCTCTGTGAATGCTGTTCCGATTGCATTCTGATTGTATGCGTCCCAGGATGAGGTCGAGCTGACCAGGTGAACATAATGACGGATGCATCATTACGAGCCAAAGGGAATTGGTGTAGGGCTTCAAGTTTGAGCTCAGTTCTCTGGGAGTTCGGGAATGGCAATGATGATGGGAAGGCGTGTGCTTATTATACGCTTCGACAGTATAATGATAGCTCTTGCCTCGAGCCTATATAGATTATGTTTAGTAATTGGCATTTGTACGATTGGAGCCACCATTTGGAGCCCGGCTAAATGGGTTAGGCATACAGGTGCCGAGGCAACACGGATAAACGATTATAGAGCGGGATTGTTATGCCTATACAAATGTCGTGAGAGTTAGATAAATAAATGGGCATGGAGAAGGCAAGAGTTAAGGGTCTATTTGAAGGCTCAAGCTAATATCGTCCAAAATCCTTTTTATAATAGTTCGATTGCATTTTTTGCTCCAATCTAAGCTATAACTAATGAAAGAATATGTAAAATATTTCAGTCAACTAAAAATATATGAAAACCTGACTTCATATAAGAGACAAGAACATTGCTCGCACAGCATGCCAAAGGCACGAGAAGAGTACAACTCTCTGTTCAATGTCGACAGACCGGAAAATAAAAACAGTTGCTTTCTTTCTGCTCAAGGTTGGGAAACTCCCAAAACATCATAAATATTCATTCAGCAAATGCAAGCCGCAACCATTGAGGCCGTTTAATGGCATCCAAAGTCAAGGCGACAGCCCTGGCTGCGTGCGTGTTCTACTGTCACCCACTGAGTCTTTGTGCGAGGCGTTTGTGTTGTGACAGAAATGGCTCGGCAAATATCAGAGAGGCCGTCGGCAAAATGGACAATTGGCAAAGAGGGAAGAAATTCAAATGTCGGCTAAAGTACAGTGAAACCTGCCTCTAATGATGCAACAGCAACAGTAAAACAGAAACAATACAGGCAGACGCAACAGACAATTTTCTAGTCAATTTGAAGGCAGAAAGTCGTAAACCTAGAAAGGGGAACGCTTTGACCCCCGCCGATCGTTTATCGAATGACTTTGCATATTTAGCATGATTATTGGCCCCGTCCAGAGAGCGGAGTAGGAGTCAGTGTCAGAGTCAGAGTCAGAGTCAGAGTCGAAGTCGGTGTCGGTGTCGGAGTCAGAGTCAGAGTCAGAGTCGAGGTCTCACGCAAGGCAATTGGAAAACCGGGTTATTAGCTGTGCAATAGGTAGAGAGAGAGATGGAATCTGGAATCTCGTGTACTTTTGATTCTCAGGTGTCATCATCTACACCTATTTTGGGCCGTTTGTATTGCCAACACAACGAAATGAACAACGAACAGAGCGATTGAACGAGCGATCGAACCAACGATCGTTATCGTATAGGCCAGAGATCTATTGTAATATTTTGAGCGGCTTTGATTTAAGTTTAAGTCGCTCGTTCTAAGACGATCAAAGGGCCGCTGCCGACATCAACTTTGTTGATTTGAGCAACAAATGATTTGGGAATGATTTTACGAAATTACATCAAACATATCAAATAAATGATCACTAATTTTCGTAGCACGGAATGTGGAATACAGCAATACGCCGTGTATCCATGAGATAGTTGCGCTACTCGTATCTATCGTAGGTCTGAACACTTACCGCCCAGTATGCCATGGATCGTATAGTCCTTGCGTCCATCTTCGCTGCTGCGATCGTTGCCCCTCAGCAGTCGACTGATCGATGAAGTCGAGGGCGCATCTGCGAAGCCCTCCTGAAATGGGGAATAATACGGTTTATCAATGTGAAAGATCATGTAAATGGCTCGCTGATGTATCTGTATCTGGTATCTAAATGAGCACTGGAAATAGTGGCAAATCAAGCACACAAATCCAATTAAGATAAGCCCAAGCCGCATAAATATTTGTGGGCTACCGGTTGGGCCCATTAATTATACGAGCGTTAGGCACTCAGCTCTTCGAAATGGGCCGAGGCTTTACGAATGCACTTGGCGCTGT
Organism: Drosophila peninsularis; assembly: GCA_035047485.1. NCBI lineage: Eukaryota > Metazoa > Arthropoda > Insecta > Diptera > Drosophilidae > Drosophila > Drosophila peninsularis. Next base: position 3,604,420 of record JAWNPN010000085.1, on the reverse strand, counting down.
GACATTAATTCCCCAGTTGCTGGGCAGCTGCCCACTTGCTGCTGTTTGGACACATTTTTATACCCTGAGCCCATTGAAAATGGGAAATCAGGGTATAATGTTTTTGTGAAAATGTATGTAACAGGCAGAAGGAGACGTCGCAGACCATACAAAGTATATATATTCTTGATCAGCTCGATGAGCTGAGTTGAAATAGCCCTGTCCGTCTGTCCGTCCGTCCGTCCGTCCGTCCGTCCGTCCGTCCGTCCGTCCGTCCGTCCGTCCGTCCGTCCGTCCGTCCGTCTGTGTGAACGCAGCGATCTCGTAAACCACAGAAGCTAGAGAGCTGAAATTTGACATGTATACTCCTGAATACCATACGCTATACGAGTTTTTTTCAAAAATTCGATAACTCTTCCCGTTCTCTTTTTATCGATAAATTTCGATAACTTTTCGTCTCTTTTACGTACCGTAAGAGCTAGAGACCTGAAATTCACTATATAGATTCCTGTTGTGAATGCGGACATTTTATAATTTTTGGTTTTTGGATGCCACGCCCCCTTCGCCCTAAATTTGCAAAAAACGCATTTCAAATACTAGAGACTTGTGCTTCGGCACATACACACATATGAATAACATAATCATGCCCTGAAAGTTTGAATCAAAAAGTCCTGCTAAAAAAAAAGTTATTAAACATTTAATTTCCCATAGCGTAGGCGTCTTGCAGCCTAACCGCAGTCGCTACGTCAACTGCGCAGTTGGCAGAGCGCGTGCTTGAGCGTGCGTCTGTGTGTGTATGTGTTGCTTGCAATATATGTGTATGTAAACTAAGTATAGAATATATGAAGTATCGGCACTTCGCAGGGCTCAGGGTATCTCCTAGTCGAGCCGTCTCGACTAGAGCATTCTTACTTGTTATCTCTAGCCTACTCTCTCTCTCTCTCTCCCTCTCTCTCTGTTTTTCTTTATCCCGCTCTTTCTCTCACTCCATCTCGTGCTCTTGGAAATACTCTGTGTGTAATCCAATTAGAAGAAATGTCAAGCTGAGCAGGGCTTCAGAATTTGTCCGCGAATGTCGCGTGTTTTGCCGACATTTCCGAGCTGTAAATCATAATGCATTTAGCTTCGCAATTTATGCAACAAAATGTACACAAATATATTATTTAATATGTTCTTTGATAATTTGATAGAGAAACCATCTTTTACAGCATATATGAAATAGCTCTAAGCTATTTATATATATTTATATATAAATATGTATATTTTTTATACTTTAGGATTTATATCTATGCTAGGATAACATCTATGCCAACTCTACCACACCACCACGCTGAACAGTCATAGACTGTCTGCATCTGTGGCAGATCTTCAGAGCTTAAAACGAGAAACTGTCGTAATTCCCGTGTAATACATGAAAGACAAGCCTCGCTCTATGCACAGCTTATTTAAAATTGATTTGGATTTGAAATCTAGTGGCGCTTAGGCAACGCCAACACATTTTCACGTAATTCCCGCGAAACTCGAAATCGAAATCAAATCACAACAGAAAACGTATAAAATCAAAACCAATTTCTCGTGCAATGCAAAACGAAAACTGTCAGTTTTCATTAGAGCAACACGTCGAGAGCGCAGCCTGAGCTGCAGCTCCCAGCTAATCGCTGTCTGATCTCTGGAGCTGCAGCTGAAGTTGATGTTGGAGCTGCTTAAAAAACTGACCCAGCGTCAGCGTCTCAAATGGAGTGGCATGTGCCGCAAACATTTTTTTCTCTCCCTCTCTCTCTCTCGCTCTCTCTCTCACTGATTAATAATAAGCAGTAACATAAAAATTATGAGCAGGTAATGGCTGAGGTGCCACAACTGGCACCTCATAGACATGGCCCAGACGCCGCTTAGAGCCAACTCAAACTTGGACACTGACATTTTGTCCAGTTGAAGGCAGGGGGAGAACTGCGCTATACACTGCCTGCCTGCTGTCTGGTTAGCTGCTCCACTGGCTCTGGCTACTGGCTCTTATTTCTATTGAAAGTGTCATGAATATGACAACAACAACAACAGCAACAACAACAGCAGCAGCAGCTGCAACGGCAGCAACTGTTGCAGCAACAACAACAGCTGAAATATGTTTTGATTTTCAACTAGACTTTTGTTGCGTTTTTTATGCCCCATGGCACTTGGTTGGCTCCGGTCTACCGGACAGCTTCTACCAGTTGCCAGCTGGAATGTGTGACAGCTTATCTTGTAGCAACTGACAACTGGCTGCCGCGCCCCCAGCTCCAGCTCCAGCTCCAGACTCCAGCCCCCCGACTGTGCGACACCTTTTTCTGCTTCTTCTACTCACATTTTATTTTGTTACCTCTTTGATTTCTGGCTACACAAATTCAATTGAAATTTAATTAATTAGTTGACAGTCGGATTGACACATGAGTGCGCTTTGAATATATATACAGATAGATATATATATATATATATTATATATATATATATATATATATATATATATATATATATATATATATATATATATATATATATATATATTATTATATGCGTTATTTCTACCCATAAACTTCTCCTTTTATTTGAGTGACAGGTGTGATGCCCAAAAGTATGGGTTAAGAGGTTTTATAACTGAATTTCTTGGAACGCAGAGCCTAAGCCCTTGTCAGCACACATAGCTCAAATATTTTGCATAGTTCCTTTTCTTGATTTAAAACTTAGCATATATATTATTTTCCATTCATACTTTCTGCCTCGCATCTGCTTGGAGTGTTTGTTGAGCAACTTAATTGCACTGCTCAAGTGATCTTTACGATCGGCATTCGATACTGGCGATTAATCAATTGATTTATGCAATAAATACCACCTGAATCAATCACGAACAGGCGGCAACAACAATTGCCTCTAACCACAAAGCAAGCGACTTAAGATCAGGCTCCGATCTTGCCGACGATCATGAGGGACAGCATGAGATGCCGATGGCGTATTCTAATTAAGCGTGAAGCGCACCTGGAGGCACTTTTACGCCTACTGCCAGGCTTAGATGCAGAAGAGAGAGCGAGAGAGCTGCAGATACAGATGCACGGCTAAAAGATACATTCGACGAATGATGCAACCGTTCGTGTGCCTTTTGCTGTTGGGCCGTTTGCAATATCTTCGGCCGATCGCATCGATGGCCGCTCGAATCGGTATCCCCACATAAACTGTAACTAATTGCGGCTTCAAATAAAGAGCAAAGAGCAGCCAAAAGCGGCGATGGCAGAGTGAGGCGTGCGCTCAAGGGAGTCGCATCTGATCAGTAGGCAGCACGAGACACTCGGTCTGCCAGTCCCTGAGCAAACAACATTGGCGTAGGTTCAGAAATCAGTTTCGAAAATCCGCTTCAAGGCTTTTTCCACGCTTTGTTTTTATTCTGTTTCTCCTTCGTTATTTCTGCCAAAATTTATATTTATATTTTTCACGCTAATTTGTGCCAAAAATAATGACAACGTTTCTGTGCTCCCATTTGGCTGTGAGTACGTTAGAGAGAGGGGAGAGGGGAGAGGCGATTGGCATATGAGAACAGTTTTGTTTTTGGCGGAAGATGCATTGAAAAAGTCTTGAATTGAGCAAAAATAATACACACTGAGAGAAAGTTATGTGTTATAGAGTAATGTTATAGAGGAGGCACTTAAATATGAAACTGAGAAGGGGATTTGATCATTTCTGCATATGGAGCATATGCTCTGAAGATTTAAATTAAAGATTTTCGAGCTCCCTTTCAGAGATTCTTAAACATTGAAACAGAAGAGAGAAGAGCAAAGTAGTTTCTGTATACAGTCGTCCAGTTAAATACTGTTTGTAATCTAGTCGCATTATCACGATTCGCATTTAGCACTAATTCTTCCTCTCTGCAATGCAACGCTGCCCTGCATTACTTAACTATTTCTCTTAATGATTGAATTATCTTCTTCAGGCCACTCTTTGAAGTATATTAAATAGCTGCCATACAAATGTTATCTAGAACATCAAGCTCTTTCCTTCTCTTGACTTAACTTATTTTCTGCCAATCAGCATTACTAAAAGAAGATTATAATGTTTAGTAATTGTAAAGCTATTACTTCCATTTTTTATTAAATTGTGCTGTAGCTAATCATAGGAAAATATACAGAAAAACCATCAATATATATATATATATATATATATATATATCATATATATATCAATATATATGTATCAATATAATCTTTCTCAAGTATAGCATGATTTTAACATTTCTCGTTTAACGAAATGTCCATTTAGTAGAAGTGATCTTAATTTCGCCCAGTGTACACAGTGCCGTTAGGTGCAACACGAGCTGCGTTGGCCCACGCTTTAACCTGGCCGGTTGCCCCATGCTAAGATGCTCGTCAAACCGGAAGTTGGAAGCGCTTGCCACAGGGCCGAATACAAAACAAAAAAACAAACAGCAAAAACTAAACATATTGCGCTGTGTTGCAGCTTGTTGGCCTCAAGGATAAGACAGAGCCACAGTCGCTGCACAACAACAAAAAGGCGGCCAAGATGAAGCCCGTTGGCGTTCTGCCGACTTTTATGCTTTAATCGATTTCTTAACGCTTTGGGTGGCATCTTGTGCAAATTTGTCGTCGCCGTTGTACAACAAATTTGTCAACTGGCCATCGATATGCCAAATGGCCAAACGGCAGACAGAGAGACGGCAGGACAGGGCATATGCAAAGGGCCGAAATGGCTGGTAACGTGCCATAAACAAAGCCAGCGGGCGGGCGTGTAGGCCGGGCCTGCACCCGATTCCATGATCGTAGGCCCGAGAGTGCCACGTGACTTTTCGGAAAACGGAAGTAAGCCGTGTTTGTGTTTGCCGAACTGAATGGACATAATGCTATGCGGTTAGAGAGCTACTGCAAATCCTTGTGCCATTTGTGTCCTCACATTTTATTGCTTCCTGCGCAGGTGCAGCAAACGTCAGAGAGAGCGAGGAGCACCCACTGCGCACTCACCTTCATCAGCTTCTCGCGTATCTCCCAGCTGAATATGCCGGGATTTTCCTTGCGCAGCTCATCGATTCGTCCCTCGATCTCCGGCGATGTCACCTTCGGCTTGGAGCCGCCAATCACGCCCGGCCGAATAGAGCCCGTCTCCTGGTAGCGATTCAGTATCTTGGACACGCAGCCATGTGAGACTCGCAGCTGCCGCGATATCACACAGGGCCTTACTCCGCTGGCCGCCATTTCGACGATTTTCAGGCGTATGTGATTGGGCAGCGGGCGGCCGTTGATGAAGACGCCGCCAAGCTGATTGACGCGTCCCTGGCCTAAAACGGGATGTCATATAGTATTAAAGAACTCAACCCATAGGATATCAAGAAATCAAAAAAGATTTATTAAGGAAGAATTTAGATGAAAGAGATTCCAAAAGTAAGACAATATAATTATTAGTAAATGAATGAAAGTAATATTGATTATGAGCAAGGTTCAAACCAGGATCAAAATGTTATTAATTCTTGGTCTAAAAAACTTCTCATTGTATGAGGGATTTTATATCAGCTTTCAAATAGGGATACAAACTCTTTTCAAATATGAAAATGCATCTTATATTAGGAAACTGATATTATTCACTATTCATTTATAGTTATTGCTTGAGCTACATCCTTTTAGCGAGTAATCCCAAAAGACTCAGACTTACCCTGAAAAGGATAACCGGTAAAGAGCGGTCGCAGGGAGTTGGCGCTGGACATATCCATTTTGATTGCTTAGAGTGCTTGGCTTATGAATTAACTTAGGAACTACGTTTGGCGGATGGAACTGTGCCAAAACAATTGCACGCACTATACGATGAATGAGTAGAAGAAGAAGAAGTGGGAGCACAAGGAACAATGCACAATTCACATGACTCTGTTGGCCAAAGAGGCAATCACTGCAGCTTGGCACGCGGATAACAGTCACTAAGAGCTGCGCGCACGCGATATCCGACGGAAGGAAGCGCGAGTTGTTTTTTGTTTTGTTTTTCGCAAAGCGAAGTTCGTGACGTTTCTTGGAATTGCGCGCGCTGGGAACGATCAAACAGCACGAGACTTGCAAAGCAACTAAAGGCATAAATTAACGAAGGCGACGCCGGGCGGCGAATGCGGCCGACAATGAGATCGCGGCCATAAACTGGTTTCCCAATAGCAACACAAGCGCACGAATCACACACACACGCATGCAGAGAGAGTGAGAGAGAGCTGCGCGCAGCTTTCGCGTCCGCCCTTTTGTTGCCTGGCGCCACAATATGGCAACGATCAAAAACGGCTGCCTGGCCTCGGCATAGAGAGCGAGCGAGACAGCGCGACGAGAGAGCGCGAGCGTGTGCGCGCTCTCGCTCGCTCTGCGCTTTAATCGAGACAGGGGCGTCGGCCTGTGAGCCGGCTGCGCACGCTGATTGGCTGTTCGCCGCGGGGCGGTTCGCGCTCTGCGCTTTGATATCAACAACAATCGCACAATCAAAGAAACAACCCCCCGACTCGCCCGCCCGACGCTGCCACGCGGCGACATCATCAGCGATCTGTGCAGCTGTCACTAGTCCTGTCATGGCTGCTGCTCAGTGTGAGTGTTTGTGTGTGTGTGTGTGTTGTTGTTGTTGTTGTTGTCCTTGTGTGTGACACTTTTTGTGCACAATATATGACTTTTGTCGCCGGCAGCCAATTAAAGCGTGAAGGCTGCCGACGGCACAGGACAGAGCAGAAGAGAACAGAACGGGACAGGACTCAGGGCCACCGTTTTTACCTCTTGCGCATTATATTATCAATCGTTCCGGTTGGCATTTCAGCACCCACGGTCCTGCCTGCGTGTACTTATGCCACTTTCATACTCTTCCTCAAGGTAACATATATCTGTTAGGCAGTGTGCAACGCTTAAGAGCATTCTAATTTTTTGAATCTTAAATTATTCGAGTTCCTGATCAATACTCAATCAATAACTGATCTTTAAAATTGGAAAAGTTTGCATGGATTCGTTTAGTGCTCAAACTGGGCTCACTACTATATATATATATATACTATATATAATTAACTCATTTAATATATAAAAATATTGCTATATATTATAATATTATAATTCAGCCAATATTCCTCTTTAGTTTTATCTGATTGTATGTAATATTTTCATATATTAAGAATTATTTTCTCTTTACAATTTTTTTCAAAATATAATTTTAAGAGTATTCAATCGGCGACTTGATCGCGCATTATTCACTCTCCTTGGCAGTTCCTGTTGCTGTTCATTTGCAATTTTACTGGGTTGCTAGTTGGGTTAGGTCCAAATATGTGGTACCATAGACGCGAGGCCTCATAGCTCGTTTTGTTGTTTGTCATCGTCAAGTTTTATGGGGTTCCTTCGGGCCTGGCTCGGCTTGTGCTTGGCTTATCCTGCTGCTGGCAGCACAATGGCCGTTCATGCCTATTTACGACCACCCTCCTGGCTGTGTGTGTGTGTGTGTGTTTGCACAGACATCATTCGGTGGAGATTCTGTTTATCTAACAAGTCAAGATAGTTTTCTGTTTGTTGTTTCGTTAGCAAGTTAACTCGCCGTCTGAATTATGAGTGTTGAGGGATTTAATGGGGTTTCGAGTGGGGTCAAAATACATTTTTACTGTCCAATAAGCTTACGGAAAGAGGCATAAATATTATTTTAAATTTTACTGTGAGCAGACAGAGATCTCTTTGACTCGTTTACAGATAGAATGGGAATTCCTGAAACTAATTACACAAATATCACAAGATTATTTGCTGTTTCTCTCTTAACTTTTTCTACTTTTAAGCCTTACCTTATCTAGACAACCTCCTAACGAGTTTTGCTATCCTTCACATATGCCAGAGGGGAGGTTCAATTTCAACCCTCAGCTGCGGAGTCATTTGCCGATATACAAACATAAAAATCTATCAACAGACATTAATTGCAGTCGATTTCGATAAAGGATACAAAGAGATGGAGAGAGAGAGAGAGAGGTAGATATGCAGGCGCAGAGAGGCAGTCACACCTGGTCTACAAAACTGCCAAATGGAGTTTTTGAAAAATTGTAAAACCAAAAACCGAAAATTGAAAACAAAAGCCAAAAAGCGGCGAAAGGACATCATCATAATATAAAGAATTAAGCGTGAAGTTTACGCATATTAAGGATACGCATATGCGAACACACGCCGCCTGCATCTGGCCAAAGCAAAAACCAATACAACCGGCATACAAAAATGGCCGTTGTACGACTCTGCGTGTGTGTGTGTCAGTCAGTGAGCCTGTGTGTGTGTGCGTGAGCGTGTGTGTGCGAGTGGCAGCAGGCCAAATGCAAATGTGCTCTATATAGAAATAGAAATTCAAATTGAAATTGAAATAAAAATGGAATTGAGCGGAATGAGCCTGTCAGGCTGTAAAAATAGCCGCTGCATGGACCTGGGCGCTGCAGCTGAGCTGAAGCGAGTTCAGCTGAGGTCCTGCATCCTCGAAACATCCTCTCAGCGCTAATCAGCATAAAATTCGATGCTAATGAAGCGTTGTGCAATGCCAGGCAGAGTCCTTCGGGCACTTGAATGCACTCGCATGCCTCATCTGCGCTGCGACTCCCAATGCAAATGAGCCAAAGGACATGCCCGAGCTGACTATTAATTGTGCCTGCCAGGAGCAGAGGAATATATTTGTAAAGTAGACCGCAAACTTGGTCACGATAAACATGACAAATTTCCTAATTTGCCCATTGACAGTTTTCAATTATTGGAACTCTTCAAGCGTGGACGCAGGTCCCAAGCCAATCGACGTAGGCGAACGGAAGTTACTTTCGGGACTAAATTGACGTCCTGCTGTAGCTATGTAAATTATTTCTGGCCTGGAAGTTGACTTGCTTTGTCGAACATAAAAAACAGTTGAATACGTGCAGACGGTATATAAAAAATATAGTTATTAAATAATACCAGGAATAATCGAATTGTATCTGATTTAGGTGAGCTAACGTATATACTTCAGATTCTTCATGTTGAGGTTTATTATATTATTGTTTATATTATTATTGTCATTATTATTATGATCCACTATTATTATTATACCATATCCATTTGTAAATCAAACTTTATTTTTAAGTGAATTTAATGCTTTAAGAATTCTTCCGTTGGGCTGACGAAATCCTTAAGCCTAGAGATTCGACATTTATAACTGGTTCAACTTCAGATATAATAATTTAATTTACAAGCTGTTTCTGCTCTCAAACTATATTTATTTCAATAGAAATACAACTATTTTTCGCCTGAATCTTTAAAACTCTCTAGAAAATCTTCTGCACTGCTTTCAAACCGAATCCGTTAGTCGGTCTACCGACAGATTCTTTATCATAATGTAGTTCCGCTTAATGATCCATCAAAATCCGTTGGACAACTGTCAACAAAGCCGCACTCAAGCGAGCATTCACAAGTATTCAAATCTCAATCGTGGCCGCAGTAGCTGCAACTGGTAAGCAAAACAAACAGATCGGGCAGACAAGTTCAATATTGAACAATCCCTAGGTGAGGCACATGACTGATTGCTGTGCCCACTGCAGCAGGACAAGTGAAAATTAGGAAGCCAACACACACAGTCACACACGCACATATATATGCAAACATAAGGTAGAGTAAACTAGCAGGACAATTGGGAAACTGTTTTCACTCCTTCATGCTAAATTTGCGAGGCAAACAAACAGGGCTGAGGTCCCGCAGGACGTCTTGGCATGAGGCAAATGTCCCAAACAGATGCACAGCTAGGCGTCGGTGCGCAGCAAGTGGCGAGGACATCTTGGCTACTCGTTCAGCATTCGGTAGTCATAAACACTAGCTGAAGGACAATGCTACACTGTGAACTCGGGCTTCCTAGTATTCCAGTTAACCGACTCTTCGGGCACGTCCTGCACACACTATGTTCTAGTTACAGGACTCGTTTTTTACGACTTTTAGGATTCTCTCTGAATGAATTCGACTGCTTGCATGCACTTAAAGTTTTACAGCCTCCGATGATGATCTGCACACAGATTTGATGTTCGAGTCTTGACTTTCAAATGCCCGCCGAACAAATTTACAGCCGCCTTGTAAATCACTGGCGTGGATGTCCTGTTCGGGCACAACATGTGCTCCTGTTCAGCTGAAAGACTTTGCTACCATTCAGCCATTGAGTCTTTGATACGACTTTCGATATTCCATATTCTGTTGATGGATTTCTGAATTCCATTTATGGGACACTAATTGGGGGCTTTGTGTTTCCCATATTAACTGGAAACTAGAAGCTGGAACTGAAACTGGAGCTGGAAATTGTTCAAAAAGTGTGAAGATTCGTTTTCACACATTTTCGCCTGTCTTTTTATTTTTTTGGCACTTCGAGTGAATCACTTTGTTTGACTTTGAGGTCTGAGTTACATTTTTATTGAATCTGTTAAAGATATTTTTGTTAAGCTTTGTTTGAGACTTGCCTGCTATTACGGCTATTATTACAGGTAATATATAATATTCCAGACAATGAATAACAAGATCTGAAATTTGAGTCCAAGCAGGTACTTCAAGTGACTGGAGATATTATTCGACTTGGCTTATATACATATATATATAGTTGATATAGAGAAGACCACTTTTGTTTATTCGCTAAAGTATTCATTAGTATTCACAATACTCATTCAAAAGAAAACTACAACTAAGCTTAAAGCTACAAATTAGTTAAAAATTTAACAGCCCAAAAGATATTTTCTTAAATTAAAAAACGAAATAGCCAACAAAATCCTTTAGTCTAGCCTAGAGAAGTCTCGCTTTGTACTTTGTCTGCGGCTGAGATCAGTCTGAGCGTTGTCTGGGAGAGGTAAAAAATATATTTTCAATTTCATTTGTCATTTCGTTACGTTTGCTTTTAGCAGCGACTCAGGCGACTGCGACTGAGACAACATAAAAATCGCGCAACTTTCAACTGGGCAAAGCGACGTTCCCCTGACTTTGATGGATCCGCCGGCTGGAAAGGTGTGCGTGTGTGCGAGTGTGTGTGTTAAGCGTCTCGCTTAAATGAAGTACCAAAAACTCAATTTATTTGCAATTAAATTGTGAAGCTAAAGGAAAAAAAAAAACAAAAACATAATCTGCATCGGATTTGAGCGCTGGCCTTTCGCCTGCTTTGCATTGTCCGGCCAAAAACTTTGAACCCGTCGACAGCAGCGGCGGCAGCAGCAGCGCACTTGGTGCCAATTCCCAGTTACCCAAAGTTGGCCCCTTTCCCAGTTACCAAGTTGCCGAGCCGCATCTTAGCCCACTTACCGGCAAGTGCGTTTGCGGCTCGAGCCTTTTGATGTTCCGGCCCACAGCTCCTCCCTATGCCCCGCGCTATGCGAGTGTCTCCTGGCGTGATCTTTTGGCTGAACGTATTGCATCTCATTTGAAAGTCGGGGCGCTCGACCTGGCCGGTCGGACGGCAGTCTGGCTGCTTGGCTATATGTCATTGTAACATAAAAGTTCAATTTTAATTGCCGCGCTTGACGTGCTCAAGGTATTTGGCCTGGCATTTTTACGATCACTTTGGCAAATGTGCGCTTCAAAGCCATTTCAGTCAGCTCCAGCTGTGATCTTAGGCTGCAGCCACAGCTACAGCTATAGATGCAGATACATTTGCAGCTACAGCTACAGCTTCAGATACATTTGTTGTTCTGCTCGGCTCTTTTTGGTTTTCGGCTGCGAGTGACTTTTGTCGGCCACTTTGTCCAGTCACTATTGCCTGCATGCGTCGCTCTCACCCCGTTGCCTTTCTCCTATCTTGGGCTACTACTCCCCGCACCCCTGGCTGCAGCTCTGTGTCAAGTCGTTAAAACCGTCAGCGTTCCCGTCAGACTCTTGTCTTTTGCGGCGTTCCGAGCATGGATTTTACATATGTTCATTTGTTTATATGACTGCAGCAGCACCAACCGGGGCGGGGAGCCGGATTCCGTGCCAGCGGGCCTCGTGGTGCAGATTGGCACTCAACTTAAGCGATTGCAAATCCGTAACTCATTCGCCTTCTTTTTAAATACGCGCAAAACAAATTTTTATTTCGTTTTTGTTTTCGTTTTGAGCTTTGGGCTGGCTCTGGCTCTGGAACTGGGAATTGTTGAGCAACCTTCACCGAAATTGCCGAATTGCACTGTCTGCTGTGTTGCATGGTCCGCATTTTCCCATACGCGCGCCCAGCGTTCACCGCTGAGATATTGACGGCGAGGGGGCGGCAGCTTTTGAGATGTTGCCAAACTACACTTTCCAAAAATAAAGAGTTGAAAGCTTATTGACATGATATAATATTAATCTCTCAGCGAACATAAGATCAGATAAGATATTATTGATGAAATGTAATACTTAAGTCAAAAAAGAAAAGTTCGAAATTAAATTTAAGCCAAGAAATATATTGTAATTTATTGCCATTCACATATTTATAATAGTTTATAAATAAAACTGAAGAAATTTAAAATTAAAGACAAATATTTGGAAATATTTGGTTTACTAATAGTATAATAATAATTATAATAATAATTTTATATTAATAAATAATAATAGAATATATTTTTCTTTAAGATATAAAATCTGAAAAAGAAATCAAATATATAAATGAAGAAACTTAATTAAAGTTTATCATTTTAAGAATATTTTTGGAAAGTTTTAGAGCAAGATAAATTTTTAAAAATTAATCAAAAATTTTAGGAAAGCTGGAAACATTTTTTTTAAGTTATATAATTAAAGGTTATGCACAATATATGAATCATATAATCATATATTATAATAATATCTTATTTTATATCTTAAATAATTCTTTTTTATAGATTGTATCCCATTTCACTTCTGAAATGAGCTCTTACAAAATTCTTCATAGAGTACTTCTCAGTTTAATGTCCTCATCTGCGATCAGTAAATTCAATTCTCACATTTTTCATTACCCGTGCACATACTTGCGCCCCTGACTATTGAACGACTTTCAAAAGCGCTCAATAAACTTGATTACGTCATAAAAAGCCAACCAATTCATGCTTAAGTATCAATCCGGGCACAGAACTGTGCAGCCGGGGCTTTTCGCACAGTGTCTGCCATATGTCTTCGCATCAATAACATAAATTAAAAACTCACTAAAGGGGCAACTCCCAGCGGCATCGCTTTGTGCAGCCTGCTGACACATGCAACACCCTTCGCTCGCCGCTCACCTCCCATCCAGCTCTTGGCCGGCTGATGTAGACTGCATGTCGTCTCCCACATGCGGAGGAGCTGCTGAGCAATTTGTTAGCCAACATATCAAAGAGTTTCCCTCACTCACTCTCTCTCTCTCTCCCTCTCTCTCTCTCTCTCTATCTTTCTTGCTGCCTCTCCGTTCTTTATAATTTATTTGATGGCATACAAAGCGCGCCAAGGATTTGCAGACTGGAGGCACTGCATCATCAATGTCTGAGTTGTTGAGTAATTTGCTAAACATGCTGCCTTAGCCTCTCTCGCCCCCTCGGCCCCTCTCTCGCTCCACTCCTGCCCCGCGCTATTGATGAGGGGGCAGTCGGCCTGCCGATCGCAAGTTTTCGCAGATTTATGATGACGGTCGGCGTTTTTGTGTTTATCACCGGCATTGGCCATAAACATGTTTAAATGCAGTCGAATGCGTTTTTAAAGAGTGCATCCTAAATCAAAGATCTGTAGGCACCGACCCCAAGCTCTAACCATGGAGGGGGTTCAGGCCCAGCCAACTGTCAATTTCCGGCGAAAATTGCGTGAGGCTGTGGTAGATAACTAAATTAACGCAAAAGCGACGCCAACAGAGTGAGATAGAGAGTGAGAGTAGCAGAGTTGCAAGGGCGTCATAATTGCGGCGTATCGAGCTGCTGGCGGGGGCGTTGCAGATCGCGGGCAACAGGTGATAGCAATGAGACAGACAGGCGACAAGCGGGCCAGGATATGCCTAACAAACCATTAACACCCGAACCGCAAAAACGAGGAAAAAGAAAATACAAATACAGCTAACCCAGAGAGGGAGAGCGAGCTACCTGTTGGGCAACTGCGCGGTAGGTCCTTGCAGGCATTTCTGTCGCCTGATTAGAGGCCATTACGAATCGTGAGTGTTACGCTTCTTCGAGCCGGAACACAGGTGGCAGTCGCCTGTTTGTGTGTGTTTTGTCTCAGCAAATAGACTTGTCAAACTGTGCCAATGATCGATTTGCTACGCCAACTTAGTCAAATGCCGGCCAGGATACAACTGTCCTGCCAGCGCTGCCGTTGCCAATCGCTTTAGCAGCGCTTTTAGCCTAAGCAAACACAACACGCAGAGCACATACATTTAGAGCTGCAGATACAGCTACAGCTTCGACAGCGACATTTAGGCATCTTCGGCTAGGCAGCTGCGGCTCAACTGCGGTGGGCGTCGCTCGAAAAGGTGTTGCCAAATTATGCTAATTAAATTATACACCTCAGCACCATTCGATGGCGACTGCGCATCTTTAAGATACAAATTTCACAAATTATGTTGTCTGTCGAATGTGTTAATTGACCAAATCGCATTTGGCCGCAGATTATTGCGAATTGATTTGGAACGCCCACTAAAGAGCACGCTATATAGCTATGAATAAAATATTTAAATGGCAAAGTAGCTTATAATTGATTGGAGGGGCTGGCGGAAAAATTAGTATTCGAATTGATTTAATCTATGTAAGCATTAAGAGAGTCCGACTACAGGTTACCCTGCACGCCCTTGCTCATATGACTTAGTTAGACTAACCATACATACATACATAGTCATTTTCAAGTATTTTAACAGCTTGACTGCTTCTTCGATTCGGCAGAGCTTCAATCAGTCAATCAATCAATTTAAAATATTGCTTTGTATCTGTGCAACTATAAGACTAATCTTAAGTCTTACATGCGATATCAATTGACAATATTTTTACAGATTTCTCCACAATCGCTCAAGCGCTCGGCCTGATCAAAGACCTCTGTGTAGCTTCAGCAATTACAGATTCTGAGAAAAGTAACTACAATTAAATGCAAAAATGGCGCATCAAATCAAAATCGAATCAAAATCAACTGGAGATAACATGCAGCTTAATTATTCACAGTCGAATCGGAGAGGAAGAAGCAGCTGAAGCAGTTGGAAAAGTCGGCGGCACGAGTCGGTTTTCGGGCTTAACGGCAAGTTGGCTTGATGCCTCATAATTGTGGCTGAAACATGTGGCAGCAATTGATTATTAAAGTCCAAGTCGGACTTTGACATGTGCCGCCCGATGCGCACTGCACAGTGGGCACATAATTGAAAATCACGCTGGCCAATTGCCACCTCGGAAAAGTCAACAGAAATGGAAATTGTGGCCAATCGATTTTCAGCAGAGCTGCCGCAGACGTTTCTGGAAATGCGTTTTTAATTAGAAGAAGCCAGCAGAAGCAGCAGAAGAATCCAGCTGCTGACTCCACATGGCAGCCATGTAACCTTTCGATAATTATTTATTTTCCCATTTTCACATGGCACTTTCTGGCGATAATTTCGAGCTCGGTGGTGGCGGTGGCGGTGGCGGTGCCTCTCAATGCAGAACTAAAATGCATTACGAAAATCCATTCACAACGGAGAATAAATCAAAACGGGAAAAGCGACAGAGATACGGCAAAGGCTTGGGCGTATTTATTTCTATTATTTATGTATACTTCTCTATCGGAATATGTGTCTGTGCCGTAGCAGTAGCTGGGCAGGGAGCAGCTCTTCCATAGGTTATGGCTGCCTGCTTTGCATCATCGTGATCATCAAAGGATTGATTGCATTTCGTGATATTTGGTTTGGGGTTTCTTTTTTTTTTTTTAGTCTGGACATGCTAATATTTCAATGTCAAATTAGTTGTAATCAAATGTGATAAATATGTGAAACGGGCGAGACATGTGGGGAATTTATGTGCGCGGCCATGCATAATTGAGCATGTTATCGAAATGATTCAGTGAGATCCTCGATGCAGTGACTCGTACGCATAACGTGATTACAAGACTTGAAAGTGCTACCTTAAGAGCGGGCTACTACTAGACTTGAGTGTAGAACTCAGAATTTATTCTAGCAATGATTTGCGGGTGGATTCGAATAGATATAACCAACGTAAACATTATTATATTAGATTAAAGACTCCCTCCCGTCTCTCTAATCAAATTCTCTTCGATGCGAGTTTGTTTAGCATGTTGCTCTGTAGATAATTGATAGAAACTTACAGCAATCAAGATTCTTTTGTGAAAGAATCTGTCGAATATCTTTGTCTGCTCCAAAAGTGTAGCGAATGCAATGAAGCCCTCTACATAACACTTTACGGATATTATCTTAATATTAATTTAGCATCGACTACACTTCGCTTCATCTCTCTTCTCTTCTGTCTAACCTTCCGCTGCGCCTAACCCTTGGGCGTAACTTGGTAGCCTCTCTATTAGAGCGCAGTCGACAATCAATCTGAAGCAGATTGATTTGGTCTGGTGTCGGGCGGGAACCCTTTCATTAGCTAATACTAGGTGCAGGCGTTATAATTATAATCATTGACATCACACCTCACGCTCGCCGCGGCTGCAGGTGCTAAACGAATTTTATGGCTTGACGCCAGAGCGAGGGAGATGGGAACTCAAAGCAATTGGCGCAGAAAGGAGTTGGCACGCCCACAGCTATCACAGCTAGCAGGGAGTGCTAATCAAGGATCAGCGATGTCTATCATGGCCAGGAATTAGCAGGAATGCGTTAAACGTGGGCGCTGCACACTCTCAAGGAAGAACAAAACAGAATAAAGAGAACTGCCCGAAGGCAATTAATGTTGATCATAATTTTTTCAAAGAATCCGCCACATTTCAGCGCGTGAATCTGTAGGGCAGAGCTCAAATGTTTCTTTATTTACGATCGGCTGAAGAGGCCAGGGACGAGAGGAGAGAGTTGAGAGTCGATGCGGACTGTTAGAATTCACACTTCAACGCCACCGCCACCGCCACCGCCACCGCCGCCGGCGTTGGCAAACGGCGTGTGTGTCCTGCCAGCCCCGACTTCTCGACTTCGCCGGCTTTGTCGATTTGCCGACAAAGCGCCGCAGCCAAGCAGCGCGCAAGAACAACACGAAGAAGAGCATAAAAAACCACAGATCATGCTCATAATGGGCATCCTTTGTTGTGGCTCGCTGAAAGTCGGGCGCTCATATCCTTTGGCCGCCGTTATCCTTTGCCGCGTCATGCGCGTGCCCGCCCAGATCGACTCGATTGGCCAGTTCGAATTCCGAGCTGGTCAATATGCGCCGTTTTGGCCAACTGGCCGGCTTGTGGGCGTTCTCGGCTCACACATTATTAATTCGTTTTTAAGCGCTGTGCCGTGGAGGAGTGATATATTTGTACATATTACTCTTCTCACCTCGATCGACGATCGCGGCTCCCAGCTGACCGGTAACTGTCTCGCGCAGAAGCCGCCCCAATTAATCATCTTTCTCCGGGATTTCATCTGGGAGAGCGGCAGCAACAGCAGCAGCAGCAGCAGCAGCAGCAGCGGCGGCGGCTTTAACGTGCCGCCCTTTTGTGGTAACATTTGCTGTGTAAACAGTTGCGGTTGAGTTTTAATTTAGTTTTCTTGTTTTTAGGCCCAACAGCTGTTGCTGCTGCACAGCTAGCTGCTTGCTTGAATTCCGGCCTAAAGGGGCTTTCGTTTAAGCTGACATATGGGCGTTAGTGGTAATTTTTCAGTGGAGTTTATTGGAAACATTTTGGGTATCATTAGTGTTGCATTTAGGGCACATCTATATGCTCTTAATGAGCCATTTTATATACTGAGCAACTTGAATAACATATGACGACTGGAAATTTGTATTGCCTCAAGCGTTTTCCCATGTGACCCAGCCACCGCTTATCATTATAATATTTGTATAAGCGTTTACATCAGTTTAAAGATATTCTACATTTTAAGAACTATTCCGAATAGCTCCTGAAATTTATATAATGTCAGAAGTATGAGTTAATATAATTGAGTAACTTAATTTCATTTTGAGATTTACTGGTGAATGAAAGTTACTCTAATAATATATTGTTTTGTTATATTATAAGAGTCATATAGCTTTTATTATTTAAATTAGTTGTCTTTAATCACTGTATTTGTTTTAAATTTAATTTTAATCACATTATTGATCCAAATACTTAATTTTTGAGAGTTATTCGGAATAGGTCCTGAATTATTATTATGTTTAAGAGCAAAATAATTGAGTGTCATTATTTAACTTTACTTTAACACGTATTATTTACTTTTACTAGTTTTACCTAATAACAAAATATATTAGGTAAAGGTATCATTTATTATACATAAAGTATTGTTTTGATATATGTATATAGATTAAATATATTATTTATATTTGTTTTTTTCTTATTTACCATATATTTAATATATTTATTTTAAAAAATGTCTTTTTAAAAATCTTTTAGAACTCATTTTACATTTCCTGAGCTTATCCTTATTAATTTTCGACATTTCTACGTCTTTTTTTCTATATACTTTCAACTCCTTTAAGTCGATTCTTTTCAGAGGAATTCAATTGCTATTTCTTACAGCTGTTGCACTTTAAAGAATGCTGAAACGCAACACGAAAAAATGAAATTCCTGAGTTTCTTGCGAGCCATCACTCAAGCCAATTCCTCTTCCTCTTCTTCTTCTCTTTCTGTTGCCGCATGCTTCGTTTGCAAATGAATTCCCAACTTGAACTAGATGCTCGACAGCTAGGCAAATTTCTCAGCCTGCCCTTCCCTCCGCTCCCTTCACCCCACCGCGTGGCAGCCACAAAAAAAAAAACATTACACATGAAATGAAATGAAGGCAGAAAAAAGAATATATATATATATTTTAAGAAGTAGAACGTTCGCAAAATATGTAACAAGTTAGAGCTGTGGTATTTGCTTCGATTTATTTATTTCTACAAATAATGTGAATTGAAAAGCGCGCACATGAGGCACAGTCGATTTGGTAGGGGGGAATGGAGAGGGGGAAGGGCGGCAGCGCAATGAAAGTGTAAATATTAATAAGCGACTGCCGACAAAGGCCGCACACTTGAAGCTCCAGACAAAAGAGCGACCGCACACTTGCCATTGGAAAGTTCAATAGCGAGATACAGATACAGATAGCGATACGATTGCAGATACAGATACATCAATGCCGCAGCTACAGAAACGAACGAACAGTAGCTGTTTGGGTTGTCATAAGTTTTGAGCGATTGCCCCGCAGCGAAGCCACACACACAGCGTGGCGGCCGCCCGAACAATAGCACCACAATTATTGCCAAATGGCACACAGAGCGACAGAGAGACAGAGAGACAGAGAGACTGCGAGACTGAGACACTGAGAGACGTGCACCCACATCCAGGCAAATGTATCTTTCAGATACAAACACGTACGCTAGCAGAATTAACAACTTCTGCGCTCGAACAGTGGCAGCAACAACAACTTGGGGAACAACTACAATTTATTGTTGTATTTGTTGTTGTTGCTGTCGTGTGTTGGCCAAGGCCAACTGCGCTTTTTGGATAGCCGACAAACAGTGCGGCCGCATAATTTCCATGTGCGCACACGCGGCGTATGCGCAACATGGACAAAGTTCTTTGATTTCGGCCGCCCCGCGACTGGGCCACAAATTAACCAAAAGTCATGCACTAGGAAATTAACTAGACTCTTTTTTGCTCGTGCGAAAATAGTTTGGCCAGATTCCCATCCGACTCGCACTACGCTCTATTTGAAGCCCATCTTTTTCTCATGAATATTCGTTTCATTTGGTTGGGTTTTACTTAATTAACAGAGCAGAGCAACTCCTTCGGGCCATTACTGTCTAACAAAGTTTTGGAAGAGTAGAGAAGCAGCTGGCGTCAGCTTGGTTATTGTTCATAAGAAATGCTGTAATATATGCAGTGTGATGAAAGGCAGAAATGATGTGGATCTAATAATAGAGTTTTTCCTTGAATTCCACAAATTTGTTTCATAGAAAAACCCATTAGCGATTTATCAGTATTTTCATCAATAATTTCAACAGTTCTTGAAATGGTGTCCTTTAAAAACGATATGTCAGTCCATGCACGTCATTGCATAGGGCTTATATCGAAGTGGCAGCAGAGGCAGGACTCAATGAGAGCGTTTACTTAGTTCAATGCGACTGAAGACACGAGGATGCAAAAAACTATGCAGACGCAGTACCCACGTCAGAGACTGGGCATGTAGAAGAGCAAGAGTACACAGCGCTTGCTTATTGACATTGGCGTTGCGAAGTGTATGCTTAAGTTTGCTTTGCAATCATTTCTATTGCTGCCAATGCATAATGTTCACCCATTTCCGTGGTAAAGCTCTGGAAGAGCAAAAAAGGAAAACATTCAATAACCGAGATGATATGCTTGATGATATGCAACGCGCTAAGTTTTCTATTTTCTATTCATAGATGCTCATTACTTTCAGGCAGCTACGCAGAAAGGTTATATATAAATATGTTCAATATATATACTTACTCTATATAATATCTACTATATACTACAATGCTCTTCTTATTATTATTCTCTTAATAATATCAGTTTCATCTGTATATTCAATAAAGTTTCTATTACACTCAGTAACATTGATTAGTTAGGAGCTGTTATTCAAATCGACCTACGATTCAAGCAGGAAACATAAACCGCCAACAAAAGTCCAACAATAAACAGTTAAATAATGGGAATGCTTGCGAATGATGAGGGGCGAAAAAACACTAGACATGCCGCTAAATTCGCATAACTTCAAATCAAGCTAAAATACGTATCATATAAATAACTATAATGGAGTACAAGATCCACTTAGATCCACTTAGAAGTCAGCTCTCTAAGCCAGGGATCAAACGGGGCGGCGCTACAGCCAATTGCAGCCATGCTATGCGCACCCATTGGTTCTCTTTGCCGCAGCTGCTCTAACGAACGCACACACACACGCGCGCTCGTATGTGCTGAGAGCGACAGCAGAGAGCAGCGCACAGAGTGAGTGCTGCACTCTTCACACACACAGAGCGACTAACGATCGCCGCATAGTGAGAGCGCTGTGAAACTATGGCTGTCTCTCTCTCTCTTCTCGCCAGCCACCCTCGATGCGTGGGTTATGCCGTTTTCTGTTTGTTGTTTTTGTTCTTGGTGGAAAACAAAAAAAAACTTGTTTTTGTTTGTTGGTGTTCTGCATGCATGAGGCAGCGCTGCCGCCGCCGTCGCGTCGTCTGAGAATCTCACAAATTCGTTTTAGTCTCGGCTGCTGACCGTTTCAAAATCAGTTTCGAGCTGTCAAGCAAACGAGCAGCATCAACAAACAGCAGCGAGCGCATGCGCCTTACACAAACAACAAGTAGAAAAGAAAATTGAAAAGTTGAAACCAAAACAGAGTAGTGAAGAAGTAACTGAACTAGAAAAAGAAATAAGATTCTTGTGCTAGTTATAGTGCTGGTGAACGTGCATAGATACGCACACATAAAATTAATCGAAGTATTAAACCGGATTACAATAACACAGACATGGCTGTATCGGCACTTAATATGACACCCTATTATGCTGGATATCCCTTTCAAGGTAAGCATGCGACAGCGATCATCATCATCATCAGCGTCAGCAAAAGCACCAACGCTCTATTACCAATTACCACAATTACGAGTACAAAACGTCGTAGAAAATAGTGCCCGATCACCATGATCATCATCATGATCAAATGGGGCAGCGCTTTCGCCGGCTACAAACGAGAGATCATTACCCGCTCGTCCGCCTGTCCCCCTGTCCGCATGTCCGCTTGTCCGCTCATACAACAATCATGATCAGCTTTTTGACTTATTGATTGTGATCACAACTTGCAGCCACAACCTTTTTCCAGCCAGTCAGCCAGGCGACGACGACTCACTGTCCAGACTTTGCAGACTTTTTGGCGCGCTCTTCTCGTCTTTTCAACAGACTGGAGTCGGCTCCGCTGCTTTGATCTTGGCTCAGCGTCCGATGTTTGGGTCTCTCGTGTAGCACGTAGCGGCAACGTCAGCGCCCCAAACAACAACAACAGCAACTGAGCTGGAATCTTTGAGCTTTTTGGGGCTGGCCTTTTATACTCTCGCGCCGTACTGATATTACCTGACGCAGCTGGACGCTAGTCCGTCTCTCCGTCTCTCCGTCTGGCTTATGGATTATTAGTTTGATTTGATTGCATGGGCTGCACAGCTGCACAGTGATCGGCATTTTCCATGCCTACTGCTTACGTTTTTTTCTTCTTTGGCCCACGCAAATTGGCAATTTGCGCTTTGTTATGTTTACATGCGAGTTGGCAAGCGAAAAGACAAATGGCCAACGAATAGCCTGAGCCATAGACAATAGATCGTGCGAACAGATCCTTCTAGCCAACAATGCTAACTGCATAACTGGATTACTTATTGCCGCTCAATCGAGTAGCGAAGAGAAGTTAATTGTAGATCACTTGAGGCCACACGCAGCAAATCCATTCCAGGATTATTTTAAGTCTTTGTGTACTGGAAGATCAGCTAACCTAATCTCGTTGTTTCCATTTTTGTTGCTCTTCCAGGACAAGGACGCGTCAATCAGCTTGGCGGCGTCTTCATCAACGGTCGTCCTTTGCCCAATCACATTCGCCGCCAAATCGTGGAAATGGCCGCCGCTGGAGTTCGTCCGTGCGTCATCTCCAGGCAGCTGCGCGTCTCGCATGGTTGCGTGTCGAAGATCCTCAATCGGTTCCAAGAGACGGGCTCCATCCGGCCGGGCGTCATCGGCGGCAGCAAGCCACGTGTTGCCACGCCCGACATCGAGGCCAGGATCGAGGAGCTGAAGCAGTCACAGCCCGGCATCTTCAGCTGGGAAATCCGCGCCAAGCTCATCGAGGCTGGTGTCTGCGACAAGCAGAATGCGCCTTCAGTCAGCTCAATTTCTCGCTTGCTGCGCACCACCTCGGGCTCCGGCTCTGGCAACGGCACTGGCTCCCACAGCATCGATGGAATCTTGGGCGGCGGCGGTGCCTGCTCCGCTGGCAGCGAAGATGAGAGCGAGGACGACACCGAGCCCAGCGTTCAGCTGAAGCGCAAGCAACGTCGCTCCCGCACTACCTTCTCCAATGACCAAATAGATGCCTTGGAACGCATCTTTGCGCGCACCCAATACCCTGATGTGTACACCCGCGAGGAGCTGGCCCAGGGCACAGGCCTCACCGAGGCGCGTGTACAGGTGTGGTTCTCCAACCGTCGAGCCCGCCTGCGCAAGCAGCTCAACACCCAGCAAGTGCCCAGCTTTGGCAGCGCCTCCACAGCTGCGTCGTACGGCTCAAGCGCCGCTGCTGCCACCAACATGGGCATGGGCCTGTACAGCACCCAGTCGTGGCCTGCCAGTGGCGCCAGCTATGAGACGAATGCCGGCTATGGTGGCTCCGTCGCCTCCATGTCGCCCGCCAGCAGCAGCAGCAGCTCCGCTGCCCACAGCCCAGTCCAGACTCAATCCCTGCCCCAAACGCAGACCAGCAGCGGGAACAGCTTCATGAACTCCGCCTACAGCATGAGCACAGCCACTGCCGGCTACTCGGCCACGGCTTGCGCCTCCACCTATTCTATGCCCGCAACAGCCGCCAGCTCGGCTGAGCAGCTGCGCTCCCAGTTTGCCTCCGCCGCTGCGTCTGGTTCGCATCATCCTTCGTCCTGGGACAGCTACAACTTTGCCGGCTCCTTCTTCCCCAGTGCGAATGCAAACCACATGGGTGGCTACCATCAGTCGGTCGCCCCCGAGCCGAAGAGCTCCATGATGACAGCTGGAGCTGCCTATCCCTACTTCGGCTTTTAAGGGAATCTCCCTTATCTCAAGCACTTGCTCCAGTTTTCCAGTTAAAGGCTGCACTGCTCTCCTAGCTGGCTCTATTCTCTAATCAGTGCCTGTTTTCTTATGCCGATCCTTGACTATTTAATGAGTTTTAGTTAAGAGCTCAAGACTGCTTATATTAAGTTTAAATATAACTCGAAGATTTTTAACAATTATTTAAGTAATTCTTAGACTAAGTGCAAGATCAAAATAAATATAAATTAACCAATAATAATTATGTTGTTGTTCTTTATGGGTTTGCTGCTTTCACCCTGTGTGATTAGGGTGTATTTATAGCCAAGTATCAAGGAGAAGCTAGTAAGACTGACTGACTACGAGATACTCTGACTGCGAACAGATGATGTTCCAGTCATTCTACGCTTCGTTTATACATTACATTACAAACACACACATATACACACACACGCGCTCGCAGGCTAACTGCGCAGTTTACGCAGCGGCTGCGCTTGGACTGCGCTTGGGCTGCGCTTGGGGCTTTACTCTGGGAAATTGATTGTTGAATAACTTTTGCTCTAAATGCAGTTTCGTAAAGAAATCAAAGCATGTCATCAATGTATTTACCAAATCACATGTCTCTTGTATTTGAAATATGTTTTTTAATTTTGGGGAGATATCTGTATTCATTATACGGACCTTCAGAGTAAATCTGATCTGATCTGATTCAAGATATAAGATTGACTAACAAAGTCAAATAATCAATTCTTATCGAAAGTAAGGAACTCGGTTGCTATCGGATATTATATATTATTATATTCACGTCACGCTCATATGGACGAACGGACAAACTGATCGACTCAGCTCTTATTCTTCATCAAGAATATATACACTATACGGGGTCTGTCACACCTCCTTCTGTCAGTTACATGTATTTCACATATTCAGTATACCCTCAGTTCAGGGTATACACAAAATATAAATAAATAATAGGCAATGATCTCACACCCTTTGTCAGCAAGTGATAAATATTCAAAAACAAGTCTGTACTCGATCTGTCGATTAAAAAATAGCCTCAACTGATTTATAGGACAAGTTGTACAATTCATTATAACTATTTTAATCGTTGAAAAATTTATTTAATTTATGGCCAAGATAAACCTTGAATAATAATAATTAAATATATAATATAAAATATTACTTTAGACTCAATTACATATCAAAAATTCCTGTATGCTATATTATATTTGAATAAATCTTCTTAAACTACTTATATTCTTTATTTGCATCTAGCTTAAATACTATATTAAGCTCCATTACTTTGGGTATAGTCCATGAGTTATCTTCGTATATCCTTTCATCTCATTTGAGAAACTATAGAGCTCTAAGCGCCGCTTCTGATGTAAGGAAAACTACAAAAGATTCATACTCCATTAGACTAAGGACATTGCGAATGTCACACAGGAAAAAAAAGAAAGACAAACGTGGACCACACAGAAATGTGGACATGTCCACGCAGCCACAACAGGTTCAAGCCCAGCCCAGCTAATCCCTCAACATCGTACTGAAATTGTCCCCTAAATTGACAGGACAACAATGGTGCAGCTAGCGACGATTCAAGCCAGAACTAGAGTTATGTGGGTTCCCATTGCCCGACTCGGATGAGGGGACGACAAGGCAGCCGTCTGAGCTGACAATTAAACAATTAGAGACAACACATTTTGCGACTCGATAATACGAAAATAATTTACAAAATTCTATCGATTGTCTAAGGAGAGCCGACGTCTAGCGACAAAATAGAGCAATTGACAATGGGAGATGAGCAAAATATGAGAGACCACCAACGTCAGTGCGGGCTCCTTTCAAGATGCCGCCTTGTGGGCTAGTCAAAGATGAGAGGCCCAAGCCGAAGCCCAGGCGAAACGGGAGTGGACAAAGCCATTGACAAAATGCCACAGTCTAAGGATGGAGGGAGGGGGTGTAGACCGGCTCAAATGTTGTAACTAGTTATAGTAGGTCCTGATTGTCCTAGTTACGACTTCCTTGGGTGGCGTAGGTAGCCCTACCGCTGCAAGGGTCCTCAATTATGTGTGCACAGCAGGCGTCGCACTTACCACCTAGAATGAATACATATATCTCCAAGGGAAGATGCCTGAGATGCCTGCCTGCCAGGGCATCAGCGAGCGTCTAAATGAAAACATCAATTAGTTCATATCGCTTGGGTCCTCAGTGTCTGGTTGTCTGCTGGTATGGCAGGTCCTGCGCATACCAAGACGACGACAGGTTAGCTCTGTCTCTCTCTTTTTACAAGGGCGATAATGTGTGTCAACTGTGACAATCATAATGGATCGCTTCCTAGGGTTTTCGAATGCTCACTGGCCCTGCTCCCTGTGCTGGCAGTGCGAGTGTCACTTGGTCATACAGTAGCCGAGCGGCTTCTCTGTAGCTTGTCTCTGCTGCTCGGGCCACCAACTTGGATATTTTTATACAAATTTAATTTGTGTGGCGAGTCGAGTGCAGGGGCTGCCAACAACTCTGAGCCTCTTCCTTTCTGTGGCTCTTTGAACAGAACTGTTGAAAGCCACTCCCGACCTTTGAGCGCGTCTGATTTATGCGTTTTTGATAGCTGAGCGCAAGATCGAATGCCAGCCCAGACGACCCGGTAGCATGCGAAATTTATCTTTTTTCTTTCTTTTTTTTTTTTTTTTGATTTGAGCCTACTTCCTGTGTGGCCAAAACGGCATGCTGAATAGCCAGCACTCGGTGTCCGGTAGCTGGCGGGCGAACTGTAGACGCTTTGTCACCCATTGCCGCGTTTTGATTGATGATCAGCAAAGGCGTTCATAATGCGAATTGTGATCGGATTGAAATGGTAGCGACCAGCGAGAACCGCAATGTGGGAACTTTTTGTGCAGTCGAACTTTGGCAACTGTCAACTGATTTAAAAAGGATTTCTTTAACCTGGCGTAAATATATCTTAACTTATTACTATTCGGATGATGTGGGTTACTGTAAATAAATATATTTATTTATACTATGCGAATCTAGGATCAACGACAGACTACGCCAAGCCATAATTAATCTGGATCTGCAATTGTTTTATAGATTAATTAGTGTATAAAATGTAAAATCCTATCTCATCATTAACTCTTTGAGATAAACACTTTGTTTCCAGTTCTGTGCCCCGACTTATAGTATCAATCATCCATTCGTATTTCTTATCATAAATAAATATCAAACCAGTTTATGTAATATTCCAGTTGCCCAAGAATAGTTCATGCCTCGGATTCGTCCAATGGCATATCCTGAGCGTAATGATATGGTATATAGAAGAGCAATATGGCAACATCCTGTCTTTTTCCACTCTGGCTGAAATACTTCAACCCGTCAAGAACTCTTCAGCACTGTGATGTCTCGCTTCAAGTGGCACAAGCCACACTCCGAATTCTTTACACGTTCAGCTCGCTTGGCACCTGCGCCACGATTTCGCGCCCGAATCGCATGTGTCCAATGCGAAGTGCAACCGTTAATTGCCAAACTGGAAGCCGAGCGCCAGTTAATAAACATGCATGGGCAATATGACAGGCACAGACAATTTACAAGTGCTCATGATGAACTGATGAAATTTTCCGCCAATTTTTCACGTACTCAGCCGCTCGAACCAACCACACGCCAAAAACAAAGCAGCGGACGCATATACATATATAAATTTATCATATATTCATTATAAATTATTTACGTTTATTAGCCAAAGAGAAAAACAGCAACAACAACAGCAATTCAGGTGCGATTCACGATAAAAGATACTAGTTCATGGGTTTTGTTTTTTTTTTTTTTTGGGAGCGTTGATAAAGCATCAAAACCAATCTGATAAGGAACGCTTTAAATTCCGTTACGTAACGCAAATTTAGAGCGTTACAATTTGCGTGACAGAGACGGCAACAACAACCTGGTTCACACCATGCTCGCATGACTGTTCTCATTTTCTGTTTTCGGGGTTGTCTCTGCCTTCTTCCGCTTGCTCCGTCCGTTCCTCGTGCTCTTCCTCCTTGCCAAAGGCAATTCGCGCATGAATTTTGATCGATTCGTGTTGAAAATTTGATGAGCTCAATGTTTGAGCTTATATATTGCTTTTGGTTGTGCCGGGAGGAATATACGCCTCCATGAGAAGCATTTTGCGGAACCTTTTGCAACAGGTGGCTCAAGCTGAGGGAATTGTGGAGTTAAAGATATATATTGTATTGGGTCTGTATTGCTATGGCTCAGCATAAAAAGCAAAGTTTTTGATTCAATATTAATTAAAGCTAACGAATTAGGGGATACGTTATCAAAGCAACTTATCCATAAACGTAACTGAAGTTCAATAAAGATTTTAATCGTTTACACTAAAGCTAAAGTTAGTGATTAATTGAAAGAAGCTTAATACATACGCTGTAGAAGAACCTAGGACTTCAAGCTCTAGCTCTTTCAGGTTGTGAGATCGACGAGTTCATACAGACGGATACTTGGGGATGGACAGACTCAGCACCTTGTCCTGATCTAGAATATATGTATATACTTGCTCCTTGTTACATGCTTCTTAACTAATAATTATATATATAATTATAATTTATTATAATTCATTTAATGTTTTAAAATTTATTTTTAATAATACAAATTTGTACGTCAGGCTAAACCTTCTGCCTAAAGCCCTATATTATTTTAGAAAAATATTTTCATTTGTGATTTATATTTTTTAATAAATCTCCATATTCTTAAATTCTATTTAGTTAAGTCAACTTCTCGCTGTATGAATTTGTAGGACTCTGCAATGTCTTCATATCTGCAGCGCAGGGCAGAATCGGCCTTAACGAGTGGTTGAGCGCACTGCCAGAGGCCATCTGTGGTACTACCACTACACCACTAGTCGACGCTGTGGCAGGCGATGACGTAGCTGCAACTTGCAGCCAAATACTTGCAACATTATAATTCAATAAGCGAACCCTACGCCAGCTGCAGCTGGCTCGACTAGAAAGCGGCAGCCAGCTTGTCTGCCACAGCGGATTGCTGTTGCTGTAGTTGCTGGTGTTGTTGCTGTTGCTGACGATGTTGTTGTTGTGGCCAATTGCAGAAATCATCAAAGTGGCAACATGTAATTTGTTCACCGATGGTGGCACAGCCGTCGGCGAACGGCTTTGAGCTGATATCGAGGATCGTTGATCAGTGATCAGAGTGATCAGAGTGATCAGTGATCGGCGATCGGCGATCGGCAGTTTAAGCGAGCGTAAAATCTGCCCGAGTAGAAGGGCTTCGCAAAGAATGCGATTGCATTATTCTCTTATTGCAACAATGATCGTACTTTGATTATTGATCAAAGCCTGGCTTTTTGGGTAGATCGGTTGATGCAATTGCTTGATCAGGTTGCACAAATTGAATGTTATTTTGCAAATGCGCACACGTAGCTAGCCATGCAATATGCGATCACTCAGCAGCGACGGGGATGGGGAGCGCGAGAGCTGGCGATCGAGGATCCCCAGTGGGACAGACTGCATGGCTGGACGAGTGGTAACTGCTCTGTGGATTGGCATAGCGCGCGAAGATTCTTTGATCATTTTACGCTCATTTGCTGGCTCACAGACAAACACAGACGCAGTCGCCGTGGCACTGACACTCGCTGATCTTTAGCATATTTTACGCTCAACTTGTGATCAAACCGTAACTTTGGTGTCGTACCTGCTCCATGTTCATATTTCTGCTGCAGCTCGGCTCAAAACTCGGCTCCGGCTATGACTCATGGCCCATTCGGCTGTACCATCCATCAGGGTAACTAGCCGCTATGATATATTTGCATATGGCTTGGGAAAGTCTCAGCTCGTCGTGTTGTTGTTGTTGCCCGAGCTGCTGCTCTCTGCTTTTGCCATTTTCTGTGCATTATGATTTTTTCTTTGGCTTATATTTTATTATTTTTATTTTTATTGTTATTGTTGCCAGTTAAATTTGTGTGATTTTCTTTTCACTCGCTGCTCGGCGCAGCTTTTGTGCCAGCGCTTTGATCTTTTGCCGCCGCAGCCATCTGACATTGTAATTGTAAGCATTGTAGTACGCCCAGCTCTGGCCTCCTAATTCCGAATACCAAGCCCAGATGAAGTGGCCTCGGGATGGGGAGTTCGGTGTGCGTGGAGCGTCTCTGCTTAAAGTTTTCTTTTACCTTTTGATTGGAGCAAACGGCAAACGGCAAACGGCGCAAACGCGCGTTTCTTATTATGCCAATTGTTTGTAATTTCTACCAGCTGAAATAAAGCTTTGAAAATATGTATTTGTCTTGTTGTTGCTGCCCCATTGGCTGCGCCATACAAAACCTATTTTTACCAGCGATTGCGAAAATATTTATTTGTCTCCAAGTTTGGCCAATGTGCCGAAAATAACTGTGAGAGCTTTTGTATTCTGTTTGTGCTAAAATTAGATCACATTTGTGTGAGATAAAACTGATCAGAATTTGAACTCTCAACTATTAGAATATCACTTGCGACATAGCTAGGTAAATCTTTGACAAAGGTGCATTTATAAGTACAGAAAATGGCATTCATCATTTGCAGTTTCTCATTGATAGCCAGCGTCTCCCTCACACAATGGGAAAAACGCTGTGAACATTGGGAGAAACGAGTTTCCACGCACAGCTCTAGTGCAAACAGGCCAATCATTTGAATGAATTATGCCGCGTTTCCCATAGGGAAGCGGAAGGATGCAGCGAGGGGCAGCCAGCCAATTGCCAACTGAAATCTGGGCGAGCATTTGGGCAGCATCAATTGCCGAGGCAGGAGCGAGCAGGACCACCACCACCACCACCACCAACAGCAACAACAACAACACGAGGGCACGGCTGAGCTGCGCTGTGGATATAGTCGATGTCGAAGCCGATGTCGACGTTGATAGGCGCGAAAATTGGCGTGAAGCGTGCAGAAATCGTGGCTGCAAAAAGGTCCACAATGCGAGGCCTAAGAGACGGGGCTGGAATATAGTTCCGTGTGGCTGTGCTTGGTTCTCGCTGCTCTTCCATTATTTTTCAACATATCCAAAATGAAACATTTTTGACACTTTTTTTGACTTGCTGCAGCTGCCGCTGACCCCAGTGGAAGCTGCCCTGCCCTGCCCTGCTCCGGGTAGGGGGAGGGGATTGAGGTAGCGTTTGCAGCTTGCTTAGCGCGAAGATGGATTATTTTTACGCTTATTTCGATCTGCTCGGTGGATGTTTGCTTTGGGCACTTATGAACGCTTGGTGTGACCGAGGCAGAGGGTTGCATTTCGGCAGCCATCATGAATTGTCAGGCCTTCAAGTTATCCTATATATATAGTCTTTGCGGCAGCCATTGCGACATTGATGAGACATATCTAATGAGTTGTTTAATGAAATTAAATGTTTTAATTGCAAAATTCAATCGGATATTCAGCAATATGGCACAGCACAAAATAAATGTGGATTCCAAATATATATCTATATTTGCCAACTGCGAACCAGTTGACAATGGCGTGTCAGAAGCCGATTGCAAAGTTAATCCATAAATTGTCAGAAATTCAAAGAGCAACCAAAATATTGTTGTTTGCTCGAAATTCGGCTGAAATCAATATCCGATTATATAGATCAACCAGATCAGAGCCGGGCCAGCAAACGGCATGTTGTCAAACGTTGTCTTGGCTGAGCCGCAGGCCGAGCTTAGCGTCTCGGTGGGCGTGGCTGCACTTTGATTCAAATCAAACAGCAAAGCAGATTACAATTTATTTATTTGCATTGGCAGAGAGGACGACGCGCTCGTGAGTTGCGCGTGCTGCGGATTATCCTCGCCTGCACTTGTTACCGTTACTCTCGCACACACGCGCAGGTACTCAGCGGTGCGGCAGGAGCAGGTCGGGTACATTTAAAGACGCTCAAGTTCAAGAGCAGCAGCCGAGGCAGCCGCAAGATGAACTCATCAGGAGCTGCAGAGCCCCGAGTGCAGAGCAGAGCAGACGTTGATCCGATTGCGACTTCGTCTTTGTGTTATAAACCGATTCAATTTGGCTTACACTGTGAAGCCGCTGCTAAGTCGAGTAAACGCCTACGCGGCCCAAAAGTCATGTCATGTTGTGCCAGAGCCAGAAAGGGACTCTGACACAATTTCTGGCACCTTTTTGTGTCGGCCAGCAACCTGCTCATCTCATCTCTTTCAGCTCGCCAGCTCGACTCTGATCCTGTGATCCTTGCACGCACAAAGCGCTGAGCACGCTACAGTTTTGGCAATATTTATTGGATTTACAGCTTACCCAAACCCAAAATCCAACTCGACTGTCCATGCCCGTCTGGCCGGGTACGCAATCTTAGATGCGTATCAGCAGACACCCAGCGTCCAAGTGTCCTGCCAAACCGCCATCCTGTCGCCTGCCCAGGCGCAGCGAATCTCTGCTTGGTCATGGCGCATTAGATTTAGTCTCGATCTCTTAACAACTGCGCACTGACATGGGCATTGGCATTGGCTCAATGCGATATTATCTATTATTATCAGCTTCATATTGCATTAGCCGGAAGAGCTGTGCGAAAATACTGTTGCGAATCGAAATGACTTGTTTCCTTGCTCAAGGATCAGCAATCGGACTGGCAAAGCCGGCTAAAGACAGTTGCTAACTCACTAATTATCATCAGCTATATCTAATTCTGCTTATATAATCATCAAGAACAACTTCTTCAGAGGGCTTTGATCAGCCTTTGTAGAATATAATCCTTTTGTCAACTATTTGTCTGTCCTTTAGTTAAGCTTGATGGGAGAGGTTAGTTAACTGATAGCGAGCCAGCTGAGAGAGAGCCATTTGGAAGATCAAGATCGCACTCGCATTCGATCGTGGATCTGAGATCAGCAATGCAAGCAGCTGAAAGTTTTAGCATATTGCCGTTAGACTTTGCTTTGTTGTGGAGCCGACAAATGAGCCCGATACTCGCCCATTTTATGATATTCATATCAGCGGGCAATCGACATGATCAAAATCGACAGGCGGCGGACAGCGAAGCACATCGGAAAATGGCCCTAGGTGATGATCGCGCGACCAACTATGGCCTATGAATCACTTACATCAACGAGCCGGCCAAAGAGATCAAAAGCTAGCCATATCCGCCAACCTACTTATACACTGGGAGAACAGCAAGAGGAACAACAGCTAAAAACATTTCAAAATCAATTTCTTATGCCTAACCAAACCCGAATTTGCCTCTCCTTTGCTGATGGACTTCCTATGCGAAATGTATTTGATTTATGTGATTTAAAATGATTTGTTTGTTGCATTTCGCTAGGCTTTTCTCTGAGTGTACTCTGCGCAGATGAAGTCTTTCGGCTTTTGCATCTGATGCTGTTTGCCACCTCGGGCAGAAACAGGCTACCACAGCTACCCATGCACAAAGTGGGGCGTTGAGCTGCCCATGCGACTGTAAACTATGCAGATGTCGGATTAGCGGCGTTGATACCCATTCCAAATAGAAACGTATCTCTCGGATGCACCACATGCACATGAGCGAATGCCCTAACTGAATTTAAAGGGCTTTAAGGCCCAAGTTCCTATCGATTTTGTGTCCTGCCCGAAAATAAGCAGCGAATGCTCCCCCCCAAAGGAGAGGGAAAGTGAAAAGCGAAAAAGTAGCAAAATTGAGCTCGAAATGCCAATTGCATTTTCAACTTTGTCCTGCAAGAGTCAAGCGCACATACACATACAGAGGCACACAGATAGGAGCTTCATTGTTGTGGGCGGACTGCTGCGGACATGGAACATGGACTCGGAAACGTAGACGTCAGAGCTTCTAATTGATGATATATGGCTCTGGCTTTTGGAGCTTTCCATTACCCACCTAATGAAAGCAAGCTGTCCTGCGCACGGATACAAGGATATCAAATGTGTACCAAAGTGTAGGCAGCTCAGCGTAGGCGAGCTCCACCTCGCTGCAGCTGACATATGTGACATGCACTTGGGCCGAGTATAGTTCACCAAAAGTTAATAAGTACAAATCAGATTGCTTTGCCATTCGCTACAGCATAAAAAGTAAACTTGCGACTCGCGTTCGACATGTTTCAAGAGCTTGACATTGAGCTAAACTCAAATTTAAGCACACTGACTATAAATGGAGGCACAACAACATTTGTTATTCTCCTCAAACTGAAATCTATCTTGTTTTGTGAGCTATTCGTATTATATTAGATCTGAAAACGACTTATAAGTGTAATGCATATTCTGCGAAGTTTTTGCTGAGCGGAATCTTAGCCAAATTTCCTATTGAGTTTTGGAGAAATTTATACTTTCAGAGGTTATTGAAGTTGAATTTAAATGTTCAGGTATTGCAGGGTAAATCATAAACATATACATATACATATACATATACATATACATATACATATACATATACATATACATATACATATACACATATACACATATACACATATAGTTAACAAAAACTCTTAGGATCTGGTTTTCTACTTCAAGATAGTACGCGCCAAGTCCACGTGCTCTAAGACAGCATCGTTCTGCAAGTGAGAGAGAGAGAGAGGGAGGGAACAGGAAAGGGACAGCTAGTAGGCATTGGTCTAGACGTTGACAATGGTGACAGGAACACACCCAGGTCGCAGTCAGAGCTCGGCAAACATGACAAGCCGGCGCAACGAATCGCCATTTTGCGCTGTCCTTTGGTTGGTGCCTCGACTGATCGGCCTGTCACGCGTTCATCGGGGTTCTCATTTATGTTTGTATTTTGTGTTTGCTAAAACGTGAAAATAAATTAAATAAAGTAAAATAAAAGGCGAAAATCTCTCGAAAATGACACTAAACTGTGCAGCTCTCTCTCTCTCTCTATCTCTAGCACTATCTGCCTCTTTCTCTCTTCCGCTCCTTTGAGCTCATTGATTGGATTTAACTTCACACATCGTGCGCATCGGCTGGCACTGAGCACAATTTTATTGTTGGCTTGCGATTAGTTCCGATTGGCACTGGCAGGATCGAAGATCCTTGCGATCCTCGCATATGCTCGCTCGTCAATAGCTGCAATGATTCCAGCCTGTTGTCCATTTACTGCAGATTAGCGACGGCTCGCCAAGGCAGTTGCAGTTGCAGTCATAGGCAAAGTCGCAGCTGCCGATCGTGCAATTTGTTGCGCCTCGCCATGAATGCCTCCTACTTGCCACATTGCCACATTGCCACATTGCCACATCGTCGCCGTGCATTGTTTTTGTCGTGCGTCTAATTATTTATGGGCTCGCTTATTTATGGGTTCCAGTGCTAACCAGACACAATTTGGGGGTTACAAATCGATGAGGATCAGTTGCTCAGTCGGATTGGCTTGAGCTCAAAGGGCTAAATCTGACTTTCATTCATATGAGTCAGCTATACATTAGACATATAGAAGTATATATATACTGGCATATCAATACTCAATCCCTGTGAGGCTCACAGTTCTATGGAGTAGACCATTATAATAAAGAAATCACTGATCAGAAGAATTGTTTCGTAATCAAGTCATATGTTAAGAACGCATCAATTAAGCAAGACATTCAATCAACCTAGAACTATTTAACTTAATTGAGCTTCGTATTTAGTATCTGCAAATCAATGGGTTGTCTCTTTGGAGCACTCGCTCCACAGCTGGAGAGCTGTCCAATTTGCGCAATGATATATTTATGCGCCTCAATAGACATCAACACGTCGCGTCTGAGTTATATGTAGATTTGTGATACTCCTTTGCTTTATTACCCACGAGGCACTCTACGGACGACGGTGACGGCAACGGCGACCAGCACTTCCTACAATATAATCATTTTATCTTGAATGTGCCCTGCAACGCCCACAGCGGACACGCCCATAGCTGAGCCGCAAAAGGCGCGCGGCGGCGGCAGCGGCGAAGGGATTGCGGGGCTGCGGCTGAGGCTGCAATCGAAAAAAAATTGTACGTGCTGTCATCGATCGCGATCGTGGGATACGCGGACAGAGGAGACTCGAGCAGCAGTCAGGTGATAAAGCTGCAACAGTTGGCCCCAATGTCCAGCCAGGCGGACTCTCCACTCTCTGGCTACATGGCTAATGTGATTACAGACTTTAAGTTTATAAACATGGGCCAGGCCGCTGCCTACCGAGAGGTGGCTCAGCAGCCGCCGGTCCAGCGTCACACACACAGGCCCAGACACAGACACAGACTCAAGCTCAACTTCAGCTTCAGATCCGAACGGCCTGAGCGGCCCTCCTGTTGCGTTGCAATTACGGCGCGTGCAGGCGACCCTCGATCCCAGTACCTCGATGCCTCTTGTATGCCGATCTGCCTCTGCCTCGGCCTCTGCCTGATGAATTCTTATTAGCTGCCTTTGGTGTCGGCTGCGCAGTTATGAGCGGCAAACTTCAACCGACGCGTCGGTCGCTTCCTCATAACTTTTGCTCTATTTTTCTTGCTGCTTCGTTTTGGCCCGACTGGCGGGATCTCCCTGGAGCTGTCGATGTGTCTGGGGCCGCAGCATTGCGGATTTGTCGGATAACGCTGCTGCCTCGCTGTCTGCCGCCACAGCAACCAGCAAGCAGCAGTCTTCGCTGTCAGCGCGAGGCACGCGCAAATCCCTAATGGAATTCAGCTCAGCGTTGAGGCGTGGGCCAGAGA
This sequence comes from Drosophila peninsularis, assembly GCA_035047485.1. Lineage (NCBI taxonomy): Eukaryota > Metazoa > Arthropoda > Insecta > Diptera > Drosophilidae > Drosophila > Drosophila peninsularis. Next base: position 3,568,048 of record JAWNPN010000085.1, on the reverse strand, counting down.
GGAGAGCTAAGCGGCCAGTGGAGGGCATTGCCTCCACTTGGGCATAGCTCATATTGTGCGCTGAGTGAATCATTGGGATTAAAAGCCAGAACTGAATGGGTTTAGGGTGAATTAATTAATTCATTAAAAATAACACAGATTTTGGATAAATTTGAATGCAGACAAAAAAATTGAATTATATCAAAACTGCTTTAAAAAATATTAATATAATATTAAAAAAGGTATTATTTATAGACAATTAATATATATTCAATTCAATTCTAAATGCCTAATGTTTATATTCATATTGTCTATTTAAAGCAGCTGCCTAAAAGTATGCTACTATTTTTAAACACTTGAATGACATTTACTTTTAAGTTCAGCCTAAAAGTATGCAATAAAAATTACTATGTGTAATATCTTTGTTATCTAAGATATATTTGTGCAAAATTAAGAGAATATTTCGAAATTATATAAATTTTTATAAGTTGAGACATTCTTTATCTAGCTCTGATTCATACAGCTTGAAATCACTTACCTTTCTAAGCTCGCGCCTTTAGCTCAAGTATTTCCACGATATAGCTGAAAATATTCTCTGATATTTTTGCAAGAGAAAAATAGGCCCAGCAGTCAAGATTATACTGTTCCTTACAAGATATTCGTCCCACCCATAAGACATAATCCGCCCCTTCATTCCTCTGTCTATATACCTAATCATGGCAAATCGGCGGAATATATAGAAGAGGCCCCAAGCGAGTCGTATTCAAATGGCTGTGGAAAAGCGAAAGTATGCATTATATTTAGTTCTCGCAGGCGTGAGTAATATTACAGGGTATTTACGGCGATGTGGGGATAACAGCAGTACATTTTACACTCTAAACACAATACTTTTTACAAATCTACATGGGCGCGAGCGTCCTGCTCCCCGGCGAGTAGGCTGCGCGGCTACTCGTTGAGATCGACGCCCTCTCCGTTCACCTGAATGGTGATGTGGTCGCTGGCCTCAGCCTCGCCGCGCTCACGCGGCGGATGGGCGGGCGGCAGAGGCGCGGCGCGCCTCGGCAGCGATTGCAAGGATATCTCGTCGTCCTGGCGTCCCATGAAGCGGCGGCGAGTGCGCGCAAAGTCGAAGGTTTCCCGCTGCCGCTGGCGCGACTGGGCATACGAGGCGTCCGTCAGCTGCTGCAGCGCCTGAGTGGAGCTAGTGCGCCGCATCTGGCCCACCTCCGGCTGTGGCAACGTGCTGGTTGCTGCCGCCTGCCCCGCCGACGGCCGCCGGCGCCCAAAGCACCCGGTGGCATAGCGCCCATCAGCGGAGCGCGAGCGTCGTTGCCGAGCCGAGTCCCGGGCACTCAGCAGTTGCTGCAGGAGCCAAGCGTTAGATGGAATCTCAGCTCAGTCAATCATCTGGCATTTACCTGCTGCATTTCATCCTTGCGCAGGCGCCGCAGTCCCTGCTGCTCCTCCAGCTTGTTGCTCATCTGAGCCATCCAGTCGCGCGCCTGCCTCAGCGACAGCGAGCTCTGCGAGCGCTCGGGCAGCCGGGCGGGGAAGAGCATCTCCCGGGCACCGACCACGCTGCCGCTGTTCAGCACAAAGACGCGCGGGAAATCTATCACGAAGTCGCGGCTGCGTATCAGATCGGCCAAGGCGCTGGACTGGATCGGCGCTGGCGTTGCCACTGTGGCCACTTCCTGGGCCACGCCAATCGCGGGCATCGGGGAATTGGCGCTGCGGGCGATCCGCTCCGGCTCATACTCCAAGATGCTCTCCTCGCTGCCCAGAAACTGAAACGAGAAGAACTTGGATGATAGCACCGATGCAAGCGCCGAGGCAGTCGAGGAGGTCCTTTGGAGTCGGTCCATGGCATCTAGCTACGGGTGAGTGGACAAGCGCATGGGCAGAGGTAGAGGCAGGGCAAAGGCAAAGCCAAAGGCGAAGGCGAAGGCGAAGGCGAAGGCGAAGCCAACTACATTGCAAACAAGCGAAAGCATTTTTCAAATTCAATTTATTTGGTCTTAAATATGCTTGAGTCCTCGTTTGGTTTGGGTTTAGAGTTAGCATAAACTATAAATATGTGCTATATAATATAATGCCTATATATGTATGCACATATCTGGTAAGTGTAATCGACAGCTAGTTGAGGCCACACGTCCGGCTCTGGCTCGTCTCAGCGGGCAGCTTGAGATTAAACTGAATATTCGACTGTGTCCGCCTCTGTCTTTGTCTGTGTCTTTTGGCAATGGATCGCAGATATGTTTTATCTTAGGTGTAAGCGAGTGAACTCATCTCTAAGTACATACACATTTACTTATATATTCACACGTGTGCTCGTATAGGTAGCTATGCTAAGGGATCAACCGCTCGATCAGTCAGCTGACATATGCTCGCTGCTGATTCCGACTATTCAATGGACTTGCGAAATCAAAGAGAGAAAATTAAAATAAATAATATAACTAGCGGTACATTTATTCAATTTGAACAACTAAAGCTAAAAGCAAATACTTTGGCACCTTCGACATTATCTTTAAGTGTGTGTGTGTGTGTGTGTGTATGAGTCTTGTATGTGTGTGGGTGTGTGGGTGTGTGGGTGTGCGTAGTGTTATTGACTAGCAAAACAGGCGCTGATTTTGCTACAAATGATGTTGCATTAAATATTACAGCTGCTACGGCTACACGGTAATACATATACATAGTTAGACGTAGTCATTAGTTGTAGTAGTTATTGTAGTACTCGTAAATATTTCTCGCGTAATTTGTTTCTGCTTTGTATCGACAATTGGTACGCTTAGAATTAGAACTTAAATGTAGAACTTATAGAACTCTGCGTGTTTTCGTATTTTCTTTTCGTATTTGTTTTCTTTCTCTTTGTTTTGTATGTTTATGTGCGTGGGTCTTCAGTTCTGATTGGAGCAATTGCACTATCTAATTGGGGCTCTTGCACTCTCCACTCTCCACTCTCCACTGTCCAGTGTCCAGTTGGAGATGTTAGCGTAGTTTCTGCTTCTGATTCTGCTTGGCGCTTAAGTACACTGTGTGCACTGCTCAACACTGCTTAGCACTGCTTGCAACCGCTCGTTCGCCAAGCAGTTGCGGCACGCATATTTACATGGTAAGTACGCAGCACGTCGAATGTGGTATTTAAATATAAGTTTGTATACATATATAGGTTTATACGTAACTTTAAAGATACGAGGATTACTTATGGATCAGTTGGGTCGGGGCAGGCGACTTATACGTCAGTCACCTGGCGACTGGCAGTGCAAATGATTTGCGGCATTGTCGCCGGTGCCGAGTTCCGCCTGCCGCGCTCAACCGGCCCACTCAGGGACAGCTGTTGCTGTAGCTGCTGCAACTGCTGCTGCTGCGGCTGGTAACTACTGCTAGGACTACGCTGGTGATAGCTGATAGCACTAGGATCAAAGCTACTGATGTTGTGCTGTGGCAGGGGCACCAAAATGACCGGCAGCCCCTCCTCGTCGGCACCGGGGCCAGCGGCAGCAACAACACCTGGAACACCAACTGACACTGGCGCTGGCGCTGAAGCTGCCGCTGCCGCTGCAGCTGCTGCTGCTGATGCTGATGCCGCATTATGCTGTGGGCTGGGCGTTTGATAGATTTGGTCACCCACCACATAGCCGTAGAACTTGAGCACGTCCAGCTTGCACATGGGGCAGGTGCGATGCTCGATCAGCCACGGGTCGATGCAGTTCTTGTGGAACTCGTGCCTGAAATGGACGCAGAGCTCAGTTAACGTACTCCAGGGAGAGTCGCTCTTATCTGGCACTTACTTGCACGGCAGTATGCGTATTATGTCCGCGGGCTTGTAGGACTCAATGCATATGGCGCAGCAGTCGCTGTCCACGTCCTTCTCATCGGTCATCTTGCCCGTCTTGGTTGGAATTTTCATAATGGCCTTCTTTGTCACTGAGCAAAGATTGCGCTGCAACACACAGAATTCATTAATGACTCGTTTCATCTACTTGAATATCGGGCGTGGCTCACAGATTGCTGATCCTTTGCTTGCATGTAACGGAATCTCTGTATATAGTAAAAGATAAGCCACACTAACGAAATAATCATTAGTACAATAAACGATATCGACACAAACAGAACGGAGGTGCTGAAAGATAAGATTAAAATTAATTAAGTGGATTTACATACATATAGGACAGATTACGATTAAATATCGAAATATCTGAGAAGTTGACTGCAGTTCGAGAGCTCCTGCTGAACATCAGTATTGGTCAGCCGAAGCAAATGTGGGGACGTAGCTCAGTGGTAGAGCGCTCGCTTCGCATGTGAGAAGTCCCGGGTTCAAACCCCGGCGTCTCCAGCTTAACTTTATAAATCTTCATTTTAAAATTAATTAAACTATTTCTTTTTTAATTCAAGCCAACATAAGGCGCACATATGAATGAGGCTTATGACATTTTTTAGCTAGCACACCAATCATATATTATAGTTGTTCTTTAAATAAATAAACTTTGCGCGTACTAAACGAAGTTTCTTTTTGCTGCTGTAAATATAAAGCAAAGCAGTGCGTTCAATATATGTGTAATATTTTCACACTCTGCCAAGTGCTATAACACAATTGTTGTAAGTAAGTCGTTTTGCATTATACACTCGATTGGGGACGTAGCTCAGTGGTAGAGCGCTCGCTTCGCATGTGAGAAGTCCCGGGTTCAAACCCCGGCGTCTCCAGTAAATTTGATAATTATTTTGAATTTATATTTTACTTTACACTTAAATTTCCATTTAGGAAAGAAAATTATAAATCATTTATGTATCCCTGCATTCTTGCGAAAAAGAAAGCAGTGTATATTGATTAGAAAGCAGTGTGAAAGTACACTACCGAGGTGTACTTGGGATAAGTAAGGTATTTTTCCCAATCCGTTTTCATGGGGACGTAGCTCAGTGGTAGAGCGCTCGCTTCGCATGTGAGAAGTCCCGGGTTCAAACCCCGGCGTCTCCACAAGCACAATGTTTGGGGAAATGCAGTTTTTTGCTCTTTCTTTTTTTTTTATGCTGTACTAAATTATTGCATTTTACTTACCGATTTAAACTACTGACAGATCGCACGCCCCGTCGTCCTTCGATAATGGAAATAGTTACATTAATTCCCTTATCAACAGTGCTGGCCAGATCGAGTCCAATCGCTTGATACGTAATCACAGCGGCAATATTACCTAGATAAACAATGCGCACTTAGTCTGAATAGCTTAGAGGAAAATATTGGAACTTACGATTCTTATTCTTGATCTGCATTTTCTCTAGCTGCATAACCTGCTTATCATTGTAGATTATTACCCCGGCGGCGTTGTACTGATGCACATGCTTCACCTTATCCTCGAATGTGCAACGTCCGCGGCGCACCAACGCTATCCATGTCACGCCCTTGTCGGGAAGGGGCATGCCCAGGGTGCCGCGTATGTAGGGCGTGCACGCGAAATCGTCGCTAATGTCATCGGCGGTGCTAATGTGGATCAGCCGACCCGTCACATTCAGCACGCGGCCCTCGCCGTAGCGCGCCTTCTCTTCCGTGAACTCGATTTCCCTGATTATGTTCTGACTGTCCACGTAGGACCAATTGAGGAAGGCGAAGTTGTAGAAGTCCATAGTGAGGCGCTCCTCGCCTATGTTGGTGTACGAGTGCGTCGCATTCGCTGGTCGAAAGTATCGCTCCAGATCCTGATTGGCAATCGTCATGGCCGCCACCAAGGTGGTCGTCGTTGTGGTCGAGGTCAAGTGGGGCTGGCCACCCAACAGCAGCACGAGGCAAGCCAGCAGCAGCATTTCCTGGCAGAACATATCCAGGCCGGAGATCTCTTTACTCTTTACTCTTTATTTCTGTTTTGCAGCGTTCAGCTCTATCCGGTGCACAAGCGTTTCGTATCTCTAAATAGTGTGCAACATTTGCTCCTGCAAGTGCGACGCTAACCAAAGTCGTTTAACTACTGAAACGATAAGACAACAAAACAAGCTAAATATTTAAAGAACCAATTCGCCAAAAGCTCTTTTAGGCATGGTTGCAGTTGGCGAAAAGAGTGGGGCCGCGCCGCTCGCTTAGCCAGCGATAAGCGGCCATATTTCTATATATTCACATTTATTGGAGCCTATGTCAAATACTAGCCGCATTGATAATTGATAAGCGCCTTATCACTCCACAAGCTCCTACTGAGCTAGTGAAGAGTCTGAATTGTGGAGTGAGTAAGCATTTCGCTGCACAGCGATTCAACACCTTTGGGCACAGTAGGATAGCAAAGAAAGTGATGACGTGGTCACATTGATCAAAAATATTAGGCTGCGGCAACACAGGCAAAACGCTGTTAAAGGACTCAATTTGATTTTTAATATGGTAACTATAATATATTATTTGAATGTTTGCCATTAACTAAATGTTTGGATTTCAGTTATGTATTATGAAAAAAACCTAAAAAACAGATGAACGATAATTGACTTTGAATGTAAATTAAATTGTTATAGAATAGGTGTGTAAGGATGCGTGCATTGATTTGAAAATTTAAACGGTATTGTAATTTGTAGTTTGACTGCATGCAGAGTCTTGTATGCGTGTAAGAGTGTCTGTACAAGTGTCCTTCCAGATGTGGACTGCAGTAATATGTGTAATCATGTATTGTATTTTCTGAAGAAGGAGTTACTGTGATTGTGCATAAAATCTAAAGGGTGAATATTATATGATAGAGTGGAGATATGAGGCGTAATGCTGTCCTTGCTTGCTGTAAATTTGGTAGTAGTTGGAATAGGTGTAGCGAAAGTTAAATGATATTTTCGAGATTCTTAAGAAGAACTCAGGGAGTTATAGATAACATGTTCTTCAATTCTTATGCAAATATTCGTATATATATTATATAATTGTTTTTAAGTATTGTGAAGCAATGAGTAAGGAATTCACTCTCAGAGCAATGCAGGTATAGATTATCTGTTGGGGCAAACACTTGTACAATAATTCCATTTTATTTGGGCACCCGCTAGATCTTGCAGATTGCAAACAAAGATAAACTAATTTCTCTTCAATCAATTTATATAGTCTATAGAGATTCGCAGCTCATATATCATCGGGTAATGTGCTAAGGATTATTTATTGTACGCCCGCTAAGTAGCCATGGAAATCGTGGCTGGGCTTTCGAAAAACCGTTAACACTTCATGAATTTATGCACAACAACAATGCGCGTATACTATATAGTCTCTGGGCCAGACACAAATCATATTTTGTGCCCAACTTTGCATAGGACCGAACTGTTCTGCAGTTTTAAGCAGGCGGCGAATGCTTTAGTTTCCTGCATTTTGGCCATTTCGCTGCGCTGAAGGCCAATGCCACTGGCAAAGGCGTTGCCATTAATAATTTGCTCGCTGCCCCACGAGCCCCATGAGCCCCACTTGCGCCGCCCCTCTGCCCGCTGCCGGCCTTCTCTTCTCCAGTTGGTGCCCGCTGTGCCAGGGCAATGCAATGCATTTAAATATTTTATTTCGGGTTGCCAGGGCTAGAGCCAAATGGCAAACGGGTGGCACGAACGACTCGTGGGTGTGCGGCTGACACTGAAAAGTGGTTCGGCAAGCCACTGGCCACCACGAGCAGCGATCCAGCAACCGCTGCATAGAGCGCAGAGCTGCCAGCCAGTTCCAGTTTTTCCTTTCTTACAGCAAGAGACACGCGGCATCTGCTTGGACATCTACTTGTTATACATAAAAGTGTTCCCCACCTGCCCCTACCCACCCCTCAGCCAGCTTCGTCGCGACGTCTGGTTATAATAAATTTCATTTCTATATGCACTTAGTTTTTGCAGTCAACTCGGCCAGCCAACAAGAGAGCCAGCGATTCCGCCAATTGAATACAAAACTTTATTTTGACGCCTATTTATGCTCGCTTTGTGTGTGAGAGAGAGAGAGAGAGTGTGTGTGTGTGTGTGTGTGTGTGTGTGTGAAGGGGGTAAGAGAACTCATTTAGCTACTGCCTGAGGAGTCTATAAGCCAACTTAGGACGCGCTGCGCCTGCTTGCATCATATTGGTAGAGCAAACTTTTAAGATTTAGCAAATTTGTGTAAACAAAGTTCAAGTTGCCAGCTCAAAGGGCAGCAGTGGGAGAAGTTGCATAGCTGCAAGAGCAAGCTGAGTCAGCTGGAATCACTTTGATTCACTAAGTTTATGAGCAACTGATGAAGGTTAACGAATACGCTTAAGACGCTACATATCTCAGATGTGAATAGTGGGAGAGCTCGATAGCCAAGTAAATATTATTGATATAATTTAATTTAGTCTGCAATTTTAGTATTGCTTAAAGCTTGCTCAGCTGCACAGCTCGAGCTGTAGCGCCCTTTTGCTTCGCTGAGCTCTGGCCAAAATGCCGTTTCGATTGGCCCAATGCACGTTTTGCATGCATCGTTGCATTTTATGTTGTTTGTTGTTGCTAGTGCTCTTGGCATGTGGGTAAGCGGCCAGGACAAGGGCAGCGATCGATGGAGTGAGGCGAGAGCGGGGCGAGTGCTCTCAGCCTTAATGGGGACAGAGTTGCTGGCCAGCCACCGACTTGGCCGACAGTTGCGGAACGAGCTGTGCCAAAAAAAAAAAAAAAAAAATGCAATAAGATAACAAGAACAACAACAACAGTGAGTGAGCACGCGGCCTGTTTAGGATAATGACCCTGAAAGCGTGTTGTCGGTGCTGGCAAAAGCAAAAAGAAAAAAAAAAAACGCAATAAATTCGTGTTGTAAATGCATTTGCCCCACTGTGCGCGCTGAAAATAAAAGTGAAAAATGGCAAAAATTGAATTTGGTATTCAATTTTTGTATCGCTTATTTATTGCTTTGTTTGTTGTGTGTGTGTGTGAATGTGCTCAGGCTAAAATTTTGCAGGGTGTGTCCATAAAGTGAACTGCTCTAAGAATATATTGAAAGAGTTTGTGGAATGTGATGTTGGGAACGAGTCAAAGAAGTTCGAATTCCGGGAGATTTTTAATAATAAATTATAGTATATACTATATTCACTATATATATCATATTCAATTGTCAGATATCCAACAACAAATTTAAAATAAAATTTGTGATATTAGAAAATGTTTTTCTCATAATCATATATCATCAAAGGTAAGCTCGCTCAGCTGATTTCTCACGCCAATTAATAATTGCATTTAACACCATTTCAATTTCATTTGCTCAACAAATTGTTGTTGTTATGATTGCACTTGTTGTTGTTTGTTTATATAAAATAGTTTTCTCTGTTACTAAATTACGTTTCGGGCATTATTTGGCCAGGCGCCAGCTGCACGAAGTGTCTTCCCCTCGCGCGTATAAATAAAGCGTTTAATGCTTTCTTATTTATTTCTTTTTATATAGAATTGTGGCTTATTTATAGTTTAATTGTATGGCGTATGTATTCTGATAACTCTTTGTTTATTGTTTTATTTTTAGGCAACAAAGTTGAGCTTTTCATGCACTGAGATCCACAGGTGAAGTACTTTCATCACGCCCACTTTCCTCCCAGTTATTACTTCCTCCTGCTGCTGCCTTTCGGCTCGTTTGAGTAAATACAATTTATGAAATTGCACATAAATCAGCACATGTCGAGAGGCAAAAAACAAAATAGATATATTTAAAATCAAATAAAAGCAGCCTTTCATAGATTCCGTTAAATAAACAAACAAAGAGATATTTTATACTCGAGTGCAGACTCACACACTCACGAGTGCACTCACACAGACACTCGTCTGTTTGCGTATCGAAACGTGATTTGCGAAAAAAACAAAAAACAAAAACGTGATACGCATGGATAATGGGTTTGGCAATGCGAGGCGATGATAGTTGTTTGTGTTCGCTTTTATCTGGTGGCCAGTGTTTGTCGCTCGCGCAATAACGAAATTGAATTAAATAAGCAAATATTTAATTCAGGTGCTTTGCGTATGCCTAATGAGCAGACACTCTTTATTAAATGAGAATTCGCCAAAGGATGCTCGAGCAAAGAGTTGGGCCGCGCTGAGGAGGAAGTCAATACAGTTGGCGCCAATTAAAATGTGATTAACAATAATTCGGCATTTAAATTCAAGACATGCGCTGCACACTTAACTCATGCGACGGCATGAGCAGCACATTCTATGAGGAAGACGATTCGTAGAGGAAGTCTTGAGCTGACTGTCTTTGTCTCGAAGCAGCATAGTGAACAGGTGAGCGCCAGTGGGGATAGAAACTAACTTGAGGTTAAGTTCATTAAAGAGACACGTGTAAGAGAATTATAGCAACAGAGAGGGGCGAAGGCTATAATTCTATATAATGTTGTTCTATAGGTTAGTTATTAATATATTATATATAATATATTTTATATTATTTATATTATATATTTATATATATAATTATTATATTTATATACTCCTAATATATATTTTATATACTCTTAAAATGATTGGAAATGCCATCATACGTGAAGTAATCAAACACAGAATGTATATGAATTGATATAGTTTGCAAGAGCTCGGCGTAATAAACGAAGAAGTAGATTAATTTCTTGTTTCTACTATAGATCAGACCGTTTCTAGACTTCTTTCTATTATATTCTTTCAAGTCACGGGCTTAGGTCAACAAGTCTTAGGCCTAGAAGCTCTTAGAGAGAATATACGCCAGGAATGAGGGAACCTCTCGACTGAAGTTCTGGCAAGAGTGCCATAAGAGAGGCCCGCACATCAGCTTTTACGACGGCTACTTTTCAGATATCATTTACTCGACTTAAATGAATAAATTCTAATGGATTATCAAATCAGATTTCATAACCAGAACAAAACTTTCATATACTACAAAATGAAACTGTCTGCAAAAGAACATCGTGTGATTACTTTTGCGCCAGCAATTGAATTACTTTTTATTTAAAATTTAAGTCTAGTTTCGCAACTTTTCTACTTCTGCTGAGCAAATTGCGCGCACTTAAAGTTATACAAATTAAATTCGTATTAACGATTTGCAGAACGCGCACAGAGTTGGGCATTTGTTAACCGCAATTCCACTTTTCGCTGCCATTATTAAACCACAAAAGGGAAGGGGGCAAGCAGGGGGAGGGGAATGGGGCGGTGGGAATAAGTTATGGAAAAGTTTTCATTTAACATTTGAGTGATTTTGATGCGTTTTATTGCGCTCCGTTGGCTTTAATGCATTTCGTTGCACTCGACGCTAAACACAACCAACAACAGCAACAACAATAAAATTTAGCGAGAGAAATGACAGAAAAAATTACAGGTGTAACAGGTAGCACGGAAATGTGCACTGATTACGGCTTTAATTTATGCACTTGTTTAAGCAGCATATGCAATAGTTTATATAGTAATCATTTGTGTTGCTCTTGTGCTGATGACGTAAATCAGCAACAGCAGCAGCAGCAACATCAGCAGCAACTGCAACAACAACGATTACAAAAGCCAATGGCAGCAATTAGCAATGTTGCAAGCGCTAAAGAACTTCAGCTGAACTGGCTCGCCCTTCAATTAGACTTGCGCCATTTGGTTGCCAATGGAGCCCAGTTGCCCCTCTGCGCTTTGGCCACCCTCTCTCTCTCTCTCTCTCTCTCATCTCTGGGCCCACTGCAACAGACGCATTTCAATTTGCTAAACGACGCTCGTTCTCAGTGTTGGCAACTGCAGTGTGTGTGTGTGTGTGTGTGCTCTTGTGAATGTCGCTAAGTAGTGCTGTCAGCTGTTCACAATGGACTCGATTGAGCAAGCGCCCATCTTGGCAGATATAGGAATGATGCAGCATAGCATACCTTGTGTGGGGCGCAGCTCTTCGTAATATTGAACTGCATCAAGATTTACCAATGATATTTGAGCGCATTGAAACAATGGGCGTGGTTCCGAAAGTTCATCTAATCAGCTTAGAATAACCCGCGTCTTTCTAACGGTTCAAATCGCCACTATCGATTGGAGCTCTAAAATTGGTCTTTTTGGGTGTTTGACAATTTTGACAAATTTTTGTGTAACTCCTTGAGATTTGTTGTGTCGAAACAGAGTTCATTGGGAGATTGACAACACTCGATTTTCAAAGGTTTATAAATCGTTTTGTTTGATTTCCGATAAGTCGAGTTCGTTTCGTAAACAATGAACTTGATTCCGCTTGAGCTGAAATGAATAAGCCTGTTCTAAGTATCGAGTGTGCCGCTCCTTTGCTGCTGGCGCTCCATTAGCACATTTCCACTTGGATCAGGGCTCTTGACTCGACTGTCGACTGTCAGCTGCAGGCTGCAGAGCGGCAGCTCAAGTCGAATCATTTCGACGAGCGGAATTGGCAAAGGAGCAAACTTTGAAGGCTGTCGATGTCGATTGCACTCGTGTCTAAGGGATTATATTGGTAATTAAATGCGAAAACAGGCAAATGGGAGAATCGAGCCACAAAGCACGACCCGAGCCAAGTCGGCTCAAACTTTTGCCCAGTTTGCATGCCGTTTGTGGCGTGGGAAATGGAGTTGCGCAACTTTCTGACAGGGAGAGGGAGAGTTTTCCGCAGCAACCAACTCAAGTAGTTTTCTTCTATCATTCAATTTTGAAACTATATATCTGCTGCGGCTAATATATTTGTATACAAATTTCATTCTTGTTCTATTCAGTACATTGTAAGCACCCAATGCACACTCTGCGGTTGCTCCGCTGGCGATATTATCTTTCGCTGCTTGTCGGCGACGGCTGCTTCTGGTTCACTATCGGCCAGTGACAATTACAAAGCCACAAAGCAACTGAAATTAAGTAATCATTGGCCATAAGCTATAAATCAAATTTCATATTCCATTTCACTCCTGTTACATTTTTCAGAGAACAACACTCTCTGCTTGCTTGCTGTGCTGTGCATATATATATTTGTAGTATTTGCGCAGCTAGAAGTGTTGTTTGGCTTATGATAGTGGGCATGGAGAGTAGAGTGTATGCAAGCGAGTACATCTCTCTCTCTCCCTCGCTCTCTTAGTGTCTCATAAGTTAACTGGCAGAATGCTTGGCACCTTGTTTCTTGTTGCTGTTTGGCGACTGCTGTTCCGCTTGTTTGCATATTGCAACATCTGTGCAAGCGAAACCAATTTAAAACATACGCCACCACATGCTCACACTCTCACTCACACACACACATGCAGGCACACCCACACTTGGCTGGTAGAGACCTTTCTCAGCATACACATAGTGCCTGCTAAAAATATCCACCACAGCCACATTTGTTCTTCGCCTGTTTCGTCTCATTTCTCATCTCTCGTTGCACTCTTCCTTAGGCAGTGCACTGCGCCTTCTGTTTCGCTGCCATCCTTGAGCTCTCCACTGCCAGCTGGACCTGGTCTGTTCCTCACTTGTAACTCTTGTAATTGATCACATATTTCGCCCATTAACACTTTGATCGCCGACCATTAATTAGTTACTCTCCGCTCGAGTCAAATAAACTTCAGCTTCAGGAAGGCAGTTCGTCAAGGATATTGCACCCAATGCAATTCATTTAAAGGCTTAGTCGATTTTCCATTCCCAAGCGCTTATCATTTGTCTTGAGCATTTCCGTGACCCACATACGTCGAGAGAAAAGAAAAGCCATAGGAGAAAAATGCAGCTGTAAAGTTCGTCTAAATAATGCAGAGACCGACAGGAAATGTGGACTCGACTGGGACTGCTGGGAGGAAGCTCTTCAAGTTGTTTGTTTTATTTTGACACAAATTGAAAAAAGCGCTTCGCGCTTGAGCAAAGGCCAACTGAAAAGTTTAAATGAAGTTGTTGAAACTTCCGCTTGGCCCTCTGCAATGCCAACTGCGCTAGTGTCTGCGTCTGCGGCTCATAAATCATTTTACGAAATTATACACAAAATCCGATTTATGGCGAAACTTTCAGTTCAAAGCGAATAAAATACCCTATCGATAAGATGCAGCGCTGCTTAAGATTAACATTCGCCAAAAGCAATTCTCCATTCGCCAATGAGATGGAAACATAAAGCAGCTGGCCCTGCGAGGGTTGCCAGAGGGGGAGACTGGGGAGGGAGCTGCTGGTATTCTAAGTGAGTCTCTAATTACCGCCGGCTGCTGCATAGATTCGAATTGCGTGATGCGCATTTAGAAGTGCTCAGCTCTTGCCGTCTTCCGATTACTTCTGCTTTCGTCAGAGCTCCAATTGTTCAGCTGTGAATTGGGGCTCCCGGCTGCAGTTGGGGCTAGGGTCTGGCAGTCAGCCAACGCCTTTTCCTTTTTTGTATATTTGGCAAATGCATTTTAATGTCACTTTACTGCAAATTGTCAGTGCAGCGCATTCATCACGAGGACTTCCCCCCACCCACACACACATACACACACACATACATACACCCAGAGCTCTGTGTCATCATTGTCATTGTTTAAGTAGCTGCAGCGGTGGCCGTAAATGCTGCTGAGCGCGGGGGGAGGGCGAGAAATGCAGCTGCTGCCAGTCAGCTGACTTATTGACAATGACAAGGACATTCAATTGGACCGAACGCCTGCCTAGGCAGAGCTCTCAAGGACACTGCGATGTGAGATACAAAGCAGCAGAAAGCTGACTTAGAGTAGGCTCAAAAGCCAGAAATGTGAAGGAAATGAAATTTCTCAAAGGAATTTCTTGCACACTGTGAAAACTGAAGAATTTCTTCTACCTTAAAGTACTGACAAATTGTAAATACAATCGAATTATGCAGAGTGGGGCACTTGCAGTTTGGGGGACATGTCTGAGAGTCGTAATGGCTTAGAGCTCCACATATATGGACACAAATATTTTAGCTGATTGCTAGACGTCTACCACATAAAAAAGTACTCTATTGTCGGCTGGCTAATAAATGTCGGTCTGTGGCCTCTGGCCACGCCTCCACCTCCACCTCCTGCCAGCGGTCGAGTGCAGTTGAAGTTTTCGGCTGGCGACTGCAGCGACGAAAACTTGTGGAAATAGTCGCCATAATGCGGTACATAAATATTTATTGTACGTGTTTGGCTGACGTTTCTGCTTATAGCCTTGAGTTTATGAGCCCGAACCGGACTACTGTTGGCTGTTGTCTCTCTCTGTTTTTGTTGCCTTTGCTCGGTCTCTTAAGCTTTAAACTAATAAATCCGTCGCAGTCCCATGAACTGCTAGCGGAGTGCGCTCAAGTTTTGGGTAAATTTCCCATGCACTACGCAGAGAACGAATAAAAAAACGCGTATTGATCAAAAAATATATTTAATGCGGCCAACTCAAGTCTATAAAAATATTAACACTCGGGCCACATGACAGCCGGCTAAACGAAAATCACGTTCACAATAGTCACGTTTATTGCTGCTATCCACAACAGTGACAAGAATAACAGCAGCTGCGTTGTGAATACCCTGTGAAGCTGCTAGAGAAGGATATGAAAGAGTTGACTTTATTTATTTATAAAAGAAAATAAAACCTTTTTAATTTACTCTTTTGTTTCAATAATCCTGAGCTCAGAGTTCGAGTTTCCCAAAAATAAATAAATTATATTTATATATAAATAAAATATCTATTTAGATTTTTAAATAGATTCTTATAAGAGTTGAGTATGTTTAATAGTTGGGGAATTAGTTCAGAGCTTACAGGGTATCCCATAGTCACATCTCAGTATTTTACATGTTGTCTTTAGCGTATTTTTGTAGCGACCGTAAAAGACATAAGTAGAGAAAGGATTGGAGAGGGGTCAGCGTAAATGGTGGAACATGTGTTAGCCAGCGCCAACAACGTCATAAATCTCGCACACCTATGTGTGTCTGTGTGTGTGCGAGTTGTCCACCCACAGCCATGCACAGCCCGTTGGCAGTCGGAAGCGCAGTGCTCCACGCCTCAGTTCGTTGCGTAGCCCCAACCCTCAAGCCCAATTCCAGCAGCAGCTTTGACCCGAGTTCCCCCCTCACAAAGAGCCATTTCCCATTTTCCCCTTCCCACAGGCATGGCTCAGCCGCAGTCATTTATTTGGCCACTCGAACGTCGGCATTGTAAAAAACGTGATTTCCGCTATTTGCCTGCTGTAATTGTTTACGCCGTGAGGGGGGAGAGGTTAAGTCCCGCTGTCTGCTTATTCCGTTTAGTTTGGCTTCTGGCTAAAATAGACGCCAGCTGCAAACACTCAAAAAATGCACAGAAATGCTTTCACTGACGTCAAATGTCAACTATACCTGAACCCAGAGCATGACAGCGCTTCGGGCAATACGTCCACACATATCCAAGACCAAGTGGAAGACAGACCAAGACAGACAGGGAGACAGCCAGACGGACTGCAGGGAGTGTGAGCAGATAGCAGGGCTGACAGTTGCATTACCTGCGCAAATTCTGACACCTGAATGCAGCTGTTTTGAAAGGCTTTCACAAGATTGCAGCTGTAGGTGAAAAACTTTGAAAAAGTGCGTCAAGTGAGCAATGGCGGCAAATGGAGGAGGTGGGAGGTGGGAGGCGACGGGGCTTGTCACATGCTGAAGCTGATGGGCGGAAAACTTTCAGTTCGGGTGTCAGCTGAAAGAGAAGTTTCAAGGAAGCATACATATATGATTTATGGAGGACATGAAAGTATCTAGAGATTAAATGTTGTTTAAGCATTCAAAATTGAAGACAGAAAGAAAGTTCTATACGAACTATAAGTATAATTGACTGATGAATTGATACTAATGAAACACAAATGACAGCAAATTGAACTCTGACTGCAGGCTATCTCTTAACCAATCCCTATTATCCCATATTACCACACCATAGTCAGTTCAATGCCTTTACAAATAATATTCATTCGTTCTCTTCGGTTCGAGACTATTTCGCCTGGTAGTTGGTGCCGAAAATTACCTTCACAGCAATTTGACTTTGTCAATTTGGTTTTGTACCACAGTGCTTAACGAACCGTGGCTGGCACTAGGACTGCGAGTGGCTTGGGCAGAGCGGGGTCTAAGGTGCATGGAACATGGCACATGCCATAAGGCTTCCGCCCTTTTGGCGGTCTGCTATGTCAGCTATTGATTTTCGAGAGGCAACAACAATGACAGCCATTTCTAAGAATATGTAGAGACTCTGCAGCTCTGGCAGACGTACGTATAAGCCGAGGTATCTAGCGAAAAGTCAACTTGACTTTTCCGACGAGTGCAAACTGTTATTGGTTTGGCATTCTCTCGCAGTTAATAGACAACTGACCTCAATATGATTATGAACCGAAACTAAAGCTCAGTCTCGCCCGAACTGTGTCTAAGTTTGAGTTTAAGTTTCAGTTTCATTTGGCTTAAGTTTGGGTTAAGGTTACCGACCCACAGAGACCCCAGCAACAGCAGCAGTAACAGTCTCAGCTACAGCCGCAGCCACAGCCTCAGCTTTGCTTAGATACAGATACAATTGTATCTGTATCTTGCAAATTGTAATAGTTGCTGCTGATGTGGGCCAAACAACGATGCTGGCAACAATGATGCTGCTCTCTCTGTCCCTCTCTCTCTCTCTCTCTCTCTCTGTCTCCCTCTTCTACTGCTATTGCATTTTGATGATTTGTAATGTTTATTTTTTTGTTGTGTAATGAAATTGTGGCTGTTGTTGCTGGGAAATTGTGTAATGCCAGCCTGGTTAGAGTACAGCTGTAATTGTGAGTGTAGTTTTGCCATAATTGCAACTGACACAGAGAGAGGGCAGCCACAAGGTTTCAAGTTGTTCGGGTTAGATAATGCGAGGTATAAAATGAGCAAGTTTAAGCTCAGGCTAGGTGAGCAGCAACAGTTTGACTGCTTTCAAGAATGAAACTTTTATTGACCAACAAAATGTTATCAATAATTTGCGCCTGGGCCATGATCATTATGCTTTGTAGCTATTTTTTTTTTCATTCATTATTTATTTGCTGTGATTATTACCCACTGCTCGCCTCCAATATTCAAGCCCCACCCAAGCGGACGTGCCGCCCATGTGTCACAAGAGACAGCACACGTGGATTGCCACGCGCCGTGCTAGGTGCCCGCCCCGCCTACCGCCCACGACACACGCGCCCCTCGATGTCAAATAAGAAACTGTAAATAACACCCGAGCCTCCGCACAGAAGCTAAAATTCTATTTTTATTGCTTGCTGGCATATGCCAAGTTTGGCTGAAGGCCTACGAAATTGTTGTACATATCTTCATCTATTACTTTAAGCGGAGCCCCGGAAGCCAGCCCAGAGATACCAAATAGCTTTTCAATTTTCTTTCATTACAGTATCTCAATCTTAAGCCTTTAGCTTATATCTTATAGATAGTAAATATCTAAGTATCTATATATATATTTATATCTTCGGCTTTAGATAGATGGCAGGAAGACATTCTTATGGATACTGCTCTTATCTTTTACCTTTATCTTATTTAAATTATTATAGTTCTGTCCTGATAACCAAACCCGTTTTATTAATTTATTTATTTAGCAATTTTTGGCTTTAGCTCTTATCTTTCTGCATAGATAAGAGAGCCGTCGACTGTGTTTATCTCTTCTTCTGCTTCAGCTCGAATTTGTATAAATTTGTCGCCAATCATTTTGGCAATTTCTAATGTCAGCTTTCTAATGGTCGCGACTGGAAATAATTTAATTAGGCGCCATCATTTATCATCAGATTTGACCTCAATTTTTCGCAGCTGTCTGTCGAGCTTTAAATTGGCTGCCCGTCACAAGTTTTGACATAATTAATGTGATATATGAACAGGGCTAGCATGTAACAAACTTTTCCACTTTTCCGCTTTCCACACACTGCCACAACAATGGGAGTCAATCAGCCTCGCACACTTACCACAGCCTGTTCTTTTATTATCCGCCGCGCTGCGATAAGCTGCAAAAAAGAATAGAAAGAAATTGAAAATCAATGTAAGCCAATAAAATATTTAAATTGCTTTGCAGCAGGCATAAAAATCACAGTCGAATTGTTAAACGAGTGCAATAAATACGTCATTATGGCCCACACGCATACGCCACGTTGCGCCCAATTGACCTTGGCTTGGGCCCGGCCAATAATTTAATTGCCAGTTACACGTATTCATGCATATGTTTTCTATAGGGCTTCGTTAGCCCTTCAATTTCGCCAGCTGCAATTAAGTAATTATAATTTGTGTATGGATTTGTGTTTGATTTGTTTCCTCAGCTAAGAGACAATTCGGAATTCGGAATGAACTTCTAATTGGCTGTCAAACTCTTTTAGAGCAGCTCTTAATTAGAGCCCACCAAGGCTGGCCAGAAATAGATGTGCCGGCGTTTAAAATGCTCGGCGTGCAAATTGTTTGAGTATTTATGTTGTATTTACGCAGATCAATTAACACTTGACTGATTAATCGCATAGATTTGTTAGCATCCGCCACGCTGTTGCGATTGCAAACACCCACACACACACACACACACACGCACACTCACGTTTCCCGCGTGATTTGTGGTAATGTGCTGCAAAAACGTGCCACGAACAACAACCCGCTAATATAGATAGACATTCATATGGACGTAACGCGTGGCAAAGCCAGCGAAATGTGCGTCAAAATGTTTAGCACTTGGTAATTAGAGAGACCCCATCCCCCCCCCCTCTCTCTTTCTCTCACTTTCTATTTCACTCCCTCTTATTCATTTATTGAAAATGTTAGCCATGGCAACATTTCGTCTTGCCATTCGCATTGCCGCTTTTGATTTGCGTTAAACAATATTGATTTTTCTGCTATGCAGAGGTATTTAATCACGCCCTCCGCCCTGGCCGGGCGCATTCGGTACACTTCGTCTTTGGTATCCAATTAAGGAGCGCAGCTTTGTTTTCATTTGTCAACATTTCCCTTTCTCTCCATCGATATATCGAATATGAATTCCACGCACAGTGCGTCGCATGCAAAGTTGATTCCTGATTCCGTGATTTCTGCCATTAACATCCATCCATTATTTACAACAATCTTTTTACAGAGCCTTTCCAATGCGGAAAATGTCTGAACGCCTATCAAACTATAAACAAATCAGCATACGCTTTTGCTCAGTCTCTGTTTATATGCGTGTATACTGTATACTAATGAATATATATCTTGTGGGCAAGGTTAAGCAGTCTTTAGATTGCGTCTGTAGCAACAGTCTGCCCACAGCTTCAGCCTTTCGTAGAGTCACTTTCAGTCAGGTAGAACAGGTTAGCAGCTTCCACCTAGACGCTTCCTAGTTCTCTTCGATGAGTCACTCTTGGGCTGTCATTTGACTTTATTGCTCTGAGGAAAGCTTGTCGAACTATTCATTATTTTTAACTATCAAATGATATTCCCATATTTAATTAGTTTTCAATTCTTTGTTCGTAATTTGTCTCATCGAGTTCTAATGAAACATAAATTATGCAGCCTACCCGACTAGCTGTCACATTAGCCAATCTAATGCTCATTATCTATTATATTTTAATCTGTCTGGGACTGTCATAACCCAAAAGCAATTGGGGTAGTTTATGGAATTATATTTTCATGACACTTTCACTTTTGCAGTCGAATCGATAACAAAGCCAACAACAATCCGTCGTATCGAGGGCAATTGTCGTAAATAACGAATAGTTCAGACAGTCCATATATATTTATAAATAATAATGACATTTATTCGGTGTCATTAGTTAGTTGCTTTGATTTCGACTAACCAGCCGGACAAGTCAGTCACATGCCGCTTGCATTGCTATCCATTATACAGTATTCTCGGCCCGTGGGTAACAATACCATTTATAGATCAGCTGTGTGTGTGTGAGTGTATATGTTTTCGCGTGCCATCCAATTGCGTAAATTGTTTTAATTTAGACTCAAGTCTCGGTGATAATGCGACATATGACGTGCCCAAGCAATCGACTGCGTGATGAGAATAGCAGATTGAATTTGATTTGAGGTTCTTTTCAATTCAATTTATAGAGATTCTATTCTCTAATCATATACTGTCTATGAACTTGGAATAGTTTTGGTTTCTTTATCAGAAATATATTTGAGCTCAAGTATGGATATTCATTGTTAAGACTCTAAGTATGATAGATGATATTATTGTATTGCAGCAAAAATGAATAAATAAGAATTATAAATAGAAGAATTATAAACAAATGATGGTAATAATAATGATAATGTTAAATGAATATATATGAATATTTCCAATAAAAACTCTAATTATAATAATGACAATGAAAATGCTGACTAGGTGAATGAATGTGGAAGCTATTAAGATGATAACATCTGGTGAGGCATGTGAAAATTCAGCTAACTAACATTTACTATAGCATTTATAACATATTCTTTCTCTTGTAATGTCTCCCACCATGGGACTGGGCGTTATACCACATTAATCTTCGAGGTACAGCCCATCTGTATACATCTCTATAACGACGTACTGGCCTCAGTGTTGCTGTTTCAGCGAAATCACAGCCTAATCACCAAGCATCTTCATCTTTGCAACTGTGCTTCACTATGTTCTCTACTTTTACCTGAGCGATAGTTTCTCAGTTCACAATGAAAATGACTATTGGCTTGCCTATGGCTGAGTATTGATATTTGTAGATATATTTTGTTTCCTTAACCATCTATTTTCTCTAACAGCTCCGCACATCTCCGCACATCAGACGACGCCTGCAATTAGGCATATATGCTAAGTAGCTCTCCAGTCTATATTTATTTATTTATTTTAATGCATTATGCTTTCAGGCACACCGAGACACAGACCCAGACACACACACCATGAGGTAGAGCAGCAGTTCCAAATACATTTGTGTCTGAGTGCTCAATCGAATTGAGTGCCAGGTTTAAGAAAATGCTGTTAAAATGTTTGGATTTCGATTTGGATTTCGATTCGGATTCGGATTTGGCTGGGGATCTGTGCAGCTGAAGTGGCCGCAGTTGGATGCGCTCGTGGGAACCTTCTAATGGGGAGGATGCGCTCACTTGCCAGCCACTTAAGCATCGTGTGGAATGGCGCGGCGTGGCTGGTGCCTTGGAATAGTTTGTTGGAGGCGCAACATTGTCCACAATAAATTTGTTCACACAATCAATACCAATTAACCTCCTTGGCGCGCACTTAATTATAACGCGCATCGAGCCAAAGAGCAAATAAAATAAATATTTTCTTAAGCTCGGCGAGCCGGGAGCCAAAAGACAAAATAAAAAGCGCCTGGATGAGAAAGCAGACCCCCTTTCTCACCCCTCTTTCGCTCTTTCCCCATCTGCCCGCCATGGCGACGCGCCTACGTATGCTGCTCATTTTCCACTTCAACACGCAGCTGGCTTGGAAAAGCAATGAGAAAATTTAAGAAAACAGAGCACAGCGCGGGGCCTCAACTATGCGAGAGCTGCACTCAGTTGGGGAGGTCCCTAGCCCGAAGGGCCCCCGCCCCTCACCTCAAGCCCCGCCGCAGTCGCTGCCCCTACGTTCCGGCATTTGTCGCCTTAATTAACGCAGCGTCGCGGAGTTAATCCGATTGCTATCGGTAGCTGACAACAACGATGACTCACAATCTGCCAGTTGCTGCTGCTGCTGCTGCTGCTTTACATGCAAATGCGTCTCCTGCAGCGCCAGGAGCCGAAAATCCGATTCGAGGTCCGACGCTGGTGGTTGCTTCGCCGTCAGCCCTGTCGCTCGCTCTGTGGGCGTTTTATTTATATTTTATATCTCTTCTTTTCGTGTTTTTTTGTTTTTTTCGGAACGTGACTCATTTGTCTAGGCGCCCGGGCTAACCGTGTAATTATAATGCAATTTGCCTTTAACACCAGCGTTCCAGACACTCAGCTCAGCCAACAGACTGTTAACTCAAGTGTATTCTTACACGCTTGCAAATTGAGCAATCTGCACTATTGATTTTCCTTTGTCAGGGGGTATCGTGCCAGTGCACATTAGATATCTGGGCAGGTCTCGGTGCTGCTGCTGGGCTGCACACTCAAATTTTCAATTCAGTTAGTTTCGCTTTAATTAAATAATCTATGAAGCTCTAAAGAAATCAACTTTGCTGCAATCTAATCAAATATTTGTGCGCCTGTCCCTTGGAGCTGTTCAAATATTTAATATTTGCATAGTTTCTTGGGGTCTTTTTGGGGCTTGCGGTATATCACCTTGCAATAAATAATACAATTGACTTATACAAATGATTGAGTTTACTTCTGAACTGTCTGACAGGCAGTCCCGCGTCGGGGTCTGATTCTGGCTCTGGCTGCGCTGGTGTCACTGGCCAATTCCCAATGCCAAGCTCTTGGCCAAACAATATTTGCTTTACCTTTATCAGACGAGCTGGCAATGTATGTGAGTGTGAGTGAGTGTGTGTGTGTGTGTGAAAAAGCAAATAGGATGCTTATCAGAGGCTACACAGTCAACTGTTCGGCTAGCTAAATAATCTGACTGAATGACAACAACAACAACAACAACACAAACATCGACAACAAATATAAACATTAATCATTAATATGCGAAAATGCATTTAACAATTTATTTGTTTTGCGGCACACGCTTCATGCTGTTTGCATTTAATTAAATAACTTAAATCGCTTTTTAATTGCATTTATAAACAGTTTAAAAACGGATAATGCCATCAGCCTGAAGAACTTTAATTTAATATACCCAACTTATTTGCCACATTGATCAAAGTGTTAGCAAAATATATAGCAAATATTAGCTAGTGCGAATATATATAGTAAGCAGAGCAAAAAACTTCTTTCACTTCGCAACAAATTCAGTTACAAATTTTAATTGGATTCAAGTTGTTTACACATTAGAATCTACAAATGCTAATACGATACTAATACTAAAGCTTTAATACATGCATTAATGATAGTAATTCACGATTCAATATATATATAAAATGTTTCTTACAGAAATTGATGTGCGGTTTAAAGCAAGATACTTCTAGCATTTTAGCAGATGCCATCAACTCCATTGAATTACTAGAAAAACTAGCAGAGAGCTTAGTAAATTTCTTGTGTCTGCATGACAAATAGTTGACAATAAATCCAAGTTGACAGACCCCATAGGCAGTCGAGTGTTACTCCATGTCTATCACACAAATTAACTTTGATATATTTATTATTTATTTAATATTAGCTCGCTGTCAATTCCCGTTTCAGATGCGAAGTAGTCGTGCGCTTTCGTCACTTCTCAGCCAAAACCAAAGCCAAAACCGTTTCACATCAAAGTCATTTCTTATGGCACTCAACTGACATCAAACACAAACGCCAAGCAATTAAATCAGCCCACAAAATCCCAGACGTACAGCAACAGCATTTGAAATTTTACGATTATTTTGCTGAGCAGCGTTTTAATGCCCTAACTGAGAGGAGTCTGGCTGGAGCCCGAGCGGGGCACTGCGCAAGAGCAGCAGTAAATATGTTATGGGAATGACTCTATATGGACATCATCGGAATGTCTCTATTGCAATATACATCGTTTGCAAGGAAAGCTGGATCTGACAGTGTATACAGAGGGCCATGCGACCTAAAACAATAACACTCAACAATTTTCGCATTGTCGCTTGAATTAATTAATACCTCAAGTGCCAAGTGGTATCACTCTATATGCCTCTAGAATACACTAAGAGAACAATTTAAGATAGATCATTGACTAGAACTGAACTAAAACTGAAACTAACAAAGCTCAAGTAAAGTCGTAAAATATAGTTAGAAAAAAAAACTGAAATCTTGAGTTTATAAAATATAAAACAAGTTCAATAATTTATATAATTATAACCAAACTTTAGATAAATAGAACAGGATATTAAATAAATTATTTATTTATTTAAAATAATCTATAATCAATTTGACTTGGAAGGCTTAAATATTTAATATATTCTATTATAATTTATATTTAAAAAAAAAACTATATATATGTTTCATAGTTATTCAAGCTCATAATGAATTGTAAATGATACTATTTAATGATTTTCGAATAGGAATTATTCAAAATTAATAAAATAATATTTTTTGCAAGTGTATTCTAATTCTATTTATTTACTGATGGAAACCAGAGAAAACTCCCAAACAACTGCGTGCAGTCAATGCCAACTGGTTTGAGCCAAATATTGCTTAGCTCTAATCGCAGGGGGCAATGGATATAATAAAGCCAGCCGAAATTTGAGCGGGAGAACACATGGTAGCGCCTGCTTCACTGTCATGGTCATGGGCACACGCACTTGTAGATACTTTTTAGCCACAGATACAAGTCTGCTGATGAACTGCCTGACATGCGTTGCTAATTTGTCTGGCGCGAATGTCTCGCCGTTTATATTCAGCATGAGTAATAGGGGGGTACATCTATGCAGGGGGTGTGGGTGTGGGTGTGGCTGATTCAGTTTATAGCCCTGGCTCTAGCTGGCTGGGTTGTTAGCTCTCTGATGAAGGCGTTTGAACTTTTAACGGTTTCGCATTTTCATTTCGTTGTTTGCGTCTAAAGTTCATTGTTAAATTACTTTCCCAGATGCGATTGTGTGTGTGAGTGTCGTATTTGCTTTGTGTGTGTTGTTGCATATGCTCGATGTGATTCCAGTTGCCTAAACATAAACATACATAAAAATCGATTTGTCATGCGATTCGGCATGCCCTTAGAGCAGAATGAGGCACCTCAGCCAAGCCATATATAAATGACATTGTGCAAAGTTAATATCTCATTGTAATAGCAAATGATATGTGCTTTCATTCACAGAACTCGATAGAATGGGTTGTTGACAACGTTAGAACAGAATGATTGAGAACGTTCAATTATGATTTCTCTTACAAGCACTCAAAAGCTTTTGAGGGTTCCTCTTCTAGTTGTTTTAATTTCGAAATAAATTCACTTCAGCTCTATACATTTCACGTCTTGTTGCTCTTTAGTCTTATATGCATATATGGTATATAGTTATAGTTCGTCAAGGCCTTCAAAGTAGATCGTGCTCGTCAAACATAACACTTCAAACAAAAATATTAACAACTTTGCTGTAACCTCATGAATATGCAGCCGAAAGCCCAACTTTGGTAAGTCAACCTCTAGCTTTTCCAGCGCACAATGTGATCATAAATCAAATGCAAAACATTAGAAGAATAGCTTAAAGAGCTAGTTTCTGGTTGGATGGACTGAAGGGCAGGCCATACAATGTGCAGAGGAAACCAGTTTCCACAGTTCACAGCGAGTTCCGAGTTCAGGCAAGGGCAGCAATTAAAAACAAATTAGCGATTATAAGCATTCAAAAAGCTGATTACAAATCATACTACAAAGATGTCAAGTCACACTCTCTCCTTCAGTCTCCCTCTCTTTCAGTCTCACTCTTCCTATGCTTAGACAGTTTAATAAACCCCATGGGGGCGATAAGCTTATCAGAAAGAATTCGAAAACAAAGTGTAAATTCATTTGTTGTGCAACGAGCCGAACATAACAAACAATTACAAAGCTCTTCAAAATCAATTCAAGCAATTAGAGCAGAGCATACACGACTATTGGATACCCTGTAGTCATGCATAGAAACTAATACAGCAAATCATGTGTTTGTTTTCCTAACCTCCGGACTATGGAAAGTATCTCAGTTCACAGTGGGATCATTATAAAAGTTACAAGATCCGATCTTCTTCGGAATGCCTGTGACAAACGTCTTCATGATGTTTATATACTCTGTTTCTCATTCTGTTTCAATGGATCAAGTCAATTGAAGACTTTCTGCGACTCTTAACGATTTAATGTAATAAACAATTCGTATTCGTTAAACAATTTTATTAGATTGAACCGGTCGTCGCTTGATTTTTGTTTTGCTTGAGCAAGATTTTAGCAACCGCCTGCCAGAGAGGTGCGCTGCCACGCGCTGTTCACTAATTATGCATAGCTGAAACATACCAAATTATTTAATATCTAATAAACCAGAATGTGCTGCTGAGGCGGGCAATTATGTTTGCCGACCGGCCTAAGCAGGTTTTCGCCAGGCGCTGCCACGAGGAAATGTTAGTTCAGATCGATCTACAATTCTCTCTCTCTATTAGCTGGTCAGCTGGTTAAACGGGCTGCCCCGAATGCCCGCTTGGAGTCCGGGTCGATCATGTGCCGCCTTTCACCGACGACGACGACGACATTTTAACGTCAGCGTCTGTTTGACAAACTCATACCTAATGAAACTGGACAATCACCTATGCCAATTAAAGACTGCTAGCAATTGGAGTAGAGGAACTACCTGGGAAGGAAGTAACAGAGATAAGTGTCAATGGCTCAATTAACACTATAGATCAATGTCAACATGTACAGGAAATATATATATTCGAAAAGGGACTTGGCCTAAACTCTCTCTGTAGTCGGAAGCTTGCTTTGGGCAGAGACAAAGTTCTTTTGTTATCTCTACTAACATTGAAAAGACATTTATATAGAGTGATATAGACTCATGTTGAGATCTTTGAACTTTTAAAGTGTTTCAGTATCTTCAGAGCTTGGGTATTTCCCTGAAGCTCACGCGATAGTAGTATTTACTTAGCTGTTGCTGATGTTGTTTCAATCTAGTATATTACAGCTTTTTATCATATTTGCAGACATATATATACTCGTATGGGTACTCTACAAGTCATTATTCTGACTTATGGCATGTTCTGTTATGAGAAGACTGAACGGATCCGATCGGCTCGTAAGTTCTGTTTACAGTTTTACGTTAGCCTCGAAAAGATCGTTTAGATTTGATTCGCTTTTGGTTTTCGCTGCACGTCTTTGACCCAACAGCGTTTGCTGGCGATTTGTATCTATAAATATTTAACTATTACCAGGCCACGTACTTAGCTCTTCCAGCGAAAACAGAAAGCAAATCGCCTAGTCTCTCGCCCCTTCTCTCTCCCGCTCTGTCTTTATTGCTCTCTGTATGAAGTGGCTTTCCAACTATTACTGCTGAGTGACACGGAACTGGGCAGTTGATATTATTACTGTGATGATGATGATAATGATGATAGCTTAGGTGGGCGGGCTGCTTCTAGAGCCACAGAGAAATGTGTGCCAGTCGACGGTCGACAGCCGTCAGTCGTCAGGCTTATTGGCCGTTAACGGTTAAACAAATCATTTGCCATTACAATTACATTCGTAAATCTCATTTAACGGTTCAGCGCAATGCCTAAAAATTGGGGTCAAATGCAAATTGCGAGATTTATTTTAAGGTCTTCCCCGACGCGAAGCAAATTGACAACAATTAAAACGCAAACAAAATTAACATTCGACAAAGATTTTGCAAATGAGTCACTTTCTTCAAGAAGACGCCCACCACCGCAAAGAGTGTGTGTGTGTGTGTGTGTGTGTGTGTGTGTGTGTGAAGTGTAAATTATGTTAATTGGAAAGCAATTTATGGCATACATTGAGTAATTACGTAGCGGCTGCGACTCATTAAATAACAGTTAAGTCCACACGCGGCAAATGAAAGTGAAATGGCGTCAAGTGGTGAAAAGAATCGATTCGATTCCCAATCCAATCGAACTCGCTTGAGTGAAAGCGCCCGCCCACTTGTCCAATTCAATTAAGTTTCCCAGAGTCTTAATTGAAAATCATCTCGAGAGCTGAGCATGCAAATCAAATCCCAAATGATTTATATTAGTTTTAAGGGGCGGCTAAGCCCTATCAAATCCCACTCGAACGACCACAACTGGGCTCCATCCCGTGCAGCCCCAAGCAGCCCCAAACAGGGCAAAAAGAAAAGTTCAAATGGGAAATGGGAAATGAGGTTGGCAGCCAATTGCACTGACCGAAAATGTCAAATCGATTGTTTATAGCCTTTGTGCACATGTCATAAGTGTTATATGGGGGTCACCCTCACCCGCCCCTGCACACCTCAATCATATCCCCTGGCCCTGAAGTCCACGTAGTCATCTACCGCCTGCCTCCCCCCTTTCTCTGCTGCACGTGTTGTATTTGTTGTTGACTCGATTTATGTGACTTTTCTCGTATTCTCCATTTGAACGTTTCATTCACGATCTCTCGTAAAACACGTAATTTCTGTTTGCTTATAGAGATCGAGCTCGTATTTGATTTTCAGCAAATATTGTCAATAGTTAATTGAATGAGTCGATTGAACTTTGAAGCGGTTCTAGTCGTGATGTTGACTCTATAATTGAATCAGACAACAGTTCTGCCATAAACACATATAATTAAGTGAGCTGATAGATTGACTGACTGATTGAAGACCATTGAGTAACTCAGCAGACTTTTAGACTTAAAGTAAAATTCAACATAAATTAAAGTATAAATTAGGATATTTTTACTGAGTGATTGACTGACTGACTGATTGAGACTGAACACACAGAGCGATGTCTTCATTAGGGCCTGCATTATTCATATTAGTTTATACTTGATTGGCAATTGTTACTAAACAAGCGATTAACGCTTACTGACTGTCTAATTGAGCTGCTGATTTAAGTCTGACGACACTGAAGACTACTGCTCAGGCCAAATATATACTTTGTAAGGATAGTATTCAGGCAACGATGTACACTTGGGTTTTCTCTAAAATCAATATCTAGTTAGTAGCCCGTCGACTTTTTAATAATTCAAAAGCTTCAAGCCCATCGGAGCTTGAAGCGCCTCACTGGCCACTGGCACACACTGACCTATCCCAATCACTTTTGCGCTCGGCTTGAGCATATAAAATGCAATTTTTATAATACATGCATGCATATATTTTGCTCGTATGACATGGAAATGCATTTATCCGGCATAGCTCGACCTGGGGCCAGCCAGTACACGCACATGAGTAAAGCCCAGCGACAAGGCGATTAATGTAATTGAGTAAATACACTCGGCATGTGTGTGTGTGATGTAATGCGAATTACTGCAGGCACGAAACTGCAAACCAAAGTACAACTGCACAATAGATTTACACCCAGATACAACCACCCACACACACACATGCACGCCCACACACGCACACACGCAAGAGCAGTGTGAAAGTCTACGTAACTTGGCATATTAAGCCAGTCTCCAGGCAAGACATGGCCCGTGCGATAACACAAACATTTCATGCGATTAAAAATTTAAAGCAGATTTGCCTGGCAGACACGGGCGAGATGCACGGAGACGTCTAGTGGGATAGACGAATGGCCAGTGAGTTGCCTTTTGGAGGAGCTTCTGCAGCTTAGCGACTTGGCATCGCATGCTCAGCGCAGATAATGTTGGGGCTCAGCTGCTAACTAATTGACTTTCGAGGGTGGAGCTGCAGTGAGTAGAGCTGAATAGAACAGACAGTGAGATTTTTTTAAATTTGAAGACAAGAGAGTAAAGCTGAGTCGCAGATGGTTATTTAAGGCAAACAAGTTAGTTCAGCTGTTGATAACTTATTGATAGGACAGTTTTTTATATTATATAGTTGAATATTGTCACTAAAGATACAAAGTGCAATTTCAGCTGTCGTTATAGATATATAAAATGCAATTTTAGATATATATAAGTTATCGATGAGCCATATGAGTTAGCTATACATATTCAATTTAAAGCGAGTATATTATTGAGTATTGTCCCTACATATATAAAAATATAATTCCAGATAAGTTATCGATATTTAAAATGCAATTTCAACTATCGGAATTAATATATCAAATTTATTTCAGCTATCGATAAGTTATCGATGCGCCATTTGAGTTATCTTTACCTCTCAATCTGTTTAAATTGAGCATGTAACCAAACCACATTAAGACCTGTGTTCCACTGCTAGTCTGGCTAACTGACTTACTGCATTGCTAGTTCGGACGTTAACTGCGGCCAGGCTACAAACATCACTTTGTGCAGACTAAATATCAGGTATAATATGCATGCAACTATTCCCCTATCTCTGCTCTAACTCTCTCTCTCTCTCTGTCTCTGTCTCTTTCTCGCTGTGAGAAACTGTTAAATGTTTATAAATGTGAGAAAATAAAAGTGGAAAACTGGCTGCACTGGCTAGCAGCTAGCAGCAACTACTGTGGCAGTTTCGAAGTTGGACCCCTGGCACAATTTGCAGCGGGTCCATTCCCTCTCTCTCCCTGCCCCTCTCTCTGTGTTAGCTAGTGTGGATTTGGGTCTAGTTAAAAGTTTTGCGGAGAAACATGGGAGTGATTAACTACTCGTATATAGACCCCTCGTAATACCCGTGCGAATTGCATTGCCGCAGCTGCAGTTCAATGCCCGCTGCCGCAAGAGAAAAACATTGAACACATAGAGATATATCGCGAGTAAACATATATATAGTCCCTATTGTACATCAGAGAGATTGTATACTTAAACAGAACGGAACGACATATTGGCAATGGGTTTATCGAGACAAAAGCCGTGTAAAATTACAGATTAATTGTTATTATCGTGGCATATGCTAAAAACAATACAGAAACAAAAGGCAGAGAGACAGAAAGAGAGCGAGAGAGAGAGAGATAATCGAAAACAATGCGGAAAATTTGCTTAAGCCACAGGCCATTGCATTGCATGGCATTTTCACTTTCCTGCTTTATGGCCAACCAGGTTGCGACTGCTTTTTATTTCCCACACGCTTTCCTCGCTGCAATCTCAACCTTTTCTCTACCCTATCCCCCTTGCCCGTGTTGAGCTGACCATGTACATTTGTTGATATTCAGCCAAGGCTCATGGTCTTTGTATCATTTGTGGACTTTTGCTGGTTGAGGCTGAGGATTAAACAGAGCTGGGGACAGGCGGAGAAGTTTGCCAAGTGCATGAGCAAACGCCTCGCTCTATGATACACACATCCGCTCTAGATATTAGCCGAGAATATTATTATTTCAATGTGACCCACTTCTGATGCATTGAATGGACGAGCCAACCCCACTTCAGATATGACAACCCACTCCAGCAGCCACTTGTTAGCCGAGAGAGGATGTTTGAGCAAGTGCTCTCAATGGCTGTGCATTACTTACAAATCGTATCTCTTCGTCGAGTTAGATTCGACTGAATTTCCACACTAAATGACCCAATTAACTCAATACTTTCTGATAATGAAGCCAAGCACTTCATTTACAACTGTAGGACGCATATCTCGTACAGGAAACGCATAAGCAAGGGAGAGAGAGAGAAATAAATATTAGAAATTGAAATATTCTCAAAGAACTGGCAATTGAGGTAAATTAAAATATTATTTTTCATAGGAAACTCTTTGAGGTTGTGGACCGATTGAAAAATAACTCGAATGAATATTCACAAAATAAATAACTAATAAATTATGCTGAAACCCATTCCAGTTCAGTGAGACATGTTCGATGTAAAGCTAAATGCTTAAGAACTGACTTTTTCACATCTCATTTCAGGCTGTTAGATAAACTCCAGTAAGCCTATCTCACAATAGTTTATCAATAGATTCGACTCGATTTGAAATACTTTCAGAGCAATTTGCATTGACTGCGCGCGAATGAATGAAAACTGCTTGATTATGCTAATAAATGGCATCGATTAAGACACCTGGCAAATGGCCATACAGAAACTATAGAAACTGGAGCTGTAAAGTGAAACCTATCTACATACAATCATTTTAATCACCTCTTAATCTAGATTTGCAGATATAAACTGCGAATCGATGTTCGACTTTCACTTTGGGCCACACAAAATAAAAATGTTGCATTAAGTGGTTCAATGCTAAGAGTTTAACTGTCAATTACAATTAAAAGGGGCACCTGCCACGCCCCCCGCCCAACAAAATATATACATATGCAGATTGATGCCATTGCCAGACTAAAGCTGAATGCGAATTGCAAATGTCTTTTTTCAGTTGTTGAATGAAAAACTCGTTTTCCATGTCAATTTTCATTTCGCTTTTAGCACGAGTCACCCCCCGCCCCTGGGCCCCCTCTAAAGAAAGACCCGCGCAATTGCAATGGCTATTACTTAGTGGGAGGGTTTTTGGGTGGGTTTGCGCCTGCTAAAGATACATACGAACGACACAATTCGCTTGCCAAAAAATCAGGACAGCAATAACAATGGAACAGGAACCAGGCTGCAGCAGCAGCAGCCGTGGGCCGTTGGGGGGGTTCAGCTGGAGAGGGCTTAGGAGGACAGCCACTGACAGCCCGAAATGTTGGAGAGCACATAAAAAGGCAGACAGAGAGAGAGAGAGAGAGAGCGGCAAATTCTGTACAGCGCCTGCGCCAGTCTCTTCTCTCGGGACTCGTGAGTTGCCGTTGAGCGCCAAGCGCCAAAATGCACTTTCAAAGGGATGCTTCAGCTAAAGGACTGAATGTGTAAAACATATATGAAAGGGTATTTTTAAATTTTAGGATTGAAGTAAGTTAATATGTCAAATAAGATAGTAGAAAATGTCGAATGTATATATCTATATATATATATATATATATATATATATATTTGAATATAGAGATTTGGATGGATAAAACATAGGAATAGCCGAGGATAGATAAAAAAGGATATATATATATATATATATATATATATATATATATATATATATATATATATATATATATATATATGGGTATTTTTAAATTTTAGGATTGAAGTAAGTTAATATGTCAAATAAGATAGTAGAAAATGTCGAATGTATATATATATATATATATATATATATATATATATATATATATATATATATATATATATATATATATATATATATATATATATATATATATATATATATATATATATATGTATATCTGCTCTTTTATCTATCCTCAGATATTCCTATGTTTTATCCATCCAAATCTCTATATTCAAATATATTCTCATCCACTCATCTTGTCAACCGTCCACCGACTCGTTTATTATTTAAACATCTCATCCTATATTCATCTGCTTTAATGCAAATTAATCTCTAAATTAATTCAGACGACTTTTTGTCATAGAATGAGTAATATGCATATTAAGTCTGTATCAAATCCGACAACTGCGGAATGGAGGAGGAGGAAATGAATAAACAAGTTTTAACTATACGAGAGATAACTATAAAATATAGATACTAAATATGTATAATATATAGTTACAGCCTCCATATCTTCTATATTCATATGAAGACTCTTCTGAGTATACCATATATAGTCTCTATCAATATCTATATGGCAATACGAGTAAGAGTATTTAAGCTTCGTCAATTGAGGTGTATTCGGAATCGTTCCATCCTTCCGTTTAATTTTTCTTAGTGCCCGCGCCCTTTGTTGTTGCTAGCTGAATTTTGCTTTTTGCTGATGGCAATGACTCCTCAATGCAGTCAACGAGGTGCCAAGGGGCTGGCCAGTAGGAGGCGTGGGGAGCAGCTTTGGCGCCGGCTTGCATTAACTGCACTTGATAAACGCGATTTGTGAGGCGCGCGCGTTAATTTGTCTTCAGCTGCTGTTCTGTGATTCGCTTAATTAAAAGCCAAATCCCAATTTACCAACTGCTGCTGCTGAGCTGATGGTGCTGATGCTACAGCAGCTGCATCCTTCAGGACCTGGACTCACTCGAGTGGAGCAGCAGAGTGGGCGTAGAGTGGAAGCGGCAGAAGGGCCGTTTCGTTTGCCGTTAGTCGCGTGCGTTTTTATTGATTTTTCCCGCAATGCGATGAGAAATGGCCTCTTGTTGTGGTCCCTCTCGTTGTTGTTGTTAGTAAACTAAAGTGTGTGCATGTTGTGTATTCATAAAGTTCCTGTTCCCGTTACTGCAGAGTGAGAGGCAGACAGAGCGAGAGAGAGAGAGAGAGACCCTCCAAGTTGCCAACTTAGTTAGTTATGTGGGTTAGTCACAGGCTCTTCAACTGCACCAATTACTCGATGCCAGCCACAGGATTTCGAACTCCATTGTTATGCGCCTTTAAAAGCTGGCGGAGGCCAAAACAGAACAAAGGAGTAGATTTTTATGGGCATATGAAATGAAAGTGAATCGCAAGGGGTTCAGGCAATGACACTGGCTTAAGCAGCGCAAATATTTGAAGCAAGGATTACCAGAACTTGATGAGAAACTGGAAGCAATGAATAAATGAAAGCGGACATTAATAATCCTTCAAAAAGAGTGTATATATTTGCCAAGGAGTGATTGATGGGTTATGAAATTCAATACATGTTAAAAAGTGTTCTTTTAGTGTGTGTCTGAAGGTGTTAGAATGGGATGAAAGGGAAAACTAATAGAATACTAAACAATATTTTAGTCACTGCCTTGTGCAACTTACTTATTCTATTTAACTTTATCTCTCTCCCAATAATAACACAATAAAAAAGGTAGTCAATTCAATAAAAGTTTTGGCTACACCCCAATCATCAATCAATCAATCAGTCAAGTTATCATCAATTAACGTTTTCGTTCATATGAAGACATCGTTGTTCCATAGAAAGCTTTTTTGTTATCTCTAATATCGCGCTCTTTCCTGTCATGTCTCACTCGTTGCGGTTTCTTGCTCTTTAGCTCCCCATTAACACCGATTCGAAATGCCGCTGAGTGGCACCTATATCAAACGGTTCCGTCTTATCAACCCGATTCCCTTCAAATACAACCGTCGTAATTATCAACTCGTATTTATATACCTATATATATATATATATATATACTTTTTGCACGATCTTTCCTGCTATGGATGTAAAAGTTGTTTCGCTAATTGTGGCATAACGGTAACCGTGATAAAGGTCAGTAATAACTCACCTCAGAAATTCATCTGCTCGTTTAGCATAAAATTGAATTTGAATTAAGTTGATATCAAATTGTTATTGTTGTTTCTCGTTTCGGCGTCTGCTTGTGAGATTTAGTTGTTGTCGTTGTTGTTATTGTTGCACCAACAGCTGTTTTGTGCCACACACAGATACACACTCTCACACGCACACACACGCTGGGCGAGAGCGAGAAAGAGAGAGAGAAGCGCGCGACCGAGCACCAAACATAAATAAACAACAAATATATTTTTGTTTTCTTTTACTTTATTTATTTAGTATGGTAAAAAAAATGTCGCGTATTTTCTTGAGTATTTCGATATTTCTACCTATTTTTGAATATTTTTTGTATATGTTTTGCGAAGCTGTTTTTTAATTTTCTTGGCGCATTTTTGCAATCATTTTTAACGTATTTATTCTGTTGTTGTTGTCGTTGTTGAGCACACGCGCTTGGAATTTGTATATCTTTGTGTGTTTGAAAGTATCCGCGAGATACTTTCCGTTTGGCTATGTCGCAGCAGTTGGCTTTAGTTGTTCGACGCAGGAAAACTCAACGCAACTGCTTTGGTGCATTCACAACATTGGCTAATACGCGACTCAACAGAAGATACAAAGATTCAGAGTCCAAAACACAGACACGCAGCGACTGAACGAACGACGGAGCGAAGCGGCAGCAGCGCCAACCGAATTGTTATCCAACTCGTTGCAGATACGAAAAGCAACTGATTCCACGGCCCTCACAACACTAACTGAGAGCTCGACGGACTCGCAGCGAAGCCAAACGTTGCGACTCGCGACACGCGACGCCTCGTGCTTCGACTGTCGAATGCCGAGCGTCGGACGTGGAACGCAGGCGCCGCACAGATACTGCGAGAGCAGTACAGCAGTCACTGCCTACTACATACGATTAGGGGCAGTGAATTGCTAGAGAAGACCAAATTCTTTTAAAACTAAGACTTGGCATTCAGGCAGCCGTTTCTTAGAGATACATATGTTTCATTTCTACACAGCAAGTAGTAAAAACTGGAATGGAATTAATATTTAGAGCTCTTCTAGTAAAATATTTCTAGATGTGTGCATCTGTTCACATATTTATTACTGTACTCTTTTTTAAGGTAAATACAAAATGAGTGCTTGAAAAAAAATACTTGAAAACAAAATAAAGAGTATGGGTTTAATAGAGAGAATATAGATAGTTTCGAATTTTAGGGAGATATAGACCCAAAGTGACATGTTGAGCAAGTATAGATCGGTAGTTGAATTTCCGGCTTGCCTGTGGGTCTCTGAGTGGGAAATGCTCAGTCGAAGATCATAGATTCATATGTTATGTTATATATATGTTATATGTAAAATACTTCCTTTTACTTAATAATAATTGAAAAGAATTTTACATAATTATAAATACTACTGGAATAATATGAATCATATATTTAAATATAATTAAATTAATATATTAAGTATAAGAAGTTAAATACATATTTACTACATAGTCAGGGTGAAGCTCTATATACAAAATATTTATATATTATAAAAAATAATTTAATTTATTAAAAACAATACATGATACGTTAATAAAAACATTTAAATGCAAATCAAAACATAACATTTCTCCGAGTAATGTAAAACCAAATTATATATAACCCATCCAGACATTAGCACTCTACGAGGAAATTATGAATCTTCTGCAAGAATGCCTAAGCTTCATAGGTTTAAGTATTGAGAGAATCCACACTTTAAAAATATTAAACATTACCACAATAGACAGTAGTTTAGTTTTTAATTACTTATTTTTAAGCTGTACTATATAAATTTATTCACAATAAAGTATTTCATATAAATAATAAAAGAAATTCATAGACAATATAAAATTTCAGCTCTATGAAGCTTGACTGTAGTGCCATTGAGAGAACGAGAAAGTGTTCGCTACAAAGATAGACAGAGAGAGAAGGAGTGAAAGATAGACAGAGAGAGAAGGAGTGAAAGAGAGAGAGAGAGAGAAAGAGCTAAAGACAGAGAGAGCGAGAGAGAGTGAGAGTGAGAGAAAGAGAGGCAGAGAGCTGAAAATAGAGAGAAGATTTCGCTTGGTGGGCTGAATGCGGTTTGTTTTAATTTTAGTTTCGATTGCTGTTTCAATTTGCATCTGTTTCAGTTTCTGTTTCAATTTCAGTTTCAGTTTCAGTTTCAGTTTCAGTTCTGGGACTCAGGCTCGGTCTGTGTTTCGGTTTGGGCCTTCGTTGCCATCTTTGGCTCTGCTTGTCTGCATTTGGGGCTTAGGCTTTGTTATTTTTAGCGCCACTCGATTTGGTCTTTTGGAAGGTGGTGCGGCGTGGTGCACTGCGTGTGGTGGCCGCGTGTCACATGCCGGCGCGCATTGTCCACAGTCGCTGTCACTGCTGACGCCAAAGTCGTGCAATGTGACTGCTTCTCCCTCTCCCTCTCTCTCTCCCACTCAGTTTCTTTCTGTCTCTATCGAGCAAAGGCTGCTAATTGCAGGTGCTACTCAACAGGCAGGTGCAACAATGGGGGCCGGAGTGCCACGCTTGCAATTAGTGCAACTAATTAATAATATAGCTTGCTAAGTACTCGTAGCGGCAGCCACCACTTGCACCCACCTATATCGATAGGTGGGCAAGGCACCTGTGCAGGTGTGGCAGGTGTCTGTATTTCGATGTCTCGCATTGATTGGATATTAATTTATGCATATGGATACGTGAGCTTGAGTTTCTCGGCAATAGGTCAGCAGCCAGGCCTAATCAGACCAAAGCCCTATTTGCATGCAGCAGAGAATCTCAGCTGCAAAATGCATTTCAGGCCGGTTTTCACTGAAAATAATCTATAACTCAGGTGAATGCAATTAAGAGCGCTCTCTTCATTAGAATGCACTTTGACGTCAACAAATTTTTAATACTAAATGCAAAGCAGAGTGCAAGGGGCAGAGACAAAGTAAGGAACTATTTCAATTTTCCCTTTAAAGAAACTTTTGAAATGTAGAAAAAAGTTTATAAAATTAAAAATATAATAAACAATATTTGGAATATTTAGCTAAAGACAATCAAACAATATTAAAAAGAAATCTAATTATAATTATTCTTGAGCTGGAAATTAATACAGATTGTAAAAGTATTAGGAATACATAAATCTAAAGAAATAAGAAATATATAAAAATATATCAAATAAAATCTAAATAAACATATATATTGAAATACATATATATATACAAATAAATAAATAAATATCGATTCAGTTTTGCCTGAGTCATGAAAGCAAACAGATATTTTACATATAATCGTAAAATTGTAGACTGCAAGTTTCAGGCCAGATAAGAGATAGCTGTATCTGGGCAGTCAGTTGATAGCTTTTATCTTAAGAGGCTAGTGCTAAGCTGGTTTTATAATGCTAAAGCTCACACTCTTCTCAGGCCATATAAATAACTGCAAACTTGGCTAAGCTGGAGCTCGCGCTGCTCGCTGATTTCTCTCCCGCTGTCGCTGGCGGTCTTGAAGAAGCCACGACACGTGCTTAGTGTTTACTTCGGCAAATATATATACGAGATAATAATAAGTCTATGTAAATACTGCCCCCGGGGCAGTGGCGAAAGGCGCGCATCGTCGAACTCTGCAGCCGAACGATGCTGCGAAAGAGCGCGGCGTGACGCAACTGCCAGACGAATTTCTCAATCGTAAAGTATTGTCTATATCTTCTGCCGAAAATAAACCGAAGCATACAGTATAATATATATGCTAATGCGAATGAGACTGCGACTGCAAATATGCACTGATATGATACGGCGTTTGAGTTAACGAGC
Source organism: Drosophila peninsularis (assembly GCA_035047485.1). Lineage (NCBI taxonomy): Eukaryota > Metazoa > Arthropoda > Insecta > Diptera > Drosophilidae > Drosophila > Drosophila peninsularis. The sequence continues at coordinate 3,528,805 of JAWNPN010000085.1, read as the reverse complement.
CGTTGACTGGCTGCGGGGCGGGTTCAATGCCCACGACTGACTCAAAAATATGCATAGAACCGCGCCGAGCGGTAGGTAGAGCATTCCATAGCCAACAGTCGCATGCAGATGCGGTTCTGCTGGCGAATGACTGACTGCCAAATACCCTGGACGTGATGTGGAATCTATATATAAAGAACTACCAAGGTATATGAGCTGGACTAAATTCAGGAGAGTTAGCATGATTAAATTAACAGTTATAATAATTATTAAAAGCCAAAAGAGGCCATCGATAATTTTCGATTGAAAGCATTCATATTCTCCAAAACAATTGTGAGTCTGTTTTAATATTCAAGGCTGTAATCACAACTGACAATTGCCGATTTGAAAACGTTTTGCTGGAAGTATATAGCTCTAAACACCTGTGAGGCAATTCAGTGTTAGGGTATGCGAGAGCCAGTTACACCCTGTCGCCTGAGTCTGTAGTACTGATCTGGCATACATATACACCCTACTTCAGAGAGTCACGCCCAGGGTATGCGCAGCGACAGGCGGCCGACGACAACAAAGGCAAAAGGCCAGGCAACTGGCCATGACTGACACCCTGGCAAGAGGTAGCCAATGATCCTGACGATGATGATCCGGCAGACAGACGCCTGCCTCTGCGTCTAGCTGTCGGCATGTCTAAGCGTGGCAAGAGAAATCGCATGCAATACAAATTAAGCGAATTTTTGATGAAATTTGACTACTGGCAATTGGAATTGAAGCTGGTGTTGGTGTCGGAATTGGAATTAGAGATGGAGATGGTGGTAGCCTGCACCTGCGGCAACTGGCAACTGGCAACTGGCACTGGCAACAGGCAACCACAGCAACCAGATAAGCTTTGGCCATGCAGCTGCAGATATGTTTGCGGCATCTGCAGCCACCAGCATGAATTTTGCTGTCGCTTGGCCAAACCAGATGCAGCTGAAAGGCACACAGAGAGGGGGCGAAAGAGAAAGGGGAGAGGGTGGTCTATGCAAATACAAATGCAGTTATGTACATACCCCATATGGTCGGTTCGGGGAGTTGAGCTGAATTATTGTTCATTTTCCACGTTTGCTGCGGAGGTCGATATGGCACAGGTCATATCCGTTTCATCGGCTACCCACACCCACGTGGCTGACAGCCTTTGCACAATTTGGAGAATTGCTATGGACTGGCAATGCATGGTGAGTTATAGATGCTTCCATAAAGGACTACTGGTTAGTTCCTTAATTGCTGCAATGCAAATATACCGTTAAAGTTTTATATTGAATCATGTTCTATGGAATTCAACATATTTTTATTATTAATTTATTTTCAGCTTCTAGAGCAATAAAATCTATTTTTTTTTTAAATTTAAATTTATTTAATTTTAAAGTTAATGATTTCAAGCACTTCATATCATAGCTTTTGGAACATAAGCTAATTGCTACACAACGATGTGTGCACTCGTTGCAACATACCACTTAACGAATAACACACTTAACAAATTTTAGTAAGTTCACAAACTAAAGCTAAGGGAACACAAGCTAATTGCTTCAAAATGGTTTGTGCACTCGCTAAAAAAATACCACTTAACGAATAACGCGCTTAACGAATTTAAGTAAATTCACAAACTAAAGCTAAGGGAACATAAGCTAATTGCTACAAAACGTTTTGAGCACTCGCTGAAAATACCAATCTTAACGAATAACATGCTTAACGAAATTTAGTCAGTTTACAAACCACCGACTTAACGAACAGCTCATTTGACATAGCTGATTGTAAAGTCTTAACGACATGTTGCATAGAATTCAGAGTAATACATCGTCTATTCAAGACACAAACCACAACACGCCGCCATAACGTATCGAACTAAACGATAATATAGAAAATACGTAAGTACAAACGCAAATATGTTATTTACGTAACGTAAATTTGACTGCTGAATATTGAATTTAGTTAAACATGAAAACACTGTCAATCACTATTTAATGAATAATCTCATTTAACTTTTTATTTAATAACCTTTACTAAATATATGTATAACTTAGTCAATATTTTTGTTCTGTTTTCCTCGTGTTTATAATTATAATTTAAAATATTTGTTGAGCTTATAAATTATTAAAAACTATGCGCGGATAAATGAGTCACTTGCCAAGGCGAGCGACGTCGCCTGGTTCATTTACAAATTCAATTACAAAAAACTGAATAAATTGCAGGGCATTCCCCATTATATTATGTTTACCGTTATGTTTGCACTACACTTACACAGCGAACTCTATCGATATATATATATTTATAATAATGTGTGTGTGTATATGTGATACAACTACTCGTATTCATGAAATTCGATATCGATTTCGATATCGATTCGATTTACAAATTGCCTAGGGGATTACGCTTAGACTATATAACTAAATAATTGCCGCTGGTTCATGGAATAACATTAAAAATTTTGGTACAGTCATCGTCGTCATAGATATATATGAATATATATATATATATATATATATATATGTATGTGTGTAGATCAATATTCATTTTGATTTCGTCTCTGTTTGTCTTCCAAATGTTTTATTTGCTTCTCATGCGCGGAATGCCCCTAATGCTGATTGGTTTTGGTTAGATTCGCTTTCGTATTTACAGATTCTCCCCCTGTCAGTACAGCTAGCCGTAAATCTCGTTTTGATTATATTCTTACTTACACACGCACAATCATAGTTAATGCAAACGTAATTAGGTGATCAGTTAATTAGTAGTTAAATTAGATTAAGTGCTCATTGTATTGCCTCAAATGCTTTGTAAGCTTTGCCATATTCAGTTACTTAGCTTAAAATTAACGGTAATCGATTAATGATAATTAGACACGAACTAAAGCACACGAAATCATAAGTGGGAATAGGAACTAAAAGCACCAGCAAAATATACAAAATAAAGGGTTACATAATTACGGCTTAATTACAAATTAAATATTGTCGAATCGAAGTTTTAAATTAGACTCTTGATTGATTGAATTCATTCAAACATATTGCATGCCAGTTTCACAGATCAGGTGCGCAGCGGGGGCGGCAGCGTGGCGGGGTGTGGCGGCGGCAGGCTCGCAGCTCCAGCTGCGCCTGCTCCAGCTGCTGCGCCCACTCCAGCGCCCGGCGCATGCAGCGGCACGCGCTTGGACCTGTAGCGCTTCAGCTTGCGCCGCGCCATGAAGATGCTCGGGTTGAAGCTGAAGTCGCGACAGCCGTGCGGCGGCGGCGGCGGCAGCGGGGCGGGCGGCGAGTGGGAGGTGGGTGCGGCGGCGTCCAGCTCGTAGGGCGGGAAGAACATTGGGTTGGCAGCCCAATCCCGCCACATGTTTCAATCCTGCGCCGCCCCATTCGCCTGCGCCAGCGTCGCCTCGCCATGTCGGCGCTGCTCCATGGCGGCGGCGGCCGCAGCCATGGCGAAGTCGTCGTCCAGCGAGGAGGACTGCTTGGAGCCTACCGACTTGCAGTCCTCGTCCATGCTCACGCCCAGATTGTGCATGGCCACCGCCGCGTGATGCCGCTCCGCCGGCGGCAGCAGATTGAGCATGCTGAGCGGCAGGCCGGGGAAGCCGCCGGTAAAGTCCGGGTAGAAGCCCTGCGGATTGAACGGGTTGAACAGCGCATTGGGCCCGCCTAGCAGATCCGGCTCCGAGCTGCCGCTGCGTGGGCCAGCGGGCGGTCCCAGTGGCAGGCCCAGCTCCAAGTCCAGTGGGCCCAGGCCACCCAGTTCGCTGGGGTGGGGCATGGGCGGTGGGCCACCTCCTGAGCCGCTTCCATTGCCACTGCCATTGGCGCTGCTGTTGTTGCTGCTGGAGTTGCCATGGGCGTTCTTCTCCTTGTCCTTGTCCTTGCGCTCCTTCTTCTCGCTCTTGGAGCCGCCACCGCCGCCGCCGCTGATGCCCATCTGGAGCATCTCAATGGGCGGCCCGCTAATGCAGTCCTTGCGCAGCTGCTCCAGCTTCAGGCTCTTGCCGTACTTGCCCCGCACATACATGAGCAGCGAGTTGTAGGGGATGCCGAAGATGCGCGAGGCCTGCGACGTGGTCATCTTCTTGTTCCACACGTGCTGCAGCGCCTCCGTCAGCTCAGTGTTGGTCCAGGAGCGTGGCGGACCGCCGCGCGGCGCCGAGTGCTGTCCTTTGGGGCGTGGCACTGCAATAGAGAGAGGCAGATTGATTAGTACTTGAATGCGAAGTCTGTCTCCAGTCTTAGTCGGGTTATCTCGCGGCGACCATCTGCTAATGTTTCAATCTACGTGCCCCATATGCGGCCTAGACAATTTTGTTGAAAGATTCGCCCATTGTCTGCAGTTGCCTACAGCTCATACACACCCTGTTGCTGCTCCAATACCCTGTGCACATTGCCAGTGTGCAGATGGGGCATATAGGCAATCAGATACAGACTGAGTCGTGTAGGACTTGAAGAGAAGGATTCACCAGCTCCAGCTCAGATTGCCATATGTCATATATATGTATGCCATAGAATCGATATTTGTCGATTATCAATTTCATTCAAATAAGAAGAGAATCGAACTCATTTACAGATAAACAAGTAAATCATAGCATGACTTGAGGCCTGTCACTCTCTGACTGTTGTGGCCGTTGCATGTGGCACCTACAAAAGCGAACGCTGTGGTGGTTCCCATACCCGCAGCCAGAGCTGGAGCCGGTGCCAGTGCCAGTGCCTCGCCCGACCTTCCATATGCAAATTACGAGCATGCAGCCTCGTCACATGCGCCGCCAAAACTCAATTTAGATCCACAGATATCGACCTGCCCCACAACGAGAGAGTTGCTGCCACAGGTTCAGCTGGTCCGATCGACAACAACTACGACTTGGAGACAACATCGAGCTGGAGCTGGAGCCGCAGTGCGAGCTCTCTGCAGTTTGAAGCTGTATCAACGGCCATGTCGAATCTCTGCTCACTTATATGTGGCCAAAATTTGCTGGCTGCGATAATTTACAGTTTATTGCAGCTTTTCCTTGGCCTCCTTGGCTCTCTGGCCAAAGTGAAAATAAATGTGTGACGAAGAGATGATATGAGAGCATTCGATGATTGAAGCCCAAGAGAGAAGCAGGCGAAACATCGAGTTCGCCTCCTGAGGAGCTGTCTTATTAGCTGAAGGCATGCGGGGCCTAGTTATTAGTTCGAAGTTCTTATGTAATGCAGCTGTTATTTGTTTTCCTCTTCTTGGCTGGGTTCAAGCGATAGGTCAGACCTCTTTTCCGATGAACTGCAACAAGAACAAGCAGCCAGAGCCCGCTGCAATTGTTGTGGCTCTTCGAGCTGTTGTTGGCTTCTAATAAGCCAGCGCTGCCCCTGGACGTCCTCTCAGCTAGCCAAATGAAATTTGAATTTGTTACAAATCGCAAATCACGTTTTCAGACATAAACAACTGCCTAGAGAGGGAGACAGACAGATGGACAGAGAGAGAGGGAGAGAGAGGGACAGAGTCAGAGGGAGAGAAAACAATCAGAAAATGAACAAATGAATGTGAACAAATCAGTTAATCACACCCACACGAAGACAATGCAAGCAAAGGCCCTAGAAATATGTTAGACGCCCTCCCACCCTGGGGCCCGGTCGAGCCAAGTGCTTGATTCTTATCAATGTTGGCCAAAGAAAAAAGTCAAGAAAACCCGTTTGCCCGATTCGCAATAAAGAATATCGTGCTATACGCCAGATTTGCGCTTTTTAGCACAGTTTTATTTACTGTTTCACATTGTTCGCAACTTAAGCAGCGATTGTCATGGTCGGGATGAGTAGGAGTCCCTCATCCTCTCTCCATCTCCCTCTCTCTCTCTCTCTGTCTGTGTGTGTGTGATGAGCAGACCGAAGATCAACTCAGATACGAGCTTTGTTGTGGCATTTCGCTTTTGGCATGCCAAGCATCTGATCACGACTTTCTGTAACTGTGGCTATTGATCACAAAATTAAGCAATTAAATGTGATCCGAGCTGAAAGTGTGTACGAAACGAAGCGGAAAGATCGTCGATCAGATTTCAGCATGCGGCCAGATTACTCCCATGCATGAGATAAGCTTATGGATATATAACATAATTGTATGCAGAGAACAGAGGACTATATCATATATGAAGAATATGAATCGAACCCTTACTAAGATACACATGTGGCCTTTGATTGATAAGGGAAGGTCTTTATGGAATAGCAAATAGAGATCAAGGCTCTCATGAGTGAGATCTTAGCTTACTCCAAGTTTAGGAAACAGCTCAAATCCTAGGCAACTTTTTGATTGTTACTATTAGCGACCCTCGTAAATTTTCTTCTTTCACTTAGCAGCTCAGCGTGGCGCCTGAACCATTTAAGAGATCATTCACAAATTCATTTGGGATCTCAGCTTAATCTTTCATTCATGAAAAGCGCTCGGCGAGCACTTAAGCCATCAACGCCAGCCCAGCTGTCAAATCAGCTGTCAAAACTCGAAGCTCACATGGCTCAGGCCGTAAGCCAACAATCATCGAGCCACTTCGCCCCTCCAGCTCCCGCATTTGTCAATCACATGACAATAAAGAGAGATAGATAATTGATTTCTGAACCACATTTTGTGCATATTATAGAAATATTATTTCCCCACACACACTTTCAGGAAAAAATTCATTAACTTTCTGAGGTTTCACTTGCATTTCAGATAAAGAAATCAAAATAAACGACTGCGTTTATGGAGCTGACTATTTGTCAATCAAGAGCTGAGAAAAAAGCAAAAAGCAACACGACGTTTACGATATGCATAGGTGCACATGTTGATCCACTGCAGAAACAAACAAACCCAGCTGCAGGGCAGCCCCGGCCAGTGGAGCTGCACAGGAAAACCACAAAAACAAATTTGCCGCCTCACATGATCGCACGAGTGATCGCGTCTGCACTGATCAAGGGGCAAGGGGCGGATAGAATGCCAAGAGGAAATGAGCACGCATTGAATGCAGAGCGCTTCGTTTTTCCTGGTGTCTCTGAACGTGCCAAAAGGGGAAGAACTGCGACCAGTGATCACTGATCAGTTAAGGTTTTGCTGCGAATATTGATATATGCAAAAAATCGTTTACGGAAGTGTACAACCTTGAAGAGCCAAAGAAACTGTTTGAAAATAATAAAGATCTTTGCGGAAATTTAAACAGCGATCATCACAAGTAACAAGTTAACCATAAAGAGAGCGAGATGAACGACATATATAAGATCTATGTTGAGATCAGTTATGAAGGTGTTTTAGACGAGCAGAGGATCATATTAAGAAGTATAATAAGTTTGTATGCTTACTATTAATATACATATTTTGAAGACGATTTTGTAGTCTCATATATTAAATAATCTTTGTTATCACATCATGCTGATCCCAGCTACTAGATAGCAGCCGATCATAATCTTCTTTCTCCGTTCAACTTTAAACTATTTAAGATCACAGCAATATCGATTTTCGAGTAATAGTCCCTAATATTATTCATTTCAACAAATGCGATCTTTTATAATATTTCCTCTAAGCTTATGCCCGCTCATGTTTGCTGATCAGCGATCTAGGGCTAAAGACCAGACACCTACTGAAGCGGTTTCCAGTGATTGCCCAAGCCAGCGACGTGATCAAAAGTGCAGCAACTTTTTGTTGCTTTTTTCTCCGACTGAGCCAGCAGAGAGATCAATCAGTCAGGTGTGAAGTAAGGCACGAAACGGCATTAGGTAAAGGGAGACTTCGGCAGCAGCGATTGCAAAGTGATCGACATGGCAATCATGTTGAATGGATTTCAACCTTTCTCGCGCAGTACGATTTCTGCCTGACTTTGTTTTTATTGGGTTCGGAGTTAACGCTCGGAGGTTAATTAGCTGTTTGTTTTTCACGTAGTCGAAGCTAAAGGTGACGCGGCTTTTGATGACTACTCACTTTTCTTTTTGAGAAACGGCGGCGGTCCGCCGGGCATATCGCGTGGATCACTCATTTCCATTAGCGGGTTGTAGAGCTTGCCAGGATCGATGCCGGGCGGAAACAGTCCCAGCGGCGAGTCCAGACCAAACACTGTAAGTTGGAGAAAAGCAGAAGTTGAATTAGTTCAAAACTACTTAAAGTATTAGGCTTAAAGTATTTGCCTTTGGCTAATCAGCTGTGGTATTCGTTCTATTTCTACCTGGCTATTTATAAGCGGGCTTTATTTAAAACCCGACTGCTGTAGCAAATGTTTCCATAAGCGACTCATTTTCCAGCTCAGTGAATGGCCGAACTAACAATGGGAAGCAAAGCGAACGCGCACTTCCGAGACAGACCCCAAAGACTGTGCCAATCGAGTGCAACTGGCTGTGGAAGTGGATGTCGACAATGTAAACAATGGAACGTCATTATTCTATTAATAATTTGCGCGACGAGTGCACTTCTACACATGAGTGAAACAATTGAAGCGCTGATGAGGCATCCAAGACGAGCCGCAGGAGCAGAGGAAGACGCTGTGGCGGAAGCCAAAGGATATGCAGGGAGAAGCTGCTGCTCAGAGCAGTGTGTGCCAGGGATAACGCATAACTCTGACATTCTGCTCAACGATTTCATAAGTACGCGAATGCGAAGCCAAGACGCAACACACACCCCACACACACACGTATGAATAAATGTGAATATTTGTATCTATATCTTAAGACGTTTGTATCTGCTGCATAATGACACAAATAACGAGCGCGCATTGTTTGGGACGCGCTCTGCAACTCAAGTATTCAAGACATAACAACACGCTGCGTATACGTAATATGCGTTTCTTTACCGCCCTCCCCCCCCCCCCCCTCTCTCTCTCTCTCTCTCACTCACTCTCTGTAACTCCATCTTCGAAATCAAAGCAAGTCTGCCTTGGCGAAATTAGTGCGGATTTCTTTTCACGTTTACTCTCAAGGGTTCTAGAACAAGACAGCCATGGAGTTGTCTACACCCACCCACACACACACTCCCATGTCACATGCTATTAGTTCAATGATTTTCACGCCGAAATGCCGTTTGCTAGCTCAAAAAATAAATCACATTCTTCATACGGCAAACAGTTGGCAAATCTTTTTCTGCGGCTGTCTGCAACGCTGCTGTTTGCCCTGAGAGTTAGTGTAGTGTAAACAAAGCAGAGTCTGCTGACTTTGTGAGCTACTATGCGACATTACGGGAATTAAGTGAGGGGGAAAGAGAGTAAGAGAGAGATGACAGAGAATAATCTTGAATTATAATAATTATTATACGAATAATATGATTAATTGCTCTTGCAAAAGCTTCTTTTCTTATCTATTACAACAAATGGACCTCATTCGGATTTAGTATATAAATGTCAAGGCAGAATTGTAATATATTGAAATATATCTATATTTGATCTGATAAATAGTATGTTATTTTTATAACAATATCTTCAACCTTTCTTCTAAAGTTAAATCTAATTCTGATAAACACCAAAGAGCTCTGTAAACATTAAAACTCCAATACCGATAATATCTTCCTTATAATTTGACTCACCTAACTTTCTCTGTCCCTATCTATAACTCCTGATTTAATTCCATTCAACTTTCAGATTATATTCAGTTCTATTAGTATATACCCTCCTTACGAACCTCCTGATGTTGCTGTTATCACACGCAACCTACAGATGATGATCGAAGCCCTATCATATAAACTTCCTATTGCTATTAGCTATCATCTCATAAAACATCCCAAGCTAAGATAGAGTATATGCTTCCTTTTGCATTTCTTTGCCCAGTTGCGGCTTCTTTCTTGTATCCTTCGCTGGCATTCATTGCCTGCAGCCTGTTTATGCAGTAGTTAGCGAGCTGCTTGTAAGCCCCATGCCTCGGATGGTGCAGAGCCCCCTCGCCCGTCCCCCTACCCTATTGCCAACATTGCTCTGATATGTTGGTTGAAATTTTTGTCGCATTAAAAGGTATTGCGCTTCCTGCGACTCGGCATTTTCGTACAATTTTTCATATTTTTGTGCCTTAATTTATTTTATATCCTGTGTGCGCGTCGCGCCTGACGGAGGAACTGGTCTGAGTTGCATAGGGGGCTGGACTCCCCAAACGGATATTATTAATATGAATATCGCGCGACTTATATGCAAAGTTTTATTCGAAAAGGGAAGCGACAAGGAGCTGGATTGGAGCGAGCGAGTGAAGGACCACGAGGACTATCAGAGCCATAAGGAATCAGAACTCAGTCAGCTTTCTGCACAGCACACAGGACTCTGTATTTTTTATTTATGCTGGCAAAGTTGTTTGCCAAAAGGTTTAAGCGTCGCTGCAGCGCCGCGTGGCATACTTTAAACACAACACTCTTTCTGTGTCTCTCTGTGTGTGTGTGAGTGTGGGCGTGGCAGCTGTCTGTGTGTGTGTGTCTATCTGTTTGGGCAACTTAAAAGTCATTTCGCTAAACGTCTACCGACGGTTTGAACTCGCGACTAAGAAAAACACACACACACACACTCACACACACACACACACACACACACACACACACACACACACACACACTCGCACACATGCTGTTTCGCCTGCTTCACATGTTGCCAAGACACAACATAAATTTCAAGCGACCTGCACGCAACGTTGAGCCCGCTTCTCGCGCCCCTCCTGCACCTCCGCCTCTGTCTGTATCTCAGTCTCTCTGCCTCGGGTGACATAAATATATATATATAGCGAAACAAAATCATATAAAACCGCAATTGAATTTATTTCGACTGCAACTCCAACTTGCAAGTTTGTAACGACCGCAAATGCAGCTCCACCTATCACCTGCCTCCCACCTCCTGCTCCTCGACCTCCACCTATGTTTGTTGAGTCTATGTCGCACAGAGGCGTCGGCGGGCCAGAGGGGCGCAATAACTAAACTGTCAAATTATTAGAGGCGCACTTGCGACTCTAGCCACATTTTAGTTTTCCAGTTCATTTCAATATTTTTATGAGCTGTCAACGGGCAAAAATTGTTTATGACTTAATTAGGAATGAAAATGAATAAGGGTGCCACAACGGAGGTGGGAGTGGAAGAGAGCTAGGCAATGGGCTAAAAAGGCAGCGCATACGTTCGTGACATGGACATAGGAATAAAAACTTTGTTTCTTGCGGATTGGGGATAACATGAGCAGCGCATAGGAGGGTCGTAAGGCACACTAAATGGATGAAGGTAGAATGTGAATTCGTAATGAATGGGTTGGAGCTCAACAGAACGTTATGGGTAGGAATGATCTCATGTGTGTAGGCAAGAACTGGATACAGGAAAACTAAATTGATGTAGGTGGGATATTAGGCTACTTTTTATTGGTCAGACGTACGTAAACTCTGTTATTCTGAATACTTATTGATATTGATAGCTGCTTTTAGTTCAGCCATCTGTAAGCTCATATATAAATCAAGCTTCAGTCGCTCCTGACAACTTGTTGCACCGGAATACTCAGAATAAAAAATAAATATCCATAAAGCGCATAAATGACAGAGGAAAAACGTATAATGCTGTTGGAGAGCGCGAATGCCCACACGGAGGGCCAACCTAATGCGTTTAAGGGCTTTGCGACAGCTTTGGCCCTGGCAACGAGCGCGTGAGTTGGGCAAAGGACGCTTATGCAATCGGAGCCGCTTTGATGTTTCTGGCAGACAGCGAGTGAGCGAGGAGAGGACATGGCGACAGTGGCCACATGTTGCATGCTGCAAGGCAAGGGACTTGTCAGCTTATTAAAAGCGAAGTCAGTGGAGCGTACGTGCGGGAAGAAGTCACAGTGGCAAGGAGTCCTCAGCAGAAATAGGGGAGACAGAGAGAGAGAGAGAAAGGAAGGGTGAGAAGAGTAGGAGCTGCTCGCAAGGACTGCGTTTGGAGAATGAAAAAAAAGACGACAGCACGGATTGCAAAGAGAGACTAAAGGTAGCCGCGCTTATTAGGACTTCCGCTTATGGTAAGACCAAATGTGCTTAGACAGCAACAGGATGTGAAGGATGTGAAGCAACTGCAGAGTGCAGATGTATCTAACCCAGTGACCCCGCATAAAGTGAAGAAATAAAAGTTGGCACTTACTGTGCGGCGGCGTCAGCGTCAACGCCGAGGACATGCCGGGAAAGGGCAGCGGCGACGGCGGATGCGGCTGTCCATCCTGCGGATTATAGTGGCCCGGCAGGCTCATCGGCGATGTGGGCGCGAAGTCCTTGCAAAAGTCCTTGCCAAAGTCTTTGCCAAACTCCTTGCCGAACTCCTTGCCAAACTCCTTGCTCAGCCGGTTCATACTCTCCTCAAGCCGCTCGTGGGGCGCTTGGCCTCCGCAGCCCGGTCCCGAGACTCCATTGTGTGCGCCGAAGGGTGGCAGCCCCATTGGCCCCAGCAGGTTGCTGGCGAATGCGTTGTGCTCGCGCTGAAGCGCTTGCTCACGGGTCTCTCGCGGATCGCGCGACTCTCGCTGATGCATGGCTGCCGCTGCAGCAGCCGCTGCCAGCGACATTTCCATCTGATGCTCCATGTGATGGAACGGATTCTCCCCAGCTGCGCCTGCAGCGGCCACGGCGGCGGCAGCGGCCGCATGCATTTGTGCCTCCAGCGCCTCCATGTGGCAGGGCGGACTGTCGGGCAGCCCGGGTGGCCGCATGCCTGGCGGCGGAAAGGGCAAGAGTCCATTGTTGCTGGGCGTGCAGCTGTTGGGCGTGTGGCTGGGGGTGGAACTGGCGCTGGGCTTGGCATTGAGCTGCCTGATGTCCTTTAAGGATAACATAATGCGTTGATTGTTGTCCTGGAGCTTGCTGCTGTTGTTGTTGTTGTTGGCGTTGCTCTCAGTGTCGGAGGAGTGGCAGTTACTGGTGTCCTTGTCCTTCTTGGTGGTGCACAGATCCTCGGGCCCGTCGCTGGGGCAAGGGGACATTGCGGCTGCATTGGCGGCGGCCACAGCCGCTTGCCTGCGCAGTTCGTTGGTCGTGTGTATAAGCTCTTCGATGTCCTGTTCGTCCTCATCCTCATCGGGATCCTGTTCATGGTCGAGATCGTGCACTAGATCGTGATCATGATCGTGATCGCGATCGTTCTCGTGCTCAGCCTCATCCTGCTCCTGATCATGCTCCTGCTCTTGATCTTCGTCCTCTTCTTCATCCAGCTCCGGCTCGGCCTGCTGATTGGACGTGATGAGTGGCATGGCTCGCTCCTGTTCTGGCTCAAGGTTCTCCCTCTGCTGCTTCTGCTGCTGCTCAGGCTCCGCTGCAGGATCATTTGTCTGCTGCTCATCCTGCTCCATGGGACTCACGTCGTCCGTTGTGGAACGCTTCTCGTTTTGCTCCCGCTCCAGATCCTGGTCCTGCTCCTCCCGCAGCTCGTGCTTGATCACAGTTTGCAGCGCTGACTCCGACGTCTCCGGCTTGTTGAGCGCAAAGTCGTGTGGTACATCGCCGGAACGACGTCGTGGGCGCGCCTGCTTGCGGCGCGGCATAGGTGAGCTACCGCCCAGTTCTTGGTCACTCTCTGGCTCCCGTTCGCACTCCTGCTCCCGCTTGCGCCGTAAACTTAGCGCCGCCATAGTGCTAGCCGGACTGCCAAAGAGCCGACCGGGCATGATCAGCTTGCCACTCGTTGGCCGTACCATTGACGGCGACTCGTCCTCGTAGCTGGAGGACAGTAGCGAGGCGTCCAACAGATTGAAGTCGTCCGGCGAAGCGGCCGGCGTGGGCGTATGCTCCGGCACGGAGCTCTCGACCAAGCCGCGCACCTGCAGGGACTCACCTGCCTGTATAAGCGTCTGCAGGCGCTGCTGGGGCACACTGATCTCGCCTCGGTACATGAAGTCCACTATGGCCTGCACGACCCAGCCACGGAAGTCCTTCAGCACTATGACCGGGTGCTTGCAGGGCGTCTCGGCGAAGACGCGCTGAAAGAAGGGCGAGCAGGCGGACAAAACCATTTTGTGGGCACGTATCGAGGTCTCCGCACAGACGAGGGTCACGTCCACCAGCGTCTTGGTCTGCAGGAGAGCGTCGAAGGCGCGCAGGATGTGATTCTGATGGTTGTTCCAGCGCAGGCTGTAATGATCCTGTGTGGCCGCCAAGGCGGCGCTCACCGCTGTGGGCGTGGCAGGTGGACTGTGCGCTGTTGTGGGCGTGGCAGCCACGGCTGTTGCTGCTGCTGCTGCACTTGCCGTTTGGCTCATGTTTAGCGGCAAAGCTGGTGGCGTGGGCGGCGTTGTGGGTGGCGTCGTGTGCATCGAGGCGTGGGCGTGGCTGTGCGTCGATGTCGCTGGCATGGGCAGCGACAGAGGCAACGGCACCGGCAGCGGCAGCGGCAGCTGATGATGCGTGTGTAGATGATGATGATCAGAGACGGCGCTCGCTCCCACACCCGCTTGCACGCCCATTCCCGATCCCACTGGCGTTGTGTTGGTTGGCTTGGCCAGCAGCGGCAGCGCGGTAAGTGGCGCTGGCGCCACCTGGCGGCCGTACTCGTTCATATGCAGCGCCAACGGCAGCGACGTCAGTTTGCAGCGTTTTATCAGCTCCTCGGCGTCCTTTAACATGCCCCGCTTCCGCTCTAGCTGACGTGTCGCACCTCAAAGCTTCCAGTGGCTGCTAGACGACCAGATAGCTGCGAAGAGAGCAGGAGGAAGAGCACAAAAAACATAGGTTAGAGGCGAATGTACAAAAAGAGCTTAGGCATGCTCTGCATAATGTATTCGGATATAATGCACTGGAAGAAAAGCATCTCTCGAAGGCAGAGTAAGTTAGAGTTATTATTATTTAAGATTAAATCTCTCATTGAAAAGAAGCTAACATCGGATGAACTAAAGAATTTATATTTAAAATGGAAAAACAATTAAATGCCTAAATAATTATTATAACAATCCAAAAACGATTTCATTATCTATAAATTTCCTGTCCAAGCAACTATTATGAGACTTCATCTAGAGCTAGGCAAAATGTCCTCTTCACTCTCATAGTGCCACTTGTTTTCTCTCAGTGTATTCAATACTCGTTACTCATGACATATGCCTTGTCGTGTATGTGTTGTGATAATATGTTAATGAGTCGCGGCATATATCATCTTTTCTGCCTACCCTCGACTCATCCCTGTGCGCAATATTTTCACCAAATCCCAAGCACAACAAAAGCCAAAACAATGCAAAAGCTAAACAGAAAACAGACAAAAAGACAAACAGGAGTAGCGACTGTGCAAACGCACATGAAGCAATCAGAGTCGGCTACGTGTCGTGTCGCATATCCTTGAGGATATCACATGCAGATGTGTGATGTGTGATAATGGCTCACTCGTCTGGCCCCTGTCCCAGGCCCCGCACCGCATGGGCTGCCTGCCTGCCGCCTGCAGCTTTCTCTATCTGTCCGACTGTCTATAGCGCTTTTTTTTTGTTTATCTAAGCCCCATACAAACGCCTACAGACAGTGGAAATTATTTTAAAAATATATACAACAATTAACGGTAATCATATTAGGGATCAAATTAACCAAATGAAAATATTTACATATTATTTAAATTTCTGATATTCCCCACTGTGGAAATGTATTTAATCTGTATGTAAATAGATTAATAGTAATAGTAGATTGCAGGCCCAATTTGCCCTAGATAAAAATCTTATTTAATGATTAATCTTTGAATTTATATTTTAAATTAATTAATAATAAAATATGTAAAATTCAATATTGGCAATAATATTAATATTCGTATTTATTTGTTAATTAGATTAAATCTCTAATTTATTACATAAGTAATATGTATCAAAAGAAGTTTCATTTTACGGCTCAATAAAATGAAAAAAAAAAAAAATATTTAAATTGCGAATTGATACCAGCCAATATATGTTGTCATTAAAAAATAATTAACTTATTCTAAATTAATTTTAAAATACAAAATGTTAGCTCATTAAATTGTATCCCTTATATTTTCTGTGAGGCCCACTGTGCGCTGGCTGCTGAGCTTTTTTTCACGCATCTCAGTGCGTGGCATCTAATTAATTCAGCAACTGTCTGGCGTTGCTTACCTCCTCCTCCACGCACACTCAAATATACCTTGGTGTCTCCCACTCTCGCTAGAGGGCGCTGCATGCTGCGTGTGTGAATTTTAAAAAGACTCGGCAGCTGCCTGACAACGCGCATCCCGTCACCTAGTCAAGCTGAATCCCTGCCGAAGTCAAAGCCAGAGCCAGAGCCAAGCCCTGACACCTTCTTCAATGCCAGCGAATGCAAAATTAAAAAAGTTTACATTTGCCCGGCGTAAATAAACATTTTTATTTGGCGTTAGCTGCGGCTTCAGCTGATGCTGCAAACGCATTCGCGACTGCGACTGCGTCCTTGCCTTGCAGGTCCTGGCGGCAACCGCATATTAACACATGCCGCTAGCAGAGAGCCAACGCGGCGCCCACGCCTCTATGCAACAATGTGCAATTAGCAGGCATGTGGCATGCGGCATGCGGCATGCGGCATGCGGCTTGCAACTCATTTGCGGTGCAGCTGCAGCAACTGAGGCAACATTTTTATTTATTTACTCGCGTATTTTACTTTGGAGCGGTGCTAAAAGCGACTCAGTTCAGAAAACAGTTAATGCCACTTGCTACCTGCCGACGCAGGTGAGGTGGGTGGACGGCCCAGAAGAGAGGAAGACTTGCTCGAGTTTTTAATTAATGTCGCAGTAAGTCAGTCAGATTTACTAGTAAAGCAGTCGCAATTGGATTTAAGGCGGTCACGAGCTGTAGCCAAGCACAGCCCAGAGAGGGTGAGAAAGGGAGAGAGAGAGAGAGAGAGAATGGGACAGTTGTCAACTTTAAGATGTTTTAAAGTTATATTAAAGAGAACTGTTAATGTTGAATGCTCTACAATTAGTGCTTTAGGGAACTACATATAAGCTATAATGTTAATAATTTGAAGAATTTGGGAGTTTGTAAAAAAATATTCCAGTTATCTTGTATTTTGAGAGTTTAGCTAATAGTATTGCTAGTACTGTTTGATAGACATATAAGCTTAATGTTTTGTCCGACAACATTTTGAATAATAATATAGACAGCTAAATTTTAAGGGAAAATAAAATATGTAATATAATATATATAAGTATTCGAGATCATTCATTCTGATATACTGATAATACCCATCAAGTTTGCTTCAAATTATTTATAACTCATCAAACACGTCTTAAAAATTTTAAAGCCAAGTATGAAGTTTGAAATATAAATTAATTGAAAGTAGATATAAGTAGCATGAGCCTAATTATATATGTACTATATCGGATAACTGTAATACATATATATTTAGTCTTTGTACATTTCCATTCTAAAAGCTGCAGAAAACAGCTGCCCGATACGGGTATCATATAGTCTGGCACTCGCTCGACACTTGCTTGATTTGTTGTCATTTTATAATCTAAATATTCATCTATTTTATTTTTTATTGAAAATTCCACATTTATTTTCATTATTTCATCATTTATATATTTGATCCCCTTAATTTAGAGTATTTATTAGTTTATTGCAGCCTTTACGTACCATTCAAATGTCTCTTTACTGATTTCCTCTCTTGGCAATATCCTTTGAAACTCTTTTCGATCAGATCAGTTCAGTTTGAAATTATATATACATATATTGCATATATGTCTGCATATCACTTGCTGCAGTTCTTTGTTAATATTATCTTATTAACACAGTTTCTGTTGCTAGTCGATTACATTTCGCTTTCTTTTAACTGCAAGCACAACAAACGTGTTCGGAATTAGATATGCGTTTATTATTATTGTATTTCACATGTGTTTTCTTTTCTTTTGTTTTATTTTGATAAACGTTCTTCAGGTGCGCGAACAAGCGACAAGCACACACACACACAGGTACACGGACACACAGACGAGAGTTCTATGTTCTGGTTTGCACTGCGTTCAGCTCGAGGGTTTGCCGCAAACTGATTCAAAGCAATGCAAATAAATGCGCGGCACATGTGAACACGGATATGGATACGGGGTGTATATAGCTACATACATATATGTAGTACATGCAGCCGCAGATCTCTCACCCTCTACACGCACTTCGCACCCTCAAATAGCAACACATTCATATACGTGTGTGTATATGTATAAGTGTATGTGCTATATATTGCAGTGGGCAGGATCAGCTCGCAGCTCGCAGCTCTCAGCGCTGCTCTTCAGCTCTCTCCAGGCGAAATTTCCTCACTACTGCAGGTGATAATCAGGTGTGTGTACTTGTGCGTGTGCGTGTGTGTGTGTGTGTTGACATGCACAACAAACAGAGAACAACACGCAAGTAAATAAACACGGCCCAGGCAAACAGGTAAAACAGGGAAAGGTCCTCGCACAGGTATTTTGTTCAATTAAATGGACGCTGACAGATCAATTTGTGGGCCCATTTACAGCACTCATAAAACCCTCGCTGTGCATATGTGTGTGTGTGAGTGTGTGTTGCACTCGATCCTTCAGTTTGTTTGGCAAGATTCACAGAATTCGTGCTGATTTCATTTGAAAAATCCGCGTTTTATGATAGGCGCGACAACCAAAACACAAAATTCGGTTTCGAAATATTTACAATTTATGAGATCAACGGATTGGATTATACTTTTAATTTTGTTATGGTTTTGATAAAAGTTATATTAAAACTCGAAAACAATTTGTTAAAATTATATTTGATTTTGTTAAATTATTAAAACAGCTTTAAGATTCAATTCATTAAAAATTTAAAAAAAAAAAATGTAAATTAATATTTTAAAAATGTATTTTAGCATTTTTAAAAATAATTAACATAAAATTGATTTTAAAAGAAATTAAAGCCTTTAATAAGATATAAAAATAATTATAAATAAATAGAACTAACTCTTTTTTTTAATAAACTTAAATAAATATTATTAGGTTTATTTTTGAAAAAACTATTATGTATTTTTGATTTCACTAGAGTTTTTACATTGTCAGCACTGAAACAAACTCAAGTTATTTATAACTTTATTATTTATTTTTAAAATCCCTTTGATTTATTTCAAATAACATTTCTTGACTTTTGCACACTTTCGTTTACCATTTAATGGTCTCTCAAAAATTGCCCGAAATCGTCTTGAAATCTATTGATATTCAAATTTTCTCTTCAATCCCGTTAGGCTCTTTGTTTCTGTTTCAAACACGTCCAGCTTCTAACAGCGCACACAGACAACTGTCTCTGGAAGTGTCTTCTGACGAGTTTTCCGCCATTCACATGTGAGCGCACGAATTTTATCACATACTTTTGCTCGAGAAAGAGTTAACGGTATTTTTGGCGTCGGCACGAGCTTGTAACGGTTAACGGTAACGCCTCGCTCTGCGCGTGAGTGTGCGTGCGTGTGTCCTGTGGTCGCGTGTATGTTTCGAACCGTTCAAACGTCACGAAGCGACTAATTCAAATGATGTCGGCCCGAAAAAACAGATATGCGAGCCAAAGGCAGCGACGGCAACAGCAACAGCAACGGCAACGGCGATGGCGATGGCGTTGGCTACAGCGGCGTCGGCAGCAGCGTCACACACACGCGACCCTCACAACCGTTGCCGCCCCCGCTCCCGGCTCGGTCCACCCTTGCCGCCCGCCCACGTGCGCGCACACGTATGAGCAGGCGAGGCACAAACAACAAACAGCATGCGAAACACATGAGGATGCTCGCAGCACGAGGCGAGCGACGAGCTCGATATACGAGTAACGGTATCGGCGACGACGACGGCGACGAAGGCGATGGCGTTGGCGTTGGCGCTGGCGCTGGCAGCGACGCTGGCGTTTTTACTCCTTCGTCATATAAAATATATTTTTTGCCTTATCACAACAACAACAACACGAGCAGCAGGAGCAGTCGACGTCCTCGCACGTCACGTACACCGAAAAAAATTTATTATATGTATACGTGTGTGTGTGCCTGTGTGTGTGTGTGTATACGAAATACATTTGCATACACATGCGTAGCACAGCCGAAGCTCAGCCAGCAGCCGAACCAACACGAAGTGCGCCAACAAAACCAACAAAAAGAGCGACACGAAAGAGCGACGCACCCACACACCCACACACATACATATATACATACGTGGCATGTGGAGCTTTGAACGGTCGTAAAGAGTAATAGCCACCACCAACAGCAGCAGCAGCAGCTACAGCAGCAGCAACAACAACAGCAAACGAGTCACCCACCCCCGTTAGACGTCGCCTCGTTGGCTCACATGAAGTTTACACACACACACACACATACACAGTTGTCACACGTTGGCAGCGACGCCGGCGCCAGCTGCGCGTGAGTGTAACATTTTTCATAAAAAGGGGCGCTGGCAGCGCAGCCAGCGTCGGCGCCAGCGTCGACATATCCTTTTTGGGCAGCTTATGGAAAACGAAAACTGCGAAGCCAGCGAGTTGAGTTTTTGCTTTCCAGAGAGCGAGCCAGCGAGCGAGTGAGAGAGACTGTGCGGCACACGATATGTGTGTGAGCGAGAGCGAGTGTATGTATGTAGCGTACGTGGCGCTCTGTCTGTCTGCCTATGCGAGTGTGTGTGTGTGTGAGCTTGTGTATGTGCTGAGGCGCTCACATGCAAAGCTCTTTGCTACACAACTCTTCTGCTCAACTGCTGGCGACTGTGACTGCGACGCTGGCAGCGCTGCCTTGCACTTGTCCCGCTGTTGTTGTTGCTGTTGTTATTGTTATTGTTATGGCCAAAGCTTTTTGTTGCTGCTTCCAGCTGCCGCAGCTTTCTTGCTATCTCTGTCGCATGTGCTCGCCTTTTAGTATGTTATCTATTTCTCGTATTCCATACATGCGAGCTGCGTTTTACATAAGCTCAGCCCGGCGCTGGCGTCGGACGACGAAAAAGAAAGCGAGAAAAGTAAAATAAAATCATATACACAACATATTACACACACATACATATGCATATGTGTGTCTCGCTCTGGCATGTGTGGCAAAGAGAAATGCGCAAAAAAATATAACGACGCGTTGGTTGGAAAAACCAACCCCTAACCTCGCCGATTTTGCCCAAAAAAAGAGCACAAGAAAAACTCGGTGGAAAATGACAAGCATATGTATGTATATACACACACACAAGGGGAGGGTTAGCATGCGTGTGCGAGTGTGTGTGTGTGGTGTGTGGTGTGTGGGACATATGAGCACTTTTTGCAACATTTCGATTTGTTGGCGCATTCTCTCACTCACACACACACACATTGCTGAGTATATAGGGTATGGATATGTGCGGTTACATACGCCCACATATGTGCATGGGCGGATTAGCAGAGGCTTCCAGATTGGCTGAGGGCAAAGTGGTTGAGCACCTCGGCGGAGGGCTCTTCGAGTGGAGGGGGAGAGAGTGAGAACGGAATATGTGAAGAAAATCTATTATAGAAGCTCAATTTGCTTGTGTGAGATGTTATATGACTCACATGAATCTCGTAGTATATCAAATGAAATCTATTTTATTTTGAATCTTATATTTTATATTTATAGATCATAATTTATAATAAAATGTAGCCAAATAATCCATCTTCTTGTACATTGTATGTCTGATCAAAAGATATGTATATTATATCTCGATCATTATCATTAGTTCATTCTCCTTATATATTGAATATCTTTTCAAATGAACATTGGCAAAATATTTAGTTATAACATAGAGATAGTCAGCAAGTCTGTCAGATCTTTGAGGGTTTATATTTTATCTATTCCTGTTGGTATTGAGAGCGGAATTTGTGTTCCAATTTCATCGTCTTGTTCCTTTTATTATTATCTGATTTCTTCATTTTTCTCTTATATTCCACCTTTTAATTGCATTTCCACCTTTGCTCTGCTTTCTCTGCCTGTGCTTTTCCCATTTTCGTTTCGTCTCTCTTCGCTCGTGGCTCATTTGCATTTTATGATTTGTTTGCCTGCGCTTTGTTTTTCACGTTTTTCGCCATAAATTTTAATTGTTTTTCTTCGATTTTTATTTTGCGCCATTCCTTCGGTGCCAGCTGGTCAAAGGGGCGCCCAGGAGGGGGGCGGGTGGGCCGCTGCAGAGGCTGCCTATTATATTAGTGTGGCGCCTCGGCCCTCGTCTAGGCGCAGCCGGGTCGCACCTTTCATTGTTGGCGTCTCGCCTGATGCCTGCTTTTTATGCTTTTTGTTTTGGGCCGAAACTGGAACTGGAGCTGAACTTGTTCTTGTCGAGCAAATAAAGCAACGTTTTCTCTATTTTCTTTGGTTTTTATCAAAAGTTTTGCTGAATTTAATAAATTGGATTTATGTTTAAGTTGCTTTTGGTCTTTTTGCCAAATTGAAATAAGTCGAATTTCTCTGTGCATCGCTGCAACTCACTTTTTTGACTATAAAAATACGCAAGGACAGATTTTGCATACTTGATCTTTTTTGTTCAGACGTCGCTTGTGTTAGGAGTGAGAAAGGATCTGTAGCATAGCCTGTCCATAATCCATAGAAGCAATTTGTCTATCATTGTATGCTTTGGATACATTAATTGCCTTTGGCAGAGTTTCAAGCATCTTTCAGGTGATTCATCTAATAGTTAGTATGGAGATCATAATAGATCAACAGAATAAAATGATTTTTCTATACTTTACTTTTCTTTACTATTACAAATATTAACAGAGAATAGCTTCAACGTGTTTCAGGTTTAAATATTTGATCGATTTTTATATGATTGATATGATATGATATGAAAAATATATGAAAAATTCCAAAAGAAGAGAAAACTTCTTCTAAATATAATTTATAATAAATATATTGGGAAATAAAATATAAAATCCAGTTTTACGACGTTCCGTTAGAAAATTAATCTTATGATAAAATTAATAAATACAGATCAAATATAATATATATAACATATCTTTGTATTTTTCGCATGAAAAACTATTTCATTCGACTTATTTACGGAAATCTCTTTCTATACCTTCTATATTCTATTCCATTAGAGCAGCTGGGACCAACGAAAATCTCTCTAATAACTATGTAAATACTTTCCAAACGATATTCCAATTATCGAAATGTGCAAATGTTGCAAAATCTCGGCGTAGTTCAGTGGGGCGCACTAAGCTGGCAAATCAGCTGCTGCATATGGCAAAATGTTAAGCAGAAGGTATCGCAAATCAGGACTCTCTCAGTGTCTGCAAGGATCAATCTATTCTTCATGAGGGAGAGACAAACTGCACGCATGCGCGCGCCGATTATGCAAATGAGAGGCCCTGCCGCGACACCCCCTCTGCAACTCTCTCCCTCTCTACCCCTCTCCTATGCCTCTGCCCTTTGCCGCGGCTAGTGTTGTGTTTCATATGCAAATCAGTTGAGACAAGGTCTCTGAGTATAGGTTTACGCTCATATATCGTTTTTTACACCTTCGGCGACAGTTGGCTGTGTGGAAGAAGAAGCAGCGCGTTGCCAGGGTGGCTGCATTTCCCGTCGCATGTGCCTGTGTGTGTGCAGCCTTTATGGCCAAATTATGCAAATTTTGTTGAAGCAATGCAACTGTTTTTTTTTTCAACATTTTTTTTGATTGGAGTTGTGATGTCGCGCGTGTCTGCTCGCGACGGCGGCTGCTGCGCTTCTGTGGCCTGGAAAAATCGAATGGAAATTTTCAGAAACAACAATTTTCCCCTGCTCTGTGCACACGTGCGCATGTCCCGTGCCCTGGACCAGAGACCGAGCACATCTCTGCTCCATTTTTATATACATATATATATATTTTTTTTTTCTTGTTCGCTTTTCTCAATTTTCCACGCTCGCGAAAATGAGCGCGCGCTCAACGGTCGCCCGAGGGATTGGGCTTAAGAAGGATGCAGTCGGTCGCTCTCACTCTCACTTACTCTCTCCATCTCTATCTAGCTCTCTCACTCACTCGGTTGTCTTTACGTTCGCATTTGAAATGGTTATGGAGCTTCACTTGAACTGTATGTTCGCCAAAGGGGATGGGCAGTACGAGTGTAGGGGCTGTGGGCTGGTGGGCTGGTGGGCAGCGGGCTCTGTTGTAGGTGCGCTGTCCATGAAGAAGGGTTTCGGGTTCTTGACTTGCCAGAGATAATTATGAAATGCATGAAACGTTCTATGTATGAGTTATATACGAATGGGGGCTAGCGAAAGGATTGCTCAAAGGGGCGGGGGCAGCGTGGGCCCGCACAGGCGCCGCCATAATGGCCAGCATTTACTAATTAAGAGCTCACAAGTTGCCCGACTAAGCGTGCTGAAGAGCCACTATCGAGGTAGGGTAGCCAGGCGGCCAGGCGGGGGGAGCTAGCGGCATCTTGTTGCAGCTTACTTGAGCATAATGTGAAAGCGACGCTGGGGGAGGCCAGGGCCAGGGCTGTTTCGTTAGTAATGCATGCTAACGAGATATCAGGTGGCTGCGTTAAGGATGCGGCTCTAATTTACGCTCGAAGCAACCCTTTCAAACGATTGAGGGTGTACAAGTAATAAGCTAAGCCAGAGATGTATGAAAATAGCTAAATATAATCTGTAATTAGTAACTTCCCCTAGTTGTGGGCGTCTTGAACTCAGCTTAGTATCTCATATCAACTTATAAACTACTTTATGATTTGCATTCCAGACTTCAGCGTACATTCCACCTTATAGTTTCTTACTAAATTAGTCATTTTACTCAGGTGTATCACAGGTGTCAATAATATTTCATTAGCTAACTAGCTAATGATTGTCTAACTCGAGTTACTCCAAGTCAGCTGGACCCAACTGGTTTTTAAATCTTTTATTTATTTGCCAAGTTTCAGCTCCTTAAACGTTCCTTCTACATTTTCTCATACTTGAAAAGTCACTTGTGAAAAATCTTCCAAAACTTTGCTTAAAGTCAAATAGTCCAAATTAAACCGCAGCATTTTAAACAATTACAAGAGAGAGAGAGAGAGAGCAGAAAAAAAGTCTTCCTCTTGCTCAGACGCTTTGTGTCTCCACCCGCCGCCCACAGGCAGCTGCTGACCAGCTCGCAAGTCTGGCCAAAAGTTGACAAGGCGCAGACAATGCAAAACATAAAAAATTTCCAAAGAAAAGAAACGAAAACAAAACTCATAAAGAGCGGGCGAAAAAAGTCGAGAGAAAAGCAGAAGAAAATCAATGCGCCACAAGTGTAAATATATAACTTGACCAGCAGCCGACTCGAGGCGACTCAAGGCGACTCGCGGCGGTGCCACCAAAATCCAGAAAGGCCGGCAAAGTCCAGCCGAGGAACAGGCGCCCAGAAGCCAGCAGCAACTGCCTCGACAGCAACTGGCGCGGGCGAATAAAAAACTGGGCGAAAAGCTGCGAGAGCGAGAATGGAAAAGCCAAAGAAAAAATTAAATATGATTAAAAGAAAATAAAAAACGAAAAAAACGGAGAAAAGCGCGAGGAAAATTTAAATAAAGCAAAAAAAAAAATGAGAAAAAGAAAAAACTTTTACGCCGGGGAGCGGCTGCCAGAGCCACCAAGTCAAAAGCAACAAGCGCGCCATGGGGTGGCAGCTGAATAGGAGAGATGTAGGCAGAGAGGGGGGAGAGAAGTAAGGCAGGGGCAGCGGAGGAAGGCAGAACTCGAGCTGCAGCCAGGCGGACAGATGATGCAACGCAGGCACGTAAAGGCAGCCAGCAGCGAGGCTGAAGAGCACTTGCTCCTACCTAGAGAGACGCAGGCAGAGAGAGAGAAAGGACAGGAAAAAACTCTGGCCTACGAAGAGGGAGCGGGCGAAGACGGCGTCGTGGGAGCTGGACACAGTACTTTTTATGCCCTTTGTTTCAGCAGCGAGCTGCGAGACAGTCAGACAGCTGAGCGGCCCAAAACGGAACGGAAGGTAATATTAACAGGGACATGCATAACAAATAATAGCAAGAGAATGGGACAGGGAGAGAGAGAGAGAGAGAGAAGAGAGGTGGGAGGGAGACGGGGAAGGAGAGGGTAAGAGGGCGTGTGACAGTGGCCACTGTAACGGCGACAGCTATCAACGCCATTTTCATTTTGTAACTGTTGACAGGAGCCGCCTTACGTAGCCGGAGCCTGAGCCAGAGCCTGAGGGGGAGGCCGAGTTGGAGCCGGTGTGCGGGTCCTGCGGACCGAAGGCTAAAATTGAAAATGACAAAAACAGCAGCAAATGGCGATATGTCCGCTGCGGCCTGTAATAACTAATTGTATAAAATGCAAGAGGTGTAGCAAGTGAACAGCTTTAAACTATCGTTAAAATATAGATGGAGCTGAGTTCAAGAAGCGTAGAGAGAGAGAGGGAGAGGAGTAAAGTGAAGGCCCAAGAGACCTGCCAATGAAAAGGTGTTTGATGTCCAGCACTTGAGCTGTGAATATGTTAACAGAGAATCTTGCATGTTGATTAGAGAAAGGGTATATGAAACTTTATTAAAGACTAAAGCAAGTAAACTCGATGTAATATGAATATATATTAACAGACTATAGAATAAATCTGTATTAAATTAAATTGTTGTGAAATACTTTTCTAAATATACTAATAAAATATTAGTTTAACTATATAAAATATTGAATTATAGGTAGAATCATCATAGTTTTTAAAAGAGATTGTCATGTGAGTTCAAGCCAAAGGTTTAAATGTTCATCAAAGAATAAAAGAAGACTTGAGATAAAGTTTCAAAATTGGTTTGAAAATACTTTTAAAAAAATATAATATAATTATTAACATTTCAAAAATGATGAACGAGATTTCTATCTAATTATATTGCCTTTAATATTAATTAATAAAGGAGTCTTATTTGAGTCAAAGTAATTTATTTATTAATGGTATTTATGTAAAATTAAATTTTGTTTATTTATATTTTGATTTAAAATAAATCCAAAATGAATTCTTATAATTAACACTTTTAAAGGCTTTATCAACTGCATGTTGCCCCATCTGCACAGCCTCTTCAATATATTTTTAAATACTTTCCTATGGAGCTTAGCAAATAATCGACCCTCAATATGGACAGTTGGATCAAAGGAATTGCAGCTCAGTCTGCACAGCAGTGGCTGCCAGTTCCAGCAGATTGACAATGCATAAAAAAACAGAAGCCAGCTCATTAATGAAGATGGACAGACGCGCAGACAGACAATAAGGCAGTAAAAGAAACAAACGGGGCAGCAGACAGCCAAAAAAGAAAAATGCTCAGACAGCAGCTAATAAGAAGTAGCAGAGAAGTCGAATGTCTTGAGCTAAAGGAATTAATTGAAGAAAAGGGAATGAAGGAAATGGGGAAAAGTCAAAGAAAGTGGCGAGCTTGGGGCACATTTGCTTAAGCTGCAAAGCAACCACCGGCTAATGGAGCTGGTAGCCAAGCCAAAATGTCCACATATCTCAGCCAGGCAATAGCCAAGGGTATGTCCTCCAACTACCCATGGCAGCTATTTGTTTTTGTCGGCGTTGTTATTTAAAAATAAAAATGAAAACAGCAAAACGCCTCTATTGTCTTTTGAGCTCAAATTTCAACTTAAGACAACAAGGAAACGGACATGACAGCCATGGCAACGGGGCTAGTTGAAGTCGAGTCGTCCAAGGATAAGGCCAGGACGTGGGACAGCAGAACAGCAGTTGGCAACTGGCAACTGGGAACTGAGAGCCAAGTGGCATAGAAAAATGAATGAAAAATGCTTTGGCAACAATATTAATGAATAAACTGTAAGCAAAAAGAGCGGGAGCAAAAGAATTCCTGGCTGTGCACAACTGTCTAGTGAGCTGCTCTTGACTTGACATTCCTGGCCGAAAGCATAAGGCTTGTCTGTCGTATAAGAGAGCGGAGAACCTCCTGCCCGGACTCATATATCCTGTAATGAAAAGTAGACAGAGAGTAATTGCAATTCCTTGCTTAAGGACATGCAAAACGAATCGCATTGCGCTGACTAGTTGATGTACAAGGCAATATAATTGGTGCGAGGGAGTGCTTGTGCAATATCTTATAGAAAACGATCTCGGACTAAGGATAGCGGCTGACTGGGGGACGGAGTGAGACTTGTGGATAGAAAAATAAAGGCAGACAGGTTTATTTTGAGTTAGGTTTATGTAGGCAAGGCGAGGCAAGGCAAGGCTTAATGAACAAAGGAAAATAATAATAAGTAGAGTAAAGGCAGGCTTGCATAAGTCACTTTTATCTAGTCCCTAAAATATTCATTATATGTTGCTAGAGTTTTCTTATCTAGGTTCCATATATTCAATATTTCTGCGAGGCCCCCTCACACTGCCTTCGAGCTTCCTTCGCACTGAGTCTCACCCTTTTGCACGTCTTTTGCCTTGCGCCATTATCAGTCGCCTAATGGACTGCGGGGAAAACAAACTTCCTGTGGCGACCGAATAATGTGAATCCCATCCACATCCACATCCACAGCCCTTGCCCTGCCAGCCCCTCGCACGTCTCATTATAATTCGACAAACCGGCCAAGTCGTTCGCTGGGCCAGAAAAGTGAAAGTCCTGCAAAGTGCCTACATCGAAGCAGACCCTAAAAATGCGCGCACGTTGGCTCGAGAAGTTTTTGTGTCATGTCCTAGGGAATTGGCTACACCCCGTACCCCACCCTTTGACCCACCCACACAGCAGCCGCCAATACAATTGCCAGGCACCACAAGTGCTTTGTATGGCTGTCAGAGCGGGGCAGAGCGGCAGAGGATGAGGGCTTACTGCTTGTGTGGGCGCGTTTTCAACTCTGCAACGCATTTTCCTACACATTTTTCCAACCATTTTCTGGGACTTCATTGCTGCGCACTCGCTCACACACCCGTTTACCCCCTCCCCTATGTGTGTGTGTGTGTGTGTGTGTGTGTGCTGTCGTGGTTCGTCGTCTTCGTTGTCGTCATCTATCTCGTTCGCGCGTGTGTGCAAAAGTTTTTCCACGAGTTGGATGTTGATTTTTCTTTATTTTTCTTTCTTCTCTCTTCTGCTTGTTTTTCTACCCAAGCGAAAACTTTGTCGTTGCCGTTGCCGTTGCTGCTGCTGCTGCCGTTGAGTTTTCCGAGCTTTATATATGTAAACATTTACACAAGTGTGTGTTCGCTTGTTTGTGAGTCGTTATATACTAGCGAGCTCATATAAGAGTTATGCGCGCATTCATACGTTCCCCCAATGGGGGGACGACGCGCTTTAAGCCCTTCCCAGTTGCTGAAGAAACACTCCCTATTCCCTACGCTGCCGACTCGTTTGCACATTGTGTTTGGCATGTCATTGTCTATGTACACAGATACACATACTCAAACACACATTCATGCACGTAGATAAACGCTGCGCCATTTAGCATGTTGTCCATGTGGCGTATACGCAATGTGGCTTGCATGGAAGCGAGTTATTCTGCGAGCTGTCTCTGGTTCAGTGTTTGTGTGGGAGTTAGTGTGTGTGTGTGGGGGTGTTGCATTAAATAATTTAAGGTGTCACCTTCGTCTAGCTGTCACCTCGATTAGATGGAGCTATCGATCAATAAAAAAACTTAAGTAAAATAGTAAAGTATTCAGAAGATGACTAATTGGAATTTCGTATAGAGCTTTCAGTCTTTAGTGAAAATCATTCGTCAAGATGATTAATAAACCTGTAAAAGAAACAGTCGCTTGTACATAAACACTAAATCTAATAATCGGACAAAATTATGTTGATAATAGTTTTTATCAAATGAATTAGATATCAGATTAAGTTACATCGATCAATGATTCGAAGAATTATGCCTATTATTCAAAGTTCTTATATAATGGAACGTTTTACTAACAAATAATCATTTTATTATTAAAATGAATGAATATTAATCTTACTCATATTACAATATCGAAAGCTTATCAAAATCAAGCTTCAGCTAGATTCCCTTTCTATATTCCTTGAGTTATTTCTCAATTCATCATCTGAACTCTCTGCCAATATCTGTGCCTCGCAATCAGATGAAACTAATTCAGCAGCTCAGACATATCAAAAATGAAAGCCACAATTTCGTATGACTGAATACGAAGATCTAAAGCGTAGTTCCGTAAGGTGCTCAACACAGGAAAACTCTGTGACTATTGTGCATAAGCTCCAGATACAAATGACTAAGATTTTTCGGTTCCCATTGGACATTCGCATAGTCCGCTTTAGATTACACGCCCGATCATTACTTATACAGTTAGACCACATGAAACCGTAACTAGATAGTAACTACACACACACCTTCAGTGGAGACTCCCACACTTCGGAACTGCTTCCAGCTGCTCAAATGTGAACACATTCAGCAATTACATACAAAAGAAAAACTTTATTCAGTTTTTTTCACACAATTGACTGCGCTTTTCACACGCTTAAATTATAATTTCAGTTATTTTTATACATCATTTCTGTATTTCGGTGGTGCTTAGTATGTGGACACATATATATGTAGCTGTATAGCTATAGTGTGGCCCGATCACATGAGCATACAAAACTCTTCGCCCTGAAGGGCAGGCTAATTTAAATTTTATATTTCGCTGTCTTAAGGCGCTTTAAGAAAGTTGACCGGGCCCAACTTGATTCACTGCCTCATTAACTTTCGGTCTCCCCCTCAATCTCTCGCTCTCCCTCCCGTTCCCTCTCTCTCTCTCTCGCACTCTCTTGACTTGTGTTAGATAAAAATCGATTCGCGCGGTCGTTGGCCAAGTGTCCAAGCGGTCAGTCCAACAACAACTTTCCTAACTTAACCTTTATTGTCCGAAAGTTGTTCTTATTACGCTCTCGCGTTTTTCTTTTCTTTTCTCTTCTTTTCTTTAGTCTTGTGGCAGACACATAGAAGACTGTTTTTTTTTTTTTGTGAAAATTTACATTTTCCGCGGCCTTTAAGCGCACTTGGGTTTTTCTTTTTTCACTCATTTTTTTTTTTGTATTTTTTTTTTTGTCTGCTTTAAGCGATGCTTATCTTTTGTCATAATATGCACTGGGAATCACCTTCAGCTGATATTATCGCAGGCGCCTCGACTCGAGTTTCTGTACATCAGGGGGTTGGCCTACTAACTGCACATGTCTTCTTTGCCTCTCTCTTTCTCTCTCTCTCTCTTTCCCATTTCTATTTCTATTTCCATATCTATTAATGCCTGCTACTGTTAGACGCTTATTGTAGTGTCTACGACGTTGACGACTTCTGATTTTCCTCTTATAGTTTATGATATATCCAAATGCTGCAGAGAGGTTTCTCTTCTTTACAATACTTTGGATATTCTGTTGTTTTTCTCCACCTGCCCATTGGCCAGCAATTGTGTTTGTCTTCTGCTCAAATTTCTTTATTTCCATTTTCAAGTAATTAAGATTTTTCATTAGTTTTCTGATAGAGTTTAGCAAAATTTTTCAAATTTATCAGATCTTGTTTTATTTCCTAGAGATATCGTATTCTTTTATTTACCGATTCTAACTGATGCCATTCAATATTATCTTCTTAAATTGTTTTAATGGAGATCAATATAATTTTGTCTTGAAAGTATTTCTTTATTTTTGTTAAGATTGAAAACAGTATATAAATAGAAATAAGGCACCAGAAAAAAAATTATATAAGAATATATAAGAAGACAATTTTTCTGGATGAATATGCATTTTCTACGGCTAATGCAAGCTAAGACTGCAAGATATCAGTCGAAAAACAGATTTGCTGAAAAGGGGCTTAATTAAGAGCGAAGCCGATCGCAGCAGCTGACATAAGTTGATTTCAAAGGAATACATATTAAATGCGCCACAAATTTAGGTAATTTGCAATTTGAGGTTGGTTGGCTCTCCAATGAGAAATTCGCACTTGAAGCTTGGTTTCTTTTATTTGATCAAAGAAAACTTGCAAAATATATATGCAAATATATAAATATAAATTTAGAAATAAATATATTAAATATTATATATATGTGACAATTTATATTTATATATTTGCATATATATATGTATGTATGGAAGATATATGAATATATATCTCAAGTATTTGTACATTTATTTTTGTCCCAAGCCAAAACTAAGTCAAGAGCTTTGCTCAGCAGTTACTCAGCTAATTTGAGGATTGAGGGAAACTTTTAATTGAGGTTTGTTTGCAATTCGAAAATGCAATTAAAATTGCTTCAGAACTTTGATAAGTTTTGTCTCTCAACTTCGAAATGTTTTTATTTTTGCCAACTTCTAACGAACTGAAGTAAAGTTTAGGCTGGGCCAGAAATTAAGCCACAATTTATATTTGATTGCCTCGAACTAACTTAATATTAAGTACTATATTTATTTACAGCTTTTTCACGAATAGAAAAAAAAAACGAATCAAATGCCAAGCTGCTAATTTGTAGCTTATGGCCAAGGCGATTGCGATTGTATTATATTATATTCATTTATTTTCATGCCAAGGCTATGACGAGGGGCGCCACACCCAGCTGCAGCCACACATGAGCCAGAGCCAGAGCCAGACCCCTTCCCAGCCACGCCCCCTCTCGGCGGAAACAATGGGAATTGAGCTGTAGACAGACAATCGATGCCACGCAGCCACAGAGAAGATCTATGCAAATCTCGCTGAAGAAACGTATGGAAAATAAATGAAAATAAATGAATTCCAAACGAAATAAATAAATGTGAATAATATTTTTTGTTATTTATAGAGCCGCATCCCAAATGGCTTTATTGTTATTGATTCTGGCACACAGCTGCGATGGCAGCCAGCGCCGCAGGCGTCAGATTCTATTAGAGGCAACCGCAACTACTGCACCACGGAGCCACCGAACCACCGACCCACCGCACCACTAACTGTGGCGCCAGCCAACTCTTCCTCTGCCATTGTTCGAGGCCTTTGTCTGCGTGTGTCTATATGGGCGGCCTTTGTTGACCCAGAATGTGGTGGCTCAAGGGATATTTGATTTGTGGCGCATCATTTGTCAAGGGTTCCCATTGCATCATGATCATTGCGATCAACATGTTCTTGTGGCTGATCGAGGCAATGATCATCAAAATTGCATTTGGCACAAGACGTTTATCGCGATGCCCATTGTCTAGACTTGTGACTGAGCCGCGTCTAAATGAGGGATTATCCTAGCGCCAGGATTAACAGCGACGACTCGCCTCCGTTCGGCGCGTCTCGGCAGCAGCTCAGACAAAGGTGAAATCAAATAAACATTAGCAAAAATATCCTCAGCTAGCAAAAAGTTAAGATTAACATCGTCTCGACGAGACCGAGATGGAGAGAGCGAGTGGGAGAGAGGGAGAGAGAGACAAGGAGGCTGGGAGGGACGTAGGCTGCTATTAGTGACCACAAAGACGGGGTTGTCTAATCCGTTGCACACATAACGCAAATTAGGTCAGTCTGGGTGGGCGCGGCAGTCTGGTAGGAAGTGCTTCTGTTACGGAAGCGCCGGATAATCCACAAAATTAGTCGAGATCGACAACGAGATCAAGATCGAGTCGGGACGGCACTCGTGATTGACTGGCTGCTTTGTTTGGGCTCGAATTGTCGGAGTTTGGTCTGCGATTACCGAATCTCGAGCAGGCATCGACTGCGACTGCGACTGCAATGGCTTTTAATGAGGCGTAGAACAGCAGCCGAACACAGCTCAGACTGATCTCAGCCAACTCGAGATCAGCAATAGATTCCTCTGCTGATTGGCTGGATTT
Organism: Drosophila peninsularis; assembly: GCA_035047485.1. Lineage (NCBI taxonomy): Eukaryota > Metazoa > Arthropoda > Insecta > Diptera > Drosophilidae > Drosophila > Drosophila peninsularis. The sequence goes on along the minus strand of JAWNPN010000085.1, from coordinate 3,495,339 downwards.
GTCTAAAGTGTAATTATTGGAAATAGTTTTGAATTTCATTAAGTTTCGTCTGAGTGCAGAGTGCATTAGATGTCTTTGCGAAGAGAATAAAATGTAATATTAATAAATAATTGTTATGAAAATTTCATTGAATTATCTCGATTTTCATCAATATACTAAACCAAAAAACTAAATCATAGTCTAATCAAAAATACAATAAAATTAATTTAATTTAGTTGTCACTGTGCAGGTATCAAATATTATTATTATGATAATATTAAATTCTTTTTATTATGAGTAAAAACTAATATATAACCATTTTCTTCATTATATTTGATATTTAGATTTTTCATAAAAAATATGTTCTTAAGATTTCCATTTTGCAATTGGAATACAAAGAAACTTCATCAAAATAATTTATATCATAATATATTAAATATTTTCGTAATAATTATCTCAGATATATTTCGAAAATATTTATAGATATAACATAATTTATTAATTAAACATGTATTTAAAATGCATTAGGTAATTTTATATCAAATCAATAGATAAAAAATTACCTACTGCATTTTAAATACATGTTTGCCTACAATATAAAATTACACTCTTCAAAGTTCTTTTATTATTCCATAATATATCATTAATAGATTACGATTTTCATTTAATGTTTAACACTTTTAAAACCCTCAACAAAATACAGGTATTTCTGTTCGTTGATATAATTATTTATATTTTCTATTTTTATTTACTTTTAAAATTAACTTTATCTATTCAAATCCGCTTTTAGTAGTTATCAAAGCTTCACTTTTTATTGTCCGATTGGTTTATAATTAAACTATAACTGCCCATAACTGTATTTTGATAGCTTGTATACATATTACAACTACTGTCTACTCTCTTCAGCCGCTCTTCAACTCTGTCAACAGCTCTGCAATTCCAGAAGCTGAAGCTCGAACCCATTTCGAATGTCAATCTTAATATTCGACTGGTCGTACGCCTAATTTATGCACACCCATTCAAGCAACCTGCCAAGCCCAGGCAGCAGCAATTGTATCTGTATCTGTATCGGCGAATGTATCTACAGCTGCTGTGGGTCCATCTGCAGGGCGAATTTGCTACTGTTTTCCTTGTATGTGTGTGTGTGAGTGTGTGCGCTGAGCTTCAATCTAAAATCTTTGCAAATTGTGCACAAGTGGCAAAGCTGGCGAGTGCCCAAACCAAGCCCACTATCAACATGCTGTCATATCCTTTTACATATCCTTGGGCCAAAAGACAGAGAGACAGCGAGACCACAGCGCTCGTCGCTTGTGTTGCTTTTTGTCTTTTATTGCTTCATTTTGCCTGGCGATTTGTTTTTGATTTGTGCATTTTGATAACCTTTTTGTATTGGCTGTTTTTTTTTAGTTTTTACTTATATATAGTTTTTCGAGTAATTGTTGCAAATTCCCCGAGGAAAGAATTGCTGTGTTTTGTTGCCCATTCGCAGTTTTCATTGTTCAACTTTGATTTCAGCTGTTCCACAGCAGCTCTACGTCCGCTCCCTCTCTGCCAGCTCATCTATCTGTGTGTGCCGACCTTATTTCTGTGTCTTGGACTTCGACATTTGCCGGCTGTGTGGAAAAACTTACAGCTACAGCCCCCAGTTCCTATTTTCACAAATCGAACAGGTTTTGCTTTATGCCAACGCTTTTTCCGGGCAAAAACTTGTGAAAATGTTTATAAATCAATGTATATATATGAAACTGTGAGTATGTATATATACATGCATATATCAATATATATATATATATGCACACAAAAAAGTACTTGACTTTGCTGCAGTATAAAACTGAACGTAGTGAAAATTCTTTTGCTTCTTTTTATATAAATATGTAGATTGGCGTATAGCCTGCTTTCAGATATGACAGCCAATTCAATGCAAGAAATAATTATTTTTAAGGAAATATATAGCTGAGGAGCATTTGGACATATTCATTTTATAAATATTACTATTTTTACAATTCAATACATAAAATAACTATGTAGCTGTGTAATTAGAATTTTGTAAATCAAAATATTTTTTTTTTAATTTAAAAGGTAATATTTGTGTGTTCCAGTTTGCCAACTTTGATTTATAGAGTATTACTTTTTTTAACAGAAACTATTTATGTATACATAAGGAATGTCTGTCTCTAAGATGTCCTTAAAATATGACTAAGCTTCCCCGTTTTTTTTCGAAATATTTTAAAAACGTATAAAGAATTTTTATAAAAATTATTTATAAATTCATTAGTTATCATAGGATGTACATATGCAATATATAAATATTTCCTACTGATCAATATTTAAAAAGAAAATTCTAAGAAAATTAACAAACACTTCTAACAAACATTTTGTGCCCTAGTCCATTCGGACTTTCAATTCATCATGCAAACCCAATTAAACTTCAAGTGAAAGATTTTCATACTCAAAATTCGTTTTCCCTTTTCAGCTAAAGTCAAAAAGTGAACCTTGACATATGGAAAATAGTTTCTAGTTCTTGGGTGAAATCGTTCGATGCAATGATTACTGTACGGCTGAGTCGATGGCAACTGTGCGCCGGATTGCGTGCTGTGCATATTTTAAGAGTGGCTCCAAGTGCAATGCCAAGACAGCTGCAGAAGCAGGTGGAAGCACACGAAGCAGGTGGAAGCCCACCCGGCGACAACTTCTTATAGGCAGCTAATTGAACTTACCTTCAACTTAAAGTTGCGTGGAATATTGAAGAGGTGGGCGGTGGGCGCAGCAGGTGTAGCTGTTGAACTTGTGCATTGAATTAGCGACACGGGAGACTTTTAAGTTTCTTTACAATTAAGATTCAATTAAGAAATATTTAAAAATTAATTTAATTTGTGTTTTCGCTTTATATGCAAAATGCATGTGAGAATTTATGCAAATTTGTAAAAAATTCAATTTTTTCTATAATTTTTTTTTCAGCATGCGCGACCCTCACAAAGACACAGTTATAGATATATAGCTATATATATATTTTAATTTCTAGGAATCTGTTAATTACATTAAAAAATTAATAAATGATTAATGCAAAAACTACAATGTGCTGCATTTGCATTTATTGCGTATTCAATTTTGATTGAATTCAATTTTCGCGTGAGTTTTTTTCGTTAACTAATTTATTTATATAGCTTTACTTTTTTATTGGTGCACTTTTTACGAGCTTTTACGAGCTGCTAATCGCTTCCAGCTGAACTTGAGAGATTTTTTAACTACAATTATTTTTGTATTATTTATTATATGTATTTATTAAGTTATTTATAATTAACCGTTTTGAATAATGTTTATTTTGTTAATCGCGACGGTGTTGACGTTACGCTTGCGCTCTACGTGATTGGCGTACTGTTACGTTTACGATTACGAATTCATTTACGATTACGGTTACGATATTCCAATAAGCTGGCAGCGATCGTGCGCCTGCGCGTCTGCTTTGCTACGCGTTCGCCCAGCGACTAAAACTCAGTTTCAAGCGCAGCTCTGCTCTCGGCCCAAGCCGAGCTTTGCTCTGCTTGAGCGCTTTTGCTGCCCGCTGATTGGCCGCGTGTCTTTCGCTTGCAGCTGGTTTTCGGGCACATGTGAGAGCCTGAGCTGGGAGAGCGGTATTTTCTTCTCTTGCGTCGTTTGCTCTCCGCTCTGACTAATTGGATGGCGATCTTCCAGTTGGCGCTTGAGCAATTAGTTTTCGTTCTAATTGGTCAGAAATTATTATAACCGACATTTGCCGCCGACGCCGCCGCTGATCGTCGCTAAAGAGAAACTGGTTTGTTTTCGAGTAGCGGTTCTTTCGCGGCATCTGATTGGAGCGCGGCTTGCGTTATAGCGAACAGCTAATGGGACAGTTATTAACGGATTATATCATCTGACTTGATTGAGTTGCACACACAAAAAATGAACCGGGCGTCTCTCTGGAAGGTTCTATGCTAATTAGAACTCGAGTTTCTGGGTGCAATCAGGTGGAAAGGTCTATTTGGCTAGCAAGGCTAGAGCCGAGTTGGAGTCAAGCTGGAATCGAGTTGGAATTAAGTACATTTTAGAGAATCAAGTTCGAATAATATGCAAATGCAAAACAATTGAATTGGATTTTCGTGTGCGACTCTCCATATAGCATCGATGGGCACCGCTAACTGTATAGATATATGCAATTAGAGTTTTCGAAGGCGTTTTTATGTGTTTTTTATACAGTTGACGTGGCAATTATTGTTTTTCGTATAAAATGTGTAACATTCGATGGGAACGATAGAACAATGGAGTAGATGCCTATCGGATAAATGCGTTAAATTATTGCATAAATTATTGAAAATAATTAAGAATTTTACTTTTTTGAAAGTGAATATTGCAATTTGATGTTAGACATTGTATGTGATGTACTTGATGTATTTTATTTGAACAAATAAGAAAGATTATGATATATCTTTAATGGAAAATATAAAAATATTATTTAATATTATTTAATTTTAATATACTATCGATTTGTTATATGTTTATATAATAGACCTTTATAGTATCCTATAGTAGCATTAAATTATCCTAAATTTATCATTGAGTGTGGAAAGAAAGCAGAAAACTCAGCCTAAAATTTTATAAAGCAGTAAATATCGGGGTTTTATATTAGAAATCAATCAGTCTTATAACATTTCCATTTCATTAAAACAATTCTATCCGCTAAACACGTCATAGTAATTGAGGATTGCACCTATAGAAGTGAATTGTCTTATTCACAGAGAATACTCATTAATTCACATTGAATCTATGGCTATCTTAAGTCTCATAGCAAAGCACATCTCAAAGGATAATCTAAGGTTGTTTAAGCTTCCTCAATCTTGTTTACTTTTTTGTTGCCAAGAAACGAGATTTTATTAGTTAAGAATTGGAATTTTATTATGCTTATGCATATTAAAATGAGCTTTTGGGCTGCCAAATGATATCAGCATGCCGAAATGCGATCAAAACAGAAACAACAACAACAACAACAATAACAACAACAGCAATAAAAAGGGCACACCAAGAGCACTGCAAGTAGACACAAGCGGCAGCAACAGGCAACAGTTGCAGTTGCAGTTGCTTCCGCAGCAGCAACCGCAACAGCAGCAACACGCGGGGTATTTAGATACAAGCAACAACAACAACAACAACAACAACAACATGCCTGGCAAATAAATCGTGATCACATGGTCAAGAGGGCCACAGTTGCGAGTGCGCGAGAGAAGCTGAAAGCGAAGAGGAAGAAGCAGAAGAAGCAGAGAGGAGGGCGGTATTGTTGTGTAGGTGGAGTTGGAGCTGCGACTAAACGCTCAACTCCTTTTTAACTCCTGAAGCAATAAATGTTGCGCTTGTCGAGCTGATAAAGCCACACAAAGCGAAGTGATCTACTAACAGGCACGCCAACAACAACAGCAACAGCAACGGCAACAACAACAACAACAACAACAACGAGATCATGTTTGTGTTTGTCGTGTCATACGAAAAGAAAAATGGTACAAAGCGTCTGAAAGAGCCTCGCCTAGGAACTGGAAACTGGAACTGAGAACCAGGCAACAGCAGCAGCAGCAGCAGCTAACCGATCGCATACACAACAACAACAGCAAGAAAAAATAACAACAACAACAACGTTGCGCTTCGGCTGAGTCGCATCCTCGGCCGCGTCTGCTCTGGCCACGTCGTGGTGGGGCATTCAAATTTGGCGCTTGAATTTGTTGCAAGTTCAGAGTTGAAGCAGCAACGGGGCGTCGCCAGCAATAAAAGCGAGGCTTGAGGTATGCCAGACTAGCAAATACTCTACAAGTTGCCTGTATGGATAAAGGATCTCTTGAATATTCGCATATAATGATATAAAATTATACAAAATTAATTGGAAACACCATTCTAATACTATCTCATGCAAGTCCATCTTAAGGCGGGTCCTGAGTGTACGAAAATGTTTTTTTTTAAGATTTGATTTCGAATTTGGGGCTTTTACATCAAATTTGAATTGTTGTAAGAACAAGAACTGTTTTAGCTGGTAAACTCATGATTCTAGTCGAAAATAACTAATATGTATTCCTTGTTAACTGAGATGCCATCATATCCAGCTGCAGTCATATACCCTTCATCAAGCACCTGCAACAGTTAGAGGGTAGCCAAACAACAACAACAACAGCAACTCCATGTTGTCGAAATCGAAATCAAGATCAAGAGCCGAGTGCAGCCGACTGCCAGATCCAGATCCAGATCCAAATCAGCAACGTCATCGGCCACGCTGCATGTAACAAATGTGGAAGGTGCATCTGCACCAACTGCCGCAACTGGCATGTGAATGTGCCGCATCGTGACGCACAATGCATGTGGTCATGCGGCAGAGAGTGCGCTGCACATAGCATCGGGCAATAGCTAATACCCTGCTGACATTCTCCACTTTGATTCTAATTGTCGGCGCTGGTGTTGCAAGTTGCTCTTTCCTGTTGCCTGTTGCAAGCTGCTTGTTGTAGATCATCATCAATGCCAGCGCAGATTTGTGTCCGTTGCTCTCGCCATCAGGATTGCCCTTTGTCTGACATTTGCTGCTGCTGCTGCTGCTGCTGCTGCTGCTGCTGCTGCTGCTGCTTCAAGTGTCTTATCAGCATCGCTCTATCATCTAATCAGAAATTGATGGAACAAACTACGACAAATGACGCGCAAAGCCAAGACGATTGTTGTTGTGAGACAGAGAAAAAAGTAAGTAAGTAAGAGATAGTTACTATATCGATCCCACAGCCGTCGGTTCAATTTGTTTATTATTATAGCTCTAGACATTTAATCCTTGTTACGGATTATTCGCTTTAGTCTACACTTCATATAAGCTATTCTATTGATGTTCAAATGTATCTCTCAATGTATCTAAGTATCTTCATAAGATATTTATTCATCTTTATCTGTATCTATTCATATCTCCATCTCTATTTGACTTTCATTGCTCAGCTTATTTATTTTCGCTTACTTCAAGTACTTGCCTTGAGGTCAACACATTTATTCTATATGCAAAGTAATGAGCAACAGCTTCAGTCCGCCTCTTTGTACCTGCCCTCTCTCCCATCCCTCCTCTAAGTACCAACATATAATTGTATGAGGCTGGCACACATTCCTCGCAATTTTGGCTAAACAAATCAAACTGAGCGCAATTCACAGATCGAGGCGAACCGTGAACTCTTGGTATCTTTGCTTTAAGCGGCATGTTGCACGCGTGATTAGCGGCTCAAGAGGAGCAACAACAACAACAACAGCAACAGCAACAGCTTACATCAAACATATGCGCCTGATCAACGCTCAACAGATCACACAAACAGAGGAGATGAAGAGAAAGAGCTCCAGATCGGTCAGATCAACCATCAGGCAGGCAACGCTGTCCGCCAGTTGCACGAACCCATTTGTAGCTCTAGCTGTGTATCAGTGTATCTTTGTGTCTGTATCTTTGTATCTGTATCTTCGGCCAGTTGCCAAAAGGGTTCCCAGTTTGGGGGCACAGCATGTGAGCGCTTTCAAATTGTTTCAAGTGTGAAGATCAATTTCATGGCACATTACTGGCCAACACGCCCCTTCTGCCCAAGCACAGGCAGAGGCAGCAGCAGCTGGAACTCGAAGACCGCTCAGCTCTGCGCTTGCCCATTTACATGAATTTGAATACAATTGACGAATTGTAATTCACTTTATTTGTTCGCCTGTCTGATCTTTATAATGTTTCTATTATATTTTATGGGGCCAAATCTTCTTCTTTTCTGCTTTTTGTTTTTTTTTTTTTTAGTTTGTGTGAGAAATTTCGTAGCTCAGTGTGTGAACGGAGCGTGAAAATGAATCGCCTGTTTCCCAGTAATCAATGCGAATGCTAAAGCGGGCATGTTGGCATTATAGAGAAATTTGACTAAGGATAGACACTCGCTCTAAGGGAGTATGATGAAATGGAACTGGATAGCTATCGAGGCTATCTCACATACATATATCTCACAGTAACAGTGATCAACAACTCCAGTTGCAGTTCCCTAAACTTCAAAGCCATATTCTATACATATTTTCCATTATTCATTCCAGAGTATCTCTCAGTCAGTCACACTCGACCATCCACATTTTTTGTTGCTGCCCAGATAGTGGCTAGATCATGGCGTGTTTGCCGTTGATCTATCAATTGAAGATCGCCTGAACTTTAGACAGAGTTTGCAGCGAAGTAATTAGACGCCAAATGCAAATGTCAACAGAAAGTTCAATGGACCAACGGGTAGGGAGGGAGAGATGGGGGAGGGGGGCCAGACAGCTATTACAACTCATAATCTTATGGCGATAATTTATTGTTACGTTACTAAGCGCTGCATTGAGTCGCCCGTACTAATCAGATTGACCCAGTGAACTAGTTGGCAGAACTAGCTCGAGTCGCGAGTCTCTAGTTCGGGCAGTGGGTCCATGCAACCCGTCAACATTATTATTTGGCTTGTTAACTTGTCTGCACGAAATGACATTTTACAGCTAAATTTGCCGTCTGGACCAAGATTTCCCAAGACAAAAACAAGAGTAAGAGCAAAGCCAACAACAACGACTTGAGTTTGTCTAACGAAGTCGAAGATGTCCAACTGCTACATCGATTTCGCAAGCCCAAACCCCAAACTCCAAACCGAAAGCCCGAGCCCGAATCCAATTCCAATCTCCAGTCTCAAGTCCCGCTTCTGTCTGCACTCATTTATTCTCTCTGCAGTTCGCTTCTCTGTCATTTGGCCCTAACGAGTCTCTGGCTAAGTAAACTGCCCAAATCAAATGCCTCGCCACATAAATCATAGTCCACTCAAAAGTGGAAAAGAAGTGTTTCCCCTCGCTCGAGCAACGCTGTCCTAAGTAGGTTTTAGGTGTATATATATAAATATATGTTCCACGATCCTACTTCCAGCCAAATGCCAACCAAATCAGAGTCTCATTAGTAAATTAGCACTACCAAAGTGGAGCAGTGCTTAGGACTAGGTGCTATATGGACTAGGGCGATGCTCTTCAAAATCAGAAAATCTGCGTAGTAGAAATGGTAAATAGGTAAAATATAGATACATATTTATCAGATCAATTGTATTGAAGTCCGAGTGTTGACAGACTTCCCTAACAATAAGTAAAGTTTATATTTAGAAGGACAAGCCGAAGGCCTCAGTAGCCAGCGCTTTAGTTATCAAGTTAGCTTTAATTTTAATTATAGTTAACTTTAGTAAATAAAAAAAAAAAATAAAAAATATTTAGAAGGATATCTAAAAAGGTTCATCAGATGACTTTTAATTAAAAGACACATTTATTTTTAGCACTGTTCCTTGTTTAGCTGTGTTTTGCGAACAATTGTCCTCAGCCTGTAAATGGCATTATATAAGATATTTCAAAATTTAGAATAAATATAATTTAATTTAACTATTTACTTTCAAAAATGTCTCATTTCATGCCTTGGTGGCTTAGTCAAACTGAACATTCGAGATTAAAGCACCGCACGAGTATCAATAAATAGATTCTCCATATGTGTGAAATGTCTTATTTAACATAATATGTATAAATATAGCTAATAATAATATAATATAAATAACCTAGCTTTAATAAAACATTTTTTCAATAGTTTAGACTATAGTTTAGACTAAGCTAACTATTTATACTTTGCTCACAATATTAACATACTTTTAGTTTCAACTTTAAAATTTAGATTGAATATATTGAGACTGCAGCATTCTCACAGATTTAAAAAATAAATTTCAAAGTAAAGTTTCTTTCACAATAATTCCACGATTTCTTGTGTGTCCAACTGGTGTAGCGCCTCGATTGAATGGCACACAAATATAATTTAGCCAAGTTTAGCACAGGCAACAATATCGCCAAAGCCATAAATTAAATATTCGGCCGGGCACCAGCCAGCAAAAACAACTGAAATAAGGGGGTGAAGGCAACAAATTGTGGAAAAAACACCTCGAAAAGTACTCGTAGCCAATGCCTAGGAGCAACAAAAAGGCGAGAAATTGTTGTGGGTGCGAATAGAGAGGGCTAATCGAGGGGCACTTCAAGTCTGACTGCAGTTGGCTTTTGCTAAATGATCAATCGACGCGATCGACGGCACGTTTACTGTTGTTGTTGCCGCCAGAGATATTACTCATAGTTACTATTGTTGATATGGGCTATTATGTAAGTGAGCTGCTAAAGACAGCTATTTGATGGATATTAATTCAGTCAGAGAGAAGCAGAGAGACAGAGAGACAGAGAGAGAGAGAGGGGCTTGAGCAATGGCTTGTCCAATGGTGTGTAGGCATTGTGTGTGCAGCTAAGGCAGAAGTTGGAAGATTCATTAGTCTAATTAAGCACCCAAAAATTGGAAACAATTAGCCCTCCACCAGCTCCAGCTCCCAGCTCCCAACTCCCACTAAATGCAAACTAAGCTCCAAAACTTTTAAGCAGCACTTTAATCATTTAATTGAATTTTGACAAACAATAAAAGGAAAAGCTTGCAAAGTGCACAAAACAACACCTACTCAGCCGAGAATCGATGAGGGGTGTGAGGAAAACCTTTTCACTTTCCGAGAAAAATGTGAGAAATTAATTTGGCCAAAATGCCAAACTGATTGATTCGCTGACTACGGCTGGGACAAGGGAAGAGGCAGCGGCAGCGGCAGTGGCAGTGGCAAACATTATCAATTAGGCAGCAGCGAAACTTCGCAACTGTCATTGATTCGTATGAAAAATCACAGGAAATCACTCAAAAGCCCAAAGAGAGATAATCGCTGAGGCAGGGCTCTGCTTTAGACTGGGAGTTGGGTACTTAGCGGCGCAGGTGCTCGTCACAAATGGCATTCAGCGAAAGGGTTCGCTCACATAATGAGCTCTACTTAGGCTCTGACAGAGCACCCCCTTAGGGTTTTTCATTAAAAACTTTATGTTCATTAAGCAGTATATTTATGTTGTGTAAATTTCAAATGAAACAAAGTCTCAATTCTGCGAAATATATTAATATCTTTGTTTGTACAGTTTGCTCCTCTGAGAGTTTCGTAAGCTGATTTGCTTAAAGAGCCTACGCTTTAAAGCGAACTATTCATATCAACTGCTTGGCCAGCCAACTGAATTAATCAATAATTTATACGAGGAGAGTTCACAAGCAGAGTCAGAGAAGTGCGAGGGGCAGGCAGAGGAGTTGGGGTTCATAAAGATCACAGGTTTTTAACCCTTTCACTATATGTCTCCCTGAATACATAAGAAAAAGTGCCGAGATAAAAAGAAAAACCAGCTGAGGCAACAGTCGAAAAGTCACTCAAATAAATCACTCATACGCTCTGTGAGCTGGCGACTGCGCGCGCTCTCTCTCAATCTCTCACTCACTTATCCACTCATTCTCTCTATCGCTGGCGACTGCGCTATCTCTCTCACACACACCAGCACAGCGCACAGACAGCGCGTCGTCAGTTGGATGAGTATTCCACGAGTTTACCTATGCGATTTCCATGAGATTTTCCACGAACAGTGGAAGGCAACGCTGTAGGGAGCCGGCTTTGACTTGGTCGCGGATCGGGTCCGGGACCGGGCCCGAGTCCGGGTCTGGGAGTCCGGCGTACTTCCGTCGGCTGGCATATTTCGTTTAGGATTTCGCTTCCTTTTACAAATCGCACAGATTTACGTATTTCGTTTTCTCTGCTTAAGTCGCATTTTTAATTTATTTCCATTCGGAGTGAAGGACTCGCCTTTGTCTTACCCACGACGCTCCACGCTGGCAGTCAGCAAAAACATTTCCGTTTCGTATTTGCGAGAATTTGTTTTCCCTGCATTTCCCATGCTGAGTTTTCAGTGAGAACTTAGTCGGATTTCACTGCTTTTATTTATTTTATCTTAACAGAAATGGGAGTATTTCTAGGGAATGTCAGAGGAGCGTGTAAATGGGGTTTATGTGGTAGGAATGAGGGAAAAGCATCTGAATTTAGATATTGGGAAGAGAAAGAATTGCATGAAGGATAGAAAACAGATTTCCTTAAAAGGAATTTATAATATATGATCATAATAATCATATTATTATCATTACTTTAAAATACAATAAACTTATACTAATTAATTTTATAAAGTCTCTAACGAAGCCATAAAATATGCTCAGACATAATCAAATTCAGTCGAAATCCTTTTGCAATAATTTGCAATGAGTCTTTCAAATATCCCTTGAGCTTTCGCTTTCTAATTATGTTGCCCAGTCCACAGCTGCAGACGATGCTTTATTTACTTGCTCGTCCTGCTCCAGGGAGCGCTGTCTATATACCCTCTATGACTGCCTCCCTCTGCCCCCTTCTCCATTTATCTTCCTGCTGCTTTAGTATTTTAGCAATTAACTGCGTTTTCCACTCACACACCCACCCACACCCGCATTCATTTTCGCAATGGGCGAGGAGTCTATGCCGTATCCCTATTTTTTATTTCGATCCGTTGCTCATCTCCACCTGCCGCCCACCCAGTTGAAACTCCCTTCAAAAATAATAAAAACACATCAACAATCTTCCAAGCGCGCTGCTCCCAGCTGTAGGTGCTATGTAGATATGTATGTGTATATGAGCATTTACATTTACGTATATGTATATTTGTGTGTACATACATGTTCGTATGTATATACACCCATGTGTATGCAGACGAATCAGGCAGCGGCAGCCGCCCGCTCCCGCGCACCCTCCCGCTCGCACCCGTCAACGGTTCACGTATGAATGTGCAATGCGTTTTGCCAAGTGCTCGTCATACACGCGACGTCAGCGTCGGCTGCGACGCCAGCTGCGACGTTGGCGCAGCATTTGCGCTCGTTTTGCTTATTTTTTTTGTTGCTCGCTCTTTCGACTGTGAGAGAGATGCCAGTGAGCCCCACTCACATACACAGACACAGTCGCAGCGCATGCGAGGCCGTATGTGTGTGTGTGTGTGTGTCTGTGTGCTGTTGTTGCTGTTGCTGCTTTGCTGCACACGAGTTGGCGTTGGTGCTTTTAATGTGTGCATGTATGTATGTGTGCGAGTCTTACATGTTTTCTGTTGTTGTTGTTTCTTTTTTATTTCCTTTTGCGTGTCTGTTGCTGGTGCTGCTGCTGCTGCTGCTGTTGTTGTTGTTGTTGTTGTGTGCTCCCCAGTTTTTAGACTCCGCCTTTTTTGTCGTCTGCGTGTCTTGCGCTGTCTGCCTTGCTGTCCCCCTCTTACCCGCCTCCTCTCACTCGCTCTCTCTCTCTAGACGTTTCTTCGTATTTTTACTGTTTGCTGTAGCTGCTGCTGCTGCTTCTGCCGCTGCTGTTGCCTGTTGTTGGATTTTTAAAGTGTGGGGTGGCAGGAGGTGGGGCAACTGCTGGTGAAAGAGTGAATGTATGTAGAGAGCAGCAGATGATGACTGTGTGTGCGAGTGGGTGTGCGAGTGCGAGTGCGAGTGTGAGTGTGAGTGTGAGTGTGAGTGCGAGTGTGAATGTGAGCCTCGCTCGGTTCGTTCGCATTTCGTGTGATTTATTCATGCAGTGTGCGCTGTACTCGTTGCGTACTTATGCTTACTTGCAATGTGTATGTATGTATATATATGTGTGTGTGAGTGTATGTGTGTAGCTCATTTTAACTCTCATCCATTCGTTTTTGGACTTAATGTGTTGCCGAGACCCATGAAACGACGAATGAGAAAACGAATGAGTTTGTTGCTGTGTTTTGCATCATGTTTAGGTTTATTTTAGCATGCTATTACCCACACACACACACACATACAGCTTATGTATATGGCATATATATACTCATTTTAAATGCGTATGACTGAAATGGGTTCATATTCGTTTTACGTCTTCGTCGCCTATGTTGAAGCCGGTCTCCTCCGTATGTTAGAATGCATACACATACATGCTCACACACACACCCATAAACACACATATGTATACACTTGTACATGGAGCTCTCAGTGGATTAGGGAGTGGCCCAGGGTTTTTCACATACATACACACATATACGGCGTACGAGTTGTCGTGCATTACGCATACGCCATGTGTTCTAGCGACAAACTGCTGTACATAAGACCAAGTCGCTCAACTGATTTAGCTGGATTTAAAATTGGAGCTATTAAGCTTAGCTTACACCCAAATATATAAATTAAGAAGTATATGCTATCGTAATATTTCGGGGAACAGAGAGTGTCTTTAAATTTTAGATAAAAGTAAGAGCAAGTCTCTTTGCTATTTATTTAAAGACTCTTGAAAACTTTTAACATGTTTTGGACCATTACAAAATATTTCTAGCATATTAATTGAGTATCCTACTGAGCGATTTTGGGATACAAAAAAGAAATTTCAATAACAAGAATTTTATTTTGAAGTATAAAAATATCATTGAAGCAAATATGTATATTTATCAGAATTTCAATATTTGATTTTATATTATATTGAAGTTTATCATATTCCGAATTGCGCATTTTATTATAGTTTAAACAGTAACTTAGCAGTTGTTTCAGATTGAGCTGTAATATTAGAGTCAAAGCTTTAATTTTTAATTTTGCAGTCAACTAATTTAATTGAAAAGTTGAGCTTTGTACAGCATCTAAGCCAAATAATGATTTGGTTTGCATAAAATAATTAGCTGTGAGCCAAAGAATTACTGCAAGTGGTCGGCTCTTGTGCTTTGTGTTGACCAATTTCGCAAAGAATTCAAAAAGAGTTGGCCAAAAGAAAAAGCCCTTCACTCGGCCACTCGGCAGCGCCCCAGAGCATTCACAAAGGTATTAAATTATTACAGAAAGACTTGAAAACTGCACTCGACGGGGCGGGCGGGCGGTCGCCGGAGCACTATTCGCAAAAATATGACACTCAGCGAGTGGAGTGGAAGAGTGGAGCATGGCGAGGGGCCACTCAAAGGCAGCAGCTACTCAACATTTAATAAACGTTTGAATACGAAACGGAGGCTGTTTGCCAGCCTTAAAGTGACAAGGCGAGCAGCGCTGGTCAAGCAAGTTGATAATTTAATTTGTTCTCTTTGGCCAAAGCCAAAAGAAGAGCGACAGCAGCAGGAAGCGGAAATCCAGCTGTTGGCCAAAGAGCGAGAAGCAGGTCACCTAAAGGTCATTCACATGCGGCGCTGACCTCGCCGCCTCGCCGGCTACTTTATTACTTTAAGATTTCGCCTTGACTTTGAACAACAGTTTGCCGGACCGGAGACCCAGCCGGTCTTTTCCTTTTGCTTTCCACGTTTTTCCACTTTTTTTTTGCTGTGCAGCCGCCATCGCACAATGAATTTCAGTGTTAAACAGCGCAAGTTTTTCTAACCATTTTTTTTTGCTTTACTTTATTTCTCCGCCGTAATGGGCAAAAGCCACGTAAACTCTGGGCCCAGACATGAAGCGTGCCCATGGTGCACCTAATGACCAATTTCCAACGAAAACTTTAAGAGCCGAATTCAGTAGGAAAACTGTCAACTTGTTCTTGAGTAGAAAATCATTTTCCACATTTTCTTCACTTAAAAATGTTCCCTATATTTCAACATTTGCAAAATTTGAAATGCTTTTGCTGCAGGTTCGATGATATTTTCTATAAATTTTGTATAGTCACGTGGCAAGCGTTGCCGGACAGCCAACGAAAATGGGAAAAGCTGAAGAGTGGGCGGGGCGGGGCGGGGTGACTGCAAGAGTTTTGATTTGCATATTTTAGAGGCAACCCCCTCAGTTGGGTTTTTATAGTCATTTGTTGTTATTTGATTTTGAAGTGAGCCAACGCCACGTGGAAATCGAATGGTTAGGGGAGGGAGAGTGTGAGGGAGGCGTGGAACTCGAACCGCGACTTTGGCAACATTTCAAATTTGATTTGATAGGCACGTGTGGCAGATTTTCACTAAAGTAAGTGCGGGCGTGGCACTCCAAATCGAAAACACTTAATGGAAAAGTAGAATAAATAAGCAAAGGAATGAAACTTGAATTGAGAGGGGAAAACGCTTTTGTCAACTATGTATTAGCCAGGTAAATAATAAATAATATGCAAATTTAAGTATATGCTAACATTTGAATCTTAGAATTAAGGAATAAATCTAGGGGAAAATATATGATTTATTTGTAGCTAAAATATATTTTTGTATTATATTTATGCAATGAATATGCTTATATATTTTATAACTAATTTTATATGTTTATTATTAAATATTATTTTTATTATTATATATATCAATATATACATATATATATATATATATATATATATATATATATATATATATATATATATATATATATATATATATATATATATATATATATATATATATATATATATATATATATATATATATATATATATATATATATATATAATATATATAAATAAATCATGATTTATCTATTTATCTTATACTAAAATATATTTAAGTAAAAATTATAATCAAAAGTTATTAACAAATTAATCGATGTTGCTTATATCAAGCCAATGTAAATATAATTATAAAATTTGTAAACTGATAAAGATTTAAATTAAATATATTTATATTTTTATCTAATCGATTTTCACATTATAAAGAAAATTATATGATAATTGAAAAGCTATTTTAGTTTACCAACTTTGTTCTATATCCTTCGCTAAATAACAGAAAATACAATCAGAAAAATATAAAATCAAAAACTGTTTACAGTTATATGTAAGCCCATGTATATTATAGCCCAAGATAAAACACTCCCTTTCAAGATTTAAATTCTCTAAAGAAAAAGTTGCAGAGGCTTATTAAAGACATTCAGTTGCTGGCCAGAGATAAACAAAAGATAATAATAAAATGCGATAATCAGCTTCAGCTAGTTTCCATGTTAAGCCACTGGAGGATGCAGCCTCCCCATCTGCTGCTCTCTGCCCACATTTATTTGTGTGCTCTTTGGCAATTTTTTCGTAATAGTTTCTGCTAGCCAACACTCATCGCCATTTGAGTCAATGTGGCTGGCTCACTTAAAATTATGCAAATCCCAAATCAGCTGCCGCGCGTAATGCAAAACAAAAACCGATTGGGCCTATGCCACAGCCCCCCTCTGCCCGGGGCATTCCGGGCAGTATATTGAAAATGTTAATAGTAAGCTCAAAGTTGGGCGGGCGGCTGGCGCCATCTAGCGGCTGTCACTCAAACTTTAGCCGCGCACAAATCCAATTGATTTCAACCAATTTCTCAAACTCCTCGCTGCAGCTGTAGAGGAATACGTGCCCGGTCGGAAATAAAGAGAGGACGAAAAATAGCATAAAATCAATTGAAAAACTTTTGCTCACGCCCCCACGCCCTTTGCTATGTACACACTCGAGATATCGCATGAGTGACAAAGAAATGAGGATAAGTAAAGGAAAAATAAAGAAAAAACACAGCAGAAATTGTGGGCTAAGTCCGATGGCAGCTTGCAGGACTCCCATTGGCCAGGGCATTCAATCCGGCTCTCGGCTGGAGCTGGGCACCCAAATGTACATCCTTAACACATGGCCATGGATTGTCAATGACGTGGCCATCTCGCTCCCACTTGCACTCTCCCGCGCTCACTCTGTCTCGCTCTCGTTCGATATGTATATATGTATAAGAAAGGACTCTATGTACGTATCGGGCGAAGGATTCTCTGCAACAATAAGCGCAAATGTAACAAATAAAATGCAAAAGATGCGAAATAAAAAATGACATTCGGATACAAATCGAATAGAGTCCACGCAGAGATAGGACGCGCTGCGATGCGATGCGATAGGATAGCACAAAAAGGAGCACGAGGAGCGCCAGAGGAGCAGCAGGCATTGGGGAGTAAAAAATTTACCATCGCTTGGGAATTGAATTGAATATTTAATGGCAGCCAACTGCTGCTTGGGCTCCCAGGCAGCTTTCGCCGAACCGGGCAGGGCGAGGGGAGCTGGTGGATGGGGTTACACGCTCTCTTATGTGTTTGTGTGTGTGGTTGGCTGCCATCAAATGTGCGCTCAGTTCGAATGGCTGTCGCTTTGACAACTAAGTTTTAAGCTTCTCCCTTCTCTTCCCAGCTCTCTCTGCTGCTGCCCTTGCCCCATGTAAATATATTTTTATTATATTTCCTTGGCCCTGAAGAGCAGCTGGAGGCTGCGAGAGCAGCCAATGCCAGAGTTGTTTTTTCTTGCCTTTTTCCCTATGTGAAAAAATGTGTGGGCATTCAAATATTCCGGCCATGGAATTGGCAGTCGAATGGGCGGGAATATATTTGAAGGACCCTTAATTGAAAGCCAATGTATACATAGACAATATGCCATTATGTCTTTTATATTAAATATATAGACGGTATATGTTTATATATTATATTTTCTTAGTAGGGATAGATATTCAAAACCTATTTTAAATGAATTAAATAAATTATTTAAAGGATGACAAAATAATTATAAACGAAAATGGTCAACGAAAACTGGATACAATTTATATATAAACCTGATCTTTTGCATTTCAGCTTCCAGAACGTGACTTAAGAACTTTAAATAATTGCAAATACTTAGTTGTTATGCCCTGAATCCATTCAAAATGGGAAAGAACGGGTTAATATTTTTGTTACGTGCAGAAGGAGGCGTGGCAGATATCCATAAAGCATATATATTCTTGATCACAGAGACAAGCCGTGTCGATGTAGCTGTCTGTGCGACTGTATGTCCATCTGTCTGTCCAAATGCTTAAACGCATCGATCTCAGAACCAATAAGAGCTAGAGACTTTATTTTTTTTGTATAGTAAGATTCAATATAGTTTGGTTAAAAAAATTTGTATATATATTCATATATTTTATTGTTTTCGATTTGAAACGAAATCGTTGTTTAGTTATAAAATTCTATTAAATTCATCTTAAGAGCTAGTCTTCAAATTTTGTTTTTTGTTCCATGTGTATTTAGTATAATTTTGATTTTAATTTTTTTATATTTTGCTAAAGAGCTGTAATTTAAATTTAAAAGAGCTGCATAAAGATTATTTGTTTTAATTGAAATTTACTTATGAATTATTCAGTATTCAGCTAATTCAGTGGGTCTAAGCTAAGCAGATAAGCGCATCGAATGGCATAAATGAAACCTTGGCCAAAGATCTTAACTGATATTGGCTGCCAACACTGCCAGCAGTCCCGATCTGGATCGATATGCCTTTCGAACAGGCGCCAATTGCTATCGATAAACTCATTTAATAGACCTATTAAAGCAGAAATTGCTTTTATTAACTGCTGCAATCAGGGGCTCTTCCTCCTTTACTCCATTCCAATCAGCGAACTCTTTGTTAAAGATATGAAACGTCACCTAATAACAATTGCCTTTCCCCGGGTGCAATTCAGTGACCCCAGCACCTAATTGGGCTAAGATTTGCGCCAAATGAGCAGCGGCCCTTTCACCAACTGGCAGCTGCTGGCCATACGACAGCCCATCCTCCCCTCGGTCCGCGAGCACTTGTTGGCTATTCTAATGCAAATTTTCATTCCTTCTTTTATTTTTGGCAAATGTTTATCAATATTTCCTGGTTGCCTTGGCACAACAATCGGCGGCTGTTGTTGTTCGGGTTGCAACCCACAAATCCCATCACTAAATCAACAGCTACAACCACAACAACCCACCCCCGAGAGCGAGAGAGGAAGACGGTTGGAAAATTGGCAAATGCTGTAGAGAAAATTTTTGCAAGCCGAAAATCAGATTGTGTAAAGTCGAGTTAAGTATCCTTTATGGGGTTCGTTGAGCCAGCGACAGGATATGGCCAACATGTTTGCCTAATACTTGTTACACACAGACAGACGCACACCCCCTCATTGCCGCTGATTATGTAATGGGCCGGCACTTGATGATTGTTCTGCGGCGGCATGAAATTGATGTTTTTGCCAATTTCGCAATTGAATTGCAATCAATGCGATGACGTGAAATGGAACACCCCAAACCCTAAGGGTGGCTCGCTGCTCACTTGGGGTGAAAGTCGTTGCCAAAAATTATGAAAGTGAAAGCCAAACTAAATTAGGGTAAAGCCGATTTTTCGCAAGGCTTCCACGACAATGGCCGCACCGCACTAGAGCGGGGGGTGGGCTCTCTGAGGCGGGGGCGACTGCAGCGTTTAGTTTATTGGCCGCCCTGCTTGCAGAGGGCAACGTTTTGTTTGTCTCTCTGCGCCAGGTTTGTTGTTGTGTTTAGCGGGTGTACAAGTTGCGTGTCATAAATATGCCCAGCATAAATTTGCAAGCCGCCGCTGCCGAGCGTAGCACCAGGGGCGGCAGTGGGTGGGGCAGCATGCGGCGCCTGTCAACGCAATTGGGCTCAATGCCTGGCTGCTACACAAATGTGGGTTATAAAGGGAATTGTGTTGCGCGTATCTCAGAGGTATTATTATCTGATTGTCATACAATCTGGCTGCCTGAAATGAACCGAAGGCGAAGCGAAGCCACTCTCGACTGAGGCGTGGCGGGGGCTATTAGAAGTGTCGTTTCAGCTGATGAGCTAACTAGCAGCTGGAAGGAGCTCAGCTTGCGCTAAGCTTAGAGTAATAGGAGTACATATTAATATATTAAAAGTAATGGAAACTAATTTAAGGACAATGGAAACAGATGGCAACGCTGCAGTGCTGAGATATAGGAGTAATTGGCTTCAGGATGTCTTGTGAGGAAGTTAGGGAGTTACCTAGTTCAGCATGGGGTGGAACGTTGGCCAGGTTTAGTTGAAAGAATGGCCTTATAGCTAAGGCCAGGAGAGAATATCCTAGTTTATCGGCTAGGCTAGTTCTTTGTTGAAGAATGAGGGACTTCGCAAGGCAAAATATATGTAGAAGGATTGTCTTAGTTGGGAAAATTGTAGCTGGTATGTAATTTGCTGAGAAGATGTTTAAAGGCTAGTAAACGAGATACTGATTCCTCCTTTAAAGCATTTCTCTCCTATCTGATAGTTGTTTTTTGCCCAAGTCTATGAATATTGATGGCCAAATCCAAGTACTAATCATAGTTAACTTTTCTACTATAAAGATAGTCTGAAGCATGAGTAGTTTTAACTATATACTTAGGCAGGCATATCCCACACGTATTTTAATCTAGCACTCGTCCAGAGCTGCCCTTAGCCCCTTCGCGTTGGTCAGCGCTACACTCAAATTCATATTTGTACATATTTGTTTGGGAGATAAGCAAAAATATTACACGCTCCAGAACGTGACCAATGCAAATGCATATGAACTGAGCGAATGGAATTGGAGATGCGAATGGGAATGGGAATGGGAATGGGAATGGGAATGAGAAAGGGAAAAGAAGTCAACTCAATTGAACTTTGTAACCCGACGTGTTGCTTCTGCAAGCGCCTGCCGCAACGGCCCGAGCAGCACTTGCGACTTGCCACAGTCGCTGCCTTGCCTCATGTAGATCATCTGGTCAAAGCAGCAACTACTCCAGCAACAGCAACAATAATAAGTGCAGACAATGCCCAGGACTAAACATAGCGTGTGTATCGCATTCTGTGCATCAGCTGCCCCAGTCGCCCCCGCTCCCTCCAGCAGCTCGGTCACGTAGTAAAACAAACATTTTTATAAGAATACGAGACTACATATAGCCCAACTATATGGACACCAGCTCGCCTCTGTCGGACAAAACAGCTCATAATGGATGATAATCGTTTATTTCAGCGAGCGCCAGCCTAGCTGCCCAGTCCGATGCAGCCAGCGAGCGGGAGAGGGAAATGGGAAGCGGGGAGTACCTGGAGACTGAGTGAGTTTTCGGCAATGCCTGGCTACATGACGAGAGACCCTTGTAGCGCCACATGATCACCTTGTTGCTGCAGCTGGCTGTCGGTCGTCTGATCGTGTTCTGGCTTTCGCTGGGTGTGTGTGGGAAGCGCGTCAACATGATCTCCCAGCCGCCACCTTCCATCCGCAATTGCCTGCAATTGCACTCCTGCCGTGCGCTGTGCCCAACTGCTCCGCCGCAGATATTTGATTTGTTTCTTATGCTGCCAGCCAGTACGATCATGTTGCGATTGCCTCCACAATCTAATGGGCTCGTGTATGCAAGTAATTCAATATGTAAATTGCAAAATAATCAAAAATTAGACACGCTGTTGTCTGGGCCAAAGAAAGGGAATATCGAAGAAACGAAGGAAGCTGCGTGGGGCAATCCGTGTAGAGAATATATTGACTGAAGTGAAGAGGAGAGTGACCTAAAGGCAGTCAATGCAATGCAGGCAGGCGAGTCTGATAAGCCACTCTTAGGATATGGGAAATGGACAGTATAAGAAACCTGCCAACTGCTCTATATTAGTTATTAGAGCTGTTATTATGGGAAAGAAGAAAGAAGACCTATAACTTAGCTGACCTATTCTTATTACAAATCTGACGGCATCTCTTATACCTTCAATATGCTAGAGGCAGGCCAGCTAATCGCCCTTAGGGTATAGAGAATACATAAGGTTGAGACATATAAGTCAAGTTGTTAAGCACAAAATGGAAGTGGAAGCTGAGCTCTTGTAGATGACCTACTCGTAGCACAATGGACACGCAGGTCACATGTCCCAGCCCAACCTACGGGCCATTTGACCCACATATCACACCTCGAAAATAGCTAATGCTGAGCTGCCCCTTCAGCATTAGCTAGCTCCATTTGCTGCAGCCAGCGAGTGCTCAACAAGTCGTGCAACAAAGGGCAACAGCAGCTACTGTGATTGCC
This sequence comes from Drosophila peninsularis, assembly GCA_035047485.1. NCBI lineage: Eukaryota > Metazoa > Arthropoda > Insecta > Diptera > Drosophilidae > Drosophila > Drosophila peninsularis. The sequence continues at coordinate 3,472,743 of JAWNPN010000085.1, read as the reverse complement.
ACACGTTCCTGGGGCAACTCGCCACAGCCCCTGCAGCCCCTGCAGCCCCAGCTAGCCCCGCCCTTATTTATTATTAGCTGCTGCTTTGCTCGTCGAGCCGTGGCCAATCTCCAAAATCAAATGCCAAAAATAATGCAATAAAAATTTCTTGCAAATATTTCGTACCACTTATGCAGAAGACAACGCAATTTTTATTGCCGGCCAACCCCTCGACAAGGACTTTTTGCCGTTTCCTTTGCCTTGCCATTTTCCTTCATTTTTTTTTTTTTTTTTTTTGCTTCAGCTTCAACTTCAGCTTTTTTATACTTAAAGTAAGCATTTCCGCTGTATTCTTTTTTGGTATTCAAAAGGCAATTGACTCGTCGAGCTGCCGCCTTTCCGGCTGCTTAATTTAATGGCCCTGCTGATTTCTTAGCCACGGCTTTAACTTCTGTTCTCTGCCGGGCATTCCGACCTGGGTCAAGCTGTTAATAAGCCAACGACCGAGCCCGCCTGCAACTGCTTTAATTGATTTTCAGCTGCTATTAAAAAACAAAATAATAAAAAGCCGAACGAAACAGAAAACAACAATAAATTCGAGTGGCCCTTGGTCGCTAACCCTTTGCTCAACCCCTTACTGAAAGCGGGCTTCCATTCGACACCCTTGTACACAGTTTTTATGTATTTAACCATTGTTGTTGTTGCTGTTGTTGTCGCTGAAACTGACCTTTGCCGCCGACCCGTTGCCCATTCATTCGTTCGTGCGGTCACTCGGGCGGCGGTTGGCGGTTGTTGGTTGTCGCCCTCGCCGCAGTCATCCGTCTCGTTCTCATTCTCGTTCCCAATTTGCAGTCGTCATGGACATTGAGTGACCTTTGCTTGTCAACCGTCAGCCCCTCTCCCTCTCCCTCTCTCTCTCTCTCTCCCGCTTCCTCTTTTCAGTTCTACCTTAATCGCATTTCGTGCTGTGGGTCAATTCCTGATTAAGCTGTAATTCGTAGCGCTAATTATTTCATAACTTCTGTAAGGGTGTCAAGTGCTAAAGGGCGCAGGAAAATGTCTTAAAGGCTTCGTCAGAGTTGAGTAGATGCAGCAGTAGCTGGATTAGTTAGTTACTACTGTCATACACATTCCGATGAGAGTTTATCTAACAAAGACGATGGAACTACAGCTTATAGATGGGCTCCTAGAGGGCCTTGACAGGCCAAAGAGTTATATTTAAATGAATGCTTTGATATACTTCGCCTACGCACTTCTAAGCGGACACATTCCAGAACAATTCTGGAGTCTCCGAGTTTCTCGCTCAATTTACAATCTTACAAGGTCAATTTTTGTAGCATTGCGACTAAAGCGCAGCGCAAAGCGTGGCCCCAAACATCCATGGAAAATGCCGCATTAAAATGCCACAGGTGGGGCCGGGCAGGGGCTAAAGGGGGCTAGCTGGTGACGCTCTGCTCCAGTCGCATGTCTGCCATGCAGCTACAATTTGCACGAAACGTGCAGCGGACGTCTGCAAAGCGATTACAGCGTATAATGCAGCCTGATCTGAATGCAGCGACCTCCACGGGCCGCACAGAGAGAGAGAGAGAGAGAGGGAGATCTGGCAACACATGCTGGCCAGATCAACGGGTTCAGGGTGCGAGTCCCAGCAGCTGAATGTGTGCCATATGCCTCTTTGTATTTGTGTCTGCATCTCAATCTCCTTCTTTATTTGTATCGGCATCTGCAGCACCAGCTTCATCCACATTGCAATTGCACTTGATTATGCCTATGAAGAGGCCCCGCGAATTTTTAATAACTCGTGAAAACACACGGAACGTGACAAACGTGGAATTTAGTGCATGCGGCCAAGCACGGAATATGCGTGAAGTGAAGAAACACAGAAAGAAGGAATGAAGCAAGCTGAGATTGAGATCGGCTCTAACAAAGATCTCGATGTGGCAGATATAGAGCAAGATAGATGGAAGATTATCGGATAAACGTTTTCACTGGCTTAAGACTCCAAATGAATCAAAGGCTCTCTGCATCAAAAACTCTATGTAGTTTGCAGTACAGGAAATTCTGTATATTCCTCTCAGCTTAAGCCCCTTCAAGACATTGCAAATCTCAGCTAAGATTCTAACAGAATGTTCTACATGTTGCGACTAGCTCATTTACATATGTCCGCTGCACGTTTCAGCAGGAACACTGCTACACCCACAGCAGAGCCAACCCACCCACCCACTCACCCACAACAACAACAAGATAAATGACAGCAATTGACTTCATTAGCAGTAAATGTCAAATGCTCAACGCGCTGCCTATGCGAGCCTCGTGTTATGTGTGTTTAGAACAGCAAATAAAACACGACTCGAGCAGCCCCACATGCCGCCTCTGGGCAGCTAAGCCACCCCTCGCAAAATAAAAGATGGAGAGCAGAAATCCGTATTGCGCAATTTCTCCTTGTGGAAAAATTTGCATACGCATTTTGCTTGCATCGCTTGGCAGGCAGTGGACGAGGGGTTGCGGGGGTGGCAAACTGCTCGCAGTGACTCCATTACGACTACGACGCCGAGGCACACTTACACACACAATGAAACCATCAAAATCCAATGAAATAAAATAAAATTCCAATAAAAACATTTTGGCAAAAGGCAAGGACCATGAGCTGAGGGGAGAAACCTATCTTCCTTGTTGACATGCGGTGAAAGTGTGCGAAAATGTTTGCAAGTGTGTGTGTGTGTGTGTGTGTGTGTGGGTTGGTGTGTGTGCAGCCAACCAAAAGCTGTGCACACACCCAGCACCCTCATCGACTGGGAAACTGTCCCTTTTGCCTCTTGGCAGACGTGTGCCTGGGATTTGCGAATTTTTTCGCAATGTCGTGGAAAAGCCACTGGAAAAACAGTTTTTCCTTGGCTTTGGTGTTTGCCTTGGGACCTTGTTAGTGGTTTCTGCCAGGCGAATTGCTAAACTGTCAAATGCGTGAAATGTCAACATGTCAAGCCAACAAAGGAAGCCACCAGAAGTGGGGTTCATTGATGAAGGGGGAGGGCGTAAAGACCTCTGATTGGATAGAAACTCAATTGATATTGTTGATGAAAGTCTGCAATTGGAGAGTATATCTGAATATATATTATATATATAATATATCCATTAAATAATATATCTGTAAACAGATAAAGGAATATATTTTTTAGATAATATAATATATAGACAATATATATATGATTCACATGCTAATGGAAGGTCTACAAAGCGAGTTCCTTAGGGAAACTACAGAACATTCACTAAATGAATGCTGTAAACATATATTTTTATAGGGCCTTTAGTACACCCACGTCTTGACCATCCCATGGCCTCCGTTACTCTGTGTCAAGCAGTTCAGGTTAACGCACTAAAATTGAAAGTTAGCGCTGTCAGCACCCAGGAAACCTCAGGAATCGCTAACAATTCAATCAAACCACATATATAATTATAATTTGCTGCCAGTTGGCTGGCAATCGCAGAATGAACTAATCCATTTGCTACGCCTTCTCGTCGCAATTACCTGACAATTATCTAGAGCTGAAGATCGCGTCAAGTGCTGGTTGACAGCATCCGCGTTTGTTCAATGGAAATTAAACCCATTCCGTTCTAGTTTGGCGTTCCCTAAGCCGCAAAACCCGTTTATGTGGCACCTACGCATGCGCTGGCCGGGCTATAAAAGCGTTCGGTTAATTGGCCAAAAGCATCAGTCGCTGACAAAGCAACCAAACAACAACCAACAAACCAACAATCAACATGCAAGTAAGTTGTGGCTCGACAGTTGCTCCAGATTTTGTGGCTTAACTTTTGAATCTCTTACCTGGTGCAGTTCCTCATCTCCTTGGCTCTCTGCGTGGCTGTGGCTCAAGCCGGCTACCTGGCTTCACCTGTTGCTACCTATGCTGCTGCTCCAGTGACCACCTATGCCGCAGCTGCTCCCATTACAACCTATTCGGCGGCTGCTCCCCTGGCTACCTATGCCCGTGCTGCTCCAGTGACCACCTACGCCGCTACTGCTCCCTTGGCTACCTACACCCGTGCAGTAGCACCTGTGAGCGCCTACTCCGCCGCTGTGCCTGCTGCCTACTCCGCCTACTCTGCCGCCGTATACGGCGCTCCAGCCTACACTGCACCTGTGGCCACCTATGCCGCCTCGCCCTATGCTGCACCCATCTCCACCTATGCTGCCCCAGCCGTCCTCAGCCCCTTCCTGAAGAAGAAGTAAATACCAGCCCTTTCCTTTCCACTGTAAACGCTTCCGACTTTAAATATTTCCATCAATTAATAAACATTCAAAGAACAAATTGAGTAAAATATTTTGATTTTTAAATTAAATTTTTGGTTAAACGGTTATATTGTAATTTACCTGAAATATATATTTTCTTTTGTAAAATGAGAAGTACAGTGGTCACTCCATGAACAAACAATACTATTTATCCAGCTATAGAGAACTCTTTTTAAGCGACAACTGTTATACCCTTTGGGAATAATACTAAAAACTTATAGAAACAAAATATCTAAATTTTTATGGTAATCTGTAATCAATTTCAGTTCAGCTTTCAATACAAATAAGAAGATTTTCTCTCATTATCTATTGTTATCTAACTTATTATCTAGGCCCAGTGTCTCTTTGCATTGTTAGAACAAAAGGGCTGTCAGGTTGCTCAACTTTGAAAATAATTGAGCAAAGGTTGATGAATTGTGATAGAGGAGAGAAACAGATACTTTCTGCATATATTAATATATGTAAGTGTATCACATTAATCAATAATATATTAATTACTTTAGTCAAGTGAATTTGGTGCCTTCACACCGTTTTGTTCACCTTCGAGAGTATCTACTGTACCGAACGTTCTGTGCTGGAGTTCCGGAGCGCGTGGGCGTCAAATAGCCAATCACACGGATTAATTGCCTGGCGATAAGAAATGTTTTGGAACCTACAGCAGCAGCAGCAACACAGCATTCACAGTCACAGCTCCCAGCTGCCAGAGCTCTGGAGTGTGTCCTCCTCTTTGGCGAGGCTGGCGAACGCGCGTGCTCAAATAAATCATTTGGCAGACACGGCGCAGGCAGCCGGAGGGAGAGACAGTCGGCTGGCCTGCGCCCAATCCACGGCGATCGCATTTCAAGTGCAAAAGTGCCGCAAGTGGCAAACAAGCAAGAGGTGACTGCCACAACAATTGTGGATGTAACGAATTCGCCGTCAAATCGCGAACAAATCGCTAACGAAAAGCGAACGCACAGAACAAGAACCAGAACCTGAGTCCGCTTTCGAACCAGATCCAAACAAACCCCAGCTTTGTGATCGTATGAGTTTCTCGCATAGCCAAAGTGAAAGCCGAACTCACTCCAGCGGCGAGGTGGGGGCAAGAGTTGCCAGGTATTACAATTTAGACACCGGAAAACAATGAAATTGACAGCGCCTGAGCTTTGGGCGATCATCTGCGCAGCCATTTAGTGGATATTTGCTGAGAATTCTTTGCGGGGCTGTCTTATTATCAATCTTGAAGTGGGCAGTGCTACAGCAATAGGGTTGTCAGGCTGCCCAACTATGAGAGTAATTGAACAGAGGTGATAGTTGGGTGAAACAGATTGAAATAATCATATGAAACAGAGATGATTTTAACATAACTAAACAAACAAAAAATTTATTGACAATAGAGTTGCCAGACTCATTGAAAAAAATCAATATTTAAGGGGACAACCCTAAACTGAAATATGGTCCAAAGAAAGTTAACAATTGTGTGAGAGAGGTAGAAGGTTAAGAACACAGATATCAAAGAACTTTAGGTAGCTCACGCAGCAATATAGATAACTAAATAAATGCATTGCCTAACTTGGAGATAGCAAGTATTCATAATGAGCTTTAAAATAAAACTCTATTCATTGTACCTCCATTGTGTAATCAGAATGACAACCCTGCTTGGCTCAGTCAACATATTCAGGAAGCATAGCTAACTCGAGAGTGGCTGGGCATCACTTGCAAAGTGTTGGCCGAAAATGCCGCACGAACACCGTTCAATTGCATTTAAGGAGCCAAATGACCTACGGCGCCCCCTCACATAGTGCAACAGGCGAGAGGGGGCGAGGCGGGTGGGGACGAGGCACTTATTCACAACTCAATGCCTGCTTAGCGCAGACAAGAGCTCGGAACGCATGGACCCGTCTAACAAGCCTTTCCGCAACTGCTGCCAACGCTATGTACTGGCGACTGCCTGTTCCTGCTCTCCCTCTATCTATCCCCCTCCCCACTACGCATAGAAATATTATATTCAAGCCTAGACGAGTCTCATTTCGTGCCAGGCATCGATTCCTGCACTTCGATACAATCGCAGCGAACGGCCACTGCGCACGCGCAGCGTCTGCACTTGAGCAGCTCTGAATGTGGATGTGGATATGGAATTACTTGGTACTTGGCTTAAATTACAGGCTTTTGGTTTTCCATAGCTATGTAGCTGCGTAGTTATGACCATGTTTGTCTATTGTCTATTTTTTTCAAGCCTCTTTTCGGTATCTATTTTCCTTGTAAGTGTTTTGGAAAATTCGTTAAATTGCACGTGAGATGCATTGATAAGTGCTGTGTGATCTAATGTTGACGGCTCAGGCGGTATATTGATAAATCTCTCTCTTTTTTAGTTTTCAGGAATCCAGAAATATCTGTCTAATGGGTAACTAGTGAGTACTAATGGGTAGCAACCTAGTCTAGAATATTTAATTATAAAATATAATTCGCCTTATTCCGTCCAAGCATCACCTCTCACTTTCTCTATAGAAACCCCTCTAAACACAGCATAGAGAGCACTTTATTATATATAATAAAACATTAACATTGAGAGAGTCTGTAAATAGGAAAAGTGCGTGGCATGGACGAAGATGAATGGCAGGGACAGTAGGCACAGTGGGACAGGCAGATAGTAAAAGCAGTCAGAAATGTTTATATTTATATTACCCCCAGTTGAAGGCTGAGGTAAATAAGAGAATTGAAAAATCCTTCACCTTCGTTAATACAAATGACGCCCCGAGAGACCAGGCAGGATCAGGGTAGAGACCCAGAGAGACTAAACAACAGTCTGCACACGCACACGCACACAACAACAATGGATAAGAAAACGTACCGGATATGTTCCAGCGGAAGCTGGGAAAGTAGCTAAGAAAAAAGGTGGAAGAAGAAGCTGACGAAGAAAGAAATCATTTACATGTGGCTGGAGGGGGGCCGGCGTGGAGTGCGTGGAGGGATGATTATTAAATGGGTGGCATGTTTAACTATAAAACGCACGCGACCAGGATGAGAGCAGCGACCGGGCCAAGGGTGGGTGTCAATGAAGGACAGCACAGGATTTGCATGAAACCCCACGACGAATCTGGGGCAGGGGCTGCCAGACAGGGGGCCAAACTTGTAGGATTGAATGGACCCCAAGTTGGGCTGGGCTGGCCACGTGGATGCGTTGGACAGGCCATTGGTGTGACAAGAAGCTGCTGGATGATAAGAGAGGGATGAGGCGAGGCGAGGCGAGGCGAGGCACTTCCTACGTAAGTGCGGCACTTGAAACCGCCTTAAAGCGTGCACAGTGGATGGCCAGAAGCAGGGCAGCCAGCCAGTCGGCCAGGCGGCAGCAGCAGCAGCAGCAGGCACTGAATTATGCAAAAGATTTACGCGCTCGAAAACTTTTTTTCATTTTTTTGGTTTGCTTCTCTGGGGGCGTTCGCCTTCGTCTTGGCCGTCACATTGTATAAACTTTCGAGCCGGACGCCAAACACATCTGACAGTCATACACTGAAGTTATGGAGAGTGAGAGAGAGAGAGAGAGAGAGAGAGAGGGGGAGGGAGAGTGATATTTTTAGCCCACTGTGCGACAGTTGGCGCAGTCTGAGCCTGAACTGGGTTGTCAGAAACAAAACAAGCAAAATTTGTTGCAGAAGCCAGCAAAGCTCACAGGATTACACAGAAAAGTGCTCAGCAGGCCCATTGGCCAAGTGGAAGCACATTGGCGAGAATTTATTCAAATAAAAAAGAAACAGTTAATCATTTTCGCAGAGAGATATGAGGCTCCAAAGGCATGAATTCTGAAAAACATGGAGTGTATAAAATAATATTTTTAAGCAGAATAATAATTAAAATATCAGTTAATAGGATAAATCGTGAATTAAAATTTAAAAAATCGGCTCTTTTTTAATAGAGATTGAGAAAGGTATGTGGATCATAATAAAATAGTTTAATAATTTGAAATTTATCCAAATATTTATCCAACAAATCACCGAAATCGTTTATACATCTTGGTAAGCAGATTAGCTCGAATGTTTCCAAAAACAGTGTAATTCTAGTTGGTTACTCCCGACTAAGGCACTCCTGCATTGTGAAGGCAGCGGCTAGCTCTCTTCACGAAGTGCTGTAATTTACTAAAACAAATTGCTGTCTACTTTTCTCAGTTAGGCTCTTTAGCTAAACGTTTTCCCATATCAATAATCGCAACGTTTGCGGAATCATCTGAAGATGGAGCCCCCTAATCACTCAATCGAGAGGCAATATGGCGCCTAGCGGTCAAATGGCAATAAAAATCAATATTGAACCCGAGCCTCGGAGACTTGGCGAGGCGACTGCGATCCGAAAGATGATCGTGAACTCAAATACGTAGCAAATAAATCGCATGCGATAGAAATGAGCATTGAATTCTATTAAAAGGCTGCTGCTAAAGGCGGCCAGAGCCAAGTGAATATATGCAGAGAGTACAAATGGAAATGGAATCGCTTTTGATCCAAGCCGCTGCTGAAGAGTCGCCAGGTACCCAGCAGACGGGCAGGTAGAAACCGCAGGCGAACTCAGCCAATCGGTAGGGGCAAAAATCGTTGAAATATTTCAATTAACTTAAAGTGCGCCGCCGCCGCGCAGAATGGGCGCAGATGAGTCGAAGATCGAGCTGAAGCTTGAGCTTGGAGCTGCAGTTGTTGCTAGAGTTGGAGTTGGAGTTGGAGTTGAAGTCGGGCTCCAGACGTGGCGACTGCCTGGCTCTGGCGTCGGACAATAAACAATGTTTTGACAAATCGCTGAAAATTGAGTGCGCAAAATTATTATTTTCAATTTTAAAAAATCAAAAGCAGAGCCTCGCATCGTCCTGTGTGTACGATATATGGGTATTAAATTTGCCGCCTCGCTACATCGTGGCAACGCGGCCTCACGGCTTGCTAATGATTGCAAATTAAGAATTTAATATCGTTGCCCGAATGTGAGCAGCATGTGGGGTTATAAATTCATTGCGAAATTGCACTAGTTGGCCATAATAGTAAATCAGCCGATGTGGTTGGGCTCGAACTGCGAATCGAACCGATCGAAGCCGATAGAAGAGCTGCTATCATTAACAAGTGCTCGAGTGGCCTGACCTTTGGGATTGCTTCACGCCCCGGCTGTGGCTCAGCAGGTTCCACCGCCCACTTCAATCAAATTTTTTGATTGGATTGTTTCGGAAGCAAGTCGTCATTAAGTCAAATATCATAATTATATAAACAGCTAACGTGCGGGAGAAAGGTCTCTCGATTCGGGCCGGGCCAGCGCAACTCTTGATTAAAATCTGTTCCACTAGCAGCGCCCGAGGGCCAAAATGAAAATCTGGCTAAGGAAACTAGGAAGCATCAATGTTCACACATTCATTGAGCCCGTCCACGCCAAGCAACCAGCCCGGGCAGCAAATCAGTGGGTAAAACTAAACGTTAACGTTAACCTGATTATGGGTATTAGAGCCTATAAGAAACAGAGCTGCAGCCAGGGCATTTACGCATTCACCTGATGTGCCTGGCACACAGCATCCACAGAATCCAACTCCGTGGCTCCACTGATCCGTGGCGTGAACTATTCAAGTGTAAGAGAGTACACATTATGCTGATTATAATCAGCAGCCAGTCAGCGGAGTCGAGCGACTCTGCGAGGCTATATGCCCGTTGGTCAAACAAAAGCGGAGCAACTGTGGAGAAACTCAAGTGTGCAGCTCATTAGCTAGAACGAAGTCAGCGAGGGAAAATCAATAAAATTAAAAAAGAAACGCAACGAAAAGTGAGCAGCAGCGAGAAAATCCAAACTCTCCGAGAAGTATATGCTAATGAGTGGAATGAACTCGCAGCTCGATGGAAAAAATATCCCAAAGTCTGGCGCTGAACTTTGCTCGCCCGTGTAATGAGTAAGGAAAGAGCAAACTCTCTGAGCACATCTTAAAATTAGTTCGACAAAAAAGAAAATCGTGCAAATTTGCGGGGTTGCAACTGAAATAAGCAAAGTTAAGAGTTCGTTAAAGAGTTCTCGGGCAAATTAATGATAAACTCTAATTTTCAGCCAGTTAATAATTGATACGTGAAATTGTTATTCGAAATTGGTTTAAGAGTTCAGTTGACACTTATCACAACAGAGTGAGTTTCGCATAGGTAAAAGGGTACATATGGGGAAAATATTGAGATATATATGAGTACGAAATGAGATCTACTAAAATGCTTATAAATAAACATAAATTTAATAATTTTTCAAAGATAAAATAAAATAAAAATAATGAAATTAGTCGTCCAGTGAAACGGCAACCTAACTAACAGCTGATTCTCTGCATCTTTCTATTACTTTTGATCATTACGTTCGCATACATTATGATATCTTTATCTGTACATTATACATATAATAGCTATAATAGTATATAATAGCTTTATTCGTCATTTCTTATAGTGTGCGTCCTTTGAAATGTTCCTTTGTCTAGTTCTTTTATTGAAGAAGACACGTCTCTCAGCATGTAACAATAGGACTCCCGAATTCTCTCGAGTTTTATTCAACTCAAGCAACAATGGCTGCAATTGTCTGTGTGTGTGTGTGTAAGATTTTAATTGTGAATATGTAAACGAGATTGAGCAATACGCACTCTCTCAACATGCTCTATGCTCTATTCGTATTTAAAAATCAGAAGTGCGTGTGGCTGCGACTGTGACTGTGTGTGTTTGCGTAGACTCGGGTAGTAGACGCACAAAATTTCGTATGTACACACAAAAAGGACATTGCGTCCCTTGTGCTACACACACACAAGAAGTCTGTGGAAAAAAAATTACGGGCTGTAATTATGCAAATGAGTTTTGAAGTTTGTGCGACGCAGCCAGAGTCAGATCCTGTGCCAGAACAAACCATATTTCCCAACTTAACAAAAAAAGTACTGTATCGACAATGAAATATCCCAAAATGTATATATATGTATGTGTAACTATATATATATGTGTGTGTGTGTGTGTGTGTGTATTTTGCATACACCGATTACAACACGCACACTCATTAATTTTCATCAATGAACCGCGGCTTAGTTCAACGAATGTGAATTTTTTGCATACAGGCGGATAGACGCATCCTGGCAGCCAATAACAGGGCTAGGACGAGCAGCTCTCGAATGGGCTGCGCATCATTAATTTTTAGAGCTTAGCCAGATGACAAGACTAACATACACACAGGCGGACAACCACGCGAGAGCGACGAGCTGAGCTGAGCCGAGAGCAGAGAGCGTTGCAGGAGTTGGAGGTCCTGGCACCTCGCTTGACGCTTCACTGGCAAATCCAATAAAAAAGCAGCAGAGCGCAGCACAACGACAACAAATAACAACAGCGGCAGCAACAGCAGTGGCAGCCGAAGAAGCTGCCAGGAGGCGTGTGTGCGCGAAGACAGCAACTACACAAAAATCATTAAAATTTACTGCGCGGGATAATACGTGGACAGGGTAAAGAGCTCTGGCAGCAGCAACTGTGTCCTGTGGGCAGGGCTCGGAAACAACTCCTTAAGCCGCTCGCCAACCTCCTCCTCGATGCCCCCGTCCTCCCCCTCCTACTGCCCCTTGCTTTCAGCCACATCAAAACATCAAATGCCGCAAATGGAAGACAGCGCTTGGCTGTGTGTTGGGAATATTTATGATATTCAAGGATTTTCTAGTTGACGTTTAGCAAGGAAAAAGAGGAAACACAAGCCGAGCGAGAGAGAGGGAGGGAGAGAGAGATACCTCGGAATGAAACAAACGGCAAAGCAAACAGCAAAGAGCAGCCAAAGCAGAAAAAGCAGCCAAAAGCGGCTTTTACAAGATTTTCGTAATGCTAAAAAAATCATTAATATTCATCGCATTCTGCAGTTAAAACCAAAACAAACGCCAACAAAATAAATAGAAACTTTAAGCATATGCAAAAAAATAAAGAAAACGTATTCAGGGAAATGCCTAAAATTAAATTCTAGAACAAAATTCATTACTGCAATGATTTAGAAGATTTCAAATAATAAATAAAATAACAAAATTTGATGTAGTATTATCTGTCTGTAAACTGTTAAACTAATAGTGAAAATAAGAATGAGATATGCATACACACTGCGCGTCATCAGCACAGGTTCTTCGTAAGCGTTGTCCGAGTTTTTGAATTGTAAATTTTGAAAAAAGTTTACAAAAGGAAGCAGCCATAAATTGCTCATCAAGTAAGTAACACATTAATACACTCTACTTCTAGTTCTCTACTTCTAGCTCTAGCTACACTACTTGTAGGTATCTCTGAGATTTCGAAAAATGAATCATATTATTTAGCACACCCCTTGTGGGCGTATCGGGAAAATCTTAACTAGTATATATTCCACATTTAAAGTCTCTAGCTTCAATAGCGTTGAAATGGATATTCGGACAGATGGGCGGAGAGCACGACTGACATTTACAGAAAACCAATATACTAAATTCACTTCGTGGATGAGCTTAAAATTAACTCGCTTAGCAGCACATTAAAAACAAAATTAATGCAGAAAGATAGTAGTTTCATATTTTTAAGACAAGTCAAGGCTTACTCCGATTTTGTAACGTCTCGGCTAAAAGTCGCCTTAAAAGCTGACAAGCAAAGGAACAGTTTTATTAATTCTTCTGGATAAGAAATTAATATTATTATTATTATTACAGAAAAGAGTTTTATTAATTTCGAAGGCAGATCAACTGGTTAGAATTATTTAGAAGCAAGCCCTTGCGAAAATGTTTAGAATTTGCTGCTACTGCTAGGATTTATTATATACAATTTGCTGAACTAAGTTATAGTTCCCTTTCTTTTCATTAGTTAATAAAAATTCTAATAGCTAATGAGCTAGCAAAATGCTAATAGTTAAAGTCGCATACTATTAATAATAATTACGCGCAGGCCGAAACAATTATTCAAGCTTGCACTACTAACGAAATATATAGTATATATATAAATATATGTGTGTAAATATATAGGTATTACGTTGTACGAAGTTATGTGTGGGGTCACTCCTAATGGAGTCCATAACAGAAATCACGCATTTCCGTCACGTATGCCCCTTCCGGTCAAGCTCATGTCAAACACAGCATGTGTAGCCCTCTCTCTGTCTGTCTCTTTCCTTTGCGCCCATTTTTCCTCTCTTTCGGCTTTGAAAATTGTTGTGAAAATGTTGAATCATTTGCTTGGAAAATGACTTTTTAATATGCGACACACTTTTTGGCGCTCTGCGCGCGCGCCTAATTTGAATATTTATCAGAGTCGCAAGAACTAATATATATATGTGTGTATATGCTTGTACGCATGAGAGTCCTTGAGGCCAAAGCGGAAGTGCGTAGCGGTCATTAGACTGGGCATTACATGTGCTAGCACTCCCCGCCCTCAACCTCGATCCCTTATCCGCCCCTCAGGCCGCTGCACAATGGAATCAAAGGCAAGGCGAATACTCGGGCCAAGTGCCGGTCATTCACGACAAGCGTTCACCACATGTCCCTGCAGGACATGCAGCTTACGAGCTGAGCTAATTACCCAAACAGGCGAATTCGTAGCTCGTAGTTGGGCTCTTAAGCATTTTCTTGTTGATTTGCATAAATTGGGCATTGCTGGAGCAGCAAGCTGGAAATTAATGAAATCCTGGCAGGACATGCCAGGTGTAGTTCGAAAGGTGCTTGGAATGTTGCTCACGTGCGCCTCATAATTATATATGCCAAATGACTTTCTGATGTCAAACGGAAACTGGGCTACAAATGTTATAATATGCAGCTCATATGACTGAATATTTGTATAATGTCGGAAAGCTGCCAGCCCTCAACAGGCTTTAATATGAGAGTAATGGAGTCAGAGAGAGTTAATTCAAAGAATTATTTGTACTTCTTCGGTTCTTATTCCAAGAGGAAGTTTATTATAATTTACGAGTAATCATAGTGGAAATGTGAAGAGATCTATTTAACCTCTTACCCGCAATGGCAAGTTTTACTAGACGACGGAATTTCATCATATCTCGAATAATAGTTTTTAATATATAAAATATGCATATAAAGACGTACGAATATTCATTCAATATATCAATAATATATGATTTAGTTCCTTTTTCAATATTTCCTCAACTTTCGTCCTTTCCACTTTAAGCCCCGCACACCCCATCAATTGCAATAAATTATTTGACCCATTGTCATGTAAATTTGCAACAAAAAATAAAAATGCAATCGAAGAGCCTTCGAAATGCGCAAAAATTTGCATATGAAAAGTGCATTCATTCCATTTTTGATCCTTTTGAATGCGAATGCGTGCGGTTAGGCCTGATGCGTCCTGCACGCGGTGTGTGCACACCTCAGGACATCGGCAACACCCGGGACAAGGACAACAGAGGAAGCTGAATGGCAAACAATGCAAAATCTGTTGCATTTGCTGTGCCAATCTCTCGCCTTCTTTCCATCCTGCGTTGCCTTGTTGTCCTTCTGCTCGTGTCAAGGATGTTTGCGAATATGTGAGAAGCGCACCCTTGTTTAGGGAGCTGCAAGAGGCCTCAACAAGCCGGCAATTGCGCTAGGTTAATGCATAAGCATTTTATTAATGACATGTTGTTGTCCTGCGAAAAGGGGTTGTGCAATTGCACAAATTGGCAAAGGACATGCAAAGCTGCAGAATATGCATGCAGGAATTTCGCACAAAATGCCGGTACATTTGCATGCATAGGGTTTCGCAGTGCAATTCAAGGGAGACAAGGCTGTGAGAAAAAGGATCTCAGCTGAGTCAGCTATGTTAAATGATTGATGAAAGTGAAAGGATTTTTTTTATTAGAGAATTTTATTGCTTTCCCCTTTTACTGAACCGAATCTTCAACTTAGTTCTAAAGGAAATACATTTATATGGGGCATAGCTGACAGCTTAGGCCCATATATGCTTGATATATATAGAACTTAATAGTAGCAATGATTTGATAGAGAAAGACTTGAATCTTAACCAACCCATTAGCTTACCCTTTGCAGTTCCAGTTTCTATATTCATGATTTGACTCTTAAACGGCACTTAAAGCTCAACAGACCCAACGAAGTTGAGTCCATAAAATAACACGCCTAAACTATCAATTACTCACATTTCTAATTGCCCGACTCCGCTCCCCTCTTTAGAGCGACAAACACTGCTAATTTATGCACTGCCCAAAGCGAAAAGTCAAATCAAATAAAACTATAAAAAAGCTAAATAACCCACTTCAGGAGTCAGCGGGTGAGCCGGTCAAACCAGTTGACCAAAACTGACCAGTCGGGCGGGTCAGACAAGGGTGCAAAGTGGACCTTGGACGGACGGAGGTGCCATAAAAATCGCATTATCAGCTGAAAAATTGTATAATGAGCGAGGGTTTACCTGACCACTGGCGGCAGGGCAATAATTGTTTGTTTAGCCTATTAAACGAGCGTTGGTCAGTTTGATAAATAGCACGGGAGGGTTAAGAACCAGTGGCCGATGGGGAGAGCGAAGTCCATTGTGAATGAGGCGTGAAGATTTAATGGAGTTATCTGCTGAAGCAGATTTTCGAATGGAAAGCTAATCAAACTTGGTCACATTGATTGCGCTTAAGGCTGAATTATAGCCAATGCCAAAAGCTGTAACTGCTTAATGGATACACATACACACGGGCTGAATGACCACGTCTGCTGGCAACAGGGGACACATTATTTTAATTTCACCAACACGAAATTTCGTTGCTTTTGTGCACAAAAATACCCCAAAAGTATAAAAAATGAAATTTTGTTCGAAGGGTGGCAAAGCACACCGAAAAATAACAAGTAAGATTGCTCTAGTCGGGAGTGCACGACCTGAATATACCCTGAACCAAATATTTTAGCTATTAGATCTCCAGCGAAATCATAAAGCTATGGATCTATGATCGACTGAGCCTATGCTAAGCTTGGCTGTAGATACAGATTAATAATAAATAAATTATACTCAATGATGTGCTTCTGCCTTAAGAAAACTAATTGACTCCAAGGATTGAGGGTATAAGAAATTGAAATCGTAAAGAGCGTACGAGCAGGAGAAGCGGCAGAAGCTGAGGCTGGGGCAGCAGCCGAAAGCATTAAATGAGTCCAAATAATTTATGCCAGTGCGTGGCTTAAAAAGCGGGCGGAGATGGAGGCGCAAGGGCGGGGTAGTGGCTGGCGACATGTGCGTGTGCGTCAAATCTGCTCGTTTCTAATTTTTTAACATTTTTTTTGTTGGCCAGACAATATCTGGGCATTTTCGGCCCAAAAAAATGTAAAGAAGCAGAAGAAACAGCACCAACCCCTGCGGCAAGTGTAATTTTCGAACGTCAATTCCGCCCAAACCTTCCAAATTTTTTCACAGTTTTAAGCAAGCTACGCACTGTGTGCAGATGTATAGATGTATATGTATATGCTTAACTATATACATATATATATATATATATATATATATATATATATGTATGTATGTGTGTGTTCGTGCATGGCCCAGACATTAATATTTGTTCCCTTTGGTACTTGGCAACGCGCCCTTAACGCATTTTTTAATGCGCTCACCAAGTACCTCTAACTGTGTGTGTGCGCGCGCGTGTGTGTGTGTGTGTATTTGCTCATTAAGCAAAAACAAAGTTAAGCAAAAGTTTTTTAACATCTTCAGACATTTTTTTGGGTTTCCGCTTTACGTTTGTTTCCACATTCTTTTTTTGCGCTTCCTGTTGAGGACTTTCCCTGGTCTTTCACAATTTTTTTTCTTCATATCTTTTGCATGTGCGGCCATTGTTTTCTAATTGGGATACAGGGTGTTTCGTCTCAATTGGTCTAGTTGCAGTGGTGATGAACTTTTCATTTAGTTTTCTTACAGCGTGGACACCCTGTTTGCAGTTGAACCTTGCTCTGGCTACCTCATTAATTTTTACTTATCTTAACGTCATACAATTTCATACTCTCTGGCACTTGTTTATCTACGTGTAGTGCTATGGAAAGAGAGCAGAGCAGAGCAACAGTGGTCAGGGAGGAAAGTCCGAGTTGCGGCTGGCTCATTGTCCGAATGAAAGAAATGCGTACTTGAAAGGTGAACAGGTTTTGTTTTAACAGGTTCAACGGAAGATAAGATATAAATATTACTGATATAACGAGCGTTATCATGACTGAATAATTATAATAGGCAGATACTCGATATCAAATCCAATTGGTCTACAAACATAATCCTCTGCGTGCATTCCAATTAAAATGGACTTCGAATTTAGTTTATTTGTTGAGAACGCTTGCTAAACCACGAAACTTTATCAGCTCTGCGCGTGTACCCAGCTAATCTCAGCTGGCATTAAGAGCGACTAGCCAAAGTGGAAGCACAACCACGCCCCGCCCACCAACCACAACAGCATCCTCCATCCAACCACTGTGGTGCCTCGCTTTGGCATAGACAAGTAAACCACATCATAAGTCTGCTTTTATTCCAGTACATTTTAATAATTTTCATAATCCTAATAACAGTTATGCGCCAGTGACGCCATCTTGAAAATCAAAGTTAACGGTTAAAGTGGCCAAGCCGCAGCAGCGACGCTGACGTCGCACACGACGTCTGCCCCACCGAAAGTCAACCGAAAAGCAGCGAAAATTCGCAGTATTTCATTCGCGGCGAGTAATTACGCATTCAAGTAGAAAAAGTTTATCTCTTGTCGAAAAATTGAAAAATTTTCATTTCATAAAATGAGATTAAAAACGCCGCGATGCAGCAGCAGGGGTCGGCGGCGGTGGTGCGGCCAGCGCCGCAAAAGCAGTGCAAACCGCAGAAAGCTCTCAATGGGCGAAGGGCTTAAATCTAAAAAGTTTACTACCAAAATATTTTTAAGAAAATTACCAGAACGTCAAAGAAAATTCAGCGATGGCTACGGCGGATGGGCTGGGCGGTTGGCTGTTGGGTAGCCAAAACAACTGTACAAGAGCTGAAAAGCAGAAATAATGATGGCCGCCAAGGCGGTTGACTGTGCTCCAAGGAGCAGGCAGGCAAAGGGTTCGAAGAGCTGGAAGCTGCGCCAGCTTAGGCCGACGATGTGAACCAAAGCACAATCGACAACAGTCTGGCAACGCCGTGCTATCTCGCCGTGTGCCTCTGTGTGTATGTGTGTGTGTGGGTTGGGGTGTACATTGGGCCATACGCACTTTTCAACCCTTTTTCGCGCTTGGCGGGGAAAAATTGCGTAAAGTGCGAAATACGCAGCGTGTGCTGGTGTTGCGCTTATGTACACGCGCACACACACAAACACACACACACACACACATACAGATTTGGAGTACATTATGTACCCAAAAAACTGTTTCATTTTATGTTATACACACGCCGGCAGCTAAGCGCAGAGTCAACGAAAGGGTTGTCTCTAATTTCCTCCTCCTCCGTCGCCCAGTTCTAGCGAAAATGTTTCATTTTCATTTTGAGGCAGTTATTGGATTTCAAAATGAAATCCATTTGATGGCAAACGAAGCTTTGATATATGGGCTACACGTGGTTAAGGCGTGCGGTAGTTAAATAAATTAACAGCCTCAGGGACAATAGATGCAGCAGCAGGAACGGGAGCCTTTGAGGTAATAAAAGTGGAGCTTGAGGCATGACCAAGCGTCGGAAATTGTCGCCTGGGAGCTTTGTTTATTGCGTAGAATGAGTTCCATTTACATGAATTAAATATTTCTATGCAATGAATTCTAATTAAAGAGAAAGTTTTCAAATTTAGCTGCGAAATAACCGAGTGAATGTAGATAGAGAAAGTGAGTTTTAAGACAGAGTTTTATATGGAAAATATATATGCCTAGGAAGAGCTAGTTCAATAGATATTTTTCATTCAATAAATGTCATGTAATATATAATTATTATATTATATAATATATATATTTTGATTTCCCAAAGAATTTTAATTGAATGATCTTACCTAGAAACATAATTGAGAGCCTTGAAACGTATAAATGGTGTGAGAAATTTCAGAATAATTATTTTTTTCAATGAAGAGGAAGCATACAACTTTAAGGAGGGATACTTTCACACAAATAATAAAAAAGGAATGCTTAAAGAAATATTTAATTTTGTATCAAGAATGTAAGGAATTAAAAAATGTCGAGCAAATTCCGAATAAATTTTCACAGAATGTAGCTGCTAAATAAATAAATATATCTGCTACTAAATTAATAATGCATATATACATATATGCAAATTTTTTAAAATATTATAAATTATCTGTTAGTTATACCAGTAATTATAACATTTATGTTAAGATATTAAAATATATACGTAAGTCAAGAATAATAGTAAAATATTTACATATGGCTTAAACATTTCTATTTAAACAAACTAAAATATTATTTTCTAAATTATGTATAATTCATTGAACAGCTTGCAGCTTGCTCTTCGCTCATATGTAAATGTTTTTCCTCCACATATCACATCCTAAAAATTCCACAAATTCATTTGTTCATTCACAGCATCCCGATAGTAAAAAAAATAGATTTAGCTGAACAGAATCTGCGGCAGCTGCGATCACAAACTGCAACATCAAAAAACTAAGCAGCGGGAGAGGGTAAGGGACCAATGGAAAAGAAAATTTGCATATATGAAACCAATTGCTGCTGCCAAGGCAAAGAGGAAAGGATGCTGCACACTTCACGTGACAGGCAACTGAAAATCGAATAGATGGGAAATCATTTAGGCAACAAAGCCAAAAGGTGGCAAATATTACGCAGGCTACAAAAAATGAAGCGCTTTCATATGCAAATGCGAGTGGCAGGCCGCCAAGTTGAGAATTTACAATTGAAATCAAATGAAGAGCAGATTTTGATTTGGCATGTAGAGCAGGCAGCGCAGGTAGCCAACAGATGCACGCCGCCCTGTGCTACTTCAGCAGAAGTGGGGCCCTTGGCTAGAGTGTGCCCCCAGCTCCTCTGCTGGTAATCTCCTCCAAACGAAGCGCTGCGTGCGCCTGTGGAAACGGACAATTTAGTCGTTTTTTCCTCAACTGTTTTCATTTTTATTTTATGTGCGCATAAATTTCTTTATGAAACACACACACACTCGCTCACACCCACACACACGCACACACATAAAAAAATGGCGTCTCGAACTTGAACTAATCCAATTTATTACAGCTCCATAACTTTTTCCTATTTGCTTAGAAGCTGGCCCTCTACTCCTGCCTGCAGACGCTAAATGCGTCTTATTAGATGAGCTCTGTGTGTGCCGCTGAGTGTGTGTGTGCGTGTATGTGTGAGGCATGTTTACCCTGCTGTGTGTGTGGCTTAGAGCGAACTTTGACTCGCTTCGCGCTTCAATTTCAAGCTTCTATCTCTGCCTTTTATGATAAATTGCATTTAGCAACCACCGACGCCCAATGCCAACCACCTCCACCATCACCACCACCTCCCAGGAACAGCACCCCAACTGCTGCAGCCGCTGCCACCCTCTCTAAGTTGATTTTACGCTGCTCGCGGCGGGTGTGCGACCAGTGGGTGGGGTACGCACATGCGTTGCCTCTGTTGTTGCTCGAAAGGATTCAACTAGCTGAAGAGTCCTAGACTTCATGCTTCACCCTTAACAAATGCAGCCAAAATGGCTGAAAACCATAGATGAGCTAGTTGCATGATAAACCATAAGTTGGCTGTACCAAATAGGAAAATAGTTTAGAGAACACTTTTACGAAAGTTGTAGAATTAATCTTGCAGTTTCGTATGCCAAGCTAATAGCCATATAAAAGAAGCTTACAAGATTCATTGTTTGTAAATATATTCTATTCCTACATAAGAGATTTATCTCTCTAATAATAGTCTACATACAATGAATAAGCAAATAAGTTCATATCTAATGTCTATATTATATGACATCATATCTATATAACTATAAGAAAAACTCAAATGAAATATATCTATTAATATACTATACTAACTAGGGAAATTAGAAATTTTAGGCGAGCTTTTCACCGGTATTCGAAGTGTCATGTCGTATGTATGCACATAAGTTAAAAGTATATGATAAAGATAAAACTTAATTATCTTATATATTTTTTGCATGGGATTCAAACTGCGAGTATGGTACAAGTAAGTTTTAATGAGAGAAATTAAAATTTTTAAAATTAATAAATTATTTGAATATATATAAAATAAAACAATTATTTATATATAAGTCGGAGATATATATAGTAATATAATTAGACAGAATGTTGTATAGTCTGTTAAAGTGGGATATAAGTAAATATCGAGAGGTGTTGCGAGATGTGAGTGCCATGGCGACTTGGCAGCTTTCGTAAGCAAAAAGGGCACACGTGTAGAGACTAAGAGACAACTGACCAACAACTTAAGAATTAAGCTATATTAAAATGTATTATATTATTACTTATTACTTATTATATTATTATTATAATATTTCTTGTTTATCAACATATTTAATTAATAAGAAATAAAGGAAAAGCTCATGCCATTTCTGCCGCTAATGCTAGAGACTACGTGCAATACCTACTCAGCCTTCGCTTTATGTTTCCATCCCATGGCTAATAGGAAAATCCCCAAGTAGCTGCAGCTAAAGTCTATATGCACAGACTGCTTTAACTGGCTTTCAACAGAAGCTGGCTGCCTTCCCCAACCTTCCTGTTCTGCTCGACCAACAAGTGACAACAAATTGCATAAAAATTTGTTTACATTTTATCCGTAGCCCCAGCAGCGGCGGCAGCAGCAGCAGCCACTGCGGCAATAATAATCTCGCAGGTCCAAGAAGCGTTTATAGATTTTGCCGTATTATAAAAGTAAAATATTTGTTTGGATACGAAGGCAAACGCTTTTAAGAAGCGAAGGACGACAAGCCGTTATGGATGTCTATATATGGAGCAGGCGTTATCTGCAACAGCAGTTGATTTTCCGCTGACAAATATCGCGTGTTTGTCCTGATCCTGCGGAGCGTAAAGTGCACTGCGCTGCGTCTGTGAAAACAATGAAAAATTCATGCAAATGAAAAATAAATGCACACAAGCCAAAGGATAATGCCAGCCATGCAGCCAGCCAGCCAGCCAGTCAGCCAGGACCTGCAGAGCGCCAAAAAATAGAAACACATTTCATGCAGTTCGGTCCTTGGCCGTGTCCTGCGTCCTGCGCACTGTTCAAGCTCCTTTGTCTGTGCCATGAAATTTCAATAAATTATGCAAAATTGTTCGTGGTTTTCGCGCTTTTCCTTTTTCCAGTCTTTTGGCCACATTTTCCTCGCTGTTTTATTCAAATTTGCGTGCATTTTTTATTTGCTAAATAAACAAAATTTCGAGCGAAGCGAATGAAATTTATTTCACCCAAAGACAATACAAATATCAACCCTATCAACCCTACACAGCATCCACCTAAACGTTGAAAGAGGGTACGAGCCCCTGCGATACAGCGAGGGATCACATGTCTTTGTCTATCGATCGCGTCTGCTCAGGTAAACGATATATGCAAATTAGTTTGATTACATATTCAAATGAGGACCCCCGGACCTACCACGGTCACCCTGAAATCCTCAGAGGGTGCGGCAGAGGACGACAGCTGCGTTCGCAGTTAGCACATTTGTAGGGCCCGATCAGTTCACCTCTTGAACTCGCAGCGAACAGACGCAAATCGCTTTATCAGTTCGGTAAGAAATATGCAATTGGAGGTGAGCGGGAAGTCATATTATAGAGTGAGGAATACTGGAGGAAGTCAGAGAGTTTCTTTAGAGCCTACCAATCTTAGAGAAAGTAAGAAAACACTAAGAATCTTGAGAAATAAATGAAACAAGTCAGATGATACATATAATAGGTATATACATATAAAATAAAATCTTCAGGCATTGTGCATTGGATAACATCAAACTTCTACTTTTATATGCTGCTCTGCCTTACCTGGAGAAATAATTTTGTTCGGCTTCTGTGGCATTCATTTTAACAAGCAACGCCAATTTGGCTGCATATAAGCCTTTCTAAAGGCTCTCTATAATTAGGTTTTGCCATTGCCGCATTGCGTATACAGCCCTGATGGCTCGAAAGATCGAAGCTGGCCGAAACGAGCAGCAGCAACAGCAACATTCGTGTTGGCCACATGTACAATTTTCAATTTTTCACTGTTAGATAGATAACTGTGATTGGGGGGATCGCAGCGTCATAACTAGATAGAAATTACCAGCAGACCGCGGCACGAGCTGCTGCTGCTCCCCACTACAAGCTTTAAGTGCCATATGCTGGGCCGATCCGTCCATCCGAGGACCGAGCCACCAACTGACAGATCTTTTTTGCAGCAGCCACAATACAAATGATTATGTTTATACTATTAAAGTAATTTACTAAAAATGACGCCCAGCCAAAACGAGATGATCCTCAAGAGCAACAGATGCTGCTGCTGTGGCTGGTGCTGGTGCTGCTGAACGATCTCTGATCGAGCGGCTGGCTGACGATCATTGGGATCTCGTCAAAGTCAACCGCTTTAGCTGCGGGTTAAGCAGCCTGCTGTCTACTTAAGCGTAATCGGAGTAAGGCACAGGCGATCGACCGACCGATCGATCCATCGGCCAAGGCTTTATCACAACATTTTTGCCATAAAGATGGATTAGTGTGGTCAAGTGCATAGCCGATCGGTACGAACCACTGCCTCTTGGCTGGTAGCCAAGGTGCTAGATCTGTAAATAATGTGGCAAAGAACGGGGTCCACCGCTAAAGCTGAACCTGGGCTGGGGCCAGCATGTGTGCCGCTCCGCTGCTGATCTGCGCGCTGATCGTTAATCGAAATCGCACTTTGCCATCGAGCGTACAGCTCTATTAACCTTCGTCGCTGATTTGGTGATAACGATCGTAGCCGTAGCGGTACTCTAGGTGCAACACATGTTGCACTTAGGCCTGCGCCCCACCACTCGCCTCTCCACTTACGTGTGCTCCAGCTATATGATTTTCTCTAATTTAGAAAATAGTTTTCTCTACGCGAAATTAGTATGATTCGCCTGTTGCGCGTTTATCGTACGTTCGCCTCGTTAGGAGCCAGCTTCGACGTTAGATATAAAATTGTAGACGCTTTGGCAACATGTGTTTTCATTCCATCTTTTTTTGCACCTATATGTTTATGCCTGCCTTTCGCATTAGCACTTAAGATGTGTCTGTTACTTCCGCATAGTGGGGCCAAGCAGATTTTTGACCTTATGCCAAAGTTGTTTGCGGAGAAAGAGCGCGAGTAACACGAAACAAAATGAAAGCCTCTCCATGTGTGCACCACAGCCAATAGCCAAGCAGACAAATACATAAAAATATTTATTAAATCCATACTCATAAATATTCATGGGCCTTCGACTCAACGGCAGTGTGGGGCCTTCCACTTCTAATTACGCCCTGCTTGGAGGCGAAATGGAATCAAATAAAACAAACGACTTAGAGCTCGACAGACATACTGAATGAATGGCATAAGAATGGTCTGTTCGGCTCGTACACTCACGAAAAATTAAGTGGCATAAATATGCATGAGCAAACCCTTAAAGTATAAATACAAAAAAAGTAGGAGAAGAGGAAGACAACACAATTTCTGTAGCTAACCCTCCACAGAGAAAGTTGTTGGCTAAGTTGCCGTGTGTTGGCAAAAAATAGATATATTTGTAAATAAAACCAAACGAAAGCATTTAATCGGACGAATGAAACGTCTCGCATAACCGGAAAGAGGTTTACAATTAAACAGCGTGGAGTTAAAAAAAACCTTGCCTGCCCTGCGTATCATTTACCTTTCGATGGCATTTTCGTGTATTTTCGGCTTTTGCGGTTCATTGATTAAAATCAAACTGTTTATTAACGCCACCCCCGAGAAGGGTTTACCTCAAATACAAAAAGAGAAAAAAACAGCCCCTAGCACAGTTAACACAACAGAACAAGCTAACCAACTGTCTGCGTGTGTTTGTTTAATTGAGTTTTTCGATTTCTTTCCTTTCATTTGTTGTTTTCCTTTTTCTCTATTTTTATTTTTGGGCAATATTTGCATTGTTGGTTTGTCATTCTCATTAGGGCACAAAAATATGTGCAGCCCTGCGCTGCGGGGCTGGCTGATACCAATCGTCATATATCATTCACTCAGCCAACCATTCCATCAACCATTTATACATCCATCTATCTAACCATTTATCGTTGTTTGCCAACCGCAAAATGATTTTAATTTTAGATTAGTTCTCAAAATAAAAACATTTATGGGACCCAACTCCACCCGCCCAGCCCAACTCTCGCACACACACTCCACTCCCATTGCCAGTCACATATCATCGTGAGCGTATTGACGGGCATGTCAACATGCTCATGAGGTCTGCATTGGGCTTGCATGGCTCTGGTTACTTAATTTAAAGGACACCCAACGATTATTGGCTTGAAATTGCTTAGAACACGCGAATTTCATTTCGCCCGGCATTTCCCAGCAGGTTCCCATTTTATTTGGATTTTTATTCGCTTCAGTAAATAGGTAGGCGTTGATCCGACGAAACGTTTTGCATTTTGTTTGTCGATTAAATCAGCTGAACGGCGTATCAGATTGATTTGTATGTATGTCCGTCCGTAAGCAATGGATGATGTAAACAACGAAAATACATTTTCTTTGCACTGTGAAATCTAAGAAATAAGAAAATATAAAATTGGGCTAGTTATGGAAGGTGAAAGCTGACCTTAAGCAACTGCCAGTATAGATCAGCTAATCATTGCTCTACTCGCAATACTTTGAGTTAACTCTATTTAAACCAGGCCATATTGCGCTTACAACGAACTTGAATGGGAAAATTATAGGAAAACTGGTAAATTAGCCTTTTCTTCCCTTATAAAACGACTCAAAGCAGCTGAGTTTACATAAAGTCTACCTGAGCATTTATGAAAGAACTTTAAGCCACATTTACTCAACTCGGGTTTTCAATAGTAGTTAGGAAATTTCAATCGAGCTTAGCAGGAACTTTACAAGTTACTTTGCTAGGAGGTTGTTTCCATGTCACCAGGTGACCATTTGTGTTGCCTTCCCTTTCTAAAATATCATAAAGCAGTTGACCTTTCAACGGCAACAAGCCTCAACTTTATTCGTCCGTCAAGCTGCCAGCCGGCTGTAAGTAGCGGTGTTCATGTGTCTGCTCTTAACAAGCCTTTCAATATAATTCAATGTCATTCAGCAGGCAAATCCATTAATCTCTCAACACGCTGGCGTGCCCACAGGGTAGTGCAGACGGAGTTTCGAGCTCTGGTCACATGCAATTTGTGCTACTTGTTGCTGCGACTTCTGTTGTTGTTGTCGCTGCCTCGGTGGCAACCTTTCACAAAGGAGCCACAAAGCAACACCTTTGCTGACCAGCAACAACAACAGCAGAACAACAACAATTCGGTATCTCTTTACCTTTTATGATGCGATTTGCATAGCGTTTAGGTTGCCGCATCGCAGCGCTTCACGTCGCATATTAATATTTTAGTCGCCATCCTTTTATGCCATGTTCGGTTTCACATCTCTGGCAATGGCAGCGGGTTCGAGCCCGGGTCTCGGTTGCTTTTCCCCGGTAGCCGCACGCCAGTCAAATTCATGTTCGTTTCTTCTCACGTGACACGAAAATCTTTTTTGTGCGCAACAAGTTTTTTTAACAAATTCTCAGCTGATAAATGATATCGCACACAGTTCTTGACTCGATATGCATAGAGTCTTTGGCGGCGATCATTAATAACTGCTGTACAAAGGAGGTTTTCCTTTTATTGCCATTGTGTGGAGTGCGTTGTGAATGGGTTACGGCAGCTGAGTTGATTATTTAGGCGATATATGCATATCTTGAACAATATAAACTCTTCAAGTTTTGCTATAATTTGGATTATGAACTTTAGGAGAGATAAGGTCTGATAAACTAATAATTGCAAAATGTAAGGTTTGATCAACTTCCTTCCTTTACATTATATAAGCTGAGCTGCTCTTTAAAAATTGCCTGTAAGATCTTTAGCTAGCTGCTCTGCCCCTTTAGATAAACCACAAGATGTATAAAAGCTGTCACCCACACACGCAGTGGCAACGGTGATAAGCGATCTTTATAGGCCCACAACTTGCCACTTGAATGTGATGATGGATTATTAGTACGTGTTGCCAGCCCAGGTTCGAGGATGTACGCAGAGAGGCAGAGTGAGAGGGGTCTACTGATTTACCTAAAACACACGAGACTCATTAATCCTGTGTGCGGCAAACAGAGGCAGGACCTTTAGACCTGTCTTGCCACGACTCATTTGTGCTAAAAACTTTTGCGGCTTGATAAATTGCCCCAGCAGCAAACACTCGCACACACACACACTGCATACCCGGCTCACGCCTATATTCCTCTATCAGGCACTTGCTGCGGGCAAAACGAAGCGCATGTTCCACGCTCCACGGTCGCAAAAGGCAGACATGTGAGGCGATGTACAGCCAGCTCTCTGGCCGCAGCTTCGTTGTGGTTATGCTGCTTGGGTGCTTTGTGAGATACCCTTGAAGGAGCCATTGTTAATTGTTGTAAAATACAATATCTTGGAAATAATATAATGTATATTCCGCTTGACAATTTATATTCAGGGTTATATATATATATATACTAGAAGAAGAAGAATGTTTTATGTGAATGGAAAAAAGAAATTAAACACAGAGCTGTTCGCAACAGCAAGTGCTTTCCCAATCCCTTATATTTATCTCGTCTATTTTATATTAAAGAGTATTCAATCTTCGATACCGAGTAAGCAATTCTATTATTTTTTCCGTGCCTCAACTTTTGCGATAGGTAAACACTTAACACGTTTTTGCCAGTGATTTAAATGCTTCCCAGTCCTTCTGCTCTCTTCCTATCACTTACCCACTCCCTCTCTCTTTCTTTATCTCCCTTGCGCTCTCTCTCTATTTGTCAGTCATTCAATCAACTAAGAGCTGCGAGCTGGGATCTGGAAGTCTCGGTCTGGCAAAGGTTTTGTTCCGCATTTTGGTATGCAAATACTTTGCGAGAGTTTTTAATGCCTTGTGCTTAGCATTGTGACGTCCTGTTTGTCGCACTGTCACGTTATTTAGAAATTTATTTCGTTTGTTTTGAGCGATTGTCACGTTTTTGTGATTTTGATTTTTTAATGCGAGAGCGGGCAAGAACCAATGCTGAAGAGCTCGATATGCGAATCCTCACTGCATTGAGCTTCAAGATACTAAATTTGGAGCCAGAATTTACTTTAATTAAGAAGAGATTGGATATTATCGAAGCAGACACGAAAAATATATGTTTACTAAAATAAAATACAATTTAACTACTTAGTCGGATTCACTATCTATATTGGAGCTGTCGCCAAGCTCATGCTGGGATTCCGGCTCATAATCGTCCTCACTCTCATCGGAATCCGAGTCGCTAGCAAATATTGAACAATCAGCTGAGGATGGAGCTGTAGATTCGCCCGAGGAATCTTCATATCCAAATTCCTCATCCTTGTCATCTTCGTCATTCTCATCATTCTCGTGATTCTCATCATTCTCGTGATTCTCATCATTCTCGTAATTCTCATCATTCTCGTCCCCATCTGTCCCAAGCAGCTCCTCGTACTCCGGACCATCCGATTCGTTGGAGTCTTCCTTCTCGCCGCTCTGACGACAGTAGTCTAAGTGCAGTTAAATATCTAGAAGAGACTGACTCACCTGCGCACACATGTTATCCCTGTTGAGGCTTTTCACATTGCAGAGCTCCTTTATCAGGGCATTGCGTTCCATTGTGTGGTACTCACGCTGAAGGTTGCATTCGATTTGGAGCTCCTGATTGCGCCGACGCAGCTGGAACACATCGGCTAGTATTTTGTGCTGTTTGTCCATTATTGTGGTCATCAGATGCTCCATGTTCTGGATTGTCACCTCGTGCTCCTTCAGCTTCTTCTTGAGCAGCCAGTTCTCGGCGCGGTAATCGGCCAGCTCGGAGACGCAAACAGATATCTTCGCATCATCCGTAACGGCTTCTCCGAAGCTAAGGGAAAACCTACAGCTATCATCATTATAGAATGAGTATCTCTAGGTCTTACGCATCCCCGCCTGTAGCAGGGGCGGCATCATTCTCACTAGCATTGGGTAGTGGAAACCCAATGGGTTCCTCGTTGCCATTCATCGAGGTTGTCGAGCCGATTATATACTGGCAAATGCACGACATTTTCAAAGCGAGAGCTAATATCGAGTTGGAAGTATAACTATTAATGTTACATTCAAGTAACTTGACTGAAGGCGTAAGCTGATAGAGATTTCGATTAGTCTCACAATGCCAACTAGATGCTGCCCAGCATCCCACATCGTAGTAACTACATTTATTCGAGCTATCCTAGCTAGATAGTCCCCATCTCGATCTCCTCATCCAACTGTGTCCCATGAACACTTTACGACTTGACATTTTCACACTTTGTTGGCAACGTTCGCGCCTTCGTCTCTCTCCTGGTTTGTCCTTGGTGTTGTTGGCGTCAATGCCACTGCCACTGCCACTGCCAATGCAAAAGCCTGCTGCATATCCCGCCGCTCTGTCTCGTCTATCCTTCCTATTTTCTTTTTTTGGATGTGTGGCAACTGGGACCTGGACGTTTTTGTGTGTGTGTGCGTCAGTGGATTGAAGTGCAAAATTGGTTTAAGTGTTTGCTAAATTGGCAGCAAAATGGCTTTTTCAATTTTATACTTAACGTTTATATTCAAAGTGACGCCAGGCCCTCTGCGAACGACCAGAGTCGCAGACATGCAGCCCACAACTTGCACCATAAAAACTAACCAGCTGTATACTCTGTACTGCAGATGTGTGAAAAGGGTATATTGCACTCATTGTGTGTGGGTTAAGGATACAAAGTGTCCTCAATAAAACGATGTGAAGCAAACGATGAAAAGGCAAGTGAACATAAAAGGGGAAAAGATCACGTTGGGAGAAGGAAAGATAGAGAGGAACAGTGGTGTAACGAGAAGAGAAAAGGCAATAAAAGGAGACAAAAAAGGGGAGTAAAGAACAGAGAAGATATTTGACTTCAGCTTCATTATAGATCAGAAAATAAAATAAACAAATATAAGATTTGTAGCAGATAACAACACAAGACAATGAAAAATCTAAGAGATGGAGAACCGAAAAGGGAAAGAAAAGAGCTTAAAAAATTTGAGAGAAAAAAAAAATATATATATATAATATATCATAAGAATATCTTCAGATGATGTATTCGAAAGCCTGTGAGTCTGACACTAACTCCAGTCTAGTACAGGGCATATCTCAGTGTGGCATTAATGGGCTCTTACATCTCAGCTTGTTTATCTATTTATAGGTTGTGTAACAAGTGGCGTCTGTAATGCAATTGATATAAATATTAATCGATATATATGTAATATATTTAATATATATATATATATATAGTAACATAATCATAATAATTATGTTCACAATACATAAAAACTGTTCCCATAGCAACGTGCTAGCTCAGCTGAATCAACGCGTCATGTTGCTAACGCGCCCGACTACCCGAATCCAGAATCATCTAGAAAGAACCATTGCATCAACGCGTCATGTTGCTAACGCGCCCGACCACCCGAATCCAGAATCATCTAGAAAGAACCATTGCATCAACGCGTCATGTTGCTGCTGCGTAGTTTCAACAGCATATAAATAAGCCTGGGATAAAAATGTTCTTTAGTCTTAAGTTGTTTGTGAATAAAGCAAGTTGTCAAGAAAATACAAATCGTGACTTCGTCTTTAAAAAATCACATCAACGTTACCATTAGCTTTTGGCGTGGTATTAGTTCGACTCAAATTTACTTATATTCAATTGGCGCAGCCGGTAGGATAGCAATAAAGAGCATCTTGATGCAATAACTAAGTTATTAATTCTTATGCCTGGTTACTGCTATCCGCTAAACAACTGACGCAAAGGCAACCCACGCGACGGTCAATATCGCGTCAAGTTTTTAAAAAATAAAAACCTCGACAGTGACGTGTACACCAAATTTCGCATATTGCCAAAGCCACAGATTGTGCAAATAAAACTTGAAATTAATTCAAGAAGACGCGATAGAATTCGAAGAGACTATAATTCCAGAAACTTCTGGTTATCTCACAAAATTCGAAAGAGCTATCTGTGCAAACCAAACAATCAAAACTATAGAAAATTAAGTATTAATAATAATAAATTAAAAAAAGATAAAAACTGAACTAAAAATTATGTGAATATAAAAACTGAACAAAAAATTAAGTGAATATTAATAAATTTAAAAAGAAAAAGAAAAAACTGAACAAAAAATTATGTGAATATAAAAATTGAACAAAAAATTAAGTGAATATTAATAAATTTAAAAAGAAAAAGAAAAACTGAACAAAAAATTATGTGAATATAAAAACTGAACAAAAAATTAAGTGAATATTAATAATAATAAATTCAAAAAAGAAAAAGAAAAACTGAACTTAAAATTAAGTGAATATAAAAACTGAACTAAAAATTAAGTGAATATTAATAATAATAAATTCAAAAAGAAAAAGAAAAACTGAACTTAAAATTAAGTGAATATAAAAACTGAACAAAAAATTAAGTGAATATTAATAATAATAAATTCAAAAAGAAAAAGAAAAACTGAACTTAAAATTATGTGAATATAAAAACTGAACAAAAAATTAAGTGAATATTAATAATAATAAATTCAAAAAAGAAAAAGAAAAACTGAACTTAAAATTAAGTGAATATAAAAACTGAACTAAAAATTAAGTGAATATTAATAATAATAAATTCAAAAAGAAAAAGAAAAACTGAACTTAAAATTAAGTGAATATAAAAACTGAACAAAAATTTAAGAGAATATTAATAATAATAAATTCAAAAAGAAAAAAGAAAAAACTGAACTTAAAATTAAGTGAAAAAAAAAAAAACTATAATAATATATTAAACAAACAAAATGGAAGGAAACGCAACAACACCCCTATCTGACACAAGTATGACGCAAGTAATCAATCAACTAAAAATTGTTGAAAAATTCACTGGAAACAAGAACCATTTATACACGTTCATCAAACGGATCGATTACATATTGTCCCTCTACACCACGAATGATGCGAGGCAGAGGTTAATACTTTTTGGACTTGTCGAAAGCTGCATCAGCAGTGAAGTTATGCTATCTCTTGGCATAAACAATCTCACAACATGGTCGGACCTTCGCAAGCAA
The DNA here is from genome assembly GCA_035047485.1 of Drosophila peninsularis. NCBI lineage: Eukaryota > Metazoa > Arthropoda > Insecta > Diptera > Drosophilidae > Drosophila > Drosophila peninsularis. The sequence goes on along the minus strand of JAWNPN010000085.1, from coordinate 3,440,368 downwards.
CTCATATTAAACTACAAGACACAAACCAAAAATCATGTCTTGTTAGAAGAATTCAGGAGTACCCCATTTAAGGGAAATGTACGAGCTTTCTTAGAAGAAGCAGAACACCGTAGGCAGACATTAATGAGTAAGCTAGAATTAGAAAATAATCTAGATGAAAAAACATTGTATGCACGGTTAATTAAAACTAGTATCGACCACCTAATCCAAAAACTACCTACAGATATTTGCATTCGAATTATAAATTGCGAAATTCCCGATTTAAGATCTTTAATAAACATATTACAAGAAAAAAATCTTTATGATGAACCCAGTCTAAATTCAAATCAAATCAAAGCAAAACAAGATAAAAATTTTAAGCCGTCATACCCAAATCCTTATACTCAAAGATTTCCCACATTCCTTCAACCAAACCATCCTTATGTCCCATATCGACCTTACTTTCAGCAACCATATCTTCCACCAATATCAACACCAACACCTAATAATACTAACAATAACGTTTTTCCACCTAATCATTATTCACCTCGACCAATGCAATTAACACCTAACACGGTCAGACCATTATACCCTACACAAAGATCAATTCTAAGACCGAGCCAATTTGACAATAATCGTTTCGGACAACATACACAAGTAACTCCACAACAAGCCCCTTTCAATACCCAACCAACAAAACGTGTTAGACCTGCAGAAAGTGGACAAAGTAAAATGAGCATAGACGAAGAAACTAGAAATCAAGAAGAAATTAACTATCACAATTATATGCAACAAGAATATTATAATCAAGTAGCTCCTTATTCTGAATACTATCCTCAACATTACCAAGAACAAAGTTACCAACAAAGCTCAAATGACACATACATACAAACAGCCACAGCCGAACATGAGACAGAACAATTAAATGAAATAGAAATCGAGAAAGCCGAAAATTTTTCAGCTGCCAGCCTCGGAAACCAACAATACATAACTATCACTTATAAGGGCAAAAATTTAAAATGTTTAATAGACACAGGATCTACTGTTAATATGATGACATCTAATATTTTTAATTTACCAATTCATAATACAGATTGTCTTATTCACACCAGTAATGGACCTTTAACAATCACACAAAAAGTAAATGTCCTTTCCAACAACTTGTTCAAGAGTAATAATGAATTCTTTCTACATCAGTTTTCAGTAGATTACGATTTATTAATTGGTAGAAAACTGCTTTCAGAAGCTCAAGCCGTTATAGATTATAAATCACAAACTGTAATTTTATACAATAGAAAGTATAACTTAGTCAACAATATTACGATCACAAACCAAAATCATTTCTTAGCCAATCCTGAAACACAACATAGCGCTGACGAAGACAGTAGTAATTTAATTTGCATTACAGAGAAACCAATAAACACATTCAAAAGACAAATTATATTTTCTAAAGGCATTCCAAATATTAAAAAACAGAATTACTTCAAAAAATTAATAATTCACATTACATATGATAGCATGACTAAAGACAAAGCCGAAAAATATTTAATTGACTATTTTTGTACAAAGACTAGTGTAATGTTTATAGACAGTGATGCAGATTTCGAGATCATTCAAAACGCACACAAAGAAATTATCAACACTAACCATACTAAAATTCTACGAAGTCTCATTCATTTAAAAAATATAAACTCGTATGCTGAATTTAAAGAACTTATCTTGAAGAATCATGAAAAACTCTTACACCCCGGAATTCAAAAAACAAATAAACTCTTTTGCGAAACTTACTATTTCCCTAACAGCCAATTACTAACACAAAACATAATAAATGAATGTAACATTTGTAACTTAGCAAAAACCGAACACAGAAATACAAATATGCCGATGAAAATTACCCCCAGGCCCGAACATTGTCGCGATAAATTTGTAATAGACATTTATTCATCCGAAGACAAACACTATCTTAGTTGCATAGACATTTATTCAAAATTCGCTACTCTTGAAAACATTAAAACAAAAGATTGGATAGAATGCAAGAACGCATTAATGCGTATATTTAATCAGTTAGGAAAGCCAATATTATTAAAAGCTGACCGAGATGGCGCATTTTCCAGCTTAGCACTCAAGAAATGGCTTGAAAATGAAGGAGTAGAAATACAACTAAATACTACAAAAACAGGAATAGCAGACATCGAACGACTACACAAAACAATAAACGAAAAAATTAGAATAATCAATACTTTAAATGACGAAGAAAATAAACTCAGTAAAATAGAAACCATTCTTTACATTTACAATCACAAAACAAAACATGACACAACTGGACAAACTCCTGCACACATATTCTTATATGGTGGACAACCAAAGTTAGACACTCAAGAAAAAAAGAAAAAGTTATAAATAAAATCAACAGTGACCGACAAGAATACGAAGTCGATACCAGATATCGAAAAGGACCATTACAAAAAGGAAAATTAGAAAATCCCTTTAAAGCCAATAAAAACGTTGAAAAAATAAATCCAGATCATTACCAAATTACTGACAGAAACAGAGTTACACGTTACTATAAAACACAGTTTAAAAAATTAAAGAAAATTAACCAAATTCAAAACCCACAGGTTTCTACTTCATAAGCATACTTCAATCAAACCTTCTACTTGAATTTATATCCCAATTGATTTTCAATCCACTAACACAATCAAAATTATCCCATATCCCGATCACAACTCAACCTGATTACATTACATTTCTATTATGAAAAAGATACAAAGAAATAATAAAATATATTACTTGAAACATAAATTAAAAAACAAAATTGCAAAAAAAAAAAAAAAAAAAAAAAAAAAAAAAAAAATTAATAATAATAATGTTAATCTTAAATTATAAGCAATAACTATTTTAACCAGAAGTCGATCTTACACCATTGTATTTCCCAATAGAAATTATTAAAATCAAACTTATAAAGCATAATAATATTGTAAAATTTTATCACAAACTATTATCCTCACATATACAATCATTATAATCACAATAGTCATATTCATAGTTGTAATCTTATACTTTACTTATCTTGTGACCCCATAATATTAAGAAAAACATACAGTTATCGAGATGACACGATCAAATATAATTCTTCTGTGTCACCTTGACTCGCAGGCTCGCCTCTTGAGGAGAGGGAAGTAACATAATCATAATAATTATGTTCACAATACATAAAAACTGTTCCCATAGCAACGTGCTAGCTCAGCTGAATCAACGCGTCATGTTGCTAACGCGCCCGACTACCCGAATCCAGAATCATCTAGAAAGAACCATTGCATCAACGCGTCATGTTGCTAACGCGCCCGACCACCCGAATCCAGAATCATCTAGAAAGAACCATTGCATCAACGCGTCATGTTGCTGCTGCGTAGTTTCAACAGCATATAAATAAGCCTGGGATAAAAATGTTCTTTAGTCTTAAGTTGTTTGTGAATAAAGCAAGTTGTCAAGAAAATACAAATCGTGACTTCGTCTTTAAAAAATCACATCAACGTTACCATTAGCTTTTGGCGTGGTATTAGTTCGACTCAAATTTACTTATATTCAATTATATATATATATATATATATATATATATATATATATATATATATACTTTCTCGACTTAACAGCTTATTGACCTTGAGCTAACCAGGCTCAAGGCTTGTGCTCCTGCTACTTGTAATTACAAAACCATAAATAAATACATTTGCAGTGTGAGCGTTGCATCGCATGGACCACGCCCACTGCGTATTTCACACGCTCATGCTGGACGCTAAGCGGGGCAACAGAAAGTTAACTGGGGCCCAGCTCTCCAGGTTGGTTAGACCAGCTCACACATATCATTTATAGCCGCGATAATCATGGCTTACACCCATGCATCCGCTTTTAGACACACACATATATTTTATGGCCCCCACTCGCACTCGGTGCTGGCGACTCTTGGCCGTGGTCAGGGCGAAAACTTTAATCGTGATGCCTAAACAACGCCAAATTACACACCAGAGGGCGCTACGCAGTGCATGTTAACATAAATTTGTTGCGCCTCTTCTGTGCGGACTGCCCCCAAAACAAAGCGAACAAGTGGAGGGGGAGGGGGACAGCGCTGCTAGAGCTGGGCGGGGCGGAGGGCGGTGGGCAACCTATAAACGTTCAACTTTGAACTAGGCAACACATGCAAGCGCACATTTAAAAAGGCATAAGTCATACATGGCTAATAAATTGATTTGCCAAAGTGGATTAGAGGTCGTTGCTATGCCGCAAACAGGGTGTTCCTCTCTATACTATGCTGCGATGTTCGCTTACAACTTAATTTGGCTTATGGTTAGCATGCTCCAATTGACATTCAATAATAATTCAATAATAATTTAATAATAATTCAATAATTCAATAAATAAAATTCAGCAAAACTAATTCCTTGCGCATATACAGGGCGCTTCAATATGAACACTCACTCTTAATGCCTGTTTAGCTGATGTAACTAAGAAAAGATCTTAGAGGCAGTTTAATATGCATGTAGAGTATATCTTTATAAGAATATGTATAGTCGGAGCTAATATATATACATTGATTTTAAGTATATGGTCTTTTACTAATCTACTTTTAAAGCTGGAGTTTAACTCTAACATATACAGGGTGCTCACTTTACACAATAGGTATATTGATCATAATCAGTTACAAGCACAGCTAATTGAAGTTGAATTAACTTTGGTCTATTCTACTTTTACACACTTGCAAAAATATCACCCTGTATATTGAAATTGCCTGCTTCAACTCAAACTTCAACTATTACTGCCTTAACTATGTGTGCATTTGAAAGAAAAATTTTAGCACACGGAAACATGAGATACCCATAACCCAAACTATATATATATGTATATCTATATGTCTGTGTATAGAGAGCGAGAGAGAGAGGGAGAGAGAGAGAGAGAGAGAGAGAGAGAGAGAGGGAGGAGAAGAAACGCTTTAAACGCCAGTTTGAAGTCTATTATTTGCTGGACACGAGCATGTATTGATTGCATCGCCAATCGCAGAGGTATAAGCAGATGGGGGCCGGGGAGCCAGTCCAGTTTGGGGAGTATAAAGCAAATTGCTTTGGCAAATACAACAAAATACCCGCCAAATGGGCAGAGCGGCACTTGGATGCGAGTTGGAGTCGAGCAAATCACATGGTAATGGATGCACACTATGAAACAGAAACCGCAAGCTGGAAAACTGCACTTGAGAGTCGGGAGTTGGGAGCTGAAACTTGTTTCTTGGCTGGGTTGGCGGCTTCGTGTAGCTCAGCATTTAGCGTCTTGATCGGTTTATCACCGATTAATTAGAGTTTGATAAATACGCGCACGCCGTGAGTAAATAAATCATGACAGCCAAGCAGGCAGCCAGGCAGCCAGGCATCTCTAGGCAGCCAAGCATACAGGCAGCTGGGCAGGCAGGCAGTCAAAACAAACTGAGGGGCTGAGACGATGGAGCTCCAGTTCCAGCCTTCACATGCGAAGAAAGTGTTTGCCTGTCTGTCATGCGGCTGGGCAGCTCCTGCCAACTCATTTGCATATGCCAAAAAAAAAGACATGAGAGAGAAAAGCAACAGTCAGAAATAAAGGTAAAAATCTTTGCACTTTTGCGCGCTTTTGCATTTTATTTTTGATTGTTTCGGCTGTCGCTGCTTTTGACAATCGCACAAAAGGCATTTGGGCAGCGGAGGCTGGGTGAAAAATATCTTTGAACATTTGCGCTGTGCGAGCATTAATTATGAACAAAAAGGTCCTTTGAGATGGCTCAGACGAGCCAAGTGAGTTGATGAGACCCGAGGTAGAGCAGTAGCTAATTTTGATTTGGGGTTATTTTCCCATTTGTGGGGGGTCAAAGGTGCTTTCAATTATGCGCCCGCTGCATATGAAAGCAAATGCAATTCTTGTTGTTCAATTTTTGTGCACTTCAGCCCTTGCATTATTTTTATTTCCGGCTCAAACTTTGAAAGCGCTTTGGAGCTGTGGGAGTTCAAGAGACATTAATGTGCTTTAACTGTTGCCGCGACTGTTTGTTGAGATATTCCATAGCAAAGTAAATAATTATAGGTGGCATAAGTTTTAGAATTGTCAATAACTTCATTTAATCAATGCAACTAATATAGTTAAACCAAAGAAACATAGCTTCTGTTTTTAACTGGAGTCAGAGTTGCCGGCAAAGGTCCGCAATTTCCGAAATGGACTAATATTTTATTGTCAAATTTTGTCATAGACATATTTAAATAAATTCAGTATAAGCTTATTTTTTATTAGATTTCTTTTTTCTTACCATTTAAATATTTTATTTTCTTTCTATTTATTAGATATATATTCAGCTTTTCATTAGACTTTCTTGAATTCCTAAACATTTCTTTTGCTTGCCGCAAACCTTGTTATTCCATCTATTGAACATTTTTTCGAAAAGTATTTCATTTAATTTGATGCTGGCTGGCTGACTGGTTGCTCTTTTAATTTGCCTTTTTGCATAGCCGCATTTACGAGTTTACGAGCTCAAAACTGAAATGTCTTTGGTTTATTACCGCAAGTGCAGAAGCTGAAGCTGAAGCTGAAGCTGAAGCAGAAGCAGAAGTTGGGAGAAGGTTATTATTATTACTTTTCAGTGCTCTAGCTGTAGTAGTTATAATAGTTGTCGTTGTTGTTGTTGCTGTTGCTGCTGCGGACTCTATGGAACTATGATTACTACCTTTGCTGCTGCATTTCGCATTTGGCGTCTTTTATTCTTGCCCATGGCGCTGGCAAAAATGTTGACCACTTTCTGCATGGCAGAACTCTAACTCCCTCTCCCTCTCCCCCTCCCTCTCCCTCTCTGCCTCTTTCGGGCTGTGGTCCACTTCGGCTCAGTTGTTGACCATTTCGCTTGCTGCTTTGTACGTCCTTGTCGCACTAAAATTGTGCTCAAGATATCTACGCTTCGGTTTGAATGGGGCTCTGGATGTAGCCAGCAAAGTATTTGCGGTCTTTCACATCCTTTTGCACAATTATCCAGATTTCAATATTACTGCGTCATAAACAAAAGCCCAAGTGCGGCTCCATTGAGGGCGACGGCTAGGGGACACTTTGCGCACAATGCTTTTATTATTTCTATTATTATTGTTGATTCAGGAGCTGCAAGCCACTGTCGCGTGGTCTGAGCCCTCGCTGCGCTCGTGCACTAGACCAGCTCGTTAGGGAGCTAGCCACAGGCACCATAAATCAAGTCAAGGAAATTATATTCCATTTCCATTACATATATCACGAATATTTGGCTGGCAAAACACTGAAGAAATATTCCACACACTTGGCACACTTTAAGCCCATTAGACACATGCCCGCCGACTCATGCAGTTAAGCACTCCACCAGCCACTCCCGCATGCAAATTTCTGTTAAATTGGCTTAATTTGCGAGCCGTATGCGAAATACCCCCAGGCTGAAAACTTTCTTTCACTTTTCCAAGCAATCAAGTCGTTACGACTGCCACACCCCTGCCACACACACCCATCATCCTACCCGCCACACGCGTTGACATTTATCAAAAATTCCAACTGTCATTTATTGCACTGTTTAAATTCTCGTACTTGGCCACAAAACAACACGCAATCGAACATTCATAAGCCTCGACTTTGTCCACTCCCCTTCCAACCAACCCAACCCCCACTCTAGCACACACACAAAGGAAAAACCTAATAACCCAAAATTCGCAAAATTGGCAAGCGAGTGGGGGAGGGTGTAGCGCCCACCCCCTCGACAACCGTTTGCCACTTGCCAATTTTCCGACGCGCAAGTGAAAATCTTTGATATGCTGCCAACAATTTTCCAAACACACAAAAAGGGAGACGCCGCCGACGACGACACGTGACAATTGTTCTGTTTTTTAACACACGCAGCCCTGCCCCGCCCCGCGACCACCAGACCGCCCTCTAAACATTGCGAAAAGTTTGCGATTTCCCATTTTCCAACAACGCTCGATTTGGCAGTCAAGTGCGTAATTTGCGGCTGGGCTCTGAAGAGGGGGATTCTGTGGAATACGGATTACTTAATCTTGTCAGGTTTGGCCTTAGCTGTGGGCCATGTGTGTCGGCAGCCATTCGATTAGGAAATTAAGAGATGAAAAACGAGAGATAAGCGCTATTTAATTAACTCAAGAAAGTCAATAGGGAAATTGTTCCGAATGACAATAGATTTATATTGATACAGTGTATATATATATGAAAACGATGCAGAGTAACTCTGGATGTTCTAATATACATATATTATCGACTTACGTGTTTAATCTCTCGCCTTAACGAATTCCCGGGATGTAGCTCAACAACCCACTCTTAGTCGCTTGTCTTAAGAGCGTTCTCTCGCCTTTCTCACTCACACACTAGGTGCCCTCTCTCAGTCTCCTTCTGTTAGGGGCCTCTTTCTAGTCGTTTATCGACTTCACAGCAACTCTGTGGCTACAACCTGAGTTGCCCTCTCGATGTTACTCAGCTACGTTAAGCAACATATGGTTGTCTCTCTCACATTGACATTAATAACACTGATTATAGATACGTTAAACTTAAACTCCAACACACATACGAGTTGTCAGTTCTTCCCCAACACCATTAAAGTAGTGGGAGGCAATTACAACATGACAGCTAACTATATCGCCACAATATCATCATTTATATATAGATAGATCTTATATATATATAGCTATACTATATTGTACACCCTTTCTTTACTGCATTAATTCACAGTTTAGTATTATTGTTTATATATTCCATCAAGCTAAGCCAATGCAGTTCAATCTGCACCCCACCTACATCTCATGGCCTCCTTGCCTTTAGCCTGCTGGCATTTTGCTCTGAGTCCTTTGCCAGCCTCCGAGAGCTACACAAATAAGCACTTCAGACCTTTTGCCAAAATTAAAAACTCATTTCCAAGCAACTAAATATTTATTTGAATGTTGTGGTCGGGGCCTTAGACATTTCAATTTATTGCACAATTAAAAGTATTTCTCATATCCTGTGTGAGTGCAGCTCATAAATTCTTCACCTACGCTCTCAGCCTCGCACCTGCCAGGCGGAAATTGCGGAGCGCCTAGTGCGCGCCTCCAAGACAAGTCCGGGCTCCAAAAAATCTGAGTGAGCAGCAAAATAAAGAAAAAGAATCCCCAAAAGTCTAGGCCAAAAAGAAGAGCTTGCCGGCAGTTGGCATTCAAATTATGAAATAAGTAAAAGCGCACTCCATGCATTAAAAACCTTTTAATTTGCTAAATCGCCTTGCCAGACGACGCCGCAGCAGCTCGTGGATGCGGCACGCGGCGTACGGGCTGTGGGTTGCGGGTTACGGGTTAGACGGCATACGGCAGTCGGCATACGGCTTACGGGTAGCCACGGCGCAACGGATGCGAAGTCTGTGTGCATTTTTGAGATTTGCAGACGCCTAAAGGAGCGCCGCCTACGCCCAATACACACACACACCTCACTCACTCGTCTCTGTGCCTGGAACTGGGCAAAAGTTGTGCCCTGGCAATGCAAACACTCCAAGCCAGTCCGCCCTCCCTGCAACCGCCTCCTGGCTGCTCTGTATGTGTGGGGCGATAATTTCCACTTTGTGCGGCGACTGCTGCTGGCAAATTCCTATGGGCTATCAGCCAAAGCAGCTCAGGCTCCACTCGTCCTCCGCTTTTGTCTCCGTACATTCGGCATTCCTCGCAAAATAGAGAAAAAAAGCAGAAGTCTCAACTGAAGCTGTCTTTGAAAGGGCGCAGTGAAGCATTCAAAATAATTTCACAAAAATCATAATGCATCTTAATTTTATTTTGTATATTCCAGCTGTGAAGAGGGGAAAATTGTTTACAAAATACAAATCTTCTTAGCGAAACTCTTTAGTCAAGTAAATTTAAGGAAACATTGAGGAATTCTGAAATTAAATTAATATTTGCAATGAAAATAAGTATATAGATATAAATCTAAATTTCACTCATCAAGATATAGATGTTATATCTCACCTAATATTTTCTGTAGATTACTTGGCAACTAAATCCACATACGGATAGTCGAGCATTAAGAATCCCTAGCAAATAGAGAACAATTATTATTTTGAATCATCATATAAGAGATACATAATATATGAAGGCCCCCACTAATTCCAGCTCTCGGGGCAAACTTAACGAGACGCCCCAAAGCATGCTACAAATAAATGGGCATAAGCAAATTAGTGGAACGCACAAAAACGCGCTGCATGTACGAAAAGTAATTAAATTTGATTTCCAACCCAAATGCAATGCCATTTGCCTGGTCTCTCGCTCCTGGCGTGTCCATGGCAATCAAGTATTGTCATTGCATGACTCCGCAGATATCGGATGGGCAGCCGGAACGGGGGCGGGGGCGTGGGCGCGAGGGGGGACACGCAATCGAAATTAAGAAAAGTCTCGCATTTAATTTAATTGACAGCTCGCGGACGTAACCAACCCTCAGCATGCCCCCACCCCGCGCCGTCTCCCACCTGCCCCAAATGCTCATTAAAAGCGTATTATATAGAGAGGAAAATGTCTGCGCTTATCTGCCGAATGTCTCCTCGCCAGTTGCTGGTGTTGTTGTTGCTGCCGCCAATGATTTTTGTAAATTCATTACAATCTATTTGCGAGAAGAATCTATACGCAAATAAATTGCAAACTCATTTACCGCGCGAAGCCGACTGAGAAAAAAGGAAAAAACTTTTCGAGTACTTTATTTAAATGCGAAATCTGAAAATTCAGTCAGGCAAAAGCATTCGAGAAATGCAGCTGAAAGTTTGTTTTAGCCATTTTTATAGACATTTTCTGTTGTTCCATTTGGCTTCGTCGCAGACAGCGTCTGCGGCTCGTCCTGCACTCAATTTAAATTGTCTCCTTGGAGATTTATGCAGAGCCTGCGATGATTTGCCATTCAGTCTGTTGGCCTCCTGTGTTTTATTTCGAATCGGTTTTTTCGCCGATGATTTGGCTGAAATTTTATTGCTGCCCGAATCGATGGCAATCAATATATTATTAAGCACAATTTGAGGTTTATTGAGTTGCGGCTGGATTGAGTTTAAGCTGGAGAAAATCTCGCTTTAAGCATGTTAATGCTTGGCAATTAAGGACACATACTTCTTGTGCCCGTGCACTCAGACAGAAAAAGGATCCGAATTGTTGCCGATTTCTGACGAAAACACCAACACCAAATGCTCATAATAAATGGCCCAAAATGAGCTGAAAAAAACACGCGCAATTCAATTACCCAAAGAGGAGAACCGCACGAATTGCGGACGACACGCGACCGCATAAAAAACGCGTTCAAAACGCGCAACGCACTTCAAGCACATAAATTATGAACGACAACAAACAAAAATATAAAAATTTGGCCCAAAAATGCAAAGAAACAACAACAACAACAACAGCAACAACATGTGTATTAAATGTTTAACACGACTTTTCACTCATTAACAAGAGACGCGAAAAAACCGCAAGACCCAAGCAGAGGGTTGGCTGTGTTTTTGGCATAATTTATGCATGTGTGTAGAGTGGGTGTCTGGGTGTGTGTGTGAGTGTGTGTGCGTGTTGATGTTGATGTGAGACTAGCCAAGTGTTAATTTCGTGGCACACAAAGCATTACAAGCAGCAAAAGTTATAAACCCAACGGCTAAAGCAGCGCGATAAAGGCAGCAAAGCGTGCGACTTATTGGAGCGTTTTGCGTGCGTTTAAAAACGCGTCAGAGAATTTTTGGCGCAGCTGCTGCTTTTCAGTTTTAGAGACTTTCAAGTTGTGTTACACAGCTTGTTTTAAGGCAGTTAAATTATCAACAAGTAAGATTTTTGATAAAAAAAAAGTCTTTATCTTTATCTGAAAAGCTGGCAGTATTTCGTTAATCTATAATCCAATAATAATCATCATTATGATATGCATTTTGTCTGTGGCTAAGAGTATGAGTGAGAAGCTTAATAAATTAAAATTTAAAGACATTAAAACAACTCACATGAACCAACTTTAAAAGCGACTTTTCCCATGATCCACTAACCAACAAATGGGCAAATGGCAAACGCAATCGCAACGGTAATCGCAATCGCAATCGCAGTAGCAATCAGAGTGGCAATCGCAATTCCCAATCGATGGGCAAAGCCAAAGTGCAGACCCAAAGAATGTGACTCTCGACTCGCTGACTGACAGCCAAACTGACTGACAAAAACTGGGTCCATAATTCATATGCGCCACAAAGTCTGCGGCAATCAAAATGCCAAAAACCGCAGCGAAAATTCAGACGAGTTGCTGAGCTGAGAGCTGCTGCTGCTGCTGCTGTTGCAGAACAACCGAACGACATAATTGCAGCCTGTCTGCAGTGGCTAATGCAAACAAACATGGGATTATGAGAGGCAGCCAACAAATTGATGATGGGCCCCTGCACAGCCTGCCCTCTCCCTCTCCCTCTCTTCCCACTGCCTCTGCCTCTCGCTGTCTGACCCATAACAAGTAGCTGGCGAAATGCTTAAAAAATTGGGCTCTACGTGTTGCAAGCCCTGCACCACGCACCAAGCACCAAGACAAGGATCAGCAAGAGTTCGCTGAGATCGTGCGATTGCTTTTCATTAGCTGCGCCACAAACACAACAACAACAACAACAACAGCAGCAGCACAATAAAATGATGTGGCCTGAACCTCTCGGGCTTTGAACCTGGCCACATCCTAAAAACTAGTCCATGTGGCATGTGCACTGCGTTTGGCGAATCGATTGGCAACGCCCCAGCTGCCGCTGCTGCTGCAACATGTGACTTGCTTGAGATTCGATTGACTCGGCTGTTCAGTTGCACGAAATTATAATTTCACCTACAACAATTTGGCTCCCGTTTCAGCTCCTACTCCCCGCACACATTCCCCCCACTTCCTCTCTGCCCACACCTCTATATATATATTTTTCATGGGAATTACATACGTGATAGATTGTTTTAGCCTCCAAACAACTCCAAGCCGAGCAGCTGGCTGATTGCTTTTCTTGCCATCATCGTTTCATATGCGACGTGACTGAGCCTCAGATTGCCAATCGATTGATTTCCAAATATGCTTAGCAGCACACAGCAGCATGCATGGAAATGAAGTACGCTTAGGATAGCACTATCTCTCAATGCATCTGAAGCTGTGCGTTAAAGTTGTTCGATTGAATGAAGTGAAGATTTCGATTGGAATACTTTAACTATACTTACCATGAAGATAGAAGGATAGGCAAAGTTTTTTTATTTATGGCTTAAAGATTATTTATGTAAATTATTATCGTTAATAAACTACATTTTTATATTTAATTAATTTTAATTAATTATTTAATCATTTAATCTCTTCTCTACAGTCTAAGCTCTGAGCCAAATAACTCACCGAAACGAATAATGCATCCAGCACTAATATAAACTAGATTTGCGATCATCTGATCCTGGTCTCTATTCCACTTCCTTCGACCTTCTAAGAATGTCCGATCATGATAGGACACCTTATATAATATTCACATAAATGCCTGTCCTGATTCTCCTTTAACTTCAATCAAATCTTTTCAATGCTTTCATATCTTTGTCTAGAAACTATATGTTTCAAATTTTGACTATATTTTAAATTTTAATTTTGGCATTTTCCTGAACTTCAAATTTCAGTTTAGAGCTGTCCTCCAAAATGGATAAATTCAAACATCTAAAGCCCGTGTGGTTCACAGCATCGCTTATGATGCTCATGATGTTCTCAGTGACAAAAGGTGCTTCGAAACACATTAACTTCGAAGCAGTGCCCAGGGCCTTCAGTCATATAGTGACCACAATAAGCTCGACCATAACAATTAGAGCGCTGTAAGTGTCGCGAAGCGGAGCTGGAGCAGACAGGGAGAGCAACTACAATAACGAGGCAGCAATGGGCACGAGATGACGAGACTTGTTCCAGCCTGTGCGCGTTAAGTTAAGATTAATGCATATATATTAACAACAAACAAGAGCTGCGCGGCTTGGACTTGACCCTGGGCAAGGCGCAACAGGTGGTGCCACAGGGAGAGACAGAAAGAGAGAGAGAGAGAGAGACAATCACGGCTCGAGTGGGCACATGTTTGCAATTTCCCGAACATGTCAACTGCCGATAGCTGCCCAACTCGCAGTCGGCGCCACAAAGATCGAGGCAGAAAAGAAGAAGCGAAGGCAAATGATTTTGCAATGCGGCGGACACTCGTCACTGTCGCGACAAGGGTCAATAATTGACCAAGAGACAGGGCCGGCAGCAGGGCCCGCAGCAACAGACTCTCGCATTCGGTTAATAGAGTCGTGATCCACGGCCACGAAGCAACCTGCGCGCATATGGGGGCCGGAGGCGGCGTGGAGGGGCAGACCACCTACAACTCCATGTATTTGCTTTTCACCCCTACCCAACCCCGTCTTTCCTCGTCTTTCCCCTCCCCATCCCTACATCCAGCCGGCAACCGCCTCAACTGTTGTTGCTGTTCAATTAAACTTTATACCAATAAATTGTAAGCAGTAAGTCGTTTAATCTAAATTAAGCGCCAGCCAGTCGTTCGAGGCAGGCGCTGGCAAACGTTTTTTTGAACGGCAATTTCCATCAGCTGCATCATGTGTCATAAACAAGTTGCAAGGCGCCGCCGACAATGCCACAATACGCGCTACATGCGCACATTTCCATACAGCCCATGGGGCAAGTGCGCGCTTCCTGGTCGCAGTCAGAGTCGGAGCTGGAGCTGGAGTCTTGCTCGTTGTCTGGCTCGGGTTCTTGTCTAGGCATTTGCCTATGTAGCGTAAGCAATTTTTATGCTCATGTTGCACGTAATCACCGCGAGCCGCAGGTGGTAAAAGGCGCTCAGTGTGCGCCGAGCGGGGGCTGCTGGCGGGACCTGGCCGAGCGTCTCAGCTCATCTGGCCCCAAGAGCAGCGCTGATTGAATTGCACTAATTGCGTATTAAAGCTCAGCACATTTCACCGGCAACAAATTGCAGGCAGCCAAATTGAATTAGACGAGCAACAGCCACGCCCCTTCCCCCACTATCACTACCCTGCGCCCTCTACTGGCGCTGCTCGCTGCTAATGAAGCAACGCTTGCCTGTTGGCCTTTATTTTGCCTAATTAATTGGCAGCGCCAAACGTCTGCAGAGCAGCCAAAAAAGAATTTCCACAACTGTTGCCAGGCTGGCCCTGACCCCAAGCCTCTATCACGGAGCCCCCTCGAACACCCTCTCGAAGCCTCTCACAAAAGTGCAACAAGAAAGCTGTCAACACAGCCAAAAAGAGCGCCAACTGCAGCTCCCTTGCTTTGCTCCCACTCCCCCTCAGCCTCTTCTTCTTTTCGCAAGCCCAAAAGCAAGTCGCAGCCGAAAGTCAAGTGTCCTTGGAGAATATGTGGCATGTGGCTTGTGGCATGTGGCATGTGCCATGCTGCATGTTGCAATTCTTTCATTTGTTTTTCGGCCAACCAAAAAAGAAGAAACTAATTGTTAGCTGCAGCTGAAGGGGGAATGTGTGCGCTGAAGTGCTTGAACTTTGGGGCCAGCAGTTGAGTAAGGGGCAGCCTCTGCACTCTTGAGGCATGTTGCGATTGCATAAAGGGTTAATTATAACACACAAACGTTTGATACGAATCCCTTTTGAAGTGCAACACTGAGCGGGCGGAGTAAAGTCACAATAAGATGTGCAGAAATGAATCTGAGAAGAAAGCAAAAAATATTCGCAAGAACTGTTTAAGACTATTAATAACAATTATATGAAACATAGTTAAAGTTGAAGTTTATTCGAATTATTTAAAGCTCAGAGAGAGTAATAGAAAGCTTTTAATCATACTTTAAGTTAATACAACTCTTAAAGTATAGAGCATAGAGAAGTTAAAATCATAATTTGGTTAGTAACTCTTTCGCTTCACATCTCACATCACCTCACACCTGTAGGCAACTCAGAGCAAGGGAATTGCACACGAAAAAATGCCAAAAAAAAATGAAAAAGGAAACTCGACGCAGTTATTGTAGTATACATCCCAGTGGAGAGGCTCTGTTCGGTTCTTATGTTTGTAATAACAACATTTTTGCTTAATTAACACAACAAAGCAATGCCAAAAAATATGGAAAATCTGCTCCATGCAAAGCAAGCAAAAAGTATTCTCTATGCGCTGAGATTCCCCTAACACAGGGCATCTTGCATTACCACCTGCAGCAGGGACTGGGCGGAGTGGGAGGGGCGCGCCGTACGTGAGGTGTGTGGAAACCATGAAACCAGCCACTCACAATGCTGGCAGCAACAGCAGCAGCAGCAGCCGCGCCCCCAGCACCCAGCCCCTGTTCCAGCTCTTAACGCCCGCCGTCCGACGCTGAAAATGTTTGGCAGACAAAAAGATTTATGTTTTCTTTTCATTTTGTATTTTACATTTCACATTTTCACATTTCACATTTTACATTTCACATTTTGGCATTTCATTTGAGGCTACGAGCTACGATAAAACAAATGAACAACAAAATTGTATAAAAATTTTCTATAGTCTACTCGTTGCATACTTAAAGGCACATAAAAAGCGAAAAGGGAACAGGGGAAGGCAAAAGAAAACGCTCAAGCACGGAAAAAGGAAAAGACAACGCGCTGCCAAGTGCATGAAAACAGAATAAAAACAAATGCATTTCCCCCAAAGTAAAGAGGTCTTCCCGCTCTCTCTCTCTCTCTTTCTCTCTCTCTCTCTCCCTCTCTATCCAGCTCTAGCTCCCAAAAAAAGGGTGCTTTGAATTAATACTTTTTCGATTTGCTTTGTTTCGGTCTGACTGAAAGCTGAGTGGGCGACAGAAGGACAAGAGAAGCAGGAGCGACAGAACACAAGAAAGGGCTCTGAAGCTAGCACCTAGAATATTAAGAAAGAACTTTGTTCACTTTAAATTTTAATGAGAAGCACATAGAGGGGTTCTGGGATTAAATAAACAGCATGTTGCTATTGGGAAGACTGTTATATCTGTTCATCTGTTATTGTAGACACACTTAAGAGATAGGCAAACATTTTAATAAGAAAATCTAGTTTTAACAGTTGGTTAACATAACTGCTGATAATCCTTATGTTAATTAACTAACATATGTTAGAATACTTTAATCTTATGTCAGCATATTGATGATAATGTTCTTTCACCTAACAGCTGCTATAAGATTTCTATTATGAAGCTTTCTAAGCATGAAAGTTCATAACAGTTGGTTAACATAACTGCTGATAATCCTTATGTTAATTAACTAACATATGTTAGAATACTTTAATTTTATGCCAGCATATTGGTGATAATGTGTTTTCAACTAACAGCTGCTATAAGATTTCTATTATGAAGCTTTCTAAGCATGAAAGTTCATAGTTAATATTAACAGTTCATAAATCGATCACTTACATTAACACACTCAGTTAATTGCCAGCTGTAGCTTAACATTCGAAGTTGATCAGCTTCATACTCCATGTAGCTAGTTAGCTTATCCTAAGTAATTGCCAAACTTTCTAAGTTTACGTTCATTGATCTGGCTCACATGCATAATAATGATAGAAAATTCGATCCACTCAGACGACTGGCGCCATGAAAAGCCCATAAATCATGAACCCAAATCGCACACACAGAGATACACTCACATGGCGATTATTTTTGGAGCATGCATGCAACGATAACTCCATCCAAGCTGACCAGCAGCAGCAGCAGCAGTCGGAGCAACAGCAACAACAAGAGCTTCAACTGCAACTGCAACAATAACAACTTAGACAATTTTCCAATTTTCACATGCGAATTATGGTCAGTCGGCTACCCACAACGAGTTCGAACCCACCGCAGATACAAATTTTGAAGTGATTGATAGCATGTTATGAGTTAACATGCTATTATTAGACCGCAAGATGCTACCAACAACAGCAACATCAACAACAACAGTAACAACAGCAACCATGTTCAGAGCCTGTCGAGGATCGGGCTAAGCAAATGTTTACTCACGACTTTTCGCTCGGGTCTCTGGGCTTTGGTTTTTCGTCATATTGGCCAAAAGTGGAAAATTGTGCAAGAGAAATTGATTTCACATGATTTACGTGCAAGTTTTCGCAACAACAACAAGCAACTACCAACAGCAGCCGAAAATAATTTCTAATGTCATGTTGGAAGCTGCTGTTGCAGATAGGCAAACCGAAAGAAAGAGAGAGAGAGAGAGAGAGAGAGAGAGAGGAAGAGAGAGGAAGTATGGAATGGTTCAGCAGTTTGGCATCACAAATCAATCGCAGCATTAGAAAACCAACAACAACAAATGGATAATGATATACTACAACAACAATAGCAACAACAGCTCGTTAAACGGCCAATAGATGGCGCCTGCAATCCAATCGAACTGGTCAGTTGGCCAACCTGACTATTCCAAGCCATTAAAGATCAAAATAGTTTATTTAGATATCTCACAAATACTTGAAGTAACTTAATCACTTCATAACTTTTTTCGATTTATGGATTTCCGCTAGTCAAAGTCAAAGACAAATAAAAAACTTAAAATTCCGCTTGCAAACGAAGCACAAAGTCAATGCCAGCAAATCGACAAACCAATGCAAAATATAGAAACATAAAAACAGAAACTAAAAAAAACTGTTGGCCAGTTATAGCAACGAATCAAATATTGCATAATGAAGACACTTACCTACCAGGTTGGATATGCCAATAATATATGCATAACTGTTGTATACTGTTATTCCGCGATTCCATTATATTACGCCTAGAGGTCACAATTCTGCCTATAAGTATTAGACGATTCAAACTGATCGCAATTTTCAAAATGTAAATAAAGACTATTTAACATAAATTTAATTTAAATATTTAATAAGAGTAGTCTTATTATTGTTTATAATAATTTGTAATATTAAAATAAATATTTAATAAATATTGTTTTCATTAATATTGAAATAAACTTGATTATTCGTCATATGCAAAATGTGAATAATGAATCGTGAAGCATTTCAGGAATTGAATGGAATTCCATATGATATGATATATGATTTCCATATTGGTTAAATTTAAATATCCTGAGCACATCCATCCATTCATACGTTCATTCTGTATCTGGCTGTTCGTCACTTGTTTACTCTGCTGAGTATCTCACTAACGGACACGCTCATCTGGTCAAATTGATCTCAACGTATTAATGGGATTGTTGACATATAAACAAGCCGCTGAGATGTTTTTTTTTTTTTCGCAGAGAAAAATCTTAATTAATGCTTCCTATTTAGCAAATCATTCAGCAAACCTGTTTCGCAACTCATTCAATATTTACACACCCAGTCGATGACTGGACAGATTGTCGAACGAATGTAGAACAGAGTCTTAATCAGGTATACCTCGGGCATAGAAATTGCTCTCATTTCGATAAAGTACTACAATTATCATCAATTTAAAACCATATGTACATTTACCCACACACGAATTTCACCTGCGCGCAGTTAAAACAACTTTCAACGCACATAGGTTTAACTAATTTATAGAGTCGTAGAACCAGTTGAGCTTAATGCAAAAAAGAAAATAGAATTCCATAAGTAAACAAACAAATTGCTTAACTGTGAAACGCAGAAAACTCTTAACGGTATTCGGTGCCTTATAAACAAAAGCACAATTGATGCGATTGCTGATGAATGGCCGGCTGAAGAGTCCGCTGGCACTCTAAAGATGCCGCAAGGTGCCAGGCCATTTAAGGTGACAAGTTAATTAAAAATCCACATAAATACATCTATACTATAAAGCTACGCAAGTGAAAAGTGAGAGTCCGAGCGAGTGAGAGAAATTATAACAGAGACCAAGACCCAGACCCAGCCCGAGACCGAGCCAGAGACTCATACCTAAACGAGGGGCGCTCAACTCCAAAGCTGAATCCAAAAATTAAAATCAAAAGCAGCAAAAAATACTGGTTTTGAGAGAGCGCGCCCGCTCAAGAAAAATAAAAATAAAGACAAAAACCAAAAACAATTCAGACACACATTAAACTGTCAATCCAAAGAGGCAAGTCGCCCCCTCCAGAGCCCCCCGTCCGCGCCGTCCCTCTCAGCACCCGCCCCTGACTTTGACTGTGGCTCAGCGTATCGGCGGCTCGGCGGCGCGGCTGTTGCTGGCGCTGCTTTGGCACTTAGCATGCGCATGCGCTACCGTTTTCTTGGCCAGTTGTATTTTAGCCATTAGCACGTTCGGAGCTGGAGTTAGAGGCTGGCTCCAAGTAATCGTAGTAGAAACTAAAAGTGAATTAAACAGCGCTTCAAGACTCACGCACAGCGAGACTATATGGCGACTTGGTGAATTTGTAATTGTGAAAGCGAAAGTTGCGTGCAAAAAGTGGAGTTTCGTATATAACACACATATATGTGGCTAAAAACTGAACAAACAACTCGATATACAAACAAAGCGCGCAAAATCAAGAAAAACAACAACGCAACGAATACTACGAGAGCAGCAGTCACAACAACCTTCAAGAATTCCTCCTCGACGCAGCAAAGCTTCAGTATGCCCGCAGCCAGTTCTCACTCGCGGCTCTTCTTCTACCTGTTGTGCGTCGCCTCTCTGCTAGCTGTATCGAAATCGGATACCGGTAGTACAAAGAACTCTTATTTTATGTCGTACTTCTATTATCTGATTGTTAACTTTATCAATCCCTTTGCAATGCCCATCTTTTACCGCTTCGTGCACGTGTGGCTCACGTGAGAGCGCCCCGGGCATAGGCAACAAAGTCCTAACGAATTTTTGTAAATATCATGTATATATATAAACATAGTTGTAAATAAGACTGCTATTTGAGTTCAAATGTGATCGGCTAATTGGGACTATCAAGTTAGATTTTAAATATTAATTTGTACCTGGCTAGCGTACCTATGTGATAACTTCTATGAGGCACTCTGTTAATTGTGTAATAAAATATGTAAAAAATTATCGATGTGATGGTGTTTTATTTTCTCAATTAACTGCATATCCGTTAAGTGCGTTGATGTAGAACTAATTATATAGTTTTAGCACAAGTGAGGAATTTAACATGCTTTTGTTTTAGCTGAAAGGGATAAGTAAGAATTTTTAAAATTATGAACTGATAAGTTAAGGAAAATCAACATTTTCCAACAAGTTTCTCTCTGCTTAGTCAAAGAAAGATATTTATAGATCAACTATAGCAAATATATAAATTTGCAATATTTTTTATTCACTTTCGAAATGAACTAAAGCTTCTCCCTGCCTAATCAAAACATAGATAGAAGTATTTAAACCCAACAATTTTATATAGTAAATCAAAATCAATCTTCTAGCAGTATATGACTCGCAGCAGTTTCTCTCCGCTCAACTATAGCATATGAAAATGTATAATTTGATCACAAACTCTATTGGCCAACTTCTGTAGCCTTGATATACCCCAATTGCCCTGACCAAAATCCGCAAAGCCTCAATTCTATTACTTCAGCTGGCGTTCGATTCAATCTAAGATCAGAGCTCGGAATGCGAACGCAGCATATAAAACAGCTCACAGTGCCAATTAAATATTATACAATATTACAGTCAAGTGAGCCTCTAAGGGCCATAACAAGTTACAGTGTGAGACGTGATGTCTAAGCCAATGTCAATTGACCAGTAACTGCATTTACAGCCCAGTTAGAGCCGAGTCGTTAACAAGTAGCGAACGCCGCACAAAAACTATACATGTTAGGTATCTCTATATAGACGACATTCACAGAGCAACATTAATCGCCCGTACACGTTCTCGACGCACTCGAAGGTCGTTTTTTCGACTGGGTTCAACTAATTAGCAGATAGCTTGCTTTCAATTCATCATTTTCACATGCTTTTTCACGCATTCTAGAATCCAAAAGCCAAAATACCTGTGAATATTGGGTAGCAAAGCAGGCGAGCTTGCGGAGAGCATTACCAGTTTTTTTAACGTGCTCTCGCTAAGTCTCTCTCAGTCTCGTCTCTTGTCCATGATCTTGACCACGCTTCAGTTCGCTGCGGTAGCTCTCATTGACATCAAAAAGAGTCGCAATAGTCTCTTCGGCTTTGGCTAGTTGGCAGTCAAGGTTAATAGTTGAAACTGTTAGACGCTGAACATTGTTTGAGCAGCGACGTCAGCGTCTGCGAGGCGGAACTGTTTAAGATGCGGAAGTTCGTCCAAGATGATTGGGCAAAAAAATATTTAAATTGAAGATTTTATGTTTTTATTTTAGGAAAATATAAGTTTGCTGTGGCAGAGAACTTGAGCTACTAATCCCAATAGAGTCAAATAAGTCTTAGAAGTTTACTCGATTTGGAACAAGGGCTCGTCAGAGATGATATATGATCGTGTTCGAATGGTGTTTCCTAACTAATTGTACATATATATACTATTATAAGTTTATCTCTCTACGTAGAGGTGTTTGATGGTTTGACTGTCTTATTCATTGACTGGTCATTATTACTATTACTCATCAGCTGTACAAATCTCATCACACACTCAGTTTCATCCACTCATACGCGTTCGATATCATTCACAATACACTCACAGTGCCGCTGCAGCCACCTGCTGAGGATTTGGCTTACGATGCGGCCATGCAGCTGGGCATATTGACGCATCGCCTCAATCAGTTGGCCCACGAGGAGGAGTCGAGGCAATTGGGCATCACAAATCTAACGCTCAACAACCTGGTTAGTCGCATACCCTGCAACTGCGACACGGGGCTGTGCAAATGCTGCGCAGGTAGGTAGCTCCAGCTACATTTCCAATTCTCTTTCACGATTGTGTTCATCTTTCCATAGGCTTTCTCTCGGTGATCGGCATGAATAGCTGCACAGAGGTCGCCTATCGGCCGGATGAGTTTTCCTTTGAGCTGCGCATGCGCGTTAACAATAACATTTGGTTCCGCCGCAAGGTCTCCGGACAGAATCCGCCGCCCTTCTGCTTCAGGCCACCGCGTTTCAACTTTGCACGCGCCTGTATACAGTTCCACGACATTTGGTTCGTTGGGCGCAACATGCATGTCTGCATGTACATGTCCGGCGAGTTTCAGGGCTTCGAGCTCTTCGAGCGGTAAGATGTCCTTAGGGAAAGTACACGTTTCATTGACTTACTTTATTTACTATGTTTTTAGCAACTTTGATTGCCTGCTCTTTGGCGATCACGGCGTGAAAATAGTGCCACCCGAGCAGGGCTATCCAGTGAGGCCCAACGACGTAGATATAGATGATGCAGAGGATGAGATTGAGGACTATGACGAGAACGTTGTACGCAGCTTGGCCGAAAAGATGATGGGTTAATTACAGTTCATGGATTCCGCAAAGCCTTTATCCTACGTTTAACTCCGTTGATAATATGTTAAGTTAATTATTGAGCATTGATGGACAACAAAGCGTCCTTCTTCCCTGCCACTACCATTCTACAATTTCATTTCAACAACCTATTCCCTATCTCCTGAATATATTTTTTATATCCCTATCTGATCCTAAATATTTATTAACATTCATTCCTGTACGCCCACCCCACTATTTATTACCGCATTGTTAATTTATTAAACCATTTGAAACACTTTGCGGCAAGTCTTTTCATCCTGCGCCACTTGGCTGCCTAATCACTCGAGAGTAAAGCGCCCAGCCAGCCAAAAGACCACCTGTTGAGCCACCGCCTCCAAGTGTGAAAACTGCAAAAGGTGCGACGTGTGATGTTCATGCCGAACAAAGGCCTCTCGCCCAGCCGCCTTCGTCCCTGGTTGCCCCCTTAGAGCATGTGCAGCCAGCGCATCCGTATCCTGTTGCGTCTGCCCCAGCTCCTGGGCATTCAAGTGCAAAATAAAACACAAAGCGCATTCAAATTCTAAAGGATAATGCAACCGGTTGTACTGCATGTGCAAGCTGCAGTCGCGGGGAGTTGGGGGCGTGTCGTTTTTATGCACATGCAGAAACACGTCAGGAGCTGCGGCTGCAGGAGCTGCTGCACTTCGCTTGACTCGCAGTTGACTGTAATAAAGGACTATTTAAGGCATTCGCCAGGCGCCCGACGAGGATGCAATCCCCACACACAGAAGCAGAACGAGCAGCGTATGCAAAGTATTATTTCGCACTTGAGGCCTCAAATCGAGGCTGCATTCAAGAGCAATTTAGACTGTGGAGTGTGGGGGTAGGTGTCCTGCAAATGTGAAAGGATATGCAAACAGGATATGCATAGGCAATGCATGTGAAACGCTTGTGGAGAAGAGTCCTTGAATGTGGCTAATGTGAAGACATGAAAGATGGTTAAAAACCTTGTTAAATAATGAGTATATTAACGGAATGCTAAGTAGCTTCATAATTAGCTTTAGTTATGGTTCAAATACAGTTTCCAATTTACTATGAGGATGTATTATTCATAAATCTCTAGAAGGAGAGATTACTTCATACATACATTCTTCAGCTTTAGTAGCTTAATTACTGCTTCATGGTGCAATGTTCCTTTGCCCTTTCCCTGCCTTTATCGCATTGATATTGTTTTTCTACTCACATAAACTTCCTATGCGTCATATACAATTATTATCGCATCTCTATTCATACTTCCCCTTTGATTTGCCGCATGTCACACAAAGGCGTCAATTATGTTGTTAAGTCCCGCATTGGTCGTTGACCATTAAGCTATTTAAAGGCCACTTGAGTAGCCGTTAAACACATTGACCCCTTCGGACAGACAGTGGAAGACCACCTAGCTGATAGACCGCACGGCAGTCTGGCAAGAGGTGTGAACAAAGCTGACCATAAAACCCCGACGG
Organism: Drosophila peninsularis; assembly: GCA_035047485.1. Classification (NCBI taxonomy): domain Eukaryota; kingdom Metazoa; phylum Arthropoda; class Insecta; order Diptera; family Drosophilidae; genus Drosophila; species Drosophila peninsularis. Next base: position 3,415,646 of record JAWNPN010000085.1, on the reverse strand, counting down.
ACAGCTAATTTAAAATTCAAATTCAAGTTTCGAGTGCGCACAAATGAAATGCATTTAGCGTCAGTAATTGATTTGTTTACACACACGCGACACGCGTCGACCAACTGACCCAACTGACCAGTCAGCACACACGAACAGACAAACAAACAGGGGGAACTGAACGGAACTGAGGGTAGGGGTAGCTACTGACCAGCGGCTAGACCTGAACCGACCCGACTCGACCCTCATTGTCCGCGTTGCCCAGCGCAACAGATGCAAAGATACAAGTCACTTAAGGTCCGCTTTGCTCTGGTCACTTGATGCGATTTGCAATGATACCTTTTTTTGTTTGTCTGTTCCCTGAGGTCAATTATATTATTTCCGGTTTCACGTGGTCAGTCAACAAAAATGTGCGAGAAGCTGAGTGCGCCGGACGAGGAAATGCTCTCTAACTGGAAACCAGTTGCCTTGAATACAATGTAAACAAATGTTCATAAATATTCATAAATACACGTCAAACGGATATATAGAGATGGAAGTGCAGAAAGTCTTGCGTCACACAGAGTATTATTTCTTGACATTATAAGATATTTTTTTAAATAATTATGTAATAAATATATCAGAAATTAATATCTAAACTTCTGATAATGCATTCCGATTGGATGCATGAAACACCTAATATACTGTATACGGTATGTATACTATAATACTATTAGTATATAGACGTGTTTATGAGTATATATATATATAGAGTATATATATACTCTACTCTCTTCACCCTGTTTGTTACATGTTAAAGTACAACATACCCTCTTAGCCACATTTAGTAGAGTAAAAGGTATAGGAAAAAATAATATTGAAGTGTCGTGGTCAAGTGGTTAGATCCGTGCCAAAGCGAGCCTGGGGACATAGACCACACCCACACAGGCACACACACCTAAACAGGATTTTGTTACTATATCTCTCTCGATTACACAACACAAAGAAATGGGAAAAATGTAATTGAATAACAGCCAAGCAGGCCTCAGGGCGCAGCAACGCTCTGGCCAAGTGCTCAGATGTGTGTTCGCATATAGAATTATAAAGCAAATATAGCTCCAAAAAATCTATATAAATATCTTTATTGTTTCTATTTTTTATTTTTGTTTCAAGTGAATTTCTTCGCTTTAAGTTCAGTTAGTTGAGCTTTCTCTTTCTTTTTGACGATGTCTGGCAAGCGAAAGGAAAATCCCAAACTACCCCCAAAAGTAATTAAAAACATGGTCGTCGCTGGAGACGCCGGCGACGAATGTTAATCAAAACGGAATATAGAAAAATACAAGAAAATTTCGGCGAGCAGCAGCAGGAGCGGAAGCAGGAATAGGACCACGAGCTGGAGAGAAGCAGCCAGTGTGGAGCATAGACAAGAGACATTGTCCTTGGGGTATAATTTCTTTTAAATTTCTACATTTCGCTTAGAGAATTAATGGGGCTGGGCAGGCCGAATTCCAGACGAGGATATTCAAATAAGAATAATGCTGAAAAATCGTTAATTACTAGCAGAAAGGGAAAGGGAGAGATTCGGATCTACAGACCAAACTAGACTAGATATAGGGGTATATGAAGAAGTCTTAGGCTCGTATATTAGATACATATATTCTTACGCAGCTTAGTCATCCTTGGTGACTTTTCGACTTTGCTCTGACTGTTAACTTCCACAAGTTCTTCTCCAAGTCCATTTTCCAACTTAATTAACGTGTATTCCCTTTCCAACCCATTTCTACTCAAGTCTATTTGTAAAAAATTTCCAAACAAATTTATTGATATCATTAGCGCATATTATTTACATAGACCCTAAATGCTGGGCATAACAAATAACTGGGGCATTAATTAAACTTATCGAACCAGGGCAGGAATTTCGGCGGGTCCTGCATATGGATGAGGCAGATGACGCGCAATTTGTTTGTTATAAAAAAATTCAAACAATTTTTCATAAGAGATATCTGTGACGCGAAATCTTAAGAGACAACCAGCTGAAGGGCAACTCGGCGAAAAGCGAGACACAACGCGCACACACGCACAGCCGTTGTATATATTTATTTTGAATATACAAGCAGGGACGAGGGAATGGGAAGTTTATGTAACGCGACTTTCATGCGTGATGTGCGTGGAAATTTCCCCTCTTTGTGTATATAGAAAGTAAATAAGGAACAGCGAGGTCTTTCCACTTTTGGGGTGGCGTTTCCACCAAAAAGGGTTAAAAATCTGTGCCTACACTCAACATGCGTGAGCCGCATGCGTGTGTGTGTGTGTGCGTTAACAGCGTTGCCAGCTTGTCGGCAGAATTATGTCTTAGGCCAGGAATGCTCTCGGTAAAGAGGCCAACAATGGAAAACAAACAAAGTCATTTACATAGCTAACGAAGTGGGTGAACAATGGGAGAGAAAGTGTTTGAAGAAGAGGAGTGAGGTGGAGCAGCTATTCGCAGGAGGAATGGATGTGCGGGTGACTAGCGCGTGTTGGCGCGGTTTGCGGCAAAATAAAATGGCGACCGGCAACCAACTTACATTTTATGTGTCAATTTTTACATTTTGTGTCATCTTATCAGCAGCTGAAAAAGCAGCAAAGCAGCAAAGTAGCAAAGGAGACAAAGAGGCAGCTGGAGCTGGGTAAAGGGTTTCCAAAAACCATCATTAGGTATGCCAAACGAAGCCCAACTCCCCAGTTAAGTCTCATTGTTGTTGGCTCATAATGAATATGATGGGTTTTATCAATGCGGCTCAACACGGCAGCCCGGAAGGAGCTTGGCGGGGTCAGTGGGGACCAATTTTGCCGTTTGACAGTGCAAATAGTATATAGCCCTTTGCCATATAGCCATTCGGCGCAACTGTCACCATAATCCGCGCTATGGCTATAATGCCACCAAATATTAAAATTCAGCCTCCGAAATTTACATAAATTCAAAATATTTTAAGACAGAACTGCCTTGAAATATAAAATGCTTTTCATATTACATGCTGGCTTAACTCCAACTTTGCTGATAATATTCCCAGTTCAAATGTTTATTTGCTGTTGAAAATAATAATTATACCCAAAATTGGCATATATACAGACTATAACCAGAACGATCCGGTTCACTGGATTATAGCGACAAATGCTTGCTGTTGGCATATCTGCAGCCTGCTCCAGTCTATGAACTCCCTCCGAGCAGAGCTTCGTTGCACGGATAGGGATAGCCCGCGCAATTTGTACTGGCTGCGGAGTTCTGAGGCTGGTTCTGCGGACCGAGACCGAAGAGGCGGAGCCAAAAGTGAATGTTACCATAGGCGCTGGTAATGAGCAGAATCACCGATAGAATAAGTATCTGTTGGAAATCCAAATCGTGAAAATATAGAAATTCACATATGAATAGTTCACAAAGCTCTATGTTCCACTGACAAGAACTTACCAATAGTCGTGTCATTGCTGCTTGTGCCTTTAAACAACTGTTGCTTGAGCTGGGCGAACAGCTCTATATAAGGCATGAGCCTTTATGATGGTGCTGCAATTAGAATTTAGAGTGCATATTATGCAAATTATTTCAAAATATTTTATTTGTTTAAGTTAAATAGAGTTCGTCATGAGGTTACAGGTTTAGAGTCAGTTTGAGTGCGTTGCGAAAACGTGCATAATGAACTAGGCAGATCTTTGAAAAGCTTAGAGTACACATTCTTTATATATTATATATATTCCATGCGCCAAAGACCAAAACGAAAGTATTTTAAATAGGTCTGGTATTTGCTTTACATTTAAGTATCTAATAAAAATTACTTTAAGTAAATGAAGTACCCGACATAACACAAAATATAATTATGAAACTATATAATACTTTAAGAGTGTTCTAGTCCGGTATATACGACTAGGAAATATACCCTGCGCTATTTCAGATACTGAATTATGATAATCTTACATATTCTAGATGTACTTTCTTAATAAAAAAATCATTAAAGTATTTGGCAAAGTTCAAGTATCTAGCATTGTTTGGGTTTGGGTATTCAAGAACAAAGTAAAAACCAATATTTTAATAAAATTTTATCGAAAATATAATAAAACTATATGAATACATAATTATTTCAAATCACACATCCATTTGGCAGTTCATCCGTCAATCAATCAATATGCTAGCCAGTCAGCCAGTCAGTTATAGGTGGAAACAAACCAGCCGCATTATATCTGCCTCCTGTAGGAAGGCCTCCAGTATCAGAGCCTTTAGCTAAGTTAGGAGCTGTTTGGCTTACATTTAAAGGATTTAGGTTTCTGTTCGGCGGATATCGTGCTGGTCCCTTGGCTGGTCCATTAGCCAATGGCTTGGGCAGCCCCTTGCCAGGGCCACCTGGCAACGCAATGCCATCTCGCGGACGTTCCCCTATTGTAGGTACGGGCTTGAAGTTTGGTGGCAGGGCTCCTTTACCGTAGAGTGGTGGTCTTGGATTACGATTAACGTTCAGAGAGTCCTCGACAGGATAATAACGATGTGGCCTAACTATATGTGAAAACTCCACAGGTGACTGTGGGCCTTTTACAACCGTGATCACTTCGCTGCCGTCGCTCACTTCAGTAGTGACGCGCTTAACGGGTACAAATTTGGATTTTCCATCGGCATTGTCCAGCGCTGAATTGAATAATTTCAAGGGTGTCTCAAGGCCCAATCGGAGCAGTTTAATTGAATCATTAACTTCACTCCATATATCGGCGATGCCTGCCGCCGAACTGCTATAGAGAAAGGCCAGCGTCGAAAAGAGTATCTGTTAAATATACAACAACTAAGATATGGAGAGATTTAAGAGAAACTGAACTTACAAGTAGACGTGGCATGACGTAACACCTATAACTTTAAATGGGCAACTGAAGCGCAACAAACACTACTGCTCTATATATAGCAGAAAACCCAGCACCAATAGCTCTATTAGAACAACATTTATGCAAATGCACAGCCGAAAGTTCACAAATAGGTGAAACAGACTCTCCACTAACTTCTACGACAGATCATAAATGGTGCATAATAAGAGCTATAAACAGGGAAGAACGTTGCAGGCGGGTGTTAGCGACTGCAGAATACTCATTGACTGCCCAGCTGCCAGCCAGCTTCAAAACATTGCAAGATATAAATTTAGTCTAATTCAATGAAGCCACAGTCAATAGAGAGTAAGTATTGATTCATTTCGCAGAGTAGTAGAAGCTTAAGAGAAATATACTTGGATTCGGTTCACTTTCCGAATTTTCAGCCTAGCCAAGTTAAGCATTAAAATGTAATTTTCCCTTAATGCTAAAACTTAGCAATCCTAGTGTGACGTAAGGTAGACTTGACAAAATGAAGGTTTCTTTCAAAATATTCAAATATATATTATTTTATATACTTATTCAGAGTATGCCACTAAGTTTAAGTTTAGGTTGAAATTGTATTTTAAGTACGTTGAAGAAAAATGTGTTTTTCCATGTTAAGTCTTTCCTTCTTAGTCTCAATTCGCTGCTCATACTTTCATCTCGAAAGCAGACTTGAATTATTGCTGTGAAATCTGCAATAATTCTTCATTTTCAATACCTTCGGCATGTTATGCAAAAACAAGCGAAATTGTGCGTTATTAATGGCGAATACTTGTAAACAAGCAGCACTCGCGAGCCAGGGCAAACAAAAAGCAAAAATAGTGTAGGGCGACGCAGATGTTATATTTGATTTATAAATACTTGACGTGAAATTTATGGAACGTGAATGAAAATGGCGCATCTAAGAATTTTAACACATTACGGAACTCCAGATGCGGACAACCCCTGTCGCCGAGCTTTGTTGCAAATTGTTTGCGCAAATATGCATATGAGTTTTTTCTTTGCCCAACTTATTGTCGGTTCTTGTTAGAGGGTGGCAAGAGCTGAGTGGGGGCAGTTCCGATTGCCCTAACAAAGAGACGCCATCTTCAACACTTTGCTAAATATTTTATTACTTTTTTCTGAAACGGGCAATTGCGAATGACTTACGCCATTTGCTGTCCATATTTTATGTGCGAGAGAGAGACATCATAAATATCCGTTGCGCTTTATTTGATTGTTCAGAAATTTATATGCTCATTTAAAAAATTAACGACCTTTGACTGATTCGCGCCGATGCACAGGCAGAGGCGTAGGCACAGGCAGCTAACAACAGGGTGTACTTATTATTGCCAGCAATTTGTAAATAAACAAAAAAAACATAAAATAAAAAATTTTACAATTTTGTCTTTTAATATGCATTTCGTGTTTTGCTCTATGCAATGTACAGCTAAGTGCGTCATCTTTAAAGACTTGTATGAACATGGGCTATATAAAGCTTGGCTGTGGAGCCCAACAAGCTGAGTCGGAAGAGATTCAAGGCAATAAATATGTAAAAGCTGACTCATGAGAGCCTTAAGAGTCAGAAGGTGGTAAAGAACTGGCATTGTACTGAAGGTATACACGTATATAATATATAAATATAATTAAATATAAATATAATAAAATATAAATATAATTATATATATATAATATAAATATAAGTACGAATGTAAGTTCTGGTTTTCATCTAGCCCAAGGATATTAAATGAATCATAGTAACTGTTGGGAGTGCTAAGAGCTACAGTTGGCGCATCGATTTCCATTTGTAAGGCATTTATAATTATCTATTCATTCAGCTTTTTCTCAACTCTTTACATCTCATTTACGCTCTCACAGCGCATCAGATTAATCGTATTAAGTCACACGTAGTGAACATATAACTTAAAACTACACAATAAATCTGGGTACCTCATCATTAGCTAGATATAGTAACTACAATATGATAAATTGGCAATAAGACTGCAAATCCGGTTTGCAACGAAACGAGTCGAAGACCAAATTGTGATAAATATTTAGCAAAAATCAAACTGACCTGCATCCAAAAACCTCGCCTTATCTAATCTATGCTCACTTTCAAAGTCATTTGAAAATATTTATCGTTTTTCTTTAGCAACTTTGAACAACATCAAATTGTCAAATACACTCTATAATAAATAAAATAAGTAATTTATGTTAACAACATATTAAGCTATAATTAAGCTGATCAGAATTTAAATAAATAAATTTAAATGATACAAAATTAAACATATTTATTAACATATTTATATTATCTTCTTTCATCTACTTTGCTATCATTTTATTTAAAACCCAAAAGGTTAAATATTTAAATTCAATATATTCCACTCCATGTCAGCAAAGAAAGTTTGCTCTGACAAAATATTTACAAGCAGCGCGACACTTTAAGGATGCTTTTTGTTCGCAGGACAACCGAAAAAATAACTCAAATACAGATCGAACTGCACGAGAGTAAACAGAAAGAAGTAGAGCAGAGTAGGACAGTTTGGGCGAGTTTGTTTTCCTTTTCTTTCTTTCTATTTTTTTTTTTTTTTGCTGGTTTTACAATTTGAATAAAGTCGAAAAGCGTTGGAGGGTTGACAAACTGCAAGATGCGATTCACCCAAAGTCAAACTCAGAGTTCAAAGGGAATATCTCGCAGTTGCAGGCGGCGGTGGGGTGCAAAAGTTTTTGACTTGAAGTGCGCGAGGTTTTCACTTGAAAAGTGTTGCTTGAGATGCTGCCAAAGTGGACACCAACCCCCTGGGCCCATCCCAGTGCTCCCGCATGCCAGCCCAGCCATTTGCCTTTGATAAACATGAACACCTTCGCCATGGGTTGGAGCATGGAGGGGGTAGAAGGGAGCGTAGTTGTCATTCAAATGTGTTTTTATTGATGCGCGCTTGCGGCGCCGGATATGTTGTCCTTCGGGCTTGCCATTCCAATATCCGCCGGTGATAAGCTGAATTATTGACTGAGCGCCTCCACTAATGTCCAGAGCTTCAGCTCCCTTCGCTGTCACTTGGTCAATGTCCTTCCTCCTTAATGTGGGCCGCCAGCGCTCGTTTTTTATTTTTTCCGTTATTCTGGCCGTTAATTTGATTTCGTTTTCTCTGCTGCTGCCAACCACATTAAAGCAACCTCACACAAATGCGTTGACAATATTCTGGCCTCAAGAAATTATCTTACAATATTATTTCCCAACTCAATGCGACTTTTATGGTCTCGAGTGGGAAGTTGGGGCATTGAATCTTTATATGCCATTTTTATCTATTTTAATTTAATTTTTGATTACTTGCGGCTTCTATTCGAAGAGTAGGGCTATATTTTTATATATTGGTCCATTTAGCGTTCATCACTTGCTCGTAGATATTGGAGAGAAGAATACATTAGTTAGATAAGTTCTAGGCCGTTCGGCTGCTAACTGAGAGTGGGGGATCTACACGCATCTATCATAAAGTTCAAATCACCTAGTGGCAGCTTTTAAAAGTGCGAGAATGCGTGTCGTATGTAAATTAATTCAAATAGACAAACAAAAACACAGACGAAGCGAGAGAGAGGGAATTTTCCCAATAGCCCGAACATGCAAAGGACACCAAAAGGACACCAGCACAAGGATGGAAAACACGCAATGCCAGCCACCATCAAAAAAGGAAACTAGTAGTCTCAAGTGCTAATAAACTACATGCACAACGCATCGAGAATGCGCGTTAATAATTTATGTGGGCTAATAGAAGCCACTGGATAAACATCACATGCAGGACATACTGGCAGGACACACGGCCTAGCCTGGCCCACAGCCTGTCAACGTCCAACCCTTTTACCAAAAATAGTGCACAAAATTTATGGGCAATTTGTGTAGCTCTGCTAGCTGTGTTTCTGTTATGGACACAGCTCAAATTTACCTTGACTCTATCTGCGACGATATATCTGCATGGGCGAGCGTTACTTTCCCCATTAGCTGGGCAAACACAAGTATCGTTCTCCTGTTTGCATATCATGTCGAAGGACATGCACGTAATGTCCTTTCATTGTTTGAAATTTAATTAACAAAAGGGTCAATTGTCGCGTGTGGGCGGAGGGCTCAGCTAACGCCTGACCTCGCTCCTCCCGCCCCTAGCTGGACAGTTGGTAAACAATATTTTTGATTAATTTATGAATATTCGTGTGAAATTTCCCTTTGGCATATATTTTTTTTATTATTTATGCCTGCATGGGCTTGCGTGCCTGTCGTAAAAAGTTTAGGTTTAATGAGTGAAGTTCGGTAATTACTCTAATTATATTTTTATTGTGCGTAATTGTTTCAACGTTATATCAACAATATACTCATTGGTGTTTATGTGAAGCGTGTGATATATGGGCGACAATTGGCTGAGCAGTCTGATTAGGGGGCACCTTTTCCTCTTTGCACAGATGAACAGGACTTTAAGTTGAGGGTATTCCCTTTAAGGGAATGAAATGACAATATCACAAGTCATATCTCATTCACAGCCCTTGAGTGTTCTCCCAACCCTCAACGACAACTGAAAACTATTTTCAAAATCAAATTAAAAGTGAAAACTAATTCCCACACATGTGCGAATGTCCTTCAGGGCCGGGCAGCACGTTCGGCTGCTGTTTCGTTTGCGAGAATAGTTGACAAAGTTTTGCTGAAATAATAAAATCAATAAATGACTTGTAAACCTTTGTTTGGTTGGGTCTGCTTTAAATGAGTATTGGGCACGGCCTTCCGCATTCAAATTAAATTTTTGATTTATGCTTCTGTCTTACGGCTTTGTTTGGCTTTTGCAATTTACATTATTTAAATGGACTCAAGTGCAAAGTAATGTTTTGTGGAGCGCACGAAGATAAATACATAAAAACTATAAGGTGATTGCAGAGCTGAAAAGCATGTGTTACACTAATTCTTTTGGAATATGTACTTCAGGAAAATCTGCTTTCCTACCATATACAAGCTGAGGCATATTCGTGGTTGCCTGGCTGAAAAATGAGGAGCATAAACAAGATAAAGTTGCTGCTGCTTGACTAATCAGAAATTATGAATTAATAGTAATTAGTACTCAGTTTGCACACAGAAAACTCTTCTTTGTGAATATCTGTAAAGAGTCTGTTTCCCATGTCTATCTTATGGAAAATCTATTTATGCTGCCCTCGACTAAGAGGCTTTTAAAATATTTCATTCCTCAAGCCAAATAAGCGCAAGATTTAAAGTGCAAGTCAATGTGTCCAGTAGTTGTATTAAATTGCATAACATACAATATATAATGGAAATATCCAGAGTAATCATTGCGTTTCACTTCATTGTTGCATTTACTGCGTGCTAGCTCAAGTATCCTGTCTGTGTTTGTTCCTAGAGGTAAGCACCTCGCTGCGGTGGCTGGCATGAATTTTTTATGACATTTTTGCAAGGGAAACACTTCAAAGCGGATGCACCCAGCAAGTGAAGCGTAAGCACCAGTGACTGAATGAGTCAAGTCGAGCCGAGGGCATGTGGAAACGTCGACAAGCATTGCAGTCAAGCCAAGGATGCTGCGGATAGTTGGCTCGGTCGGTCTGGGGCATGAATATTAAATGCGTAGGTAACAGCAGCTAGCAGACACGTAGTTTGACCCTGCCATCCTTTGTGGAATATGTGCTAAACTGTCAGTAATTGAAGACATGCAAAAAGCACTTAAAAGCCGCCTCTCCAACTCCTCGCCTCTGCTCGTGCAGACACCTCTGCTCGTCGACCAGTCCTCCATTGGACACGGCTTGACGTGCGCTTTCGCCACGGCAATTAACTTTACAAATCGCATGTGAGCCTGTGATTAATTATTCCAAAACCGGACACTCTAACTACAGCAACAGATCTAACTCCGACACTAGGACAGTTAACCCATTTTGGCCTGAAAAAGGGTTGCACTAACAGCTGCACGCAGACTTATATGAAGCCGAAGGGTTGGGGAGCCAAGGAGTCGGGGTACTTTTGACATTTCACATTTGCGGACCGACCCAACAGCACGTTATGTGATGAATGTTTTGCTCATAAGGCGTAAATTGAAACTATTCTTGACCAGAGTCCAGAAGTTGGAGTCCCCTTGGCTGACCACATGCCACTTAGCACATGTTGGCAGCCCCGCCCACATTGGCCTTTCTACACATGCTGCTTGGAAAGGGGGTCTTGGCTTTGGTCAGTTTTCTTATCGGCCAGGCACAAGTTTGGCATTAATTTTGATTTGGTCAACACTTCATTAATCACGCCCCAATGCAAAATGTGGCCAAAAGGGTTTTCTAGACCCTCAGCTCACACTCACGCACACAATTGTTAATCTCCTGTGGTTGAGAACATGTGTGTGCGTGTCTTATTACAGCCTTATCGCCTTATCAAACACAACGTAACCTTTTCCCAAGCTGTTTTCCTTTCTTCACGAATTCAAATTGAATTTCGATTTCTATTTCAAGGCACGCACACAGCATCCGGCTACAGGATCACAAGCATTTGCATATGCCTGCAGCGCTGTTGTCCTGTCAGATGATCGCATGCCTCAAATATATTTAAATTTTCATGCTCACTGATCCTTTCAGTTCGACACACAACATTATCCTAGGCACAAACACACATCAAACAGCTGTTCCTGTTTTCGAATAGGTAAAGCGAGAAAAGGGTTAAAGGGTTGATAGTGGATGAATTAGGCTGGTTCCCAACAGCATCTCAGAGGCTAGCCAAGTAGCTGATTTTCTGCTACACGAATATTTCTGAAATGGGGTTAAAGTTCAACTGAAATTAGTAGCGTGCCTTACGAGGAGATAAATGATATGGTGGAAAACTCGATTGCCTTTACATACGTAAATAAAGTTAATTCTTTCAATAAAACTCGCAAAATTGTATCATGATATAACATTAAAAGTTACCAGATACATATTATAAGTAGAGAAAATAATTTTAATTTGATTAAATTAGTGATGGTAAATTAACTTAATATATTCGGTTGAAAATATCACAATCATATCTCACGTTGCACTCCTTTGGTCTAGACTTCCTCCTCTCTCTCTCTGTCTCCCCCGCTCAGTCTCACTCCCTTTCTCACTCTCTCTCTCTCTCTGTCTGCACTCAGATTCATTTCGCTATACAGCTTCAACTGCTATTCAAACCTTTAGGACTAACAGATCTTTGGCTGCCCTTTCTACGCAAGAAAAGCCATAAATAAAAAACCATTTAAAAACTGAAAAAGTGGAAAAACTTGCTTTGCCCTGAGTGTTAAAAAACAAGCGAAAAGTGAATATGAATGTGAGTTCTATGTGTGTGTGTTCGTTTCCCCGTATCCTTGCTTATCCTTTATAATTTGCACGGTTGTTGTTGATGCGGCTGCTGTTGACGCTTGATGAAGAGCCACAGCAGCAGCTTCTGGGCAAAAGAAAAAAAAGTGGTTCCCCTTTTTAATATGCACTGCAAGTGCCTGGGGTGCCTCAACTGTAGGATGGAGCGGGCTGCGACTCGAGTGGAAGCTCGTCTTGGTAGTTTTTGCTCAAGTTGAGTGGCAAAAAGTTAATGGATTGTTATCTTGCGGTTTCCTCCAGCCCAGCTTAGCCGCTGTTCCAATGGACTTTTCAGCAATTAAAGTGCGCACTTCACATTTGAGCGAGGAAGGTGAACGGGTGCAGAGCGAACCTCTTGTGCTTCGCTTGCAGTTAATGAAATTGTTACAAGTGCACTTGCAGCCATAAAATGCTTAAGTATATCCTATATTATACTGGGAGCAGCTGCCAGCCAAGCAAGCTCATACGTAGCGGAAAAATATTTGTGTAACATTTACAAAAAGTTTTTTGGCTGAGCAGAAAAAGTCGGCAAAGTTTTCGCCTCACACAAAAGCAAAAAATAAAATAAAATGCATACAAACAGGCTCATTACGAGCTGATTATTATGATATAAGTTGGGTCTAGGGACTGAGAATAATTGATTTAAAATGAGTTTGAACAACGACCTTAAGTCTTCAGCTACAAAATTTCGCTTATTAAGCATAAATTTAAGACAAACACAAGCAAAAATCGATAACCTACATTTTCAGCATCGAAAAAGGAACCCAAATAAATAAAAAGTCTACATCAAGAACACAAGCAAGAACGACAACAATTAAGGTTTAGAAATATATATATGATATATACATACAAACTTCTATCAACCCTCAATTACGACAGCGAGCTGTGTGCCGTATGCATGTGTATTTTTTAATTAGAACAAAACGCAGAGCGAAGCAGGGATAAACAGGACGCAAGGATATGCAGACGAACTGACGCGCTTGTCAAGCACTCACCGAAGAAAAGATAACTTGAAAGGTAAATTGATGGACTGGTCGACATTACAGAAATCATGTATGAAAAATGTATTATGTTCGAATATATATAATCTATATTCAAAGTAAAGTTGAACTAGAATTTTCAATTATATATTGCAGCCTTTAGTAGACAGATTGTAACTCTCAGCATTCACACTCCCAAACAAACTTGACTTCTAAAATTCAACTCTTTGTGGGCTGCCTGTATGAATGATATGTTCATATTTGTGTGCTTCTGCAGTTCTAGGTGTTTTCACAAGCCAAACAAAGTCACGTGTCCTTTGACAACATGTGAGCCCAAAGGCCCAAAATATTCGGCAAATGTGCCTTGAAGAAAAGCATCAACGTTGGCTATTGTGAACTGGTTTTTATGTGTTCTCTTATTGTTGGGGATAAAAAGGGTACTGTGTGTGTGTCCTGTGTCCTTGTCAGACGCATATGCTAATTAGGCAATTAATATTTGTGGGCGAGACAACTTAATTTATAGACCAAGAAAGCATATTTCTGTTATGAAATGCGATACTCTAGTAGCATATCCTTTTCGAAGCTAGGGGTCATTGCAGCGGGTGGGAGTGTGTGCGTCATGTGGCAAGACAATAAACTTATCACATGTTGCCAACGCATGGGAGTCCCAAGTCCCAAAAACTTTTGCAACGAGTTTGATTTGCGGTCATGGCCCCACATATCCTGGCATGTCCTGGCAGGCGCTGTCAGGCAACTGATATGCGGCTCAATCCACAATGCTTGTCCAGCACAGCATATTATTTGAGCATATCATCCAGTCGACGCACAGTCAGCAATAATATTTTCTTAGACACTATTTCTGACTGCATGCCACGCATAACTTGCCACAGAGCGGGAGAGAAAGAGGGAGAGCAGGCGAACCAGTGAGGTGGGGCAAGGTCTGTGGCCACTCGCTTGCCTAGTGGAGCATGTGCAGCAAGATGTTGGATTTTGACTAGCAAGATGCAAGCACAAACTCAAATCTTGTATCTCCAGGCGACATTTGTCAGACAGTCAGACGAAGATTGAGCTGGAGTCGACTCCGAGTTGAGTTGGGCTGCGGTTGCCCCTCAGCTCTGATTTGATTAAGTTTGTTTGCTTAAAGGCTGACTGTCAAGTGGGCAGTCGGGTAATATGATACACATTCACATCTGCAAAAAGAAAGCACTGAAACAAAGATGAGCACACTGTGAGTTTTTAAATATAAGAAGTATACTTCTTTATTTTCTTTTTTTATTTATTTTTTATTTATTTATTTATTTATTTATTTATTTATTTATTTATTTATTTATTTATTTATTTATTTATTTATTTATTTATTTATTTATTTATTTATTTATTTATTTATTTATTTATTTATGTACTTATTTATTTATTTATTTATTTATTGATTGATTTATTGATTGATTTATTTATTTATTTATTTATTTATTTATTTATTTATTTATTTATTTATTTATTTATTTATTTATTTATTTATTTATTTATTTATTTATTTATTTATTTATTTATTTATTTATTTATTTATTTATTTATTTATTTATTTATTTACTTATTTATTTATTTATTTATTGATTGATTGATTTATTTATTTATTTATTTATTTATTTATTTATTTATTTATTTATTTATTTATTTATTTATTTATTTATTTATTTATTTATTTATTTATTTATTTATTTATTTATTTCACACAAAGGAGTTTAGTTACAAAGGGATCAGGGATCATAATCCAAGAACACTGCTGGCTTCATTTATGATGATATTAGAGCATAGTTCAGCAAGAATTCGCTTAAGTATTAATTCCCTTCACTAACTATATAACCTCTGTTTAAGTATACTTTGCATCAACGCTGCTCAGCTCCAAAATTTGCACACGGAAATAAGTTAATCGCAAGTAAAATAACTCTGAGCAATTTTATCAGCTGTCCTACGCCAGAGCGGGAGAGAGAGAGAGAATAAAGATAAGTAAACATACGGCTCGGCGCTGCAAGCCAAACTTTTCCATTCAACTAAAGTTCGTATTACGTGTACGTATACGTAATGTGGCAATAAATGCTGCGCTCGATTAAAAAGGCATTGCATACTTTTTGGCGTGGCGCCTTTACGAGCCACGGCGGAACAGATGCGGCTTTCGTATCTGAAAAATCTGTTGAGCCAACAAAATAAAAAAGAAATTGTGTAAACTCCAGACACGAAGCGTGAGAGGAGGGCCCTTCGCGTGACAGATATGAAAAGCAATGTTGTTAACGCGGCTACCACTGCGAACGCACAGCCGCAGCTTCTCCATATGTCCCCATCTGCCTGCCGAAAAGTTGGTTGCTTAAGTAAGTGCTTGTAATTTAGCCGCAAGACTTTCCAACCCACGATTAAGCGAAGGCCCAAAACTGCCTTCGGGAGTAAAGAACTCATGTGTGGCAGCTGTAAGAAACTGCTGTGTTAAGCATTGAGAGGATTAGCGGGACATAAAAGGCAGCTTCATATGAGGGCTAGAGTGTATATGATGTGTTTCTGCATTATGAGCCCAACAGGAGGACGAACCTCCAAGACGTCCTAAGATAACCGAAACGGTTGACATATATAATAGCTAAATGTATTCATTATGATATGCTATTATCAGTTATCATGATAATAATGATTCTCCTATTTTAACACATTTACTGATTTTAAGTTATTAGTCAGAAATAAGGCATACTTTACCTTACTTTGATGAAATGAATTTCATATATGTGTCTATTAAAACAATTGCAATCTGACATTAATTCTATTAAAAATTAGCTATATTTACTCATTGTTCTGATAAACTATAATATAAATGTATCTGGCGAGTGGTTTACATGAAAGTATAATCCAAGTCTTCATTTTCGCGGTTATAAATGTAGACTGACACTCTCCATTAGCTGTCCACTTTTGCCACAAATTGCAGACTCCTCATATGGAACAGTCGATTGCTAGAATAAAACCTTTAACTTCTACAGCATATATTATATAATACTTTAATCAATGTCCCATCGTAAATCCTTAACTAAACTAATAATTGAAAAGTCACTTCTTTCAATTTCTAACCTCTTCACATTTAAGTTGGGCCTTCATCCAGCAAAGCCCCTTGCTGTTGCTTTCTCTCTCCTCCAAATGCATTCAGTCAGCACCCAGAATACAACCAAATACAAGTCATATTCCCTCGGGTGCTGCACACGCCAAGCGCTGCATTTGCCCCTCCTGCCAGGACAATGGAAAGGGCAGGGCACAATCGTAGACAAATGGAAACACGAAGTAAATGAAAATGTCATGCAACCAATTGGCAACAAATACGCTGACCCCTGTCCAGGGACGAGGGACAAATGACAGTGGCTGAGTGCAGGCGTGTGTCCTGCGTGGTGGTTGCAGTGCAATACAAGAGGAGCGAACCAGGAAACATTTATGTACATTACGAATGTTCCCTATGGGGGTTAAGGAAACCGGTTGGCTGACACGAGAAAAAGAGTCGCAAATGACCTAAGGTCAGTTTTAATGTTGCGTTAAATTGGACGAGGCTCGTTTACAAATTGATCGAGCAGGCCTAATAGGCTTTAAATAATCAGAAACAGGATGCAGGCATTCAAGTGGTCATTTGATTGCCCGACACCGCGGTTGGTGGTCAGCCGCTGAAAGTCGATTGTTTACACATGTTTTCGGCCGTGGCATAAGTGGACAATGGACAATGACAACCGGTTTACGAATGCCAAAGCTGAAGGGATCTCTTTCTCTGCCCTTCGTCACTCCTTTGATCAGCCCTAAAAGTTGGCAAAACCAGCGAGCTGTTAAAAAAAATAAAAGTTGAAGCATCGTTTGGGCAGCGCTCATAGAAAAATCAGCGAAACGCAAACGTTATAGAAGCTGATGGAAAAACTAAAGCAATATAACAAACTCATAGTAAACAACAAAAACTTTTGTTGGCTAAAAGCTGGTCGACTCTGATATATACCCTGTCTACACACCCACTAACATGTCTTTCAATTTCGAGAAAATTATAGAACAGTGAGTTCATTCAGGTTCAACTTTCCTTTAGCTAATTACGCAAGAACAATATACCCGTTCTTCACCATTTTCAATAGGTATAAAAATGGTAGCAAAAATGTACAGACTCTTGAGGGGCGCGCACACAAATCTGTGCTCAAAACTAAGTTATATAGTAAGAATGAAAATAAAATTTATATATAACACTCTATTTTGTATTCTACTTTAGCTTTCTTTCTATTCCAGCTTACATTTTATTTAGCGAGTTTTGGATTTCACTTACTCTTTATTATTTTTACTCGCTGAGTTTTGAATCCTTTTTCATGCTCGTTGCTAATTAAGGGCACGTAAACTGTAAATTTGTTGTTTGCGTCTGCTGGGTTTGGGCAGCCACAAAAGTGGAAGAACGGAAAAGGCCAGAACAGAGTAGACAAATACGAAATGCGAGCTTTAAAGTAGTGGATGCTCAGGCGAAAGGCTGCTGAGATTTTGAGACTCGAGTTGCAAGAGATTACAATAAATAACTAGGAAGAGTTGAAGAAGAGTTGGAGGGATAGACATCAAATTGTTAGAGATTGAGGAAAAATGAAAGTAAAGAAACAAAATTTCAACTAAGTTTAACTATTACAAGGAAAACCTTAATATTATATAAAAAATGGAAACATTAAAAAAACATTGTAAAATTCTAAAAATGTGTCGAATTATGTAAAAAGTTTCATATTTGGAAGAGATAAGATGCAGTTTCAAGCTAAAAATAAATAATTATAATAATTGTCTGAAAAGAGATCGATGATGGAAACCGAAATCTTAAGTCATTAAAGTACTCACAGAAAAAAATCAATTTCCGTTCAAATTTATTCTCAACGAAGTGGTTCAAGGCGATTGCGAGCATATTTCTCTAACTATTTCTCACATACTACTTATAATATTTATCGAAGAGTGCTGTAAGTTTGTTTGACTAGATTTTCTGGCAAATCCCTTCCCAAAAATAGAAACAATTTGAATAGCCAGTAACATATATAACATAAACACATAAGCAGCAAAACTAATTAAATTAAGCAATGTTTGACTTGGCGCAGAGTGAATACCCCGAAAGTGTAAGTGGAACGTTGACCCGCGTGCGACGTTCCGTAAGCTTTGTACACGTGTGGAACGATGTGAGCTATTTGAGATATGCATATTAATATATTTTGAAGTATATAAAATATATATCTATATATATACTGTATACTTAATGGGTCACATTCAGACCCATTGCTTCCGCCACGATGCAATGTCTGCCAGCAGCCAGGAAATGTGCGAGTTTATAAAGAAGACATCGAGCTGTTCCTATTATGCGGAAACTTTAGACTTACTGGAACTCTTCTTCTGCACTTTTAACATGACCTGGGACAGTGGTGTTATCTTCATATTAATCTTCATCTATCTGCCCTTATATTTTTTAGTGTTCATTATTACAAAACATTTGTGAGTATGCTTAAAATTTAGTAAATACACGTAAATTACTTACTTTTCATACATGCATGTTATGTTATTAGCTGCATACCCAATTATGTGACCTTGATGGATTTGCTTCCGATATCTGACTATACATATGGCTATGTTTTCTTTGGATTTTACCTATTGATTCCCGACTACTTAGACTTCATAGTGAACTGCGCATATATTAAAAATACAGAGGCTTCCTTGACGTTTAGCCATATCATGGGCGATATTCTACGCTTCTTTGTCACAGGCATCATGATGCTTTGCATCAAAGGTTACCATGTGAACGGAATGCTATGGTGGTCCAATATGATCATTATCTTAATAGGCTTTGTCTATTTGAGTTTTGTGGTGGTTCACAAGTATAGAGCGTTTGGTGCACCGGATCTCCTCTATGGCGATGCTCCTTTATTGACCTTCAATGCCATGACATATCTAACTATGTTTACGCTTATTATAATTTTGGCCCTACTCTTATCGTATCACAGCCGAAGCCGGCGTTCTAATGAACCAACTGCGGAGACAGTGAGTGTTGATGAGGAATTAGAACAGGTGTCCAGCGATATGGATATGCAGAACCAGATTCCCATACACGATGAGCTCAACTCGTTTCACATCTGGTGGAACACTGTCAACGGCAATGCGATCATGAAAGAGGGCAATAAAGCCTTAAATTGTCTTTTCGTAAGTCAAATAAAACAGAGGGAATGCCTATTGACTTATTTGTCTATGTGAACAGATTCCTGCCTACTTCGTGTTGGCCAACGTAATACCCGTGATGGACAAACAACGTCCGATGTATGGCTGGTGCAAGATTATCATTATATTCGGTTTTCTGGTATTTCCATTTTTCCTTATCAAATCGAAAAAAGGGCCCACGCCGTTTCTTTTTTTGTTGTTCATTAGCTGGTTCATTGCATTGATCATATTAATCGCGTTCCATCCGCTGCGGCAGCCAGGGCGTGTTATGATTTGTATCTATTCTTTTCTTGGCACGGCCATTACTAGTATAGTCCTGTATCAAATCGGAGAAGAGATCGACAATTTAACCTGGCAGTACATGACCATGCGATTTGAGAAGCTAGGCGAAACGATTTGCATATTGTTTTTGAGCACAAACCAATGTTTATGGCTCGTCGTTTTGCTCTACAATCTAATCCAAAGTAACCGACAGGATGCAGCATTCGGCGCAGTCATGAGCGTGGTAACTCATAATATATACATGGCTTTACCTATGCTCGTCCTTCATGATTGCTATACTACCAACAACTATGTGAGTTGAGTCTTTACACTTTACTCTTTACTCTTTACTCTTTACTCTTTACTCTTTACTCTTTACTCTTTACTCTTTACTCTTTACTCTTTACTCTTTACTCTTTACTCTTTACTCTTTACTCTTTACTCTTTACTCTTTACTCTTTACTCTTTACTCTTTACTCTTTACTCTTTACTCTTTACTTTACTCTTTACTCTTTACTCTTTACTCTTTACTCTTTACTCTTTACTCTTTACTCTTTACTCTTTACTCTTTACTTTACTTTACTCTTTACTCTTTACTCTTTACTCTTTACTCTTTACTCTTTACTCTTTACTCTTTACTCTTTACTCTTTACTTTACTCTTTACTCTTTACTCTTTACTCTTTACTCTTTACTCTTTACTCTTTACTCTTTACTCTTTACTCTTTACTCTTTACTCTTTACTCTTTACTCTTTACTCTTTACTCTTTACTCTTTACTCTTTACTCTTTACTCTTTACTCTTTACTCTTTACTCTTTACTTTACTCTTTACTCTTTACTCTTTACTCTTTACTCTTTACTCTTTACTCTTTACTCTTTACTCTTTACTCTTTACTCTTTACTCTTTACTCTTTACTCTTTACTCTTTACTCTTTACTCTTTACTCTTTACTCTTTACTCTTTACTCTTTACTCTTTACTCTTTACTCTTTACTCTTTACTCTTTATTTATTTCTTTACTCGTTTCTCTTTTACAGTTTGTATTCACTGCCAAATTGGAGAATTGTTATATATTCTTTTTGGTCATCTTTGTTGGTGTCTTGCTTCACGTTTCGATGAGCTCGAATGAGTTTCGCATGTCGCTCTTCATCTATATGATCGCCATGACCACAACATTCGTTATATTTGAGATGGCAAGCTTTTACGAATGGGTGCATCCCTTTGGCGCTCTCACGTTTATAAAGCCGCCCAGGGATAGAGTCGTGCACTGGGCCTAAGGGTATGTGAATCCAACAAGAGAAAGGATCTTTTCCGTCCATGTGGATGGGCGAAAGGCAAGCGACAAGACGCAGCTGACAACTATTCATTTTTGAGTAATCAAGTTACAACCTAGAGATAAGTCAAGTTAAAACTTGGAGATAAGTATTGCCAACTGCTGGGATTGGTTATTCGCTTTGCCAATATTTGTTAAAGCATCGCAGGCAATATTATTTTGACTTATATTTACTTCAAGTCAACTCTAGTTCGTGATCGTTAATGTGAATTGGAAAAGCTAACTTAGATGACGAAGAATTGTGATAGCCACTATGGAAATATGTCTTGAAGTATAATTCTTATACATAGATAGCCACAGCCATATTCATTCAGGTATTGCAATTAGTCAAATTAATGAACTTGTAAGTTAGAACCTAAGAACTATTCATATGTGATGATATGGCCAACCATTACGGGTTTTTTGCGTAAATGTGCTTTATCGTCGAAAAACAAAACACACAATGAAAGAACGTGAGAGTCGAAGGTAATGCAACTGCGTTGAACTTAAGCTAGAAAAATATATTCTAAAGGAGCTGCTCATTGACTTGTTTTTGTGATTGAAGCTGATCAGCAGTAAAGCTGTTTGGACTCAACCTCTAATCACGGTGTACAAAATATAATACATACATACAGTATGGACGCATCAATAAAATTAACATACTTGAAATGGCAGGGAGTCACACAATAAAAAAATCAGTATCCGACATTATGTCCATTATAGTATCACTTAATTTACCATAATATTATATATATATTATTAATATATATATATATATTAATAATATATATATAATATTATGGTAAATTAAGTGATATATATATATATATATATATATATTATAGTATCACTTAATATTTGGTTAATTGTAAAATTGAACGAATAAATACATGGGAACTCTGGAATTTATCAAATATTTTGAGCAATTATGTTTTAATCTGGAAACTCCGTTTGAGTCTGTAAGATATAATTTTTATTTACATCACAGTCATATGGTCTGCTCTTTTGTATCGATACTAACTGGAATTTATATTAGGAACCACACAACTAAAATATATATATATACATACTAAAATTTTGAGCTTAGGCATTTTTATTTTGTTGTAGTTGCCACATCAAAAACGAATTTGGAAAATATGAGGTAAAATTGTGTAATATACACATAAAGCTGAGTGCATAATTTAATAATTCTAACTTTTAAGATTTAATAGATATCATTTTATAACAGAATATCGATTTTCGTTTTAAATTAATAACATTAAAACCTGGATAGCTATCGAATTTTTAACAACAAACTGCATCTGCACCTGCTATACAGGAACCTACGATTCAAGTCTGTAGCTGTTATAGGTTCTGAGATCGACGCGTTCATACAAACGAGCAGACGGACAGTCGGATGGACGGATAGACTGACAGGGCTAAATTGATTCGGCTAGTCGGCCACGCCTCCTTCTGCCTAGTTTAGATATGAATATATATGAATGGCATAGGCTGTTTTCCTATACGTGTGTACAAACATGCACTTCGAAAGTTTTACCTTCCGATTGCTAGATGGCGCTATGGTTTGCGAATCACCAGCTGCTATGTCGAATCGAAACATAGATGGCGCGATTAGCTAAAAATTGAAAAATAAATTTAATTTGGTATGCGTTCTGGTCGGTCGGGATCGGAACTCGTTCAGGGAATCGCCTAGTCGGAGCTCCCGGCTAGAGTTTTTTCTTACTAATAATATAATAAGCTAATTAAGCGAACACTACAGCTATAGCTGCGGAGATTGCGACGGGACGATTATATAAACAACAGTATATTGAACGATAGGTGGCGCTAGATACCACCGCAAATATAAGCATTGCACACCACCTATTGACATTAAGTAACAATAATCCTGCTATTATATATAAATCCAATAATAGGTGGCGCCCAATGTTCATGTGGAATTGCCCTAGGTGGCTCTATTAATTCATACACCGTGTGTAAGTTGATACGGAAGATGGCGCTCCATTTGTTGTTCTGAAGTAGTCGCTAGATGGCGCGAATTCTAGTAAACAAATTTAAGGTATTTCTATGTTCCATTGAAACTCTCTTTGCTGCTTCAAATTGAAAATCATGTATTAAATTTATTGGAGCAGCGTAGTGTATAATATTATGACGCCAATGAGACTTTCGCGCTGAGCTACAAAACCCTCCTGAAGAACTACAAATATGCCTACATTTGGCGAAAAAATTGTCCTGACTAAATGTTACCGATATATCTTTTTGATACAGTGGTGTTCAACGAATAGCATTTCTAAGAACCAGAATTGCATTATCCGATTTTCGATCGGGACACTTCCACGGGTAAATAAGCAAAAAGGAATTTCTTTTCGGACAATTCTGAGTTCATTTTATTGAGTTCTTAGCATGGGCACCTATGGTTAAGTGGTCTAGAGGGGTATTAACCATGTTTGGTTTATTACAACAACGTAATACTCACTGTATAATTGTTCATAATACTGATAAGTATATGAAAGTCACTAATCAAATCTCGAACGGAATTGTACAAAGGGAAATTTCTTAGGGGACATTTAGCACGGACACCTCAAATAGCCTAAACTTGTGGCAGCCCTGGTTTGCAGGCCTTGCTTTCTAGGCGTAAATATCCCTAAGTGCGTTTGAGAAGAGTTTGCTAAAAGAAAAGTGCTTACTGTGTCGCTGAGGTAGTGTCAAGTAATATCCTTAGAAGTTACAAGCCCTCGTTATATTATACTCAGCAGCCCTGGTGAAATTGGCGCGAAATTTGAAATTGAGAATGCTTCAACGTATATTTGTGGTAAGTGCTCAATACGATTATTCAACTAAACGTAATATTCAAGCTATAGAGAAAAGGTTGCAAGCAATCATAGCCAGCGTTTGTTTACTTTGCTCCTAAATATTTGTACTTTTCCAGATGCATCACACTAGAACTAAAATACTAAAGAGAACAGCCAATGGAAGTAGTCCCGCTGTCAAATGCATAGCCATAGCGTCATTGCAGCCGAGGTTATTCAGGCTGATAACATATTGCGCTTCATCGGGTGTTTGGCAAGCGGCTTGATTACACGAAACATCACCAAAACCTTGCGCCTGCACTGAGAAGAACAGCGGCGGACAAGGCTCGTAGTCGTAGCCCACACAGGCGTCTGTCAAATCGTAGCTGAACGGGCCCAAGGCCGTGCTCTCACAGCTCTCGTCCTGGCGCAGCGGATGGCTCTGATTGCGAAAGGGCAACTCGATGCTGCGCGAGAAGCACACGGTAAAAGTGATTTGACTAACAGGTGCGATCTTAAGATATCGCATGCTCTGCCTGTTGGGCATGTAGAGAGCATCCAGGCGGTAGAAATTTATGGTATTCAGACGTCCGTATTGCTCCAAGGAGTTTAGCCCATACTCGCTAATTCCTCCACTCGAATAGCAACGAGGATTCCAGATGCGACGTGGAACTGAATCATAAGTTAATTTTAAAAGGGTGATATAAATTCACAGAAGCCGGCTCACCTTGTCGTATGCGCCGAATGACTGGCGCTCCACACTCCTCCGGCGGCTTGTTAATGTTCAGCAGAAGCAAATCCCTCTTGGGCTGCCGCACAAAGTCGTGAAACCTGACCAAGGCGCCCCCTCCATAATAAATGAAGTCCACATGTGGCAAGCTATAGCGCAGGCGCTTCATGTAGTGTACACAGTAGTCGTAGTCGTTCTCGTCCACAAACGATGTGGGACTCGGCACAAGCAGAGCCACCAATGAGCGTCCGCCCAGATAGTCAGTGGCTTGCTCTGCTGCCAGCAAGTCCTCCACCCGAGTACTGATGGTGTTCAGTATAAGGGGAAGATTGAAACCGGGTGGATCTATGCATAATTATTAGATTAGGTTATTGCTCTGCTATAGATTGACTGTGGCAATGCTTACGCCAGTAGTGCGTGGTGAAGTTCCATTGCTGGTACACATCTACTATATAGTCAGTTGTATTCACTATAACTGAAGCGTCGGAGGCGGCAAAAAGCGTTACGGTGCTTGCATACGGGTGTATGTTGAGGCCCTGCAACACGTAACTGAAGAGAAACGATTGTAAGAATCACAGAAATAATTGAGTGCACCGGATAGTAGTAGACAGCTGTTCTTAATATTCATCAATCACTCAACTAAATAACTAACAGGCAGATACCGTAAGCCATTCAGCTTTGTTGATCTCACAATTTAAACTGCCCAGGGATTGACAGCCTTCCAGTCAATCAGATATGTATGTTAACTCAGGCACATCCAACTAGTTTGCCTAGATCTTGTACTTTCAGTTCCTCAGTCAGTCAATCGAGTAGCCCTCATCATTCAAGGGAATTAGCAGTTATTATAACTAATCGATGCTGTTACTTACGCCACATAGTCGACAATCCAATTATAAGGCCAATTGGTATCCACGAACACAAAGACATTGGTCTTTATGGTGGTCATATTGGATATGTCTGACGAACGTTCGAACTGAAAGTTGTCCATGATGGCTATAAATAATAATATATATAGATGAGTGCGGGGCATGAAAATGTCATTAAGATAAGGTAATCAATCGATATAGAACCACTTGGGAAATGCCTAAACGGAAATAAAAGCGTGCTGGTTAGTTCTAGTGGGTGGACTTTATTTGCGACTTTTCACTGGAACTTAAAACTTAAATAAAAAAATTATAATAATAAGGGAGGGTTATGGTGGGCCATACATACAGATGTGTTGTGTTGTTATTTGAACTTGTTAAGTGGGCCAGAACAGGCGGTCACTACTGCAGCGAACGATGCAACAGCATCGCCATCAAAATGGTCAGTAGACTCGCGGCTAGGCCGGAGGCGCCGCTGTAGCAGCCCATGTTGACCGAGGCGACGATATAGCGCCATTGATCAGGCGTCTGGCAGGCATCCTGTGTACAGGACGTAGTGTTCACAGAGCCCGGCTGGACAGACAGATAGAGCGCCGGACACTGCGTGATGGTGTAGTATCCATTGCAGGCATTGGACAGGTCGTACGAGTAGCTATTGCCATTAATCTGCACGCAGTTCTGTGCCACTCCGTTGTTGTTGGAGTTGGTGGAGTTCTGCTGTGGCCATTCGTAGCTGCGCGACGAGCAGACAGTGAAGGCACCTCCATTCTGGGACTGGATGGTCACCACGCGATTGGTGCCAGCGCCAAAGAAGTAATTGGGGGAAACACGGTAGAAGTTGACTGTGCCGGGACGCACGTATTGGTACATCTGATCAGTGCCCCAGCTGGTCGTGTACCACATAGAGCCGCAGCGTGGGTTGATGATGCGACGAGGTACTGTAAAAGAACGTATCGCTTATATTAGCATCCGATAGAGGCCAAGGCCGAGGGCAGAAGGCTTACTCTTCACTATACGCCTGGCCACGGGTCCAGCCGATGTGGCCACGGTGCTGCCCGTCATCAGGGGGAACAGGTCCCTCGACGAATCGCGCACAAAGTTGGAGAAGCGTTGAATATTGCCACCACCATAGTAGATAAAGCGTAGATCGGGAATCTGCTCGTATATGTACTGCAGCTCCGTTGTCGCGTAGTTTGAGTCGCCATCGTTCACATTCGCTTGGTTCGGCATTACCAGAGCGACCAAGGAGCGACCCCCAACGCTCGAGTTGGTCTGTTCTCCATTCAAGAGTGTTTGGGTTAGGTTCTGAATCGTGCGCAGTACAGTCGGCAGATTGAAGCCTTGTTGCACTGCAATTAGAATATTCCACAGTTAAGCCCTATCCTTGGAACTAAGCGAATGGCCAACTCACAATTAGACTGCACTGTGGCGTTCCACTGTTGGTAAACATCAGTCACGAAGTTCGTGGTATTCACTATGATCGAGCCATCGAAAGCGGACAGCAAGGTCACCGAACTGGCGTAGGGATGAATGTTCAACTGCTGCAGGACGTAGCTGGGGTAGAAGAAGACAAATGAGAACGGGCTTCGGTAGGAGTTATTCGGGACGCTTACGCTACATAATCCGCAATGGCACTGTACTGCCAGGTCGTGTCCAGGAATATGTACAAATTGGTCATGGGTGTGATAATGTCCGACAGATCCTGGGTGTTGCTGGCTGTGCAGGAGACATCGTTCAAGGATTGTGCTGTGTGTGGATAATGCAGAGTATAAAAGAGAGTGCAGGTGTTACAGGTACAAAAGGAGAAGTAACTGAGTAGCCGCAGAAGAGCTGGCGTAAAGCTAAAGAATAGTTAGGACAGCTAGAGAATAGGTGGAGAATAGCTAAACAGTTCAGGAACACCTGGACAATAGGTATAGAAATACGAATCCTAAAGCAATGTGTAGATTTTCCCAAGTGGTTCTGCGACATGTGGAAAGGAAGGCAAATGCTACTTACGCACATAGGTGACCAGCGAGAGGGCCGCCGTTTGAGCGAATGTCGCAATCGCTAGTGGCTGAATGGTTACGCGCAGCTGCATTCCCTTGTCGAGTACCTGGGCAAAGGCGCTTGTCTGCGCCTGCATCTCGGTTGTGGGCGCCACGTTGGGGAACTGCTGCTGGCGACTGCAGGCCTGGATGCCAGAGCCCAGCACGCCAGTCGACGAGTAGTACATGCGCAGCAGTTGCGAAAGCTTCAGGCCCGATGCCTGGGTGCGCCAACTGTTAACGTTCTTGGCCAAGATCAGACCGTCCAGGCCGCCGCGAATCTCCGCATCGGTTGCCTCCAGATTGTTGCGCTGCGACAGGAAGTACCAGTGGGGCAGCACTGTGTCATTCCAGCCGCCAGTGGCGCCCACTGTGGCCGCATTGTTAGTGGTAGTTGGCACCTGGACGAGCGTCACCTCGGCCAGGTCGCCCGCGAGCGTAGCTGCCCAGCGATTGTCCACGTAAGAGGTACCCGTCTGGGATTGCGTACGACCACGTCGGGTCAGCTGCAGCAGAGTATTCACCGGCACATTTTGCTGCTGCAGTCCGGTAGCGACACCTGCGATTAGAGTGCCTGCAGAGACGGTGCCCCAGGGCGTGCGCACGACTCCGTCTTCCACAGGACACTGGCTCTGACCCTCGGTGCCCGCGTAGGCCCAATCCGTTTCGTAGTCTAGCTCGCCCATCTGCACATAGTTGGAGCCGGAGTGCGCACGCTTTGGCTTGCTGTCCACCCACTCTGCATCCCCAAGAAAGTTGGTGTTGGCATAATTTTTGATAGCGCGCGGCAAACGTTGAGCGCGATACTGAGAGAGCTGGCCGCAGACGGTATTCTCATCGCCGCGCTGCCGCGTGTCAAAGGTGCTGGACAGCATGAAGTGCAGAGAGCAGCGCTCCGTACTGGTCAGCGAGCTGTTTGGAAAGTTGTTTGCATTGCCGGGCAGCAGGCTGGACAGCAAAATTCGTAGCTTGGGAAACTGAAAGCCCGTGGGACTGTAGGGTATTACCCCACTCACGGCAGTCACACCCGGCGCACGCCTGATGCCATCCTGGCGAAAACGATGCAGCAAAGCAACGGCCACGGTGCGGATGTCCACCTGGTACCCCGTGGCCACATAGCTCTGCTCCACCTTCTCAATGAGCGAGATCAAAGTGTCCATGTTGGAGGGAAGGCGATTGTCCCGGTTCATGAAATACGAAGTGTTATAGCATTCGATCAGTGATGGGGGGATCTGTAGTTGAGCATTCTCCTGTGCCTGCACTGAGCCTATCGCCATGAGGAGACCCAGGCAAAGGCAGACAGCGGCTGCCTTGAATTGTGCAAGTAGCATGCCTTGGCGCCTTCTGTGTTTCGCTTGTCAATGGGGTTCGTTGAAGGGCAGCTGAAAGTAGGGGAAAGTGGAACAGTCAGCTAGATTAGTTCCATTTCATGAAAGCTCAGCGTCAGTCAGTCCACCTGTCCCTAGCTACTGTCCCAAATTGTGTCGATTGGAGTGTAAATCAGTCAATCAGAACACATTCGGGCAGGTTAGTGCGTTGGCTTCTGCCCGAAATACTGTCCAAGTTTAGTTACAAAACCACACGGGACTTATCGAACTGGCCCTGGCCCAAAAATACCACTAAACTAACTGCCTCAAGCCATGTTGAGTCAGCGTCCGTATGGCTTACGCCTGTCCGCTCGCCAGCGCTGCACCGATAAGAGCTCTCGCCCATTGTATCGACTGCGTACAGGCTGGGCCTTATCGCCAGCCGCAGCCCCAGCCCAGTCCCAGCCAACAATTACTCGTGTTTGATTTACGCGCAAGTGTAAACGTTGTTATCATTATCGCAATGCAAACATTAACACAGTCAACAGCTTTTCGGGTTTTCAGTTGTCTGAGTTGGTATGCCGCTCAGTTGCAGGTGCAAGAAAATTGATCAGATCTGATCATAACTTTTTTGAACTAAGTAAATTCATTACTGTCACTTCTGACATGCCGCATTCTGGGTGGAGATGTCTGCGTGTAGAGGAGATCTCAGCAAATGGCTCAGAGATATTTCGAATTCTTGACTGTGGAGTTAGATAACACTTGGACGGAAGTTAGTTGGAGGTCTACCTGGTATCTATATCACAAGTTAGCTAGTTTAGACCGAAAGAGTTTCTACAAGAAATATCGAGAACAAAGCTATAGGCTTTTCATAAATGAAGAATCTGTTTTCTGAGCTGCTCTAGATACATAGTATTCCAATTGGGGAGAAGATGGGCATTTCCTTTATACCTAAAATTTTCAGGATATGGGCCATACTAGACCAAAGTTAGAAATAGTTTGAACGGAAGAAGTTAAATTTAATTGATATCTAGGCTATATTATATACCTCCATTGAATAACAATATATGATTGACAGAGAACGGATCGGAGGGGCAGCCACTAGCTTATTCCGAAGCAAGGAACAAAACATTGATAGCTAGATTAGCTAAATATAGCATAGTTGTGAAATCCAACAGTAAACCTAAGGCGGGCACTATTCCTAATTTGATTTAGACGCCTTTCACTGATGCGTCACTTCCTGTTGCGGTCGAACTTTACGATGCTTTGTCAACTTTCTGGCTTAATGAAAGGCAGGTGTCGAATATACAGTCGAATATATATATGGAGTCCTCGTGTATAGGAGGAAGCTGATGTCATGTCTGACGCACACTTATATATTTTTTTTTATCAATTGAAGTATAAAATTCATATTATAAAAGAGTATAAGGGCGTGAGTCAAATCGCCTTGGTACGCCGTTTATGTACACGGGCGCACTCAATATCAGTTATCAGTTATCAGTTTATTATCAGTGGCATGGAAAGAATTTATTCGTAATGCCCATAGACTAGCACTGTTAGTTGGTTTTATGGCAAAAACTCTTGCTCAGCTGCCCGTATATGCCAAGAGAAACGTTACAAATGCGTGAGTCAGCTGGGCCTTGTAACGGTAAAGGTAATGGTAATAGTAACGGAACTGCCTATTGCACAAGTCTCAGATAACTGTTGGTACAACACACACACACTTATATACACATATGTATATATATTATGTGCTTTTCAAGAGATAAGATAAAGTCTAATTGTTTAAGCACAGTTAGTTTAAAACAGTTTTTTTTTTAAATAGGGCGTTTTCCATGCGGGATTTGTGGGAATGTTTCGGAGTTTTCCCATTAAAAAAGTACAAAAAGAACAGGTATTCTCATTATTGTGCACATTATTTTATCTATCACAATTTTAATTCACACTTTTTAATATATATTGCTAATGCTTCCACTACCGGAGAATTGCTTTTCGGCTTTACCTTATTCCACCTGTTAAACTATTCGTACTGATTGCTCGGTTTTCGGGCGCACAGATGCCTAGCCTATATGGACGAGTATTATAATCTACGCAAAGCGCTTATCAGTTCTTCCCCCTCCACAAGTTTTAATGATAAGATATGAGACTTTTGGAGCGGGGTGAATAATGCACGGAGCAGCGAATGTTGTGCAAAACGTTAACCAAAATCATGCTTTAGATACTTAATAATACGATTAAATGAAAAGTTCACTTTAGATTATTTTGATTTCTGAATGCAATTGCAAATAAACTACTAAAATGTTTGATGCTATAAACATCTCTAATAATTTAAAATGAACCTCCAAAAAGTTCATATCGAATGCATTGACAAAAAATACTTATCGAGTATTCAGAAAAGAAAATTAGCTCATTTGACGTATTTTCAAACTGCCCGCTAACATTCCAGGGGTACTCAGTAGCTGCTCCACAAGCTTACAAAAATATCGATATACTGAATATCACGCAATTTAGATACATTCTGACAGTACACGAAAATAATCAATATTGCAAAATGTAAATAAAGTTGGGCAAATTATTAAAAGAAATCAACATAATTATGTTTACTTTGCAGGGGCAAGCACCGGACAGCACAGCAGGATGCTATATTCGTTGCATTCATGGAAAGACATCCCATCATAGCGAAAAACTACTATAAAGGCGACAAATTGGCCAGCGAAGCTGCTTGGCAAAGACTGAGCAAGGAGCTAAACAGCGTCGGACCGCCCGTAAAGGAAGCCGGTGAATGGAAGCGAGTAAGACAGGCAGCCCACATAACTTTGCCATAAATACTGACTAGTATTATCTGTAGGTTTGGAAGGATTGGAAGAGCTGCATTCGGAAGAAAATAGCGAACAACAGGCTGGAGCCAAATGGTACGGGAAAAAGTGCTCTGTATCAGGACACGCTAACGCCTCTGGAGGATGCTGTGGCGACTATAACAGATCTGTACGAGATGGCAGACATTATAGTCGAGTCCCAGCCAAAGGCTAAGCTGCGCCTGCAGGACATCAAAGCAGACCAGGATGAGGAAGCATCCGATGGTAAGAGAATTTCACCCCTCTTAATGATTAGCTAGAATACATATGAGCTATCAACTTTAGAAGACGACGAGCTGGAGGATGATGACGACGCTGCATCTGGCGAGTCCATCAGCGTGCGCGACCTTGGAGTCAAAGTGGAGCAGCAGCTACACCAACAACATTCCACAGGCAAGAAGCGAAAGCACGACCATGAGAATCTCAATGGAGCGGGAGCAGGAACTGGAGCTGGCTTCAGTGGCAGCACCGTGCTTCTAGACATAGCCAAGGAGCTGCGAGAGCTGAACAGACAAACACGTTTAACTGCCCAGCGTACAGAAGCCAACACAGAAGCCCTTCTGGCAATGGGAACTCAAATCTCGGATCTAATGCAGCAACAGCTGAAGGAACGCAAGCGCCTCAATGCAATAATGGAGAAATTTGTTCTCAAGATGGAAACTACCGACTAGAAAAGGCTAGATATATGTAAATAACACTCCAAATTAGTTTAACAATGAATATTGTAGTCAGCTAACTAAACCTCTGCGAATTAGGCGCAGTTCTATTTTAAGTATAGCAAACCTTGCTTCGCCGATTGTAAATAATGTAAATACGCTTTTCATCCAAAACTATATTTAAAGGCAAAACTAATCCGTGTATCGTAAGTCTTTGTTTTAGCTATCATAGTTTAGTTTATAACTTTATTTCAACTGTTTCTAGCTCCGGATAACAAAAGGTTGCGAGTCATCGATGACTTCATTATGAGTTTATTTTTTTAATTGTAAGCAATCGCAAATCTTCGAGATGAGCAAAGGCAGCTGTTTATCGATTAATTATAATTATATAAATATTAATCTTAGTTGTATTTATTTAAAAAACGAAAATATCCATGGTTTGTTCCTGGAAAGTTAATATCTTAAAAAATTATAGAACAATTGCTTAATCATATATAATATGCTAGCATACATATTTAAATATAATATATATATATATATTTATATATATATTTCAAATATACCAGTATTAAAATATGTCAACATATGAAAGAACTACATGCCTATCTATATATTTGAATATTGTGCATCTTGAATGAATATGAATTAACAAAACTATCGATGAATACTGACAAATTGGCATTATTGCGAAATAATTCTAGAGACTTGCCCTAATCCAAAATGTGAAGGAACCTATCTACCGATTAATTGTAGTGGCTCATCGATAGTCAATAATGTGAGTTAAAAACATTAAAATTCCATCGCTATCTACAAAACAGCGCCAAATGTTGCGCATAAGCTTATAATTTAAATTTAAAACAGCGTTTACTTCGCCATAAAAAGAATATTAGAGCTCAACAAGCAACATGAATGCCGCCTTGCACGTACGTGTGTGCAAATTGGGTGAAAAAAACCAAATTGAGGAGCTGCGTGAGCTGATCAAGAAAACAAGCGTGAAGGAGGTAA
The DNA here is from genome assembly GCA_035047485.1 of Drosophila peninsularis. NCBI lineage: Eukaryota > Metazoa > Arthropoda > Insecta > Diptera > Drosophilidae > Drosophila > Drosophila peninsularis. The sequence goes on along the minus strand of JAWNPN010000085.1, from coordinate 3,382,515 downwards.
GAACAGACTCTTTAATATTAATGAGTTACAAAAATGTACTTATTACATTCCCTGATGACTTGACCTACAGTTAACTGCAATTCTGAACGCCAGACTGCCTAAAAAGGATTTTATTAATTTCTGGAATTTTCTGTTACTCGCCTGCGATGGCCACAGCCTGGAAGCGCAGGAGAAGCGTTTCGCCTGTGTCCGCTGCTTTTTAGATGGATTACGCAGTGTAGAGATGGGCTACAAGGTAAGCGTGGACTTGATAACGCGTTTGTGCCAGGACTTGAGCAGCTATCCATCAGATCAACTGAATTGGATTATGGAGCACTGTATGGATGACATGCGCGCGGGTGATGCGAAGTGCGTAGCCTGGAAGGATTTGTTGCCAGAGGCGTTGCTCGTGCTCTCTACCAAGCCACGTCTCATTATCAATGATGTAGCCATGACGGGTGTGGAGTTAAGGGATAATACCGTTCGTAATTTGAGCACCATGCGCTGGCCCATCTCCATTCTGACGCCCATTGCGGATATGTTTAGGTGGGTTGCAATGCGATGCTCCTACAGTTTCTGCGCTTGACTAATACTTTACCTTGCAGCATGCTAAAGCCAAGTGCTAGTGAGCGTGTGACTGTGCTAAATAAGTTTGCAGGTGCCCTGCAGGAATTGTCTCCCATGGAGCTACCTGCGTTGTGCTACCAACTCTTCTCCATGTGCACAAGCGCTGCGCAGCTGATTATTCCTCTTTTGGCGCTGGAAAAGTACTTTCATAAAAACTATTATAAGCGGTTGTTTTCGGACATGTGCAGCAATTCCACAGACTTAGATAGCATAGGTGAGCACGTCAAGCATCTCTAGAGACTCTTGTAATAAGCAGTTATTTATTATAGATGCCTTCTCCGACAAGGAGCTGCGCGAGGCGGAGGAAACTGTACTGCATCACTTGAACTATTGCACCATGTATTTGCTTAGCGAGCAGCAAGTGGCCATTATGCTCAGAGTAAACAGCATATTATATCATGTATACAATTAATCGAATCCTGATCCTATTTAGAACTTTCTGCATATGCCCGATGTCATCTTAACTCCCTTTATGCTCAGCGCTATCATTTCGATGACAGCTGTTAATCGTGATCCAGAATCTGCGCGCTTCTCCAGCTGCATTCTATTGCCTTTCCTCCGCAATGTCATCCGGAACAACGAGGAGGAGCAAACACTCTCTCAGTATTCCGTTTGGTGCCGGGATACGCTGCAACGCAAACATGTGGATCTGCTGCAGGTATTCACTGTGCTCATAGACCAAAACAAAGATGGTAAGGATGTGGTCACTCCCGGGCTAGTTAACTTGGCTTTTACGCTGCTTAAAGCACACAATGCACCTAAGCTGAATACGCTGGCTATTACGTTTCTGACGAAGTTCATAAGAAGGCGTTTCATGTTTGGCCAGGGTATAATCAAACGAATTGCTGAGTGGATGGTTGTGGATCAAGAGCAGAATCAGTTCTCGGGTAACTAAATCTTTTATATATTCACTTTATCCCATTGTTAATATTAATCTTTCACAGAATGCCTAACCATGTTGAGCGTTGCGGACACATACACGGTCTCCGAGTGCCTGGAGACAATTACAACTGTAATGGAAGATTTTCTGTGGGTCAGTCAATGAATTTTCCAACTCCTTAATTACTTTCTGAACATTGTATTCGTTTTTCGATTTAGCTGCCCGGAGAGCAATCCATGCGCATGATGAACTTCATTTTGCCACTGCTAAAGCTTTCAAATCGCGTGCGGGATGCGCTGATTGAAGTGCTACGCAAAGCCATGACCAAGTATATTCTTTACTCCATATCCATATACTCTTTCTATTAATATGCATTTTGTATGTTTCCGTTAGGGACTATCGCACGCGTCGGATGGCGATCTTTGGTTATTGCATGATTCTTAAGCAGCTAAACAACAGTAACTCGGCTCGTCAATCGCAGAATGCCAGCAGCTTTTGCACCCAGCACAGCATTTCCGGTTACTCGATGATGACGCAGAGCTCTTTTGCGACTCGTAGCAATCCACAACGTAATTTTGATATGCTCACAATGGAGATCATTGGCATATTGCGCAGCTGCTTTGAACAGCAATTGGGCATTCGATGCACGCTCTACGAAAGTAGGTAGATGCAGCTATGCACTGACAATACAATTAAAGTCGGATTCGCATTTTTTCAGATCTTCAGCGTGCTGTTGAACTAAATGCTAAACTGGTGCCTCACGTGCTGCAGTTTGTGGACTTTCATTTTCGTGGCTTCTTTGACACGCCAGCTGTGGATCAGGCCGCAGATGATTTGGATACTAATTTTTCTATAAACTATGACCGTCTAGTGAGCGTTAAAGACGACCAGTTGGAGCTAAAGGATAATCTTGGGTGCCTGGTGCAGTTTGTTGCCCATTGTTTAGCTATTTTTGAACGCGGACCTTTTGGTTGCGATGTGCGTGAAATGCAGCGACTGTTATCGCTCTGCACGCAGCGTTTGGCTGCAAACAGACTGCCCTTGGAAGACACTGTCAGCACCTATTACTGTCTATGTTATAAATTCTGTATTCACATATTAATTTTTCCTAGGCCTCGCCAGCTACTCCTTTGAAATGTGCTCGTATTCAGCAGCTGCTGAATTTGATTGAGGGCTTAATTGCTCACTCGCTGCTTAGCTCTAAGGCAGGCAACGATGTATTGCGACAACTGCTACCGCTGTTCAAACAACATCAAAAGCTTATTAAAGATCTACGTGCCTTGGCAGACACTTCCAAGAAAGTACAAAAGCAAGCGAAGCCCAATGATAGTAATACGACAGTTAATCTCAGCGTGAATGCAAGCAAGTTGAAGCAAATGTGCACGCAGCCGGAAAATATTTGGGATCTGGCAATCATTGAAAAGTTGCTGCATGTGCTACATGAGTGAGTGGTCCTGTACATATAAAAAAAGCTGAATAACTATTCTGATTATCTATTGTACTATCTTTCCCATTTAGCGACCATGTACCCTTTGCAAGTGCGACGAATACCGCTCCTCTACGCAGCTATGAGCCGCTTGTGCGTTATGTCCTGGAGATGACGGCACAGAAAGTGCAGCGCATACGCGAGGAGCCTGACTATAAGCAGCTCACTTACAGTAAGCGCACCTTGAAGCTTCTGACAGACATTACAAAAGTCATCTATGAGCGCTGCATTAAACGTCTGCCTGAGCTTTGGCAAGATTTTGATCTGGAGAGCGCTGTGCTTGCAGCCAAGTGCTTTATGCAATGCACTCGTACGGCCCACGAGACATATGGCAGACGCTTCAAAGAGTTCGTCAAAGGTTTTGGTGAGCATCAGCTGTGTTTAAGCTATTCTTTATTTTAAATTTACTTCATTTATTTAACGTTGCTCAGATATGGCAATTATTAATAAAAGCAAGGAAGTCACCTATGTGCTGCAGGATGTGATTGTGCAGTATATGAAAGAGGATGTCTGCAATGATGCCAATAGCAACAAGCTGCCTGTATATTTGCTCGAGTCGCTGGAGCTGTTTTATGACCATATCAACTATGGAGAGCGTGCATCAATAGATTCCTACACTTGGCTTCTAGACTTTTGTCAATCGTACGAGCTGCAGAATCCAGAGATGGGCCTGTTGCATCGTATGCTTTTTACTCAGAGACAGAAGACGCATTCTGGTCCGTTCTTCGACGCGGTGGGAAGGCAGCTTGGACAGGTGCTTGGTTGGCAAAACGATGATACCGCCTCCGAGGAGTCGGACTTGGGCTTGAAGTCTCTCAGTATGAGCACAACAGCCACTTGTTTGCAGTATCTGTATGCGGCGGTGCAGAAGCAATTGGAAGATGTGGACTACTTTGTCAACAAAGCGAACAATTTGAGCTACAAGTGCAACATTGTACCAGAATCCGATCGCGTCTATTGGCGTGGCAATCTGGACACATTGGAAGGTTCCATTTGTGCTCAACTAATGCTTATAACACGCACGCTTCTGGAAATCACAAATGTGTGTATTCCCCTAGGAAATCACATGGATGGATTGATGAAGCTGTTAATACAGCATTATACGTGCCTCAAAAACTTGGCCAGGCACTATCTGGGCAGCGGCTCAAGCAAAAGCAGCAAGTGAGTGCGGCTGCCTAATTTCCAAATGATCAATTTTGTCAGATTTATTCTTTTTCCAGATTTGAGCAGCTGGTGCGTAATGTTGGCAAACCTTTGCCGGCAAACATCTATCAGCTTATTTCGTATGTTGAGTATAATATATTGGATGAAGCGCCTCACCAGAAAGCTACAAAACGAAAACCTCAGGCAGAGCGAGCCAAGGTGCTACGCGAGACTCGGTTCATACCGAAAGTTATATTGGCTATTGAGAATTTCAATAAGCATATTATATTGCTGTCGAAGAAGTTCAAAAGCTATGATCGGCTAGCGAATTATTTGCACTTCGGTGCTGTGCGGGATTTCAATATACAATCCGGTGATTTGAGAGCTGTTATTGAACGTACCTATTCGCACAGCAGCCAGATAGAGGTGTCCGATAGCAATTTGGATGCTGACGAGCAGCACACCAACAGCGATGATGCATTGCCTGAGGAAGACGATGAGGTGGATGATGATGGTCAACAGGAGAAGGAGCAAGAGCAGGAGCAGGAGCAGGAGCAGGAGCTGAAAAAGAAGAAGAAGCAACAGAAGTTGAGCGAGCAGGAGAAGGAGCCGACAAAAAAGCAACAGGAAACCACTCGCAAAAATCAGCGTAGACGACGCGTTGATGAGGCGGAGGAGTCACAGCCGAAACGTAGGCGTGGGCGCTCTAACAAGGAGGACGCCTAATGCGGGCCCACTCCCGTCTCCTTTCTGCCGAATGACTCGCATATCCATTTAAGTTTTTAACTTGTGTTTTTATGTACTTTCGCGCAAATTTGATGCCCGCACGCAATAGAGCAACTGCTGCGGATCCGGGTCCATCATTTTATTGCACTTGAAAACTTAATTAGGCCAAAATGCGGTGTGAACGCCTATTTTTCTGCTATATTTTTTGTAACGTGTTTCATCTCCGCAGCTGTGCGAGATTTTTATTACATGCATCAAATGTAATTTGTTACCAAATTTGATGTGTTTCTATCTTCTTCAAAACGGCATAAATAAAAGAAAGCTTGCCGAGTGGGAGGGGTTGGGCGTTGGATTCGTGGGGGTTGCAACTGCTGTTAGCGATGGTCTACCACCTTTTTTTTTAGTTGCTGCCCCATCATTTAAATGCGTGTCAGGTTTTATGGCCAGGTAACTTTTGACTCAAATGTAGCGCAGTATACACTACATATTAAACGGAACTACTTGTTGGTTTAATTTGTGGAATTGTGCATCCCCGTGTCCGCATTGCTCATTGGGTGTCAAGGGTCAGCGCGCTTCAGTGCAGCACGCGAGGCTTCGAGGGGGTTGGCATTGGACTATTTGTTTCCTTATTTTATATGGGCACATGGTTAACTTCAAGTAGTGTTGGAAGCCGCATCCACTGGAACAGAAATATTGCCTTTTGTCATTGGACTAGATTTGCTTTGTTCTGTCGTCATGAATGCGAGTTTCTCCCGATTAGTTTTCGAAATGGGCAAGTTTTCTAGTGCTCAATGATTTGCTATAACAATAAATGCAACCAAAATGTATTTAGTTTTCATTTGGTTTAAGCATTCCATTCAAAATAAGCGAAATCGAATAGATTTTGACTCTTGTTGAGTTGCAATTACGTAAATAGAATAGAATGAATGGAACGATTTATACAGCAAAAATTGTGCCCTGAATGTAGAATATTATAATGGAAGCAAACATTTATTTATCCAGTTCAAATGTAGAAATAATCTCGAAACTTTTTACGAATATCGTGTTGGGTTTGTCCGAGTTATGTGAGGTAAAATTATTAATAAATAGATTGGAACTCTCCGGAAAAGGTGTCTGTCTCATTAAAATAATTAAATTTTTTCTACATATATTATAGTAAAATAATACCTTTAACTCATTTATAGCCAGGTCCGTTTTGCTATTCTCTCTAAGCATTTCGAATGTCTTTATGTCTTCTTATGGAAAGTAATATTTAACAATCATACTCGAGCACAATTTCTTTACACCCAACTGTGATTTGTTCCCCTCGCTTCATTTATAGAGCTGCTTCTATCGCCCCCCAATCTCAATCCGCGTGTTTGCTTCGTTAGTGAAGTGAAAAGCTGAAATTTACATTTGGAAAAACATAAATATTTTGTTTTTCTTTAAAATATTCGAATTGTTCTCTCTGTTTTTGAATTGTTAGCAAGTTTAGCGCCTGGTCAAGTGTTTGATTTGCTCTCTCTCTCTCTAGATATTCCCCTCTAAATTTATTATTCAAATTTCCTCAGTTGATTTGCCTGCATTTATTATTAAACATTACAGGCAAGCCGCGATTTACGCATTGTTTATAATTCACTTAAAACTACATAAATTTTACTTTACATGCAAGCCGCACTCACGTGCCCCAATGCCAACTGCCCGTGTGCGGGCCCGTGCGTTAAGTTTCCAATAGATACAAAGATACAAATGTATCTACGCGCTTTGTCGCCAAGACGAGCTGAGCAAGCATTAAGTCTCGTCGCTCAACGCCTCGCTTTAATTCAATCAAAAGACCAGCGGACGACCTGGCGAATCTTTAGTCGATCGCCCGAGCGCGACGAGAACGCTTCACTCTCGCTTTCAGTTAAACATATATAAATATAGCTCCGTGCTGCGATCGCGTTCAGTTATATATAGCTCGTGCTTCAGTTTTATTCAGCCGCTTGTCTGCCTCTCAAGATGTTCGCTGATCGCAGCTCGAAATTATTGCTGCTGCTGCTAATGTTGGCGCTGTGTCACTGGAGCAGCGCCAAATTGCGTGAGTAGACTGCAATGGGGAAATATGTATATCTGGGAAATTCCGAATAGCTGCAGGTCGAACGTATTAGCCAGTTAATCAGCCAATCAAATAGCTTTAACATTGAGTTCTCGACGCAATTTTTAGGTGTGATTCTCTCTGTCTATATCTGGGAAACTCTAACCACTTGAAGGTGGAAGGTGTCATTCTATAGCTCAGATAATCAATCACTGATCACCTAAAAATTGCATTGCGATTCTGTTCATATTAATATTATTATATTAAATTAATATTAATATAATGTTAATATTAATATATTTGTAAGCTTTGGAGAAAAATTGAAGATCAGCTAACTAATGATTTAAAAAACTTTTTGGTATTATAATTATTCTTGGCCAAGCATTAGGATTTTCTTAAATATGATCAATTTATTAATAATAAGTCCAAGACAATAATGAATCCAATTAGCAACCTCAGACAAGATCCTCGAAGTTGTTTCAGTGATTTTCCTTACTGAGTTCTTTGAAATTGTTTTTTCATATATTATAATAAGTATAATTCAATTAGAATATTGATATTCTCTTAGCTTATTACGCGAAGCTTACTTCTTCAGCTTACGCAATATACAGCTGAATCTAAAACTCTTCTTTAATACAAATATGCTTTCCATCCCACTATCACAGAGGCTTATGCCAAATAGTTCGCTCTACCTCAGTCTTGTAGGCCCTGAAGGGCCACTGACCTGAGCCAAGTCGAAGCAACTATTTCGACAATAACAGCGCGTCGGCTGCAGCTGTTGCGCATATTAATTATGGTCAGCAAAACTCTACAGCTAAGCCAGAGGCTTACATGTACACAGTGTGCATGTGACATAGTTTTAGTGAATAAAATTGCAATGCAGCAAATGCCTCTGTTGAAGGTGGCACGTTCTTGACCAAGGTCAACAATTTAACCACTTTAAAGACCACTTCCGCTTTTTTTCTATATTGTAGCCTCTAGCATAACGCCCTGTGCTCGGAATGATCCCCAGCTGGACCGTTGCATCATCAATGCCGTCTACCGTCTGCGACCTCTGTTGGTGCATGGCAATCTGGGAGATGGCTATCGTACGCCTCCGTTGGAGCCGCTGCAGCTGGACAGCATTGAGCTGGGGCGCAGCAGTCAGTTCCAGGCTACGTTCACGGAGCTGGAGGCAACTGGTGGCAGTAATTTCATAATCGACCGCATTATGTGAGTGTTCCCCAGAGTTAGACAAGCATTGTTATTTCTATGGCAAGTTATTTAGAGCTAAGCCCGAGGACATATCGTATGATCTGTGGATAACGCTGCCGCGCATCGATTTCCAGGGCAAATACTCTATGCGACTCAATCTGCTGCTCCTGGACATTCGGGGCAAGGGCAACATGCGTGGCTACTGTGGTTTGTTGCAGTTGGATCGGTAACAATATCCTAGCTTTAACTCCGACTCCTGATTTTAGATAATGCCAAGGCGTCTGTCAAAATGCGTGGCACGCGCTATCTGAGGCATGGCTTGGAGTACGTCAAGTTCACCAAGATGACCATGAAAATACAGTTCAAGGACTTTAAGTTGCACCTGGACAACCTCTTCAATGGGGATGCCATTTTGGGTGATGTGGGCAACACCCTGATCAATAACAATCAGAACCTGTATCTCAATGAGATTGTGCCAGGCCTGGAACGTGGATTGTCCAAGAAGCTTTTGGACGTGGCTAACGAGGTTTTGGCTACGGCTACTTTTGATGAAATGTTTCCGCCCGGCCGTACGATCGTAAATCCCATTCATTCTCCCAATCCGGGCACAAACTCCGGATCTGCGCCGGGTCCAGCCATATTTGAGCCAAGTTTCAGCTCGCGTAACCCCACAGGTGGCATTTTAGATGAGCTGCCCCCTTGGAGTCACGATCAGCGACCCAAGCAACCGTCCAAGAACCCAGGAGGCGGCATCTTTGGCGAGATAGCGCCCGGAGGCGGCATCATTGATCCCAGATTGAATCTGGGCACTTAATTGAAATTGTTTTTCTTTTTTACACTTTTTCTGTTTTTCAGCAAATAAAATTTTGTTATTTTTGATTTGTAATCTGCTTAGTATTATCAGCGCTATCAATGGGTCAATTTTAGAATTGGAGATATATGAAAATTAAAATGTATATAGTCCGGCAAGTCTATATAGATCCTAATATAAACTGCTTACCGGACTAGAGACATATTGTTTTAGGAGAATGCGATTTAGCCAGCTGAAGTCCGGGTACAGTTGTCTCCTACCCGAGCGCTAATTTGGCTAAGAGCGCTTAATGTCTTACTCCATTTGCTTGGCCTGGTCGGGAGCGAAGCTTGGCAAACTTTTTAATCCACCGCAAAGCTTGAACAGTTTTGCATATTAAGCGCAAAGTTTGCGACGCTACAGCACCAGGGGGACACTTTAAGGGCACACCCACACACACACACAGCCGGTTTTACACCTGTTCATTGGGCATAGGGGCAAGCCACGTGGAGAACTGCCCGTCTTTGTGATTAATCACCGGCAGCGACAAAGATGAATTTACAAAGATTTCGCCAGCTGCAAAGTTGATTTTTTTTTTTAAATTCGTTAACTTTCCCGTTGGGCAGTTAATTGTGTTAGCTTCAGATGGACCCAGGTCCAGATTGAGAGAGAAAGAAAAAAGTGTTGGGCGTACGCTAATTAAATTCATGTGACGCAGCTGTCGGGGCAAAAAGCATTATCGACTTTTAGGCGCTGAATATATCAAATGAAAATGTTTTTGAAGTAAACACTGCTCGAGCAGCAGCGGCATTTGCTCTCGACCTGGCCTCAAAGGAAACCCTTGGCAACAGCCATTTTTGGCCAAGTCCTGCTGTTAGTGGCGCTGCTGCTTCTTCCTTTTAGGACAAAGTGTCGCCGACATTAATTTCATTTATTAATTTTTAACTACGCCCACGCAACGAAATAAAAGCGACTTGATAAATGGGCGGACGAAAAATTTCAAATCTTTCGCGTGGCACATTTTACTTTTTTCTTTCTTTTTCTTTCTTATTTTTTATTTTTACTCTCTTTTTCTTTTGTGCCTTTCCCCACATTTCGTTGGCGCTTCCTTTTTCCTTTTTTGTTGTTAATTTTTTTTAATTCTTTGCTTTTCACTTGAAAGACGCTCCAAATGTGAAGATGCGCCGCGGTCCGCTAATGTCCTTTCTTTTATCATTAAGTAGACAGCGTGGGCGGCTGCGAGTTGAGCCTGTGGTTGGGGTTGGGGGTCGTGGGTTGTGGGTCGTGGGCAGTGGCCAGTGGGCGTGGCATGCGGCCATCAAGGCATTGTACGTACTGGGGTGGTCCTCTACACAGGTATTTGGCGGCCATTAAGCTGTCGGCTTAAAGTTCTAAGGTTGCGCCGATGCTACAAAGTAGATAACGATAACGAAAACAGCATATAATAGATATGATAAAAAAAGAAGCATCAGAAATTGCGAGGCACAAAATTGATATTTTAATAATTAATAAATGCTGCGCGCAATTAAAATTAAATATTTATGTGCTGCATGCGTTGAGTTGCCAAAAAAAAGCAGAGAAGAGCTTAAAATAAAACGCAATAAATCGCGAGGTTGAAGGTAGGTCTAATATACGTGCCACTACTATAAAGAAGTACAGAATACTATAAATGTCATATACTTTAATGCATATATAATATGGTATATATGAAGTAGGTATGCTATATATTGCTGATCAGCATTAGCAGTCGAGTCAATCAAATCTAGGGTCGAGGCTTGCCTACATAAGCATCTGTCTGAAGATGTCCATCTAGTCTGACCTCACTTACTAGACTCCTACAAAGTTCAGAATACTATAATACCTACCAAGGCACATATGAAATATGTATACTATATATATGGCTGATCAGCATTAGCAATTATCTATAAAATCTGCCTGCATAAGATAGTCTGACGAGGTCAGAGTTGATTGATCCAACAGGAGAAACGTATCGCAAGGAGAATCCTTATCACCAGTTAAATAAATTTGTGTATCGAAAGTTTGGGTTTGAGCTTTGCCAAGCCCCAGCAAGCTGTTTTAGAAAATGCTATAAAATCATGAAACGTATTTCCAGTTACAGTGAAAAGTTTATTACTTTACACAAAACACACCACAAAATCCAAGAGTTTTTGGATTAAACACATCGCGCTTTCGGCATTGAGCATAGATTGTCGTTTGTCTGTTCGTATAGTATTAGTATAAATTTGTGACAATGCGCTGCTGTGTGCAGCGCTTCTTCTGCCCAAACAAGCCCGTCTCTAGTACGGGTGCTCGTTTCACCTTTAGCTATCCGAGCGGAGGCATCTATAAAGGCTATTGGCTGCGCAACAAGAATCATGACTGGGGAGTGAAAACTACGGCGGAGCGCAGCGATGACTACTATGCGCGGAAGAAGAAGCCGGAGGGACAGCTCGTATATAATGGGACGTGGTCGCATGACAAGCGCCAAGGCGGCGGCTCAATGGTACGCAAACGTGGCACAGATCTGCAGACCGTGTACAATGGTCAGTGGTACGACGATATGAAGTGCGGTGAGGGCAAACAGTTCTACACGGATGGCTGTGTGTACTTCGGATGCTGGCTAAGGAATCGTCGCCATGGCCTGGGCATCCAATGGTATGCCGATGGCAGCATCTACGTGGGCGAGTGGGAGGCAGACTTCAGGCATGGCCTGGGAGTTTACTTCTATGGTGAGTGAATCGTCGCGGCGTACAATAGCAACTCAGATCAAGAGTGTCTCCTTTTGTCTATGTTCAGCTAATGGCAATCGCTATGAAGGTCACTTTGCGCGTGGCTATAAGAACGGCGAGGGCGTCTTCTATCACATGCACACGGGTCAGATCCAGAAAGGTATCTGGGAGAACGACAATGCCAAGACGTCGGTTATGCAGGATGAGCCCTACATCCGATGCAATGATGCACCTACGCCCTACCCTATACCACGAATTCATCTCAAGTACCCCAACGAGATAATGTGTGAGCTTTTCAAGCGCTACAGGCCCTTGGCTGATAAGCCGCGACGGCGCTTCAATGATAAGGTCAACCTTGAGTTCGTGCATCATAAGCGACAATTTGCCTCCTTCGAGGAGAGGATGGCCACTCCCTCACGGCTGGATCTATATCCCAACTCGGGCTTTGTCTGCACCTGTAGTTGCAAAATCTTATGAGAAATGGTACAAAAAAACATTTCAGTATTTGTGGGTCTTTAAGGTCCATCATTAAAGGCAACGCCATAGAGAGCTTCTGCTTAGTTATTGGGGTTACGGGCACAAGCAAATCAGATAATCAACGTGAGGGTGTTTGTGTGTGTGAAGTGCAGGCACCTGGTTTGGTCAGCTTGGGTCGCTCGGCCTGCCTTTGTCAGCTGTTGTCGCCCCAAAATATTTCATATGCAAATTTTTGGACAGCATTAAGCAAACACTCTTCAGGGGAATATTCAATTTAATAAAGGATAATTTTTGTTGATGGGCATCTTTTCCTTGTAGTGTACCTCAAGTGGTTTTTGATTGAATGGGGCGTGCGAGGAAAGTTGACATAAGCTGTTGATTGCAATTGATGTGAATTGATTGGGATTTGAACCTTTTTTAGCTATGCGAAAAGAAAGAGTTTTATTTATAAACGAATATTGGCAAAAGTTTTACCATTTGGTCTTATTTGTGTGTAAAACTTTTTCTTGAAGAGTGCTCTGACTAGCGGCAATTAAGTTTTAGTGGGGCCATAAGCACTCACAGAACTTAATCGAAAGCTTAAACTATTGTGGAATGAATCCAAGGTTGCCGATCTAAGAGTATCTTAAAAGTGGAATATTTTTCATATTTATTATATCATATTATATTAATATTTTATATAATATTGAACTCGCTTTGCAATTTCTAGTCATTCCATCTACATTCCTATATACCTTCACTATGATCAGCTATAACTATCAAGCTTCGAGGTATTCTTGCTTATTCTCTGCACAGATAATATTCTATATATTCTATGTCCTCATGCCACTCTATATTTCCAATAGATTTCCTCTCTCGCTGTAATTCACTTCCCATTTCGGTTATTCGATCTTTAGTGGTCCTTTTTTTGAACAACCCTTTCAAATCCTGTTTACTTTTTTTTCATTAGCATAAAGTGCAGCTGCAGTCGAAAAAAAAAACTGTGAGGTGTCATTTTTTAGCAGCCATAAATTTTCACTATGCAAATGCTTACAGAGAAGGATGTGTTATCCTGGGCGACGCGTGCCCCGCAAACTCCGCATTCATATGCAAATTTCCATAGCATTGCCTTCAATTAAACTCGAACGGGTTTCCACATTCGATTTAGCTAGCTTAGCACATTCTATATATAGGCATTGAGGTGTAGGGAGCACCAATCGAGAGTCGTTGTTGGCAGCTTCGAGGTCTCCGTCATTAATTAATCTCGAGTTTCCGAACAACAATTGCACACGCTTAATAATTGATGGCAGGAATCGTTGAGGTTTCATTTTTTCTACCAAGACAACTCAACGGTTCGATTCAGATTTGGTTAATGTGGTTCAAGTGGGGCTGGTGGCCAGGAAGTGAAGCGAAGCTTTGCCCGGCGGCCAAATAATTGCAAGTGACAGGCGCTTTAATTTTTCTTCCTCTTTGGCAGAGCTTATTTTTAGACCTAGCCTAGCTAGCTGCACAGTGGGCTTCAGGGGCCGAGGCCCGGTTGCCATGTTTATGATCAACTTAATTCAGTGTAAATGAGCCGCCCCAATGAGGGTTGACAGCTGGCTGGGGGTGGGGGTGTGGGGGCTGCTGCTTACCGCAAACTTTGGTCCAAACTTCAAAAAAACAAATCTGTGAATGCAAAGAAAAACAACACCGAGCGAAATGTTGAAACAGCTGAAACTTTGTTCGATAGCTTTTCTCCGTTTGCAGTTGAATGAAATGGAAAATTTTAATTGCTCAGTGTGTGTGTGTGTGTGTATGGGTGTGTGTGTAAGTGAATGCGCATCGATGGGCAGCAGCGCATGGAAATTTATTTTACTGCGAAAGTATCTTCTCGAGAGAACAGAAATATTTATTATTTTTCTAAACTGAACGGCATATTCTATTTATTGAATTTAATGACAATTCTTCAATATTAACAGCGGCAGTCAATGAGAAAGAGAGAGGGAGAGAGAGAGAGGGAGAGAGAGAGAGAGAGAGAGAGAGAGAGAGAGAGAGAGCTGAAATATTATTGCAGTAGAGGAAAATACAAAGCATCTTTTTTTTTATTGTTTAAGAAAAAGTAAATCCTTTAAGCAAAATGGAAAATTGTTGATATACTTAAGCAGACAAAACTCAATTCAAAAGTTCTAGTTCTCAGATTATAAGATAATTAGATCACTCATTGATTTTCCCGTTGTCAGCTTTCTCGACTCCTTTATATATATAAGATGCTTGGATTACCGAAGAATAAATAGAAGATAGATAGAAGAATAAATAAGTCTCAGTTTTCAAGTGCATAGCCGAGAAGAGTGACTTAATCAGTATCTGTTTACCATTAAATGATTGAATTTAGTAGTTCAACATAATATCCAGCTGAGTCGTACTTTTACTCAACTTATTATAAAATGCAATTAATACGAGTACTTTCAATATCATGGCAGTCCTTAAAAGGGGTCGTACTCGGCTGCTGGTCCCCTTCTATCGTGCCTTATGCCCCAAATTCTAATGAAATTTAAATTATTGCAATGCGCACACAAGCGCAAATGAGAGAGAACAAGGACCAGGAAGGCGACACGCACATGGCACATGAAAGGACATACGGACGAGGACGAGAACGAGGCCGACTACGACGACGAGGAGGAAATGTAGCTGTATCTGTAGCTAAAGCTGAAGCTGAAGACGCAAATTTCGTGGCCTGTTTCTCATTAAGCTGATGCGAGATGCGAAGCCAAGCGCGAGTTAAAGCCTTACCTCAGAGGTAGGCGATACGCGACACACACACACAGTCACACACGGGTGCCATAAATTATTTGCGCCAACCCTTGGAAAAAAAGCGTCGCGCAACTTTTTAAGAGTACAAGAAGAAGCGGCAGCGGCAACAGCAGCAGCAGCAGCAGACGCAGCATTTGTTATAAATTAAGTGATGGGGGTGCTCACTGTGGCAACAAATGCCAGGGGGATGCGGGAGCTCGAGGAGCTGGGTGCTGGCTCAAGCGCTGTGGAGGTGGGCTTATTACTAGCAACCCTGTGACTTTTACCGTTACACAGGCGAAACAAAACTGAAATAAAATCAAAGAGACAAAAGGGAATCACAGAGCCGAAGACTAAATACCCTAACCAGCAGCCAAATAAAGTCAATTAATTAAAAGAACAGAATATTGAATGAGAGAGAATGAGAATCTTCCTATATATATATATTATTTATATATTATTATATTAATTATTTATTTATCTCTATATGTATATATGTATACCCCACTTATCTCTGTAATATTCTTTATCGTTGTCTCATTCACTGATATTTATATATACTATATATTATATATATATATATATTCTCTAATTTACCAACGCCATCCCAAAGTGTATATACTTATACTAGCTAGTGTGCGTATTTAAAAAGTGTAATGAAAAAAAATTTGCATATTTTACAGCAAGGCGGCGGCGGCTGCTGCTGCTGTGCAGATGGGGTTGTTCCTGTTGTTCATCTTTCTCTCTTACTTCGGTTCGTTGGCACGTTTGAGCTTTTGGTCATAAATAAGGCAGAGACGAGCCTGTGGCCGTAGCTGGGGTAAGTGGCCGCAGCAACAAATGCAATGGCTGAGCATAAAAAGTAATTTCAAATGCAGGCATTCAGCCGGAAAGTGAAGGGGTGGGCGAGTAGGATGAGAAAGGGTTGAGCTGTCATTGTTTTAACCCTTTGACGCAACCCTTTCCTGGCAAGTGGACAACAGGAAGCACAGCTCGACCAATGGGCAGGCCGCTTTGAGCAGGTTTAACCCTTTCAGTGGGGCAGTTGGTCGAGTCTTATGAAACTGAGGCCACGCCCATAGCATGAGGCTGTAGTCTGACTCCCACCACTGGCACGAGCTCCCTCCCTCCCTCTAACAGCCTTGAATATTTTACTTGAGTTTCTGTTTGTTTTTTTTTTTTTGGTTGAAAACTTTGATTTCATTTGATTTGCTTCAAATGCGCCAAAGTTTCTTCAACTGGAAGACAGCAGCAGCAGCAACAACAGGAACAACAACAACTTGGGGAAAAGTATATGGGAGAACGTACCTAAAAAATATATGCGGCAAACAAATTAACAGTCCAGTGATTATTGTCAAAAGCAAAAATCGTGGAGGCCAAAACAAGTGCCTATCAACGCTGCAGAAAACTTTACGCAGAGGCACGCCCACCGCCCCCATTGGGCAGGCCGTTTTCAAAATTAGAAAAGGGCATAATTTTAATGAACTTTTTTCTAAGAAGTTGCCCGCCTCTCCTGCTCGCCAGCTCGTGCTGCGCGGCACTCGTGTAAGCAGCGGCAGCTGTCGTAAGGACTTACCAAGTTTTTGCTGCTGCTACTTGTCCCGGCTTTTGAGCGCACTTGGCTTACAAAGTTTCTCTCTCATACTCTATCGTACTCTTCTCGTTCTCTTTCTTTTTTCCTTCGTTTGAGTGCGTAACGAGGCCTGCTGCTGATCTTTGCTTTTCTTAGCTGTCCTGGCATTAATCACTTCCACTCAATCGCAGCCCGCTTCTAATTGCAACAGCCTTCGTCTGGTTCACCGTTAGCCAAACAAAGTGCAGCCGCCGCGTGCCCACTATCCAACTGTAAATCTCAATGTCGGCTCAAATTGCGTCGCATGTTGCATGCCAAACACTGTGGCACACCTGCCCCTGCCCCGGGCAACTGCAGCTCTTGGCTCACAGTTGACGCAATTTGTGCCTCACGCCTGATTGCAGGCCAAGTGCGCCAGCAAATGAAGTGCCAGAACAACAAAGGACAAACAGCCCTGAAGATCTACAGCCTTATGCAAAATGAGAATTTGGGGGAGGCGCTTGCAGCTCTTTGCAATTGATGTCTGATCTGATGCGCAGATACTCTATTGCAGCTGAAAGGCAGGTGAGAGATGCAAATCCTTTAGCTGCACAAAATCAAACTAGTATGATTGAAACTGCTGATCTTAATGAGCGAAGAGTAATGAATAAAGAGAAATCAGTAATGAGTAATGAAATTAGTAATTAGTACTGAGTAATGAATAATGTCTAATGAGTAATAGAAGTAAGTAATGAGTAAAGAGTAATGAGTAAAGGGTAATGAATAATGAGTAATGAGTAATGAGTAATAAGTAATGAGTCATGAGTGATGAGTAATGAGTAATGAGTAAACAATAATGAATAATAATAAGTAATGAGTAAAGAGTAATGAGTAATGAGTAATGAGTAATGAGCAATAAGTAATGAATAATAATAAGTAATGAGTAAAGAGTAATGAGTAAAGAGTAATGAATATTAAGTAATGAGTAATGAGAAATGATTAATAAGTAATAAATATTGAATAATAAGTAATGAGTAATAAATAATTAATAAAATGTAATGAGTTATAAATAATGAATAAAAAGTAATGAGTAATGAGTAAGTAATCCAAATAGCCTTAATGACCTTAAACTTCATATCTCTCAAACAAGATTTTTCAGTTATTCTGTACTGATCTTCCATCAGTCAATCGTAGTAAAGTATTATGTTGTAATCAGATCAGATTGATATTATCTGTAGCTTATAAAATTTACTTTCAATCCTGAATGATCATAGCAACTAATTAAAAATGACGATTTCTAATTTATATATTTCAGGAATGAGTTGCCTGGCTATTCCTTACTTCCCATAATCCAATCCATTCCGCCCACTATAACATAAGACCCACAATTCATTTCAGGGAGTTCGGCAGTTTTTGAAAGATTTGGCACTAATGAGTGTGGCAAATTCTATTGAAATACCCTAACTCAAAAAATACAGTTAGCTGCGCTCAATGCGTTTGTCAATGTGATTGATTAGAGGCCAACATTTGGGGTCAGGTAGAATGCCCTAGCTCAGACTGAGACAATCTTGCCTAATATTTTATGCTCATTTAGGGCTCTTATAAACATAGCGGAATCTTTCTATATATAATTTTTTTTTATTTTGCTGTATTTTTTGAGCCGCCCCTGCAAATGGTGTTAACTCTTGGCTCGACAATAGAGCGGATGGGAAAACTAAAACCTTTGCCCGCTTGACATTTGGCTGTTGAGTAAACAAAAAGCAGAGACACCGCGAGGGAGAGAGCGAAAGGAAGGCAGCACGAGACGAAGGCTGGCCAAAAAAGAGAGAATTGTTTGTTTGAGACGAAGGTCAACAATTGGCAACTGTTGCAGTGCAGTTGCATGGCTGGGTGTTGCCTTTCAGGGCAGAGAATAGGCAGCGTAGAGGCTAGACAGGCAACAAAAAATTGAATAGAGAAATTCGCAACAAAAAATAGAACTGCATTTAAAATTGTGTCATTTCAAGCTAGAGCCAAGCTGAAGCAGCAGCACGCAAAACGCACCTGGCCTGTCCTCTCCTTATTTCAAGGAGTTTTACTCTCCATTTTAATTGTTTGGCTGAAAAAATCGCTTCGTAAAATAATTTATTGAACATTTGTTGGCACTTTATGTGCTGTATCGAACTCTTGACGTGGTCGCCGCTATCCTATCCCCCTGCTCCCCTTCTCTCCTCTTATAGCTGCCCATTAAGCTCGATTTTAAGTGCCATTCAGCTCTCTCTCTCTCTGTCCCTTTTATCTCTCTCTCTCTCTTTTTGTGTCCGTCATTCACACTCCGTCTCGTTTTCTTGTGCCTTGCACTCGAAATTTTGCGCTTGCGAAGCAATTTTCTTGTCTCGGGCCTCGCCTTTTATTTCGCTTCTCATTTTCTTGGCCTCTTCTCTTACACTTTTTTGCTTTTCGTTTTCCAATCTTAATTTTCTTCGCTTTCGCTCTCGTTGTTGTTGTTGTTGTTGTTTCTCTGTTTGGGGTTGAAAAAATAATTCATTTATGCAAATGAGGGGTGTTTAAAATTAAGCAAAGAGCACGTAGGCCGAAAGTAGCAGTGCCAACAACAACAACAACAACAACAACAATGGGCGCTGCGGCCATCGTGAAGGAGGTGAAGCTGCCAGCATCGAGGACAAAGCTGCGAAGAGACTGAAGGAGCAGCCAAGCTGGAGCACAGCACGCGCATTGGAAAATGATAAAAACAAAAGGTTTTTCCCTCACTCCATCCGTTGCCACCCTTACCAGCCAGTCGCCCCCACTTCCAACTCTTGGCCACTCATCTTTCGGGTATAAGTTACAATTTGTAAGGTTTTAATGGCGTTTTCCCCCTGTAAAAACTGGGGGCGGGGGGCAGGCGATTCTTAACGGGCAGAAATCAAAAGCAAGATCCGTGCCTTGAGAGGGTGGGGTGTGGCGGAAGCAGGAGGGCTGAACAACTGGTCTGCTGGGCAGTGTTTTCCCCGAGCAGAATGCGGAGTCCTTAACAAAGCCTACTAACAGACAAGAATGTAGAGAAAGTTAGTTCAACTTCAAGCTATGATGTGTGTAAAACTCCTAAGTAATGCTTAAAAATTAAACTTCTGCTTAAATACCAGCCGGCATAGCAGACTTTTAAATAGGTCTAATCTATGAGCCATGTAGAGCTTCCTCATGCTTTAAGCCCAACTCTCCCCGACTTCAGGCCAGGCGCATGGGCCGCTTGTTTGTCTTCGCTACACGCGCATAAATAAAACTCATTGCTGGAGACTGCCTCCCCAACACTTGGGTGTATGGGGCCAAAAAGTTTGACCAATAGAATTTTGTTGATTTTTCGTGGTTGAAGTTTTTGTTGTTGTTGTTGTTGTTGTTGTTGCAGTGGAAGATAAATGGCAATGGAATTAATTAAGTTGTTAATTTCCCATTAAGCAGTGCGAACAGCACGTAGCAGACACATGTGTGTGTCGGTCTGTGGGCTTGTGTGTGTTGAGGTAGAGTGGAGGGGCAGGAGGGCGAGGGAATGCTTCGAGACATGTCCTGACAGCACTTGACAAAATTATGTGCCTGGCGGCTGCGTTTAACCTTTCAGCGACTCGCAAGACAAACAAACAACAGGGCCAAAGGCTCCAACACTCTCTCTCCCTCTCTCTCTCTCTCTGTTGCTTTCAATCTACACACATGTGTGTGCGGGTCGGCGAGTGTGTGGCAAAGTCGACCGCAGCAGCACGCGTCAACATTTAGTGCTGGTTTACCAGGCGCACACACACACACACACACACTCGTATTAGCATACAAAATCCTCGCACCCGTCGCATTACAAATCGTATGCTCGCAGCACCCTAAGCGAAAGGATTCGCACGCCTGCACAGCGCACACATCCCATTCATGTGTGTAAAAAATACGCATAAAAAACAAACCACGCGCGGCATTGACTACCCATTATCCTGCCAGAGCATATCCTTGCCTTCTTTTCACTGCTTTCGCCGCTAATAGAGCGTAATAAATGTCATGTTTATGCCAGACTGAGCTACTCCTTTCGCCCTCATGTGTGTGTTTGTGTGGACAACCCTTCGTCACACAAAAAAGGACCTTCGCTTATCAATTTGCTCGCTGCTGCTGAGAGTGAGCTGTTTATTTGCCAATCGCCAAGGCACTTTCAGATTGCAGATTTCGGCTCAATGATTGATAATTGTCGACAACCCCGCAGCATATGGCCCACAACTGTGGAATATCGAAAGCGAATCAGTCATTATCTAAACTCCCATCTTAAAGGCAATTTGTGCTCATAGACCAATCACCTGTTCGTAGTTTGCTAAAGTGCCTTCGGAGGTGTGGGAGCTGACGACTCCGCACTGCAATTTGGCAATTGGCTATAGTTATAGAGAAATGACAACAGATTTTGAAACTCAGTAGCTTTTTGAACTCGAGGTAAGTGCATATAAAGTGCGAGTTCCTGAATCAAATTTAATTTAAATTAGAAGCTGAACCCTTGACCATTTCAGCAGACTTTTTATTCAATTATTTCAAAATGTTATATGAACCAAGTGAAGTGATTTTGAGTGCTTATTTATAAGTGTGAGTATATGAGGTAAAGTAAAACAGCTATGAAGGATCATTTCGTGATCATAGTCGTTTATAGTTACAAATTAAAACTTCTTGAAAACTTCTTCTTAGTTAAGCTAACTTAGCAAAATGTTGATTAAGCAAATCTTATTCTTGAACATCATTTTTATTAATAAAAAGAATTTTATACCTACACATATAGCTGAGTTTCATTTCTCATTCAATTGAACTCAGCCATACTCCACCATAAAATCTAACCTGAGCTCATTCAAATTGGAAGTAAATTAGGAATTCGCTTATGAAACTAAATCTTTAATATACAGAACTAAATAAAGTCTACTGAAATAATTAAAAATGAAGAAATTAAAATTTGGAGATTTACAAAACTCAATTCAATAAAATATCTCATTTAATAATATTATATTTTTCCATTACTTTCTGCATTTGATTCCTTAAATACCATCAACAAGTAAGCCCAGCGCGCAATTTGTGTTTGCCTTTATAAATAAGCAATAATTTCATTTGTTAATAGAGCCATGTTAATTCAAGCTGACAGATCAACAGAAAGAAAATAAGAGGCACCAATATTATGAACTATAAAATATTCATATGCAGTTGCTTTGGCATTTGCCTTCGCCTTTGCCTGTTGGCGCGACATATCACGAAAACACATTAACAAATGTCCTTAGGTATTACGTGGCTACATCCTCGGCTGTGGCTGAAGAGCCTGCCACTCATCTAATTGCATTAGAAGGTAGCTTGAAGATTGAGTTCTGGGCGTTGGGTGCTGGGTCGCCACCCTCGCGATATGTTGGCAGCAATTGCAATGCCTAGGCACATGTTGTCATGTCCTTTGGCTGTCGCTTCGACTGTCTACGTTTTACTCTGCGCTTGTCTGTCTCGCGCTCTTCAAATTTTATGACATTTTTATGCGATGCAGATGGGGGCGGGTGCTGGGGGCATATGTCAACGCACCTATGGCCGACAGCTCCCGGGCTACTATCCCCCTTTACCCCGCCTGCTCAAGGATTTGTTTTTACGTTGATTTCGCGCGAAATGTCCACGCGTTGTAAAACAAAAACAACATCGTGTTTGTTTCATTTTGTTACATTTCTTTATTTTTTTTTTTGTATTTTCTGTTTGCTTTTATGTAGCGGCTTTTAAGTTTTTATTATATCTACGTCATAATTGACGTAATTGTTTTGGTAGTTTTTTGAAAGCTTTTTGCTGTCCTCCAAGCACTTAGGCCTAACATAAATGATGCGCTTTGGCACAGAAAAATATAAAATTAAAGGCATTTAGGCCTGGAAGTGAATAGGAACTATATGAATATTAAAATAAGGTAAGCTTATATGGAATGCAGCTATAAAGACGTGAAGCAGCTGCTTAAAGCGCATCTGAGCTTAACACATCATATCAAATTCTTAGTCCAACAAATTCTTACTGCATTTCTCTATCCATTTCAATTTGCAATTTGAGCCAAATAACATTTTTTGTAATTAAACTTAACTTATTACTAAAAGTTAAGTCTTTTACTCGCCATCGTCTCTGCATTTTCCAAGTCGCTCAATTCAACACTTAAAAACGGATTAAAGCTTTTGTACAGCAGTTTTGACGCAACTGTACCCACTCGTTCAGTCATTAGCACAGTCTTTGCGGGCGCACATCAAAAGAGTTGCCAAGGATATGTGAAGGCAGTGCACAGCCAGCCAGCCAGCCAGCCAGCCAGCCAGCCAGCCAGCCAGACTGACGCAGAGGAAGCACAGACACACAGAACCAACAACGCTCGAAGCGCCAAATTGCAAACTTAATAACAAAGGGCTCAAAAGCAGGGGTACACAGGCATGCACATATATCTCTTTGGAGAAAATGAGAGAGATGGCGAGATGGAGGAGTGGGAGGCTCATAATGAAAACGAGGCAAATGCAAATGAACAAAAGGCAACATGCCACATATAGAGCCGAGTGTCAGAGCCAAGAGTTGCTCAGCCACATCAGCGTCAACATCCTTGGCAGGAAAATCAAAGCGCCAAATGAGAGAAAAGGCAAAGGATGGGAGGAGAAAAAAATGCCAAAAGCCAAAGCTAAGGAAACGCAGCTCGAGAAGATGAGCAAAATAAATGGAAAAATTGCGAAAAAATAAAATTAAAATATCGATCAACAGTCGGCAGCAACAGCTAACGAACTCGAACCCCTTCCGCAAAAGAGGGGGGCGTCGGAGGAAGGGCGAGCAAAGGCACAAATGAGAAAGCAGACGAAAGGGCTTCTGATATGAGCTTTTGGCGTACTCCTGGCTGCTGTCTAAAGGCGAGAGGCAAGAAGTGCTGTGCAGACTATATACCCAAGAGTTGAAAGTGGGGGCGCTGCGGTTGAGGTGGAGGAGTGCGGGGTGGGCAGGTCGCTGTGCATGTCCTCGACGTGCGCTCTTAAAATTAAAAGCATGTTTGATGAGGAAATTGAACTGGCATGTAAATGTGTGCGTGTGTGTGTGAGTGTGTCCCAAAGAAAAGCAAAGCAAAAAAAATGCCCAGGGTGGCATTAACCCCCCCACAAGCTTAATTCATCAGAGGACGCTTGCCGTTATCCTTTGCTGCGCTGATATCTAGACGCGCGCTCCGCTGCGCCTCAGCTCTGCTCTGCTCCGCTCATTTCTCTTAATTTCATTCACCCTTTGCAAATGAGCTTGGGGGAGGGGACAGATGGGAGCACAACAAAAAATTTTCCACATTATTTCAGACGCTGCGTCGCCGTCGACGCTATTCAAATTTCTGTACTTTTGCTTTGCACGCGCTGCTCGCGACTTTTCCTTGTTTTCGCTTTTACATTTTTTAATAGCTAGAGAAATTTTTCGCGGCTGCCTTAAACGAAGGGTGGCACATTTTTTCTTCCTTTTTTTTCTTAGCAGCTTGACAACCCTAGCCACTTTCTGTTTATGTGTGTGTGTGTGAGCGTGTGGCACTTAAAACGCTTTTTTTTAGAAAGTTTTTTTGCCGCGCACTTGCGGGTATTAAACTTAATGTTGATAGTGTAATTTTATATTTAAGAGCAAAGCTAGGCAACAAAAAAATAAAAGCTGAAAGGAATACCACGTTAGGGTTGCGCGGTGTCTATGTCAACGGCTGAGTCTGACTTCTTTTTTTTTTTTTTTTTTGCCAGACGAGGGGGTGACAGTTTTTTCTGTGCGCTCAACGGGTTCTAATTGAAGTCAAGTTGATTTATTTAAGGGAAGAGGGCTTCTTTTCCGAATGGACAAAGTCCTGGGCATAGTGAGCCACTAGCTCTGCTTTGCCTTTTAATTATAATTCATAAAATAATTGAAATATTTTGCTCTGAGGCTCTCCTTTTCTGCTCTATGACCAACTCTTGCTCTCGGCTAATTTGAAGCTGTTTCATGCTTTCCTCTCAACCTTTTCTGCTGCTTAAATAGAAATTACTTCATCGATTTTTTTTATTTTCTCAACTCTCCATCCAACTTTCAAATAGGCCGCAGGATAAGGAAGAACCAGGACAAAAAAAATGGGTCTGACGAACGCTTCCGTCGACCCCCACACAAAAGATAGACAAAAAAACTTGAGACACGCAGTTTTTTTTTCAACGAGTTTTTAATTTAAGGGTAGCACTCAGCATCTTTTTTATTCTTCTGCTGCGCATCCTTTTGCATCCTTGCCCGGCGTGTAGCCTAATGAAAAGTCACCGTCAATTAGAGGGTCGCCACGCGTCTAAAAAAACGCAAATCAAATTAGAAGAGAAAGCAAAAAGTTGACAACAACAAAAATTTCGAAAAGGTGTACAAAACTGCAAAAAATGTGACCAAAAGTCAGCAAACACGAAGGACCCTTCGTCCCGCGTAACCAAATGAGCCAGCAGCCAGCAGCCAGCAGCCAACGGAGAAAAACACAATTTATATTGGCAGACAGACACTTCAGAATGCAGAAAGATGAGCGTGGAAATACCGGAAGACGTGTCTGCGCATTTTCAGATACTTTCGCAGGACATTTTATTTGCTTGAATGCCTATTGTTTTGCTTGATCCTGCAGCATTGATAAACCCCGTTTGCGGCAGACAACTCTTTCTTTGTGATGAGATCTGTGCGCGTAATTGCAGATAAGCCACGTCTGGCTTCACTGATTGCCAGCTCTAAGCTGCCCACACAAGTAGGCTATGGTTTTTTGGATACCCTTCCGAAAGGTACGCAAATGGGGTATGCTGCATATAGCTGGAAGAATTATCCAGTGATGAATATTTTACACATTTATATATTTATGAAATAAGAAAGACAGAATTTAAGCTTTAGTATCCAATTCATGAAATGCAGTTCATGTGAGTTAGATATATTATAAAATTGATTAAATAATATTGAAGACTTATCTCACCACAAGTTATTCAAATATATTTTCTATATTTTAAATATATACGCCTTAAAAGTTAAAATTGATAAAAGCATGGAACTATTATATAAATATTTACTATGCATGGCATAATCAAGAATATCATATAGATTTAGTTTTAGTACCCTTTATTTTGTGCCTGTAGGAGGGTATCTTCTAGTCTGTATGCTGTACTTTAACAGCTCTTTGTTCGATGCTGTTGTGTTTTTGGCTTTGTCTACCTGCTGTGCACGTGTGTGGCTCGGTCAATATTTGTGGCACACACATATGTGCTTGTTGCGGAAGTAACCTGATTTTTTGTGCAAAAACAAATGCAAAGGGAGGATGACGGTTGTCTTTGGGGGGAGCAACGTGGCCAGCCCGTGGAGCTGTGTAAACTGCAATGTCCTGTGTGTGCGTCCTGCTGGCTGCTGCTGTGTTTGGACATGTGTCTGCGCCGGCTGGCTTGACCAGAATCCAATATTTGCCCAAGGCATTTAGCTTTTGCAAAATAAAACGAAAAGAGAAGCAAATGCGCCGCAGGACATGCCAGAGAGGCCATTGGGCAGCTGTCAGCCGCAGAAATGGCAGCTCAAGCTAGGACAAGCCTTTGAGCCGAGCGACTCACCTTTGGCGCAGCAGCTGTCAAAAATGTTAATAGGCGTAAATGAGACGCCCAATGAGATGAGCGTGAGAGAGGGAGGGAGCGGAAAAGCGAAAGAAAGGTAGGGAAAACTAATTTCCGCTAGGCGAACAACAAAGACGCCTCTCGCTTGTCTTTGGCCGCAAACCAGGACGTGTGCCAGACGCATCCTCTGCGCAAATTGCAAGCCTGCCGATCGCATGCCAAGGATTATGCTCCGAATGCAAATGAAAAATTGAAAAACTGGAAAAACTGCATTGCGAGTCAACAGCGAAACCAAAAACCCTTTTCAAAACATACCTAGCAAAACAAAGATCTGTCTATGGGGTGTAATTTCTTTCCTTTTTTTAATTTCGTATTTGCATATATATATATATATATTATATATTCAAAAAAAGTGAAACTCTGTGCCTGGCCAGGACACACGACGACAAATGCACACCCCTCAGCAGTTTTTTTGGTTCGCGTGTTACCCAGACAACGGTTCGTGTCCTGCGGCTGTGGGCAACCCTTTTGGCTGAAAGGGTTTTCCACAAGTTCTATTTTTTAATTTGCATTTTGTTGGGATTTCGAAAATCAAGTTCGAAACTAACCCCAGACGAGCCGCTTCCCAGATCCCAGTTCCCAACTTCCGTCCAGAGCTCGTTCTCTGTGGGTACAGTTTTTTACTTTATTTTTTACTTTTGTATTTGACAAGTGAATATTCATGTAATTTTTTTTCAGCTATGCAAGGGTTAAAAACTTTTCAGGGCCGAGCTACGAAAAAAATATGCAGAGAGTAAAAAAAACGTGGGTACTTTAGCATGTGCTCGTGCAGAATAATTTGGGTTGATTTGGTTGAGCCAGCCAGAAAAAAAGAGTTGAAAAACTGATGCAGGCGGTCTACAGGGTGTTGCGGCGCGCATCTGCTGAAAGCTGCTTAGAATTAACTTAAGGTTCGAATAGAGTGTAATTAAAACTGGAAGTAGCTTAGAATAATCGTAAATTTGCCCATACAAAAACTAGTTAACTATGAATATAAAAGTAAATATAAAATTGAGAATAGAAAATCTATTGGAAAAATCAATTTATATAATTTAAAAAATATAATATATACAATATTTTAAAAAGTAATGGAATGTAGAGTAATATGAAAAAAAGAGTCTTAAAATGTTTAATAAAAAATTAAATGAACGTATTATTTTTTATTTGATGAATAGAAAGACAATTAGTTTTGAAATATTTTCTGTTTAATATAATAAAAATATGAATTAAATAATATTATATTAATTGATGAATTTATATAAAAAAATATATAAAAGATTAAATCTTCGAAACATCTAACCATTAAAATTGTTTAAATGTTTTATTAAATTTATAAAGTTCGAACTCTCAAAATATGTATTCATTCAGCTATCTCACTAATTAGCCAGAGAAATTAGAAAAACACAATATATATTAATGATAAAAGAAAATAATTTGGAAATTCAATATATATTTAAATTAAATAAGTCTTCTTCGTAAATCAAGTCTTGAAGCCTTTTCAGAACTTCGCCCAGTTGCATTGCCAACTCTTTTTTTTCCAACACCCTGTATGCGCTCAGCTTCCCATAATATCCGCTTAAAAAACTCAAAATTCATAAAACTTGGCAACCAAAAACAGAAAAAATTCGCTGCAAAACGCAAAAGTTGAGCACGAAAAAAAAAAACAGGAGAGTCCTTCTGCTAGACAGAAGCGGGCAGGCGGCCAGCCAGCCAAAGGGTTGAGATGGGTTGGCATGAAAAAATCGTAGGTATTATGATGAAGAAGAAGCGCACAGCATTGCATGCAAAACGAAAGTTAATCACAAAATACATAACGGTGAAAAAAAAGAATAAAATAGATGAACACAAAAAAATGAGGCAGACGCGCGTTTTTTATACCCTGAGCCCATTGAAAATGGGAAATCAGGGTATAATGTTTTTGTGAAAATGTATGTAACAGGCAGAAGGAGACGTCGCAGACCATACAAAGTATATATATTCTTGATCAGCTCGATGAGCTGAGTTGAAATAGCCCTGTCCGTCTGTCCGTCCGTCCGTCCGTCCGTCCGTCCGTCCGTCCGTCCGTCCGTCCGTCCGTCCGTCCGTCCGTCCGTCCGTCTGTGTGAACGCAGCGATCTCGTAAACCACAGAAGCTAGAGAGCTGAAATTTGACATGTATACTCCTGAATACCATACGCTATACGAGTTTTTTTCAAAAATTCGATAACTCTTCCCGTTCTCTTTTTATCGATAAATTTCGATAACTTTTCGTCTCTTTTACGTACCGTAAGAGCTAGAGACCTGAAATTCACTATATAGATTCCTGTTGTGAATGCGGACATTTTATAATTTTTGGTTTTTGGATGCCACGCCCCCTTCGCCCTAAATTTGCAAAAAACGCATTTCAAATACTAGAGACTTGTGCTTCGGCACATACACACATATGAATAACATAATCATGCCCTGAAAGTTTGAATCAAAAAGTCCTGCTAAAAAAAAAGTTATTAAACATTTAATTTCCCATAGCGTAGGCGTCTTGCAGCCTAACCGCAGTCGCTACGTCAACTGCGCAGTTGGCAGAGCGCGTGCTTGAGCGTGCGTCTGTGTGTGTATGTGTTGCTTGCAATATATGTGTATGTAAACTAAGTATAGAATATATGAAGTATCGGCACTTCGCAGGGCTCAGGGTATCTCCTAGTCGAGCCGTCTCGACTAGAGCATTCTTACTTGTTTCCTTTCTGTTTTTTGCTGCTGCGAGGGGTTAACTTAATTTATGCGCATCGAGAGGCTGAAAGCGTGGCAGCGACACCGACTGCGACGTCGACTGCGGCAGCGGCAGCGGCAGCGGCAGCGACAGCAGTAGCTGAAGCTGGAGCTGATTATGCAGCGCGGGCGCAGTGGAAGTGTTTTTCTTTTCTCATTCTCCTTTTCCAAGCCGCTCGGTTTTTAATTTGAAAAATATGCGACGCTTGGTGCCCTGTTGTTGTTGTTGTCGGTTGTTGATGATGTGGATGGAAATCCTTTGGTATTATTGGAAGTTATTGATTTATGATTTGCAATATGCTACACATTGCTCTGAGCTGTGTAGAGGAGAGCTAAATAGGAATTTATATGGGAAAGAATGGCATGATAGACTAACCAACAACGGACAGGTGAAACAAACTGCAATTTTGTTGATTTAAACTATTGAAACTTAGGAGAAAATAGTGAAAAGATACAGCTATTTAAGGTGCATATTGCAGGAGCTTTTTGGATATTAGACCCAGAGTAGTATATGAGAACTATGAGTCCTTGTAAAAGTGATTTCGCTCCAGCTTATATGTATCTATTAGACGATAGTAAAAGGTTTTGACAGAATGTTATGAAAATATATATAAATATTGCTCTAGGCTATTTATAGGGCATTTATAGACTTTTATAGGGCATTTATAGACTTTTTGTCCTGCCATTCCACCTCGTTATGGAGAGCCATTCTAGAACCTACATATAGACTTTTTTCGTCAGCTTGTTTACAGTAGCCAAGAAAACAAGTATGAAATACTATTATGTATTTGGGAGAGCACCACGCCTATTTAGAAATGCTGGCCCTTCGACCCACTTCGTGCGGCACTTAAGCAACATTTTCACCGCTCCAGAAAGCGCACTTCAAACACCAATTAAAAATTATAAACAGGCTCCCGCTCCCGTCCCCTCCTCCTCTCTCTTTTCTTTTTCGTTCCTATGTAAGACCATCTTTATGAAAAATCCCCAAAAAAAATAAAGTATTTTGTACATTAAGGAAAGAAGAAGAAGTGCGTGGCCACCTGGGCGAACCGGCGCCAAATGATGCTGTTAAGATGCTTACAGCGTCATGCTCTCGCTCTATAAGGACGAATACTTCAAAAGGCATTAAAAACAAAAGTAAGAAAAAGGGAAAGGGAAAGGGAGAGAGAGAGAGGGAGGGAGAGGCCGAGGCCGAGAAAATGAAAGCCAACTGACCTGCCGAGCTGTTCCAGCAGAAAGGGTGGCAAAACGAAATTAAATTTTGTACTTCGCATAAACTTAATTACTCGCCGGGCAGCCCTCCCCCCACGCACAGGACACTCGAGCGCAGGCGCAGGACTCTGCGCGTTTCGTTCATTAATGGCCGCGCTTAATGGGCAATATTACATTATGCGCTGCATTGTCCTCTTTGCTGTCCTTAAAACAAACTTTTCTTGCCTTCCCCTCGACGCACTCGCTCCTCGACTCCTTTATGCCAGCTAATTTAACCCTCCTTTGGGCTTTTGTTGCGCGAGTTGGCTGCGTTTGGTGTCAAACAGCATCATTTCCATGTTAATTGCGCGCCATTTTGTTGTTATTGTTGTGCTGCGCTGATTATCCTTTCATTTATGCAAAGTCCTGGCCGCTGTTAATTCGCTTATTCGTCGCTTGCCCTCCTGCTGCAGCAGCTCCTTGCGTTTTGTCTGCATTTTAATTAATGTTTTCCTTGTTGTTTTTATTCCCATGCAGAAGACGGAGCTGCTGATTAAAAGGATATGACGGGGTCCTTTGCCAGTCGTCGTCTCCGGCCCGCCGGATATGAGAGGTAATTAAGAAATTTTCATTGCCCTGTTAAATTGCGCTTTGCATATTTTGTGGGCGCTGCCCACACTGCTCGCTGCTGATTCCTTTGGCTTTCTGCTGTCCTGTCCAGGACACTTTGATGTACCTCTTAAATTGCATTAGGCTTTTCACACAGACCACTCACACACACACACTCACACACACACACACAGCCGCAAATTAGTTCAAAGGTTATCAAGCAAAAGGCTCAGTCGCACACGCGCTCTCAGCTCCTGCTTAAGCGAATTATAGAACACATTAGAGTTGTTACAGCTCCAAAGGAAAGCAGCTCCTGCATTATTCAATAATGTGCCTGGCCTCAGCTTTTATTTCTGACAAATCCTTTTAGACTTCATATACCATATATATATTTATATATGGGTTATAATTGAATCAACAGCCCAAAGTAGCACGAGCAGAGCAGCTGCCGGACACGCCTCTCTAGCCACTCATAGTACTGACCTCTGCCAACTGTCAAGCAACACCCCCTCTTCCTCACACACACACATGCTTGGCAACATATGCCCGAAAGTATGCAACACTTCCCTTCGTGCATAAAAACCCGCTAAACCAAATATAAACAAGCAAAAAAATGAAAAAGTGAAGGGAAATGGAAAAGCTGCGTCAAGGAAAACCCACAACAAATCGCTTAAATCGCATCAACAGTTTGCCAAACACACATGCACACACACACTCACACACACACACACATTTTGCATATGTGTAGTGAATGATAGCTTGTTGATAGCTCACTTTTCCTTTTCGCTCCAAATGTCAACAAGCGCACACACACACACACACGCACACGCACACATACAGCCCTACACACACCCCTTATGCATATGATTTTCAAATGTTTTTCGTTTTTTTTTTATTCTCTAGCTTTTCACTTGATTTTCGCTAAACAATTTTTTTTTTTGGCAAAAGGGAGCAGAAAAGGGTCGCTCTTTCAGAGCCTCATATGTCCTGTGTTACGACAAGAAGGACCCGCGGGACCGCACGCAACATCCACGCAAATCGCGTGCGTAGTTTTTAGCTTTTGCATACCCTGGAAAATCAATATTTGTGAGGTTGCTTTGTTTTCTTCTTCTACTCAAATATGTTGGGTCGGAAAGGTAGATAGCTTTTTCAGATATTACTGTTTTCTTTTATATTGTATACATAATATAAGAATATGCGACTTTATATACTCTAACTGTATTACTTCAAGTTAATAATCTTTTCTATCCTATGTAAAATTTTAAAATTCCTTTTAGGTAGACATATTTTCACGCTGAGTTTCAGAATCGTTCTTCAATTGGGAAAACTCTACTCAGCTGAAATTTGTATTTAAATATTTAAATTAATTTTTAAACATGTCCATATATATCTGATATATGATCCATATATATCTGACTACTACTATTACTAATACTTTCATTATATTTTGTCTATCTCTATTTTCCATTATTGTCTTCATTTTCGTTATTTATGTTTTTATATATTTTATATATATTCCGTTCACATTGATACATTTACTATTATATTTCCACTTAAAAAGGCTCTTTTAAGTATTATTTTCTAAATTAGTACAGGGTATCTTGCGGCCAACGACTTGCAACTGCACAGCTCCTACTACAAGCTATTGTATTTGCCATTTATTGTCGGGCAATTGCCGTTTCCGCCGCCCATGTCGCGGTTTATGCATGTAAATTTGTACAAAATTGTCGAAATTTTGTGGCAAATAAAAAAGGGGGCAAGAGTTTAAGAGGGTGTGTGTGTGTGTGTGTGCGTGTATGCAAGTGTGTGTGGTGGCACTTGTCTAATGTACGCGTAATCATCAGCGTTTTCAACATGGAACTGCCTTTATTGTCGCTTTTCTTGTGGTAGGTGTTACAGTGGCTGGGTAAGAGTCCTGCCCCTTTGGCTATTATGGAAATTGATATGTGATATGCGTAGTTTATGTGGGCTGAAGTGGTGGGGTGGTGCAAGTCGGCTGGTGCGTGGGAAAATGACTGAAGGTGTATTTTGTTGGCATAGGTCAGCAGCGAAAGTTCTAGCGCGATTATTGATAGTTTAGATAGATAGTTTAGGATAGTTTGGGATAGTTTAGATGGGATAGCTTAGATGCGAAATAGTTGTTCGCACTAGACCAACTACGTGTATAAAGATATGGATTGTAAGTATAAGATCTGTATATATATACGGTAAGAAGCAGCTGCATATACAGATCTTATACTCACAATCCATATCTATAATATCTATCAAAATAATTTGCATGTATTTAAAAAATTAAATTCTTAATATACATGATGTAACAAACCTAAGAATAGAACATCTTTAGCTCATTTTAATCACATTTAACCAAAGGAAAGCAACACAAAATCCTCATTAAAAAAATAAGCTGAAGAAGCCTTTTTAAATACATATGAACAGTTCGACAGAAGGACATTTGATATGAAGAGATGAAGTCACTGCCTCTGCCAGTCTCTGCCGCCCTTAACTGGTTCATCAACCTGCAACACTTGCACTTAAAAACATTGTTGAAAACTTAAAGTCCTGTGCCATTGAGTGCTCGCAACAGTGAAACGTGCTTAGTCGCCCGCCTTGCGCCTCCCCAAAAGTTGTGTTGCTCCAACTTCTAACCCCTCCCACTTCCCTCGCTTAGCCCCTCTTCCCTGCCAGCTAGCAGGCGCCCCTGCGCTTGCGACATTAATACCATGAATAATATACGCTCATTTCTTTTGCTTTTGCCTTGGCGTTGCCCCCTGCCCCTCTCGATTTTTTCTCTGCTGCTGCTGCTGCTTCCTCTTCTTCTTTTTCGCCTTTAGAAAAGCCAAAGGGGTTGTTTGTAATTTTTTTAAAAACAAAATTTTCTTCATTTCGCTTTTACGTTGATTTTCGTGCAACTTGAGAAAAACAAATAAAAAAAGAGAGAAGACGACAAAATGAGTCAAAGCCAAAGCCAAAACAGCAGAGGAGCGGCGAAGGGGTGGGGAGGGAGAGAGGAGGCAGGCTCCACTGGCTGCTGCAAACGTCTCAATGAGTTTTTTACGCTCCCTGCTTGATAATGAGGCAGCAGAAAAAAGCTGAGCCAAGGCGCTGTGCTCAGCCAGCATTAAACTCTTTGACTAAGGCGAAGGCCAGAGCGAGACAGCGAGCACTGCTCGCAGCCAGCTCGCTCGCACACAGACGCAGGTGCGGCCGCCATTCGACAAAAAGAAAAGAACAGAAGAAAGAATGAAAAAAAAAAAAAAAAAAAATGGTTGCAGGTTGGCAGCAGAGGAAAGCGAAAGCACTTCGTATGCAAATGAGTTTGTCGTTATCGCTGCTCGCGTCGCTGCTGGCGTCGCTGTCGACGGCTGTGAGAGGGTTGTTTTTGTTGCCTCAGCTACGCTCTGCTCCGCTCTACTTGGGGTTGAGCGTTGATAAGCACGTCGCTTGGAAAGGAGTGAAAATGCTTACTGGATGTTAAATGTGAAATTGTAATGAGCATTTGTTAAGACGGATTGCAGTTTCCTTCATCCTTTTTTAGTGTTGGCCTCAAGGCAAACTGAAATGTACACACACTAGACTAGAGTCCTATGGTGTTGACATTGTGCTCAATTCCATTTGAACGAGTTACTGGAATTTGTAGAGTGATCATGGCTATGCATGGTACGATAGTAAGCTATAGATAGAGCTGGTCAAGTCTCTGTTGAACTACTCAATGGATGATCATTCATTGCTGACCCACTAAATAATATGTTTCGAATCAATAATATAGCCAATCGCCAATTGCGTTGACAATTTTCATCAAATTACACGTATATATATATAGTGTTTCCATATATTTTCTGCATGCTGTGTGCAAATGTCCTTGGCAGTCCTCACACTTTCTCTACCCGTCTGCCCTGCTGTGTGGCCAAGAAATTCGCAATGCCTTTCTTTGGTAATTGACAGCCAGGCATCGCTTACAGCTGAAGAGCTACCCACTGCTAATTGTATGTGTATGCGTGTGTGTGCGTTTGTGTATTTGCCAAAAATTTGCATGCCTTTGCGCACGAGGGGAGCTTAGCACGCCGCAGGACCTGGCTAAGGATCAACCAGGCCACAGCAATTGGCTTCAGTTTGTGTTCATTCATGCGACAATTGACAACTCTTCTTCTTCTTCTTCTTCCTCTTTTCCCTTTCTTTGTTAACTCTTTGTTTTGCTGCGCATTGATCCTGTTGCAGTTTTCCTTTGTTATGTGTGTGTCCTTTGTGCTTGCACAACTTTTAGGTACAAGTTGATAATGATTGAGCTCTATTAGAAGGCTAAATAATGGTATTGAATGGCCTAAGACTTCCTTATTTCTGTTTATAGCTAGCCCTAGGATATGGGATCCTAGGATCTTAACCCAATTTGTAATTTTAAAAATCATTTTTAATAAG
This sequence comes from Drosophila peninsularis, assembly GCA_035047485.1. Lineage (NCBI taxonomy): Eukaryota > Metazoa > Arthropoda > Insecta > Diptera > Drosophilidae > Drosophila > Drosophila peninsularis. The sequence goes on along the minus strand of JAWNPN010000085.1, from coordinate 3,347,568 downwards.
TTTCAGCTTATTTCCAACTTTTTATATATATTTTCCCACTCAAAAGTTCTTGCAAATGTCGGCAATTATTCAAAATCAACTAAGCTCAGTAAAGCTGTCCAAAAAAGGACGTCCACCAGGCAAACTGAACCGAAGCGCAGCACGCTGGACTACCATATTAATAAGGCTCATAATTTCACCCATTTAATTGAGGCGAATGGCCGCAGGATAATGAAAGCGGCAGCCAATGCGGCATCAGCTGTCCCACGGCCACCCCCAGCTCCATCCTTGCCAACCCGCAGCTCTCGCCTCGCCTTTAGTCTATTGCACTTGAGGCGGCTTATTAGAATCGCTTGCTTCGCTGGACGCGAACTTCGGACTTCGGAGTCCTGCCTGGGCGCAAATCATAATTTTTCAATTTGAATAATGAGCCGCTGCTCGGCGGTTGGCCGTAAAAAAGAAGAAGCCTTTAAAATTTATTTCAACTGCCTTTTCGTACTTGTGGGGCTGTAGCTGTAGCACCTGAGCAGGCTCGACTAGCAAATACCCTAGGTGGACTCTGTTTATGTCAGTTGGGAAACTCTTTTGATCAATGGGCAAAGAAATGGTATGAGCTTTAAAATATATATATATATAAGATACCCCATTATTTTATTACACCATGATATATAGATCAAAGCTACAGCATTCGGAAAACTTCAACTCGAATACCCTATATGTGAATGTGCATGTGTATGTATGTGTGAGGCTGTTAGCCTTAAATGCTTAAAATGCTTTTTAACATTCTTTTAGATATGCCAAATCTTGAAAATGTCATTAATATGGTTTCATTCCATTGCTTAAGATTATACGAATAAAAGATACCCTGTAATATTATAATATTCGTGTATAAAAGACTATTCATGGTATAGAAATCGTTTAATTCTGTTGGGAGTACCTGAATGATAATACCCTGTATACAGACCATCTCATACAAAGTTTCAAAATATATCAACAGACATCGTTCATAGATCTATTGAGTTTTATTATTTAATATACCCCACAGAGACTGCCCTTCTAGGGCAGTGAAATCCTTACAGCCAAACACTCGTAAACTCATTTGGCAAAAATTCTTGCGTACCCAAGTCTAAATCATTTACTCGAAAGGCAGCGAAGAAAGGCTGAAATGCTAATAAGCAGCATAGGACCTTCCCCTCACTGCTCGAATCAAAAGGAGTGGAAGGAACTGGCGCAGAATGACGACGACGACGACGGCGACGACGACGACGACGACGACGACGACAGCGACGCCTGTGCTATGTGTAAGCACATAAGACGAGTTTTATGTAATACATGCTGCCATTTTGTACATAGAGCGAAGCCTTTTTCGGCTGCTGCCGCTAAAAAGGGGCACAATGAAAGGAGGCGGCGCGTGGGTGGGTAGGCGTGGTTGGGGGCGCATGGGGGTTGCTGTTGTTGTTGTTGTGCAGATTAAATGGGAAAACACTGTGACATTTTCTGGCTGCGCGCGGCGCGGTTTTCATTTTATATATATACATTTATATATATATATTTATATGTATATAGAGAGATTCTTTTTTTCAGGCGCAAAAATTCAAAATGCGAAGTTGGGGTTGGAGCGAAAGGGGGTTGGGGAATGTTTGGGTGGCATGTGGCAGCATTGCGGCGACAGCATTAGTGGGGCGTCTCGTGGCAAATGTAAAATAATGCGAAAGGGCTTCGTTTGCATAAATTAAAAATTTATATAATGTCGCGTGGAAAGGGGATGGGCAGCAGCTGGGGGTTGGGGCTAATTTCGCTGGGGGTGCTTGGGTGCGTGCGTACATTTGGTGCCTACATTTATTGATTAAAAATCGTTGCGGCTTTAACACAATATTGTAATATATATATTTCGCTTTTGTATTCACACAATTCGCCATAAACATAATAAATACTCGTACATTGAGGTTTCTTAAAAAATTAATGAATATTTGTTTTTAAGTAATTGTTTTTCTTTTTTTTTTTTGGGTTTTCCTTTCGTTTTGTTCTGTTTTTATAATATTCAAAATTCTTGAAAAGACAACAACAATAAACTAGAAATCAAATGTGCCAAGCAGCGCATGCCTTAGATAGTTTGTAATCATATAGTGAATGTTTATATAAGTTACGTAATAATTTAATTATGAATTTCTCTAGTTTCCTCTTGTTATATATATTCGTTTAAAGATTATTTTAGGTGCTGAGTATTGGACTAAATATATTGCACATATATTGAGCGTAATATCGAATACAAATATTATTTACAATTTAAATTGACTTTACGTGTATTATGTGGAATATAAATGTATATGTATATATAGATATTTATACAGCTAGGATATATACGTATATATAATTTGTCATATTTTAAATATACATAATTCATATGAAACATGTGAGGTGTGTGTGTACAATGCGCAGTTTCTCAAGTACAAAGCTCTGTAGACCTTGAGATGCGTTTACTATTTTATTTCATTTTTGTTTTTTCATTAATCTTGAGGAACTTGTATACCATACACTTGAATGAACAAAGAAAATTACACAATATTTTGTTGCATTTGATTTTTGTTTTCGTTTTAAATATTAAAATTAAATCGAAACGAAAGACTGCACTAAAATTATTCTGTAGTGTAAGTTGTCTCGAGTACATATATATAGATAAATATATATATATATATATATATATATATATATATGATAAATATATATATATATATATATATATATATATATATATATATATATATATATATATATATATATATATATATATATATATATATATATTTACAGCTATATATGTTGTTATATATACACTTAGATCTAGGTTAATATGTGTTCTAAATGCTTGGAAAATCGTTCGTTATGCTTAGCTCATAAAAAATATGCATCAAAATTGCCATATATATAATATATATATAACTTTTGTATCGGCTGATCTAGCTTCATTATTTTGTTTTTTTTTTTTTTTCTTGTTGTATATAAATTCAGTTGAATTGTACGATTGCCCAAATTGTTATTGTAATTAATATATATATCGTTATGTATATCTTTATATGTGTGTGTGAGTGTGTGTTTGTGTGTGTTGCTTAATAACAATCACAACAAATCGTCTTTTACATAGAGGTATTGGAGGTATTCGGTTATAGTAGTTCTTCCTGTTTACTTGGTTCACGACTTAACGATCTAGCTTTAGACTATATATTTTTATATATTTTTTGAGCTATGTTATGTATATATTATATCAGTGGAAGTGAGTGGATGAAGCAAGTGGATATATTTTGTTTAAATTTGAAAATGACAATAAAAAATAAATATGGCAAAAATACAGAAATATTTTCTATGGTAATATTTAAGATAAATGTAAAAAATATCTTGAAGATTAATAATTTATCTCAAAAATTATTTTAATTAACTCAAATAAAAAAAAACAAATTCCGAATGTTTTATAATATTTTGATATTTTAAAACCGAAAATTGACGAAGTTTATCTGGGAATATTTATAAAAAAAAATCGAACTAAGAGAAATACGTTTTTCTGAATATTTTTTAAAACTTTTGACTTTTTTGTCTTAAAAAAATTGAAAGATTTTCGTTGCGAAACGCAAATAAATGATTAATATTATCTGCTAAATATTAGAAAATAAAATCTTTCAAAGGGAAATAAGAAAAAACATAAAAATTTGATTCTTGGATTTTTTATAAATTTTATTTTCGTAGCTTTTCGCCCCTCACAGCATGCGGCAAACAATGGGCGGGGCTTCTTCATTAAATACAATTTAAATAGTAAACTAAAAAAAGTGATTAAAATTAATCAGAACCGATAATGCTTACATATATAAAATATATATGCGATAATAAAACGAGATTCATGCATTACAAATAAAATAATTAAATTTACAATTTATGGCAAACAAAACAATTGGCATTAAGCATAAAAGAATTTATTAATAATTATTTTGACGATGTTCATTTTCCTCTTTAATAACTTAAAGTTAATTTTGATTGGCGTTTTCTTTGAGAATAAGCAAAAGATGCGTACAAATTAGACTAAACAATAACTAAAATATATTAAAATTAATTAAAATTATTTTTGATTTTCTGTGTGTTTTTCGATGGTTTTTTGTTTGTTTTGTTTTTTGCTTTTTCGTTCTTTTTGGGATAGAGCGCTGTATAATTTACAATTGGCAGACTATATACAATTACTGGACAACAGAGGTCTACAAGCTAAATATCAACTAAAAGAGAGCTAGAAACTAGACTTTGAGAATGGCACAACATTAGCTGGGTTACGTTTCTTAATAGTTTTTGGGAGAGCGTTTCCTTAGCGCCTAAATTAGACTTAGCTTAAGTTTGTTTTGTACAATTTTTTGGAGCTTTTTGATTTGAGTGCAATCGATTTTAGGTTTCATTGCTAAATGACTACAAATTAGTTAAATCTTTGTTTGTATTTTGGGTTTTGGTTATGTTTGCAAGCTAGTTGTACTTGACATAAATTCCTGTTCCATTCACTTCTCAGCGAGCCGCATCTGATGAACACGCTGAACTCTCGAACGTTTATATACAAAGCTTTAGCATTTCGCACTTTTCTTTAGTGCTGCTGCAGCTGCTGCTGTCGCAGATAGAGCGCGGCCGCATCGTCCAGCTCGTCGAGGTCGATGTCCTCGCTGTGCTGCTCGTGCGACTCCGCTGAGCGTGGCGAGTGCATGCTCAGATCCTCGGGCTCCGTCTGCTCGGGCATATCGCTGGCGACGTGCACGATCTGCGGCGGTGGCAGGCGGAAGACGCGGCGTATGTCTTGCGCCTTGCGGCGGGCATTGCTGCCGCTGCAATGACCGTCCACAGAGCTGGCGCCATCCTCGCTCAGATCGAGCGGTGCCTCCTCATCCAGGCTGCTCTTGGCCAAATCCACTGACTCCTCCGAGCCACCATAGCTGGCGCACATGGCGGCAAACTTGTTGGTGGAGCACTCCAAGGCAGCGGCCGCAGCAACAGCTGCGGCTGCCGTAGCCATCGGATAGTCGCCGCTCATGGCAGGCGAGAGCGCGGGCGTGGGTGGCGACTGGATGCCGCACTTATGATTCATCAGATGGTGGCGCCGGCGGAATTTCATGTGGCAGCGCTCGCACTCGAACGGCTTCTCGCCATTGTGGACCAGCATATGCGACTTCAGCTGATTCGAATCGCTGAACTTACCCTCGCATATCTCGCAGGTGTAGGGCCGCTCACCTGTGTGCACGCGCAAATGCCGCCGCAGATTGGCCACCTGCACGAATTGGCGATCGCAGTGCGAGCAGTGATAGGGCTTCTCCCCAGTGTGCAGACGCATGTGTGTCTTCAGATGATGGTCCCGGGTGAAGCGCTTGTGGCATTCGGGGCACTCGAAGGGCTTCTCGCCAGTGTGCGTGCGCTCGTGGTTCTGCAGGACGTGCTTGTAGCCAAAGCTGCGCGAGCAAATCTTGCACGTGAAGCTCTTGTCGCGAGACGGATCCTTGGCAGGAGCAGCTGCGCCTGTTGCTGCTGCAGCGGCGGTTGCCTCATGGGCCGAAGAGTTGGGCGAGCTGCCGCTGGAGGGCGGCGAAATGGGGCCACCGGGAGTGTGATATAAATCACTTACGCTCATGCTGATCTCCGTTTGGAACTCCTTCTTGACCGACAGCTTGCGCGCCTTCTTCACCGGCTCACCCAGTCCCAAGCCCAAGTGATGCTGTGGCGTGCTGTTGGGCGAGCTCAGCGGATGCTTTCCGCTGCCGGCTAACGGTGAATGGGGACTAGCGGGGGGCGAATGCAGGTGAGTGCCAGCCAGAGGCAGCTGCAGCTGCTGCTGCTGCTGGTGCTGCTGCTGATGCTGCTGTTGTTGCTGGTGCTGTGCCGCCCAAGCGCCGAAGAGCGCTGCCGGGTTGTGTGGGAAGAGTGTGTTGGCCAACGTGCTCATGGGCAGCTGCGCCATAAAGGCGGCCGCCTGCCTGTTGGCAGCCAGCAGCTGTGTGGGCGACAGCATGCCGAAGGCGGAGGCTGCTGCGGCCTGTTGCAGGCCCATCGCCGGGTACAGAGAGTGCGAGTTGGTGGAGGCCACTGGGCTGCTGGCCGAGGTGTTTGCAGACATGGGCGGTGACAGCGACATGGAGCGATCGACCACCATGTCCTCGCGCTTGATGCCAGCCAAGGCAGCGGCTAAGCCTAAAAAGTAAGGATAGAAAGTGCAAAAGTTAGCAAGGCTCATAGTAAAAATAATAAAATAATGGACTAAGGATTCTACTTCAATTTTCTAGTTGCAATAACTGGGGCAAAGATTTCCTTGACTTCCCAATATTCTATTTATATGCCGTTTTCTATTTTCTACTTTTTTTCTTCGCCCGCTGAGCTGTCAGAAACAGTTTGGTCAACGCTGCCCGCGGCGGCAAGCACAACTTTTTAACTTGTTTTTTTTTTTTATTATTCTTTCTTTTGGGGTTCAAAGCGGCAGCACGTGTGAATCTGGCAAGTAGAGTGGTGGCCAAAGAGAGCGCGCTGTGTGCCTCACGCTCTTAGAGAGCGGCACATGTGTGACATATGTGCGAGCTTTTGTCTGTGTGCACGCTCTTAGGCGCTCATATGCGAGTTCGCTCTTTATCTTGCTCTCTCCCTCTCTCTCTCTCTCTTTGGCATTTGTTTTGGTGGGCGTGAAGAAACGAGTTAAATGCCGGCGAAGAAAAAAAAACTTGTAAACAAAACTTAATTGCTGTGCATGTGTGCGTGTGTGGGCCACTTTGCGTGTGTGTGTGTTTGTGCGCTGAGCATTTGCCAAAATGGCGCCTAATGTTAACTCAAGCACATTGAGACGTCGTTATTGCTGTGCGTGCCTAAGCATGTGTCTGTGTGTGTGTGAGTCGCTGCGCTTTAATGCCAACTTTAATACGTTTGAGGGAGTCGAATCTCGAAATGAACTATTCAACTAAGACTCGAATGGAGTTTGAAGATTAATTTTAAATAAATCCGAAATATGACTTGCATAAAAGCCGTATATTTCTGTGTTTTATGAATCAGTTAACGGAAAAATACAATAAATATTTTATAAATTTTATAAATTAATTTTAGCACTATTTCTATTATGTGCTCTTCTATTTTTGAAATATTTTTAATGTTTTAGACTATTAAAATATTTAAATTTAATATTTTTAATTTGGTTTATTTTAATAGAAAGTCATAAAGTCCTATTTCTTGGTTGACATTATCTAATATATTTATATTTATTTTAATTCTGGTTTACTTACTTCGTGTTTGCGCGTCCTGCAGCATTGATATGGCCATTACTGTGTGCTGTGTGTGTTTGTTTGTTTGTTTGTGTCCTTGCTTCGATTGAGCAAATCAAATTGCAAGCGTTTTGCTTACAATTTCACTACAATTTGTGTTGTTTTTTGTTTCAGTTCTGAACACTAAATTTCATTTGAGCTGTTTTTCGGTTTTAAACTTTTCAAAAACTTTCTTACAAATTCGCGCACTTTGTGTGTGTGTGGGTGAGGGTCTGGATGTGATGTGTGTGTTTGTACTTTGAGGTAGTTTTTGCACAGTTTACAAAAGTTCACGTTATACAAAAATGAGGTAGTTGCAATTATAAAATTTGTTATTCGTATTTTAATTATAAACTTTAACGTTTCTTTTAGTTTGCTGTTTTGTTGAGGTATTTGGTTTGTTGTTGTTGTTGGTGTTGGTGTTGGTTCTCGCGTTTCCTTTTCTTTTACTTTATCGTTAAGACACAACAAATTGAATTTTTATATTTTTTAACTAAGTTTCTTGAGTTGTGACTGTGACGAGTTGTCGCTGAGAAATGATATGAAGCGACCGACTGCAACACGTTTTTATATTGAGAGAGTGTATCCTTTGCGCTGTGGAAATCCTTTAGAAGCAACAAATTTGCTTCGTGAGTGTGTTTTACGACTGTGTTTGTGTGCGAGTGTCTGTGTGTTTGTTTGGCATCAGAAACTGTGCTCCTCTCACTGTCAGAGCCAAATCACGAATGATACGAATTCGCCGCGTGCGCTAACTATAAGTACGCTCACACGCTCACCCTCTCCGCACCACACACACACACACATACGCAGGCACGCACTCAATCGTTCACTCACTCAGCAACTCACTCGCTCGCTCGCACACGCACAGAGCCAGCCAGCCAAAGGGAGGAAGCACGACACAAAAACGAAACGAAACGAAAAACGAAAAACGAAACCCGAAACGCGCTGCCGATCAAAGCAGGCAGGTAACGTGCTCTCCTTTATGAGGCTCAATGCTTGTGCTTGTGCTTGTGCGTGTGTGTGTGTGTCTGTGTCTGTAAGGTTATAAAAAAAACTGAGCGCAGCTCAAAAATACCTCAGCACTTTTTTGTTGTGTTCGCTTCGCGCTCTTTGTTGTTGTTTTACCTAGCCGATGTTTGATGCTGCACATATGCAAATGAGTAAGACAGAGTGAGAGGGCGAATGCTCGGAGCAAATCGTGATAGATCCAAACTAAACTAATGTCTCTCTAGTCCAGCCTGAGCCAGTTTGAGTAGACAATGAGTTGACTTTAGCTAAATACTTAAAAAAGAATAACAAAAGTATTGCATCTACAATGGGCGTAAAAAGATTTATGATTTTATGACCCTTGAGTTTTTTACAACTCAGAAATAAAAAACTGAAACTACCTATAGTGTCCTTAAAAAACTAGCGAGCACTTCCGCTTTTTAGAGCCTTCATAAAAAATAGGAAACACTTGACAGACAGTTAAAATTTAAAATATTTCGATTCCACTCAAACAGCAGCAATTAACTCATATGGACGACTTCCCCTTTGTACATAATCCAAGGAAAATGCGCTCAACTGCGCAAAGGGGGATGATAAAGGCGAAAAGAGCGCCTGAGCGTGCGAGCGAGCTGGCGAGACCGAACGCCAAAAGTCAGCAAGGAGCGAGCAGTGTGGGGTTAGAACCGGTAGCTGGGGTTGGCTGGGAGCGTGCGCCGTAAGAGTAAACAGGAAGTAAACAAAGCGAATTCCAACTCAAAAAGGGGCGAAGCCCAAGTGAAAGTAAGGCGAAGGGGCACAACTGAGTGAGTTTTTTCTCCATACGCAGCCTGGCAGCCTGTTGAGTTGAGCTGAGCTGGCCTGAGCTGAGCTGAATTGAGTTGCTCAATGAGCTGCGTTTTTAATGGTCAACTAATTGCTGGCACACGTCTAAAAAACCGAAATCATAAAAAAAGAGCAACATCTAAAAAAACGAAACAAAATACTAAATGCAGGTAGGAGCGGCCTGAAAAAACTTGCACAAAACCTGTTGCTAAAAAACAGTTTCAAAATCACTTTTTTGACTGCTGACTTTTGCGGATTGACTTTTAAATGGTTTTATGTCGATTTTTATGGCAAGGACATGCACAACTTCAGCTGAAAACATGCATAAATAGCTGTATGTAAATGTACGCATATCGAGAGGCCGTTAGGTAGGCCAAGGACGCGACCGTAGAGCGCGACGGGATGTTAATTTCGGTCAGCATTCGAACTACCGTGGAAATTTTGCAAATTTTTGAAAGTGAAAACTACAATGACCCAAAAAGGGCCTTTGTCTGTCATAGAGAGTCTGTCGTCTAGGATATTCTGCTCTGCATAATGTTACGTAAAACTGGCAAAAACTAAAACAATTCCCCGATGGATTAGACAAACAAGCAAAATATGATATTTGCTAGGAAACAAAAATACGTAGAAAACATTAAAAACAACGCCGAAGCGTCCAGAGTGGAGACAGAGACGGAGACAGAGATAGAGAGAGAATGATCGATAAAGAGATTTTGGACTATTGGCGACCCCTTTATAGGAATGTTTTCTCCCAAAGCTGGATTAGTCACAATAACAATCGCCAGTTTGATAAGCGAGCGATTTAACAAACATTTATTGTCACAGCGACTTAGAGCTGCTGCTGCTTCTTCACTCAGATCCGGTCGTCGCTGATAATAAAATGTCAGACCAAGCCAACCCATTATCAGCTCACTTTTCGTTGTCAAGAGAAAGTACTCGGAGAGCACTCCATGCACGTGCTCTACGCCATACAGAGTGTGCCTTATATGTGGGCCACTAGTGCGTTAGATAGTGCGTACCGCTATCAACTAACTAGTCGGCGACTAACCTATCCCAACATAAATTAGCTGTAATTAGTGCGTAGCGCACGACATTGAAATTTAAAAAAAAATACTATTTATAAGGCTGGCCCGAAAGCGTACTTTGAGCTGTTTAACGATGATGGGTCTGAATGAGCAAAGTCTCTGAGATTCTAAAGTTAGCAGAGTATTGAAATAAAAAGAATAAAATATATTAAAAATATTTATTTGCATATACAAAATATTCAATTTTATATGAAAATAATTTTTATTTAATAATGAATTTATATTTTTTAAATAATACAAATAATTTAACTTAACTTCAATTAAAATGTTTAATTAAAAAAGACTCTGGACTTTCAAATCTGCATATGAACCATTGGAACTTTAATGTCGATGCTGAACAAATACTGTTAAAACTTTAGAGATCTCAAGTAATATCATAATATCATATCTTTATCATAGTATAATATCTTTAATCATAGTAGAAAAGGTTGGGAGTCAGTGTTCTATCCTTTCAACCAGCATGTTGGCAACTCTTTGAGGGCAGCTGCACTGGCTTCATTGCGGGCCAGTCTCCTATTACAGCTGTTGGCCAGCATCTACTTATGTAACCGAGCATAACCCTAACCGCGGGCAAAGCCAAAATTCAAACAAAATTTTGCCAAAAAATCGACAAATTTTTAGCAAATATTTCGCGTGAGGCATGCTTGGCTAGAGGGTGAGCTGTCAGCTGTAAAAAATGAACGAGTGAAAGCGAAAGTTGAGCCAAGCGCATGGGTAGGGTTAGTCATAGGGTTGGGGGTAGTCCGTCGACGCTGTTATGTGATCTCGCTCTGCGTGTTGCCCACTAATTTTTTAGCTATTTGTAACTCGCGATCGAGCGAAGGGTTCCTCTGATTTATAGTCAATCGAGCAATCGATAATGTGCTGATAATGTTCTTGATGATAATAAACATGACAAATCGAATTGTTATTAATAAAGCAGGCGAGGAGTTGCCCTCTCGCGCTCTATCGCTCTCTGAGAGACGGCGCTTAAGGAACTGCCATGCAAAGCAGGCTGATTAGGGCTCCGCTAATCCTTGAGCTTAGCTGAGGATGCGAGTGAATGAATAGGGTAGAGGCTAAGGCTAAGCCACGCAATCTTGAGTTCAATATTATTTCAGTGCGGAACTTGGAATTTATTCAAATCCGCTTTTTAATGCGGCGAAAAACCAAGCTACCCTTTCGCTAATGAGGCGCGGCTCAACAAGGACTCAGCTTGTGTGAGCGTGTGTCAAAGAGTTGCAGCAAGGACCTGAACTAAGCTGAGCTCAAAGCTGAGCATGGCTGAGTAGTTCCTGGAAATAGAACTCACTGCTTAGGGCGTGGCAGTCGCCTCAGCCTCCTGCCAGACGTGTAAACAAGCTCAGCGATCCCTTTGTATGCCCGCAGCATCCCCTAAAAAACTATTAAAAAACGCTCAGGGCGCTCAACAGGCTGTTTGATATCAAATTGATTGTCGACAGAGAGCGAGAGAAAGAGAGAGAGAGAGAGAGATCGAGTCTTGGGTGCACCTCAGGCACAAGCCAGTCACACGACAGCCAGCGTCTTGGCAAGGGGTTAGAGCCTTGAATGAATCTTTGGCACGCGATGCGAACCCGGTCGCCAGCTCGAGCTAATCCCTGTGATTTAATTAAGCCAGCGAGTGACGTCAGCGGGCGTCGCTTGCTCGGAAGCAGCGCATCAGGATTAGCTTGAGCCTGTTCCTATTGGGATTAAGATTAGGCAACCGCTAAGCAGCCGGGATTAGCGATCGGGATATGCGCAGTGCCTATGTCCAGAAAGGAGCAGGAACTCCATCCAAACTAGCGCTGCAGGAACTGGAGTAAAGTGAAGCGCTGCCCTTCCTACTTTTTACGATCGAGCGAGCGCTGCATCAGACAGCGTTATTTTGGTGCCTCTCGTGTTTCCCGGTAAATAGATTTCATAACTCATTAAAATTGGCCAAAAACATTTGCGCTAATTGTTTGGCCAAGCAACGTAAATAGAACAGCGAACACACACAGTCTCGCACGCTCGGACCAAGGATTAAGCGGCTAATCCGGCAAATGGCCAGCGTCCTTCATAGAGAGTTTTGGTGGGTTGGTCCTGGGCTAATTCTAATTACAAACATACGCGCCAAGTGCTCGGAACTTAAGGAATTCAACGGAAATACTCTTGTCCTCGCTGTCCTACCCTATCTCAGCCTCTCTCAGCAGCTGCCCACACACTCGCCGCGAATGCCTCGGCATAACTCTTGGCTTAGCCATTCAGTTTCTCATGTGGTTCACTCACCTCTCTTACCCCATTAAAAAAGTGTCTCAGCTAAAAAAAACGAAAACAAAAAAGCGCACTCATAAACTCAGGTAGGCTCATAAAAAACGAGCAACTAAAAAACGGAAGGAACAAATACAAATGAGTACCGTAAAAAACGGGCAAAAAAGTCAAACCGCGAGCACATTAAGTGCAGTCAAGGACATTCGGGCCATGGCTAAAAAGAGAGCGAGAGCGCAGAGCTGAAGAGCGAATTGCGGCGAATTGCGGGGCAAGGCTTCCCGATCGAGCACATGTCAAGAGAGAGCATAAATAGAGAGAGGGCGGGAGTGATCGCAGGCTAGGGCAATTCTCAGTTTATGACGCAAAACTTGGCCCATTCTTAAGCCGGATTTAGTTCAGCTTTAGCACATTTTTTGCATTGTTTCACAGTCTTTTTGTCTTTTATTTTATTTTATTTTTTGGTCGAAAATTGACTTCTTAATTGCCAAACGCTGACCTCCGGGCCGAGCAGCGAGGACCTGGCCGGCAGGCAGGCTACCTGGCCTCAGAGGCCTGGCAAAGAGGTAACCCACGCCCACATCCACGCTTACAGGTAGCTCACGTTGAGCGCACTCGCTGCTCGGCTCTCTTGTTTAGGAATTCCATAATTATGATCCTCGCGCAGTCAGTCAACAGACCGAGTTGCCTTCTAGCGAAAAAAAAACAAGACAAAACACAGAATAGTTGCAGTCGCGAAAAAAATCACGATGCTCGCTAAGCCGGAGATTAGCCGACGGATTTAGAGGAAAATCCATCAATATTACGCCCATGTCCCTTGAGGATCAAGCTCTAATCGCCGTGCTTAACGCTGGACTTATTTTGTTGCGAACAAAAAAATTTAATCCGCCTCGAGGTAGGCGCAACGTGTTTTCTTGTCTTTTTTTCGTACGCTGTCTGCTCGACTAATCCGCAGAGTCAGCTGCACAGGAAAGAGGTAAAAGCGTCTGCAGAGCTAACAAAAAATAATTGTCGCACTATTCAAATTTTTATTATAATCCGGGCGAGCGCAAAAAGTTAAAGCCCGGGGATTAGGCCAAAACAGTTGGCCAAAAACACTCGGCCAGGTATCGAAGGTAACCGACATGAGAGGCCGATCGTGAAGTGGATCATGCTGGATTATAGTTAACTTAAGGCGTGCGATTAGCGAGCGCTGCGATTAGCGCCAGGATCTGCGAGGACCTACAGATTTGTGGCGCAACAAGCGGCCGCAGATCAAGCGCTAGTTCCGCGGATTTCAAATTTGATCTCTGGATTAAAGCTTAGTCCACTAGGAAGTGCCGCGCGTGTCGCCCGATTGCGCTCTGAATGGATTTCGGGTTTGGGAAAATGTGCTGACCGAAAGGGAGAACGTGAGACATGCAAGGGATATAGAGAATACCTTATTTGTATGTAGATTTACCTTTACAATACGGATTGATGAGCTGAGAATAGTAGCCAAAATACACATACTCATTCACACATTTTCGATTACATAAATGATTGCTTAAGATATGTTTAGAGTATGAAATACAGAATTTTCTGTGGAATGCTTTGGAATGGATTCTAAATATTCTAACTCAAATATGTTCAAATGAGTGAAATTTCAGTTATGTAAAAAGAATCTTAAAGAGAGTCCGCAACAGATGCTGCTGATAAAAGAAACTGCTGGATTATCTGAAAACTTTGTGTTGGTTATTGAGCCAGTCAAAATATTGAATTGAATTGGGGTTGTAGTATATAGAGATATATATATAGTCCCTGAGAGATTATATGCAAGAAAATAATATAAAAACATTTTAAAATTCTTGTAGAACTTTAAGGTTGCAAAAAATTCAATGTTTCCATACAATATTATATATACTAAAATATAATATTTACATATAATAAAATCTCATAAAATATTTATATACAATTAGACAGCGAAGTTATGCAGATGCAGACTTATCAAATGCTACGAAATTTTGTAGCTAAAACTACATTTATAATTTACATGATTTAAATAATAAAAAAATATTTATTTTGTATATTTAACTTTATTCTATTTTTTTTTTTTTTTTATATTTATATTATATTTCTATTTTTTTATTTTTATTTTTATATTTATATTTATTTTTATATATTTATGTCTATTCTAAAATTCAATTAGGAAGGTTTCATCCATATACACCCCCTACTTCTTCTTATTATTACTATTTTGTGGCTTATATATTCCAGCTCCCAAAACATTATATCAGTTGCGCTTCTCTACACATTAGACTCTGTGATTGTTCTACTTTTATTAGAGCTACAAAAGATACTTCCTTCTCCTTCCGAGTGCATCAAGTCCTGCCTCTGTTGCTGCTTCCGTTCTGGCCAATTCATCTGTTTCCTTAACTGTTTATTAGTTTTTCAAGAAATATCTCTACACATTTTCCCTCTTTTTTGGCAATAACAAAGAAGCTGGCTATTGGTTCCTCGGCCCTCGGCCCTTGGCCTCCTTTTGTAATTTGTGCAGGTTTTTTATGCAATTTGTTCAACTTCCTGTGCGCTGACATAACGAGCGGCTTAGGCCCGAGCTGGTTTATTGTGAAGATCTAACGATTCTTTTAAAAAAATCAGACTCGATCCCGTGCCCAGATTTCTCCATATTTGTGTAGGTGAATGGCCAGCGCAGTCAAGTCTAAGCGGCCTACGAAATTTGTAGGATTTATTTGCCACTTGGTGGCTGTGCCTGTCTGTCAACTCGAGCAGCTGTTACTGTTCCTGTGGCTGCCTCTGCATAAGCGGCTTTCGGGCCAACTCCAACGCGTGCCACACCCACATCTAGCAGCCCCTGGCGTGCGTTTATCGGCACAACAGATGCAAATGGGTCCCCCCTGTGTAATTAGGCAGGCTGGCTACCGTCCTTATCAATTTAGTAGCCCGCAGCAACTTTTTGTGTTTAGCGTTTTCCATTTTTTAGAGGTGGGCCTCTTATCAGCCGCCTTGTTGCTATTTCTTGCATCTGACATAAACAGTGGAATGCGATGCTCAGCCCCCTCTCCGTGTCTCTCCCCTCGCCATACAGCCAGCCTCTAATATTTGTCATTTTTAAGCGGCTAGAAACGCAACTCAAGATCAAGGACTTGATGCTGCTTATCGTCGGGTCGAGCAATGCACCCGGGCCGCATTTAGTCAACCAGTTTCTTATCAACAATGTGCTCCTATGCTTATTCGGCAATATTTGCAAATTTAATGCGAAGCGCAAAAAAACCTCCTTTCGGTGTCAAAGAGTACGCCGAATGGCGTTGCATGCTGCGGAAATGGCCATGGGCCGAGGGAGAGCGGGAGGGGATACAGAAGAAGCTCTTGAATGTGTAGGGGCAGGGTTTATCAATACACAAAGACTTGGAAAAGTTGAGCAGAGATGAGAGTAACGCATAAATAACCCAATTCTTATTGATTTGTAAGTGATATATTAACGAAGAACTTTTTAAACTTAAATTAAGTTTTTTGGTAGCTTTATTAAATAATATTTAATGAGTTTTTTAAGGTATGACTAAAGTTATTTGAAGATAAAGATATTTATTATAAATTCAATAGAAGTGTTATTAGCTATCAATTCAAGATTTATCCAGGGAAAGCGAGTAACGATGGTCTATTCAAATTATCATATTATGTATATTGATATAAGGCAAAAAAAGTCTATTTATTTCAGTCTTGCATGCATATTAAAATTTTATTTGTACATAGCTATATACATATAGTTCAGTTTATAGCTATTTAAGATTGTAAGAGCCAAAACTTAAAGTTATAATGGCATAAATTTCATGAAGCTGAGTTGTTTGCGGCAAGCTTATGCCTGTGGGTTGTGGCATAATCGCTTATCTTAACATTGTTTAATCTGTCTTATAACAATAGCTTTTATTTTCTATTTATAGACCAGAACCAAAATCAATTATTATATATTTTTTGACATATTTAACGAAATGATAAATGCAAAACGAGATTTGCGGCAAACTACAGTCTATTTACTAGTTTAGTTATACTCCTAGGTTTGCTTTTCCATACAACCATAGATATATCAAAGTAGATTTCATTCGCTAAAGAATAACTTAAAATATATTATACAATGCAACTTATCCAGACTCTAATAGTGCTTTCAGATCTTCAGATCTTCACGTTCTATATCATATATTTCAACTAACTGTCTGTTGTCTATGCAGGTAGAGCTCTATTGTTAATTGTTTAGTTCGCATCTCACACTTTGAACACACAGCTCAACTTAATATTTTATAACATATGTAGTCTATAATAAATTATATTATGTAGTATATATTTAGAATAGATTCATTATCTTCCGAGCTGCACAACAAGTCCATAAAAATCGCGAAATATTCATTAGCTTTTGGCATCAACAAAAAAGTATAGAGCAGATTAAGTTAATTATGTGATTGGGTTGGGATCTTTTCTATTTTTGCATAAATTGAACACGAAATGGGTTAATCAGGGCGAGTGCAGGCAATCGAGTGCCAAATTTTGTTATTTGCGTGATTGTACTTAGAGCATAACGCCACACATATGTTGTGTGTGTATTAGATCTGTAGTCGAGGAGCCCGCTGATAAGATCGCAGTCACGGCCGTTCATGGCCAGGCGCGTTTTGCGTGCGTTTTTATACCCTGAACCGATTGACTAGGGGCATTCAGGGCATATTAGTTTGTGAATGAACTCATTAAGCTCCCACATTCCGGATAAGGTTGAAGAGCTGAGTCGATGGAACTATCTGCCCATACCACTATCGGTTGTGCAGCACTATACTTCGAGTTGGGAGTAAACATGGATTTTACATATTTCAATTCGTCTCAGCACGGGTATCTGCTAGTCTGGCCCACCCGACTACAGCACTGTTGCTTCTGTGTTGTTGGCTCTTTTTGCGGCGCCAAAACAGAATTGACTTGACGATTGTGAAAAGGTGCGTTTTGATGACTTTGGCGACGACGTGATGTCACTCACATGTCCGCAGCGCAGGCAAATCCAATTAAACAAAGCGTGGAAACCGCACAAATACTTGACGCCTGACAGGATAATCAGGCGCAATTGTTTGGCAATTAGTTCGGACGCGGCGAAGTCCTAGAAAAGTAAGCCATCAAAAAGCAGACCCAAAGTCGCATTTAAAATGCTAAAAAAGTATCGCATTGCACACGCATGAGCAGCTTTTCAAGTCAAACTTGAAGGACATCCAGGCCACTCGTAACATATCCAGTTTAGCAGCAGTTGCTGTTGCTGTTCCTGTTGTTGCCGGCCTGTCAACAAGGCCGCCTCGTCGTTGTAAATTTGCAAAAATGAAGCTGTAAATTGCATTGATTGGCCGTTGACAGCTGGGCGACAATTGACAGCAGGATAACGAGGGCGACTGAGGGCAATGGGGAGGGGCTGCCCGCCCAGGCCACACAGCCAGCAATTGGCAAGGATAACTTGTCAACAAGCGCGCCGAATTGCAATTTTTAACGGCCAATCCTTTGGGCCAACAATTAATCAAAGCCGACCAGCAGCACCTACGCAGTCAACTCGAATGTCCTGCGTGTGTGTCCTTTAATCAAAGCGCATGATTTATGATCTTCAGCCAACAAGGAAAAAAAACCAAAAATTGTGTATAAAAAGTCAGTTGTAGTTATTTTTCTTTTCCACATTTTTTTTTTGTCAATGGCCTTTGGCTTTGTTTGGAGCGTCGAGACCATTAAAAATTCGGCCTGCCACTTGGCCAGGACACTCTGCCAGTTGGCCAAGTTTACTGAGGCCGCTGCTGCTGCTGCCAGCATTCATTAATCATAATTCCGAACCTCCACTTCAGTTGCCCTAGCTGCAGATTATTTCTTGTTCTTGTGCAAAAGACACAAAACTGCAGTTGAAGAATTTTCAATGGCTTGAAAACTTTTGTACGCAGTCTGCCACACAAATTTCTCATTTTGCCTCGTTTTTTGTGTTTTATTATTCCTTTTTTTGGCTGCTGCGACACTGTCAAATATTCACGTCATGCGATGGCGTTCTAGTTATTCAACTTGGCCTAATGAAAGGCGCATTCAGAGGCTGCTCTTTCTCTACCATCCCTAACCTATAGGCAGATGTCGTATCCAACCATAGCATGAAAGTAAGAACTATTCCACACAGTGCATGTCTCCTGCAAGTATTTCTAGTACATGATTTGATAAAGTATGATTTTGAAACGATTTTGTCTGTCCATATCCCTACTCTTGGCTATCGTTGAACACACTCCAGCATGTCTCTGGTTAGCTCTTGCAAATTGTTCACAGAGCGGGCATTGTCAGGCGCGGCGTGCAGTTGTCGCTGGCGGCAGGATTACGGCACATCTAAAGCCAACTGCTCTCCATTCAAAGTATTGATGACCGAATCGGGCAACTTGTCACTCAAATTATGCAAACCCGAAGGCCCAAAGAGATGCCGCTGGCGGCCGAGCATCAAAGGGCAGCAACTGCTCCTGGATAAAAAGGATAATCACGCCTGCATGCGTGTCTGTTAATTTGTTATAATATCACGTAAGAATTGTCATCGAATCGATTTTTTATGTTAATGCCGCAAGGTGACAACTCAATTTGTCGCTGGGCAACGGCAGCCTGGCGTACGTGTGCGCACAGTGGGCAGAGTGGCTTAGTAACCGGGCTCGAACTATTGGCCAAGTGTTCGCGACGTGACCTGCTGCTGAACAACACGAAATCCCTTGCTAAATTCTGTTGGGCAAATTTAAAATTTGGCACAAATCTCGGCTGCTGGCTTTAGCTGATGCTGCGCGTTGTCTTGACGCCAGCTTCGGACAGGAAGTCAGGGCATTTCCGCATGTGGTTATCCTGCAATCCGCAGCTCTGACGCTGCTGCTGCTGCTGCTGCTGCTCCATAAACAGCAGACACATTTACTTAGGTTACACACAAACACGCTCTCGAATTGGGTTTTCAGTTTCCTCTTCCTCTTCCTGCGACGCCACTTGTCGTCCTGTTGCCGATGTCCTTGTCTGCTGCGCTTTGTTTTTGCTGCACTTGTTGTTTACACAGTTGGCCAGCCAGTTGCTCTCAAATAAAGTAGGCGACATCGGCATCCCTTTGTTTTACCCATTGTGCAATGTCCTTGCCGCGGTGCAGAGCCTTCCTTTAACTAGACAGTCTGTAAAATGCGCCGCTTGACTTGCTCTGCTATGCGAGCACTTGGAATGCCTAACATATTTTAGGGGTAACTCTAACTAAAGGGAAAGAGTATTCAACGAACATAATTAAGTGGGAGTGTAGTAGCGGAAGTCATTAAAGTAGATGTAAAGACTCAAATTAGCTATTAAGCTTAAGCTGTGGCATTTAGTTATTTAGTATTATTTACTGATCGATTATGCATGAGAACAGATGTATATAAATATATATAACTATTATATATATTATTAGTATTATATTTATTATTTATTATATTAGTATTATATAAGTATTAGTTGATATAGACAATATTATATTTAACATTCGATTTATTACTAAAAATAAATAATTTTGTATAGAAAAATAAAATTTACTTATAAAACAAAAAAGACTTTACGATATCGATCATGATCAATGCAGAGAATATTTTCGATTTGAAAAGTCCCAAATAATATATTCCAACAATATTCTATAATTGATGGGGCCAGTCGATAATATATATAATGATCTAACTGCACTTTAGCTCAAGGCTCTAGCTTCAATAGCAGCTCATTGCTGTGTCTTTGCAGCTCATAAATGGGTATATAAGGTTGCGTAGGCTGTACTCTCCTATGTTTACTATCGCCCCTTTAATAATTGCAGCTATAAATTTTTAATTTAAAAAAAATATTTTTCACATCATTTATTGGCGGATAATTCAAACCAGAAAAAATATTAGAATTAAAGCATATTATATCCAGACTCCCTTGGAGTCGATAGACTCCCACGTTATTATATTTATATTATTATTATATTATACCTTGAATAAACATAATAAATATATACACTAAATTCCAAAGCACATTATTTCTAAATTCATCTGAAAATATTATTACTTTATTTAAATATTTATAACTAGGTGTGTAAAGCTAGTGGACTTAAAATAAACTTTTAAACTACTTAATATGATTTGATTAAATTGTTTGCCTAGATATATATATCAACTCATAAATCAGGCGATTACTTTTGACTGTAATTTCATATTTCATTGAAGTTTCCATTCAGACTGCGGAGTTTTTAATCTCAGAGCATACAAGACTCCCGCTTAACACATTTAATACCTTAAATACCTTATTAAATTCGCATTTCGATCATGGGCACAGCTCGCAGGTCTGCATAATGCTTATCTTATAGCTCATTAATGGCATTTGGAAAGGTTTCTCCATGTTTGTCGCCCGCATCCACGACACCAGCCTCCTCGCTGCCGCCCCTTGCTGCACACGCCCGCGTCTCGTGACCATGACAACCCCACAACAATAACCGAAAATAAAAAGAATATAAAATTCCAACGAATCGGGAGAAAAAAACAATTAGCAAACAACACCAATGGAAAATTTGGCTAAACAATGGACAAATAATTCATTTGAATACCAAACTCTGCTGCCATTGGGACATTTGTTTGGGCTCGCGCAATTGTTACGCCTCCATGTGGCATAAATTAGAGGCCACTTAGATGGACAGCTAGGGGCAGCGAGCTAGCGACGACTCGTTGGTTGTTGCATAAAAATTGATTAACAATATGCGGAAATATTTAGTTATGTTTGATTAGAGCGGCTCAGCTGAAAGTGCGGCATCATCTCTCAAAGCGGTTGGAGGAAACCCAGTTTAAGTGGTCAAAGCAGAGGCAGAGGCAGAGCCAGAGGTTGACGCAGCTGGAGGGGTAGTTAAAGCAAAATGTCACGCCGGATATGGCAGTTAGTTATTGCAGTAGTTGCCTTATGCGGGCTTCTTTTTCTTCTGCATACTCCAAATACTTTCACTTAACTCGCGGACACAGTAACCAAAAATCAAGCCGCAGAGCACGCCCCTTGGCCACGCCTCGGCTGTGCCCAGCCATATCGATGTGCAATACGATAACTGATCGTTATCGTTACCTGGCGCATTGAATATCGCGGCGACCTGCCGCACGGAAGTGAAATTTGAATGTGATCGACGAGGGGCGTCGTCCAATTCGCCTTTGTTCCGCATTTTGATGTGGAAATTATAGAAAAACGCAGAGATTTAAAAAGCGAAAGTCGCAGGACGACACGCTGATATATACCGGAAATGGTTTCACTTTTATCGAGCATTGAGGTGCTCCGCGCTACACGCTGATTTATGTGTGCCTAGTTACCCAAGTGTCAGGTTACGCATTAAGGATGCCAGAGCACCCAACCACACACACACACATAGACCACACTCACACTGAGACACACTCAACAACAGTTAATTGCTTTAAAAATATGTGTACAACTAAAATTCAGCGAGCCATATGAGTTTTGTATACCCTGTAAACACGGAAAATTGGTCTGAAAGCTGGTAATAGCTGAGTCTTATAAAAAACAATTGAAAATGGTTTCGAAGAGAACTATAAATAGAACAGCCGAGTTTTAGTAATAGATGATAGCTCAGCCTATAAGATATAAAGATAAATCTAGTAAGATCAAATAGAGAAGTAGCTAACTGTAGCTAAATCAACTTGAGATAAAGCCTTTTTATCTATAATCCGTAAATATCTATAAAGTAGCCATTGTTCTTTTATATATAATTCACCTTAGAATTGATTCTATATCTCAATCTTAAAACATTATGCCAATAATACTTTTTATCAATTTTTAATCGATAGTTCATGTGCTCAAATTCAGATATCGATTCAAAATTAAATTGAGACCAAAGTTATTGTTATTTGTTACAGGGCATCGTCTAGTCCATCATCGTCCTCTATCACAACGTCTTAGTCGCTTTATTCTGACGCTTGAACTTGTTGTTAAGGGGCAGGCAGACACATTTTGCATGCTTGATTCAACTGAGGGTTTCCTAATTTCTCACTTCTCATGCCCAAGTTGGTCAGCAGGTCAGTGCTAGAGTCCTTGAGTTCTTCACTTGGTCCATATGGTTATTTATTTCTGTTATCCTTTTGCGCAAGATTGCACATCCTATGCGTGGGTCTTTGGATCCTGTGAGAGCGCATTATACGCCTCATGATTTGGGTCGGCTTTGTGTGTAGAGATTTGTTCCGGGCAGCAAAAAAGGGATTACCGCCGGACACTCGACAATGAGCTGGCTTTAATGAGCTCAAGTTCGCAGTGGCTCTCACGCGGAGGGGGGCAAGCTGTGCACCTTCCCAGGCGGGTTCAAAGACTTCCACTTGGCGCCACAAAGTAAATTTAGACAGCTAATACGAAAATATTTGACCTAACCAAATCACCAAAGTCACTTTGCATGATAAGACCCAAGCCGCAGAGCCCAACGTCATCATCATTAGCACCCACACAACAAAGAGGCCAAGTTCAGCAACATTTTAATTTCTATTCTAATATTTTGTTGCATTATCTGCAAATGCATTTCTTTTCCTTTTTGCCTCCGGGCACTTATCAGCGCCGCATAGTACTCACGACGAATTGCAATTGAGTAAACAGAGCCGGAAATGCATTTGCTTTCACCGCCGTCTCCACAGGCATCGTGCCCCACGGTGTTATCACAGGTTTGTCTCCCGCCCCTGATTGCCGCTTGACCCGTCGACTCGAGTGAAATTTATTTGCACGATTGTAATTCACTTAAGAGTGTGTGTAATGCGACTTCTGCTTGTTGTTGACATGGTGCGGGCTCGAATTCGACTTCGATTCCTCAATACTTTTCGCATTATCTTTATGGATTGTTTACCCATTGCCAAAGGGTGTGTGCTTCATAAAGTAATTGGGATTTATATAAAATGTATAATGAACTGCTAGCATCTCTTGTTATATATTTCCTTATCTTGATCAGAGATATTTCTCGGACCTCGCTTTATACATACTTCCCATATCAAATTATCCATATATCTGCATTACATTGATAGTCCCATGCTTCCTCGATTTCCACTTTTTCATTTTTTCATTTGACCTCTGTTTGGGCCAGATTGATTAAGCGCAAATTACTTGAGCTACGTGAGAAGCAATTCGGAATAAAAGTGAACAACTGGATTACTAGGAATTTAGCCAGCAATTAAGACAACTCAGATGCAGATAATTGGCGAACTGTAACACTAGAAGGCAACAAACTTGGGCTACTGTGGACCGGCACACCTGATCCTGGAGCCTTGATCGCGATAAGCAAGCAGCTCAATCAAGACAAGAATCATTTGACATTTTAGCGCCCCACCAGAGACAGCAAATGCGCAGCGACGACCTGTTCAAGGAAAGTATCAGATGGCAGACAACTTCAAGGATTCCCACACACACACCCGGAAAACGACTCATGAGATGCAGATAAGCTGCCGTCAACCTGCCAGTTTTGTGGTTGACAGTGGCTCCATTGTTTGTTCTCTGCTGCTGCTGCTGCTGCTGCTCAGGAGGAAGCGCAGTCCAGTTGACATTTGCTGTGTGGCAACTCAATCGGCTGCAGCTGCAATCTTGCAGCATCCCTCAACCTCACCGCAAAAGCAAGTAATACGAAGCCATTTTGTGCCGGACACTAGACAACAGCAAAAAAGAGACTGGCCAAAAATGGGAGTCCTTTGTCTGGGCTAGGCTCGATTGCTTTTGTCTGCCGACCATATTGTCTGCAGTCCGAGCAAAGAAAGGTTTAAGAAGTGCTCTAAAATTTCGCAACATGTTTCACATTATTAATGATGATGAGCCCTCACTCAGCTCAGCTGCGAGATCCCTTTTGTGCTCTCCGGCTGACCATTGTTTTGGGCTACGCTCTTAACGAGCGTCTCATGAGTTTTCTATGGAAGGCGGCGCGCAAGGCGCAGCGGGCGATGCCTTAAGCATCTCTAGGCTCCCACATGTTGTACAGCCAACTTGCATAATCTGAGCGCTTGACCAGCTCAACATATTTCGAGATCAAGCGTGCAACTTCGTTTCATTAGCCAAAGATATCCCCTGAATATCTGTGGGATTATTTTCTATAGGAACCGACTGCTGCGCCTGGTATATGGAATATTGCGAGTGCTTCATTACGTTTCTGTTTCTTTCTTTTTTTGCAGCGTAATGAGAATCCTTTATGTGGCAGCCACACAGGCAACCCTCACACAGCAAGGATGCGCATTCACTTTCCCATGACGCATTGCCGCAACTCTGGCAAGTGTTGCATCCTTTTGCGTGTGTCCTCGTCTGCCTGTGTGTGTTTGGGTGTGGGAAAGCAAACACTTTCACTTGCGCGCACTCACAGTCTCCTCACATTACAGCACGCATCCTGTGCGCAACCTGCAAAGGATTGACGTGCAGCTGACAAGTGTCAACTGCGACGCATTTTTTAGGTGATAAATCGTTGGGCACAACAAACAAACCCAGGAGGCTGGGGAACGACAGATCGAGGCTTAAATTATGCACAGCGTCCAAATAGTTGAGGAAATAAAAGTTGGCCACTAGGCGCTGGGCCCTAAAAAGGATATTAGGCGCTAAGTGTCATCGAATCGTAAAAAGGACACAAATGCAATCAACTGCAGACATTCGCAGGCATTTTTTCGCTTACACGCGCAATACTCGTAAGTGTTGTCCTCGTTATCCTGCCTCGGCCATATTCTGTGCGGCATGCCCCCGCATCGGATGGCGCTTTTATGACCCCACACATTCGACACTTTGCCGCAAATTAGTCGCCATCTAGTAGCTGCTGCTCCGCCACTTCGCCCTCGCCCACAACTAGCTCGCTGAACTACTTTTTTATGCTGAACGCTTTACGCATGCTGTCGAACGTTAAACGCGACATTAAGTGACCCAAAGGACATAGGAAACTTAACTTAGTTCCGCTCTGGCATTTGGAATTTGCTTTTGTTTTAGGTTTATGGATGGCCTGACGCCTGCTCTCGTTTGCACATTCCCAAAAAGGATAATATAATCTAAGTGAGTTGAATCTGATTCGTATGTTGTATAGCAAAATCGTCAAATTAATATAAAGCAACTACTTCAAGCTTCAAATCGAGTTACCTTTGAGTTCTTTCATTCCGACTTTCCAGTATTATTACAGCTTGAGTTCTCTTTAAACAGTGTCTTCAGTTAGCTCCACTGATTGGAGGGCAACTATCCTGCTGGCCCCCTCTACACTAAGTAAATAATACAAATGTCTTGGGCTGCACGCAGGGCGCTATTTTTGTCAGCAATTCATTCATTTTGTTCGCTTGGGCGTTGCAATTGGCTCCCCTACGTTCCCCTATCGCGATCAGCCGCCCCACCACGCGTGCCTCACTCGCTCGCCGCCTGCTGCATTTCAAATGTTAAAAAGTTCAAATATTTTTTATAACGAAACCCAAGCAAATGTCTCATTTCCTCTGCAGCGCAGCAATTGTCTGGCAGGGGCAAGGGCAGGAGGCGGACGCATGTGCGCGCCACTTGGAGTATTTTAAATAAATGATATTTTTTCCTTCCCGGTTGAGCTAGTCGAGGGGAGAGTCTTAGCAGCGTCTCCGTTCTCATCTGCGCTGCACATTGTTCACCTTTGCTTGACCTTGAGTGCGTGCCTGGCAGCTGCAAATGGCTGGAATACGAGCTGAGCTGGGGGACACCAAATGCAGTCACGCCAACTCGCATTAGGCCGACAACTTTTCACTTAGTTCATTTATAATAACTAAATGCTAGAAGCAACGGAATGCCCTTCATATGTCTGCCTAGTTCAAGCAACTGCAATCTATACTAATCAACGCATTTTACTTAAAGTCGGATACATAATTGACCTGGACACTGAACTATATATAAATTAAACGAAACGTGGAATGATGTTCCATTCAAACTGAATTTGAACACAGACCTGGGCCTGGGAAAATGAGCTATGCTCTCTGCTGGACACAAGGATCAACTGCCCCAAAGGAATTGCCGCATTTAGTGAAAGGAAATCTGGCGACTGGACAGCAAATAGAACCTGCGCCTGAGCCGCCGAAACACCTGTGAGAATGTTCAACAAAGCGCCAAAGATGCGCAAAAATTGCATGAACCAAAGGTAAATACAGAGCGAGAGAGAGAGAAAGAGAAAGAGTGAGAGAGAGAGGGGGAATACGAAACCACTTGAGCCAAAACAAAGACGCGCTCAGACCGCAAATAGACGACGTGGCCGAGGCTGCTTTCCATTGATGATAAAAACGAGAGCTACGAATCGAATTCAAAGCAAAGTGAAGTGCATCCGTTTGCATTTTCACTTTCACAATGAAAATCGAAACCGCAGAGCGTACACACACGCAGGATACGCCTGTGCAATCAGCATCAAAAACAACAACGTGTCCCAGTGTCCTAGTTTCGCTGCTGCTGCAAACAATAAACCGGACACTGCGATCGTATTGCCACATCCTTGAAGATATTTTATTTTATTCAAGAAATCAATATCACAAAAATCCCAAAAATAACAAAAATACTGCGGAAATATCTCGCAAAAATAATAGAAAATAAAACCTATAAAAAAATAAAAGATAAATTCGCTCGAAAAATATAAAAATCTTAAAAGTCATTTGTTATTTCTCCAAACAAGTTTACTGTCTCGTCTGCTGCACTCTCATTTAACTCTTAACCCTAACACGCCCTAACACAATTTCATATCTGTGCACTGGCATCAAGACTGTCCGGGAGCCCGAGATCCTCTCCCTCTCCCTCTCTCTCATAGCTCAATTCGTTGCGCTTACGATTTCAATCATTGCCCCGAGCAACAGTTCCTTAGGGTAACCCTTAGCTACCCTTTCGCTGGCAAGTGCAGCGACTTTGTATCCCTTTTCTCTTTTCGTGTTTCTTTCTATCCAGTTCCCTATTCTTGCTGCTCAACTAATCATCGTGACAGGCTCAGTCAACCCTATGGGCAACACCTTCGCCTTTCAGTTGTGTCTACTTTTTAACCTTTTACTTCCTTTCGGCATTGTCAACGTTTCAGCTTATCCTTCTGCTTTGTTATTCCCTGGAATTGTGTGCCTGGCTGCCCCCGCAACGTTGCATGCCGTGAGAACTGATTGCAATTTAATCCTTTGCGCAAGTCCTGCCCTGTGAGCAACGTGCTGACATTATGAGTCATTTGAACACAACCCGTTCTATGCTCCTATTCTACGCCAAAGCAAGAAGAACACAAAGTGGTAAGAGAAGGGAATCCCCTAATGTACGCTCATCAATTTAACGAGACACAGCAACGGCAAAGGGCGACAGCACAGTCTGGCCAAATGGCCACTAGCAAACAGAGCACGTAAATAAAACAGTAAGTAAACTAACGGGAAGTACACTTGCACACATAAACAAAGCTTAAGCATAGCTGCCACCCACTCACCCGTTTATTACACCCTTTCAGACACAACACAATTTTGCTGAAAGCTTTGCCGACCACAACAAACCGTTAAGTTTGACTACAACAAATATGGCCGCCCACTCACTCGCAAGCACTCACACCCACACACACACTCTCACAGGCGCACACACATGCACAGTCATAACAATGACGAGAACGCATGTGCTCCACTTTAACACTTTCGCTCTCTTTCGAACGCACATGGCAATTTTAACCCTTTTAATGCCGTCTCCGTCTGCGTTGTCGTCTGCGCACACACACACACGCCTACATGCACGCTCATATATAGCCGGCCATTGACTTGCCGCCTCACACTCACTCACTCTCGCAGACAGCCTCCGATGGGGGCCGCTCTCTTAGCTGGCCACTCAATTCGCTGTGACACTGTTCCGCTCTTCGCCGTGCTCTTTGTGTGCGCGTGCTGAAAGGGGAAAGCAAGCCTTTTGTTCTCGTACCCCTTCACACACATGTGCGAGCGATTGAGTGAGTTTTTTTCATTCTTCACTCATTTTTTATGGGCCCATTGAAAAGTGAAAGGATTTGTCTGTGTGTGTGTCTGAGCATAAAAGGGTGAGAGCGCACATTATCGATCTGAGTGCGTACGGCGAATAACTGAGTGAGAAACTCTTTCGTTTCGATTCGTCGTGTTCGTTCGCCTTAACTCTTTTCAGTGGTCGCGCATTAATTCTGTTTTGACAGCGCGCGTCATTTGTGTGTGTGCATGTGTGTGTGCATGAATGAATGAGCGTGCGAGCGTGAGTGAGCGAGCGTGTGGTAGGCGGAGTTTGATCGATATATTATTCATGAAATGGCGTCGCAACTCTTTAAGACCCAATGTAACGTTGCCAGATTTGTAGCAGCACGGAATGAATTGAAATGATTTAATGAGGAAAAGTAGATAAAGGGAACAATTGAATTAGCAGAATATAATTAATAAATATACTTAAATTTTTATTTTATTTTTTTTTAATATTTTGTTTTATATTAATATTTTTTTTAAATATATTAATATTAATATTTCTGTAGTCAAAAAAATAAATAAATAAATAAACACAATGAAAACTTGTGCAATGAATTACTATAAATAATCACAACGAAATCTAATCAACAGCCAGTTATGAGATATATGTGTCTAAGCATAAATATATATATATATATATATATTTATATATATATTCCATTTCATTCAGCTCTCATTTTCTCTCCTTGCTTTGCCTTGCAGCTCAATTTGGACAGCATTTTGATAGATGGCCGCCATTCAAATCTTGGCTAAATGTCTAAGCCAAATTATATAACAGACAAACATATGTAAGCGAAATGCATTTCCACAACGACAAAACAGATACATCATCCTCAAAGCTGAGACGCAGCGCTAACATGCTGAAGGAAATTTAAAGAGCTGACCCACAATAAATGCAAAAGATGATATGATGAAGGCGCTGGCAACCCTAAATAGCGCAAAAATTGATGAGACCAACTGGGGAGATACACCCACACACGCACACTTACACACACATACACTCACTTACTCAATCCCAATCCTGTCTTCATTAATAACTAATATCCTGCGGTCGCAAATAGCATTAGCTGGCAGGACAACACACACACACACACACATACATCCATACGCAGCCATGTAGTCGGCCATTGTTGTTTTTTGCCTTTGGTTTTCAATTACACAAGGAGTTGTGGCACAAATAATGTTATATACATACATACATATGTCTGTGTATGTGTGTGTGTGTGTGTGTGTGTGTGGCAATCGATGAAAGTTTGAAATTAACACCCAAATAATGGTGAGCCTTGAGTCCTGCGTAATTAATGAGTGCACAAATATCCGTGGCAAACTTTGCCTATGATTGGGCAACTTTTTGGACAATCGCTCAAGCTGCCAGCTGCTAAAGTCTTGCTTCCTGGCAGACTTACAAGCAAATGGTTTTAGCCAAAAAGGACGCAAATATAGGTTTATTTATATATATGTATACTGCCGAAATTCTGGCTTCAATTTAAGAATATTTGTTGTAATTTAATTTCTTTCTGAATATAATTTAAAATATAATTTTTATATTATTATAAAAAAAATTAAAATTTTAAATTAATTTAAATAAAAAAATTTTTATTTTAAATATTTATATTTATTTTATTATTCAACAAAATAATAATTATTCTGAAATCATACAGACCTCCACTGCTAAGTTTTGTTCTCTTCATTTGAGCATTTGCAATTTGTTACAGTGTATTTAGCGTGTTCCCAGCATGAATTCCAATTAACGCGATAATTAAGCTGTGAAGCTCTTTCCCACACATAACTCAATATATACTCGATTTATTTAAATTCTCAACAATCGTATAATTAAACGCCGCTTTGGCAACCCTAGCAAATCGGGGGCGTTAATTGAAGCAGAGGCATCATCAAAAAGGGGGCGCGCTTGCGTGTCGAAGCTTATTTCTCCATCCCATTCAAGTGGACACAACAATGCCGACCGCACAGCCATTCGAGCGGGCGGCCTGAATTGAAACACTTTCTCATTCAAATTGGGCAGGAAATGTCAAGCGAAATCTCAAGCATAATCCGTTGCCATGTATCAGTCGTTTATATTGTGACATATTCAAAAAGCAGAGGAAGAAGAAACACTTTCAATTCGCACACAAAAGGCCTATTTATGTTGGCGAGTGTACGCCGTATTTTGGGGCATGTGCAACCGTTTCGGCACTGGGCGCCTTTTGTGTGGCTTTTGGGGCTCTTAAGTGGCGGCAGCAGAAGGTATTGCATATATATTCCCACAGATTGGTTTGATATGGATATATGTGGGCTGTGATTATCCACAAAATGAAGAACTTTTTTTTCTATTGTTGCTTATTGTTGATGAATAGACAAAAAGTGGGGGAAACAAGTGGTTTACTCGCGGATCGTTCTTCCCTCTGAAGTGGGGCGAGCTAATAGACGGTTCGTGTTAGATGATTAACTTAATAACAGCTTTAGCTATTGATGTTAATTGGGAACCTGCATGACTATAGATAGTATTGAGAAAAACAAATCTAGAAGATACATATATGCGCATCTTATCTTTTCTTATAATAATCTTTGGAATACTCATATAAAGTCTCAAAACATTGTATAACTGTAACTCATTCACTTTTATTTCCCATCCATCCCATCCATTATAATATATCAAATACTCATAGCAAAATAAACGCAGTCGATTCCCAGGTTTTATAATATGGTTACTCGCTATACATACATATATGGAGTTATGTAACCCTCAAGCCCAGACATGCCACGGCCCATTGGGACTAACGAGCGACACATGCAACTAGTTAACACTACGCGAGTGACCAGGGTCTTCGATCGGAGGGGTGTAGCTATTGATATTAATGTGCGATCCAACATGGCACCCGTTGATTGGCCAGCGACTCAAGAACAGGAAGTCCGAAGAGCTGCCGCGACAAGAGGTAGCCAAACACAAATTGGTTTTTAGTTTATTTTTTCCATTGAAATGCCAGACCTTTAAATAGAATTTTGAACGCCCACGAGGGGCAGCCGAGCGCTCAAGCAGTCCATAGCCAAAGCCAATTAATAGAGTCGCAAAACAAATTAACCCCAAAACAAAATCAACACGAAAACTTTTCACTGACACACGTCAGGTTCCCAAAACCGACGAGCGCCATATGGCCAAACGTCTAAGTGGAAGCAAGCAAAAAAAAATAAATATAGCAAATAGGAATGAAGCAGACGAGCCTGACTGACTAGAAGATGCCCCGTAAGAACTTATAAATGTAGCTCATATAATATAATATTTGATGACGAAAGCTTTTGATTTTATTATAAAATATAATATAATTAAAATATAAGCTATATTATAAGCCAAACAATTTTAGCTTTTTAAGTTTATGTATAAGTTTATATATATATATATATATATATATATATATATATATATATATATATATATATATATATATATATACCCATTTTGAATATGTACAGGGTATACGTAGCTCAAAATATAGTTCAAAGGAAAGTTTTTCTACGCTGCAAACACATATAATATTTATTATATATTGTTTACGTTGTCTAACTCCTTTGGTCCACATAGTATACAAAATATTAAAAAAAAACAAAACAAAAGCATAAATAATTCATATTTTAACTAATTTATTTCTATCTCTCAAGAATCAGCATGTTTTATAGGAGCTGAAACATATCTCACAGCCTCATCCACCCATTTTAAATCCGTACAGGGCATACAAGCAAAAGTAGCATAAGTTAACTCTATAAACACAAATAAATACAAATCTGATGTATGCGCTGCATATGCTCCGATTTCTTATTGAGTTTCAACGCGTGCCTCAAGTGAACTCCAACCTCTTTCTGTGGGGCGTCGAGGATGAAGACATCGAGTTGAGGGAATGTGATGCAAGAGTCATAAAGCAGACAGAAAGACAAACAAGATCGTTAGCAAGAGGGAGCGCCAGAACAAGAGATGATCACTAAATTAAGGGTTAGAGCTCAAAGACGATTATCAAAAAAAGGCATCTTAAAAAACGGGGAAACGAGGAAAAGGGAGAAGGATACGAAACGAAGGAGAGCAGCAAAGGGTGCTCGTGCGACCCTTTGATCTTGATCAGGATCGGGGTCGCGATCTCTAAGCGGCTTGCTAATGAGCTCATATTTCCCTTCCTAGACCCTGACTTCCTCCAGTGCGCATGGAGTTGGAATTAAATTATCTTGCGGCTGCCTTGTGGCATTTTAATGTGTCTAATGTGTCGCCCCCCTCTAAGTGGAAAGAGTTGATGTGGGGGACCGCCCAGCGCAGCGGCAACTCAAGTGTTTTCCTTGGCGTTTGGCCATGTCGCTCACGTGTTAAATTAATCATTTAGGGAGCGAGTTCTTGCCAACTGGTTGTGACAGCCAGCTGATTTAGTGGCTTAGTTAAGATCAATGATCGTGCAATGCGATCGGGCCTGAGGCTAGAAATGTGTTGCGCATGAGGAATTGATTAGGTCACAGAGGTGCAATCGAGGAAGTCATTGATATAGTGCCGAAATAGTTGAACCTGCGAGTAAAACTGCTTGCAGATGGCCTTCATTTCAGCCACAATGCATTCAAATTGATCGCAGTGGAAGTGCCCTGAGCCATGCCTAGCACCGAAGGCAAGATGAGGAATCGCTGAGGTAGGTCGGAATGTTAATGGAGGAAAGAAAAAATACTTGGCAGGAATAGCAATGATAATCTACTGAGCACAGATCGAACTGATCAGGAATATTAGATGCCAAATACGCACTGATTGAGAAATACCATAATGGATGTCGTAGGAATGTCAACGAGCAGCAGTTAAAAATTATAAAACTGCAGATTTATAGACTCCAAATAAGGCGTGACTGAACAACTATAAATGGAAGTTTAATGTTTGTTTTATGACAATTCAATTCGATGGCTCCATATAAATTGAGTAATAAAGTCGAAAAGCTGCTCAGCTGAGCGAATAACTGAGGCCAGCCCTAGGCTATGATATCTTTATATGCTTGAGAAGTCTTTATGTGGGATGCAGGTCAATTAATTGCGTTCGTTTAGTTCTCACAGAACTTTTGCGCACAGCATCGTCTCAGATCTCTCGCATCTTCTGTCTCCCTCTCTCTCTCTCTCTCTCTCTCTGCAGCACTCAAAACTCTCACACGTAAACAGAAAGTTTTCACATGCGGGCTGCGGTTAGCCGAGACGAGACACGAGAGCTGACCAAAGGCGATCAGCAGACGATCGACTGAGTGCCAGGGCGGCAGGGGAAGGGGTAGAGACTACAAGCTGAAAGATCGCCGCGACCGCTAATTACGAGTGCGTCAATATTTGCTGCGGCTGGCCGATCGTGAAAAACGGAGCAGCCTCACCATTATTGCGGCTATTGACTAACCCAAATCGCAAGCAAACACGAGATGAAAGACGACGGCGACGTCGAAAGGATTCCCAGTCTCGAGGCTCAAGTGCGCACACGCGCAGGCGTCAATATTTGTACAAGGATAACGAGAGACGCGCGCGCACAAAAAGGATGTTTGCGCTAATTGATAAAAACCAAAACGAAAACCAAAATATGATTTGTTTAGGATGTAACGCGGCTCCGCTCCTACGCTCCTACGCTCCTCCGCTCCGCTCTCTTGTGTAATTTGCGATAAGCGCAGCGCAGTTCAATCAGAGATAAGCTTCAATCAGTGGAGCCGAAGTCGTCGTGGCAGGCCCTTTTGTTCGCTCTAGGATCACAGGATGTCTGTGTGTGCCCACCACAGGTGACGCTGGCCCCGATAAGCAACTGGGCAAGGGCAAAGGCGGGAACTGAGACGTAGGTGGGGGGCTTGCGCAAATTATTTTTAGGCCTTTTCCGGGAAGCAGTGTTAAGTTCATGTTTGCGTCCTATTGTTTCTGGGAAAATTGTAAGCGATCACATGATCGCCAACTCGCACGCAGCCTTATCTTAAAAGGGAGGCAATCACTTCCTCTGACAAGTGAACCAAATGCAAATGTTGTCGAAGCTGCCCATAAGCTGAGGAATAATTGATACTTCGGTAGACTTTACTTATGCAATTTGGTGTCTCCAGATCGAATTTATTTATTTACTTATAATATTTATTTTATTTTATTTTTTTTATTTTATTTTTTTATTTTTATTTTTTTATTTTATTTTTATTTATTTTATTTTATAATTTAATTTATATACTGCGAAGGCCTTCGGCTAGGACGAAAGTCTAGCTCACCTACATTAAATAGCTGGGGCTTTAACCAACAATTCTAGTTTTGTGAGGTGCAAGATTCTCTAAATATTATTGCAATTAAGCTGAATATATATACAAATTTTATTCACATTTTATTTTTTTCAAAATCCCTCTTATTTAATATTCTAGAATATTTTCTAATTTAACAACATGTTTATATACACTAACCAGAATACGTTGACTATAAATCCCTTCAGTCATTTTTCTCTTTCCCTGGCCATTTAGTAAGTCATAAACGCACTTTCGATTAATTTCCAGCGAAACTCACTAATTAAAAGTAAGAGTGAAAATGGGGCGTCATCCACAGCTGTTGCCAAAGAAAGTGGCGAAGGGTTTTTCTCTGGCTGGCTGGCTGGCAAGTGCGGGGCGTAGCGCGCACTAACAGGCGGCACACGGCACGACGGACGGACCACAGGCAGAGAGAAGTTATTAAGGAAAAGTAACATGTGTTTGAGTGAAGGTGAAAGGTGACGTGTGGTAGGGTATAAGAGTTGAGGCTGCATCGGTTCGTTTCTGACGATCGATGATGAAACGATTATGCTGCGAAGCGAGCCCGTGCCGAGGAGGTCGTGAGTGTGATGCTTACTTTCGCTTTTCCTTGCTGCCAGGATAATGCTGGCTGCAGCGCATCTAATTGCTGGCATGTGGGCAATGCCTGGAAGGGATGCATTGACGATCTTAAGGGGTTGCCACATTCTCTAAATGCGTCATAAAATGTTGGGAGAACGGAAAACGACAGTTGGCGAAAGTGTGGCAAGAACGAAAAGCAATCAAGTGCCTATGCCAGCTGATAATAGGAAGCTCAAAGACAAAAGCCTCAATATATACGCGCTGCAAAGGATTTGCGATTGGACTTAAGGCTAACCAAAGCAAATGGCAACACATCATCATCATCAAACAGAGAGAGAGAGAGAGAGAGGCAAGGCGAGTTGTGCTTTAGCTCGAATTCCAATAAGAGTCGCCACGTCATCAAATCACACAGCAAAAACCTCACGCAGCAACTACAACAAGTAGTAAAAACTTCCAAGTGTGTATGTACGTGCGTGTGTGTGTGTGTGTGTGTGTGTGTTTATGAGATGATTTCATTTCGCTGTGCATGTCCCCAAACAGGACTCAAAGGCAGCAGCGGGAGCAACAACAGCAGCAGCAGTCGCCCATTGTTGGCGTGCCGAGCGGCCATTGTCCAACCCTTAAATCAAAGTGTACGCAATTTCGTTAATAATCCTCAAGACAATATCGAAACGCCATAACAATATCCTTTTGATGATTATCGCTGCTCCTACTTGGCATTTACTCCTGCTCCAGCTCCCGTTCCCGCCGATGTCTCCCTTCGCTTTCGCCTGTCTATGTGCCACGGCTGCCGCAGTTGCTTTCATGTTTATTGCTTGGTTAAGGCGAAAGGATAATGGCCGCTGTGCAGCAGGTTACAGGACACTGATATGAGCAGCAATGGCAGCTGATGTTCCTGGGGCCCAGCCCCACTGATTGTCAGCGACTCTTTGCTGTTCCTTTTTATTACTTAGCCCAAAAAGCTGCCTCATTAAAGAGATGAAAACGTCTCAGCTCTGATAGCGCGCCCCACACACTCCCATCAAAGCCCCAACTTTGCTATTCAGCGCTGCCCCCTACAAAATACAAAACGTTAATTTAAATCTCAAACACAAGGTAAGCAATGCATTCAAATTGCCTGTATGGAATAGGAGTTATCTCTGGCAAAAGCTGCATATCCTTTCTATAAGTCTATTTCGTGAGAAGAGTTCAGCTAGGTCTACTTATATTTGATAGATGGACTTAAGTAACTTTTAAGATTCTCAAGAATAATTTGAGGCTTCAGGCAAACTGTTCTAAATGTTTAGTTAAGGATATATGTTATAGATAATAGCTGCTTTCAAGAAACATTAGGGTTATCATCTCAAGAGAGAGAACTCATCTTGGAAATATTTTGCTTTATCAGCACTGCGAATATACAGATATAGAAAATGATCTTAAAAGTAATTACGCTTAAATAAATAAAGATCTGCAGGAACTTTTACGTTAGTCTTCTTATTTGTAAGCTTTTAGACAAGTCTAGAAAACGAATGGTTCATCGACAAGTTCTGAAAAATGTTCCCCTATTCATTCCCATTTGATACGAGTTTCGCATTACCCCAACCTCAGGGACATAATGAGGGAACGCACTTAGGCCCAAAAAACACCTGATGCGAAATTTGTCTGCCAAAGGATTTTGAAGGTGGCCAATGCGCAGTTTCCCTTTTAGCCAGCCGGACATCAGCAGGCTCATTTCAAATGCACGAAAAGTTGGTAAAAAGGAAGCAAAAGCGAGAGAAAAGAAAATGATGTCCAAACTTTTGACAAAACAAAGCCGGAGCTGAGCAGATGAAAAAGAGGAATATGCGGCGAACATTTCAGCTGAGGGATATACGAACTGGCAGCCAGCAACTCCTTTGGCTGGTCCTTTTCTTCCGTTCGTGGCCATTTAAAATTCTTTTCATGTTTAAGCGTGCAGAAGCAACAAAACTGAAAAGAGGAAAAGCAAAAGTAAAAAGGGAAAATATGTAAAAATTGTAAGAAAATATTAGAAGTATTAAAATTTTAATGCAAATTGTTATTTTATGCAAGAATGTGCGGTCCGTGCTCGCAGCGAGTCCTTGTCCATGTCCTTACGGCTGTCCTTGGCTCGACTTAAATCCCCCTTTTGAAAAAAGGCTGCGTAAAGGATTTTCGACTATAAGAAATGTTTATTGTGCTCTGCTTTTTATGCACAAAAGTCGACATCGAGCCAAATGACCTTTGCCTTAGCCAGGACTCTGTTGTGCAAACATGCGGCAGGATATGTGTGCCGTACACATATATATATACATGTGTGTATCTGGGCATTCATATGCACTGCTCGTGCTCTGCTTCTAAGCCCAATTTCCTTATGGCTTAAACCTTTACAGCTCAAAATTGAGGCCGACCCTTGGCCAAAAAGGATAATTGAAATTCGGCCAGCTGCGCATCTGCATGCAAATGATTTACAGCTGCCCGGCAAACATTTTCGTAAGGTTGCTCTTATTTCTTATTTTTTGCTCTCGTTTTTTCTTCCTTCGAGCTAGCGGGCAGCACTAAATAAGTTATATGGCCACAGAATTTGTTTTAAAAATTTATAAATATAATTTTACGTTGAACCCCGGGGAACTCGCATATGTCTCACTGGCCACTGTCCCTCCACCCTGGCCCGAAACCGTTAAGAGTAATAACAGTAACAACAACAACAACAACCAGCAAAATGACATTAGGAATTTAGTTTAAACGAGGGTTGCGCCATTTGCCCAAGTCGTTCGCTTCGTCAACGACGCGTCGCCATCAACAATGTTGTTGCTTGGACCTTAACCCTAACTGCAGGGCCCGTCACAGCCTGTCTCCCTCACCCGCACCCTCACCCTCACCCTCGCGCCGTCTCCTGCGCACTAACTGTCTTACTTGGTCTTATGTAATTTAAGCTTGTTCACCATTTACCAGTTGTACGTCGAGCTCAACCCACCGGCTATTACACTTGAAATACTCTATCGTAGATGAACCAAGACTATGCTGAGTCAACGTTAGCTATGAGGCTGATCGCAGCTTATGGATTGCATATATGGATAGTTCGGATAATTTTCGGATACTCTTTATATGATTCAAACAAACTGAATAACATTCAATCTACTCACAAAACTTTGGTAAGTTTCAGCTCTCTGTGAAGACCTTAAGCGTGATCTTCAGCATAACAACTTGTGCCGCGAGTTAAAAATATCTTAAAGTATCAATCAGTCTATCGATCTATATTACAAGAGATTTAATTTCATTTGAAAAACCTTTTTTTTTTAGCTTTGTTAACTTGAGCCTACGCCCAAATCATCTGTTAGTCAATAAGTTAATCAATCTGCTGCACTAGTTATATTATATATAATGTAGTATAATATATAATATAACTACATAATATATAATATATAATAAAACTAATATAATAATATATAATATAATATACTTTTGTAAAGTATATTAAATATTATTATATTAGTTTTATTATATATTATATATTCTCATACTTCAAGCTCTGATCATCGGTCTGTCAATCAATGCATTACCCAATTATTTAGTGTATTAGCTCTTCGTTAGCTTTCGTCTTTAAGATTCTCTTGCCTTTGTCTGTGCGTAAATTTAGTCGAGCGTGTCTGTGCATTTCGAAATTGGATACAAAAATTCGTGTATTTCGATATACACATATATCTTATATATATACATATATATATTTTTTCAACTAATTTCGAATTTGAGTTGCCGCTTAGCGAGGGTTGATTGTTGGGTTTCTGGTGTCGCAACTGCTTAGCTGTTTCATTTGTCACCCACCCGATTCTCTTAGCAACCACCCAACCACCCACTCACTGACCACCAGCTCATCCACCATTACTCTATGTGGGGTATCTCGAGTTTACCTCGTTCTTTGACTCTGGTTACAGCGCTGATGAAGTCGCCCTCTGGCGACCTCGCGTGTGCCATTGTATTTACTTAAATGTCCTTTCGCGTTTTGTGTTAATTACACTGCCAGGACATACACACACATACACGGTAAGGACACGCGCGTGTGCTTATCGTCACATTTAAATTGAAAGGCGTGTCGGAGTCCAAAGTTCCCAAAGTTTGCTTTTTATTGCCGCTGCTTTTGTTGGCTCGTTGTGCGGCAATTAACCCCTTTTGGGCCGCAGGGCTTTCGAGCTAGCCAAAGCTGCCAAATACAAGCACTCAAGTATGGATTTTTTTGTGGGGCGACAACCCTGTTTTGGCCTGTCATGCCAGCCCATTAAATGCGCAATCATTATTCATAGCCGAGCGGCAACAAAGTGCGTGTTACTGAGAGGGGGTGGCAACCCTCTCAGCTGACAGCAGCGTTTAATTAAAAGCCAAAAGCTTGACATGCCGGGTTAAACGCTTCTGCTCCAGTTAGTCCCATGCCATGCATATAATTATGCTTATTATAGACTCTAGGTATTTTATATTTTGTTCTTTTCGTGACTCGGCCATTTTGTAGTCAGGGGCAACCCTGCATAGGCCGGTGGCAAGGGTTGCGTGATATTTGGCTGGGTTAAAAAGGGTTGCAGCGGGTTAAATGCGCACAGTTAGGGGCAGCTTTCGTTCCTTCCGTATATAGCCAATGGAATAGTAACCAATGACAACGCAAAGAAAATAAACCATAAGAAATAGCATATAGTATTATATGTGAGTTGTGGTAAAGAAAAGGGTTGGGTATGGTTATGTACCTAGCGGAGAGAGCTAATGAATTGAATAATTATTTAATATTCATTCAACTTTAGTATATTTATCATTTCCATTTGCACTTAAACAGATTTCGTTCCCACTTTCTCTACTCTGTTTAAAGCTTTCTTTGTTTCTCTTAAATATTAGCTCCTTCAAACCCTAGACTATTTAAAGAGTATACTAATCCAGTGTCTCTCTTAGCTTAATTTATTTTTGG